>JALGPY010000005.1:101682724-102283835 GCA_023055425.1 Linanthus parryae
ATTGGAGGCTTTGTTATAAGAAATGGAAAAAGAAAGAAGGAACATAATCGAATCGCAGTGTGCTCTCATCTTGCCTTTTTTTCTTTATTTGACTTTGGCTTGGTCTTCAGTGTACGGAGGTTAAGGTTCAAGTACAAGATCGAAAAGAATGCATTGCATGAACATTGGGATGAAAAAGAGAAAAGGAAGGAACTAGCAAAAAAGACTCATTTTTTGTGTAATTTTAGCATTTTAGACGTAAAATTTTCTCAAAAATGTGCTTGTGTGATTTTTGGCACGATTTTAGCATCCAAAATTGCATCCACCGAAAGATGCTGCATTAGCCCTATCCCAAGGGAAGGAGTGCTTTCAAGCAGCAGTTCCTACCGATTCTCTCCCATTGTAAAGGACGCGTATCGGATCAGGGTCGTACCACATGCGAAGCAGCCGTGGCAAACTCGAACTGCAGATTCTCTTCGCTTTCCGGCTGGCATATGACTTAGTAATGAAACCTGGTAAAAGCCCCAAAAAGGAGGTCTCATAAGTGATGGAATAGGCTCTCAGGTACAGCTGAAATGGCTAAAGCAGACCTATTGGTTGCAGCTAGCTATATGCTTAACACACGCAAGTAGGACGGGAATGCTCCTTACTTACTTGGTGCTAGGTCTAACTCTACCTTCTCTTTCATTCTCTTCTAACACGCTTTAGAAAAGTTGTAACGATAGAGATGATGAATACAGGAGCAGTAGAAAGTGGCAACAAAGCCACGGAATCTTTCTTTTCAATTCCATACTTTAGCCCTACTTCCGCTTCCTTAGCATGCTAGTTGACAACTTCCTTCCAAACTTGTGTCGGAACTAGTATCCCTGGTAATTCGATTTTCCATTCGAACTCCTTTCTGCAGGCTTCCTCTCGCGCCTCCCTGTCTCATTGGGCTCGGTTTCTGAGTTCTCTTGTCTAAGCGGGGACATTCAACACGCGTGTGTTAAGCACATCGCTAATCTTTCTTCAAAGTCAAGATTCTTTTGCTATCACTCTTAGTTAAGGGATGCTTCCTTCTTCTATGAATATATGACTTATACTTAAGAGTTTGTTGTTGAACATAAGGGCTTCAAAAGTGTTCTCGAGTTGATTAGAGGGAATAGCTTAGATCTTCTCTGCCAGGGTATTTCACCGGATGCTTCGGTACACCTTGACCTTGCTTTCCCTCCTCGAAGGAGGCAGGTTAACAAGCAGCAAACTTGATTCCTTGCGCAAATTACGTTGGAAGACTGTTCCGCTCAGCAACATGAATAGGTAGAAGTAGAATAGAACCGCCTGAACTATCTACTACCTCTTATAGGAGCGAATCAAACACTTTCTATTAGTTTCGAATTGCCTGTTTTAAGCATATTGTTAGTCTACAGAATGGAGCCTTTCAACCAGGGCTTTTCGCCCCTGTTTACCTTTCTAAAATAGGCTTTATTCTCCTATGATTTAGTTGTTTGATCACATTACTTGAAAAAGAGGAGTGCCACGCCAGTAGAAGGGGTAGAAGGAAGTAAGTCGAACAGTAGAGATGGTATCGCATAATCTATAAATGAAATTAAGGGCTCTGACCTAGACTGCACTCTTGAGAGTCGTACATTCTTCTCTTAGCCGTTGGCAACCTAACTCGAAAAAAGAGGATGGCAAGTAAGGATCATTGCCATAATCGAAGGGCTATTCCCCTCCCTTAATCAAAGACATAAGATAAGCACAGGAACATAAATCTATTGATTGATGCTTCGAAAGCGGGTATTCTTTGACTCTCCCGCAGCTAGAAGACGTAATATTCGAGTTATACCGAGAGTGAAGGTTCGTCTGTCCGGAATCCGCTAAACAACATCGACTTTTTGGTGGGAGGTAGTCCCAGGGTTCAGTAATCTCATTTCACTCATCAACGTAAAAGAAAGCAATAAGGAATAGGTTTCCACCTGTCTGCGAAGAACAATTGGCTGTCGACTTCCGCCTAGCAACAACAAAACCTCGGTCTACCTTCGCATTAGCAACCAGCTCTACTCTCGCACTGAAACCTCCATTGGTGGGACAGCCCAGCAAGGCTAATTCCTTTCCTTCCGGCGCTAATCTTACTTTAAATTGATTGTGATAGATCGAAGAGGGATATATTGCTTCTTCGCTGGAGTTAGATCGTTGTCTCCAATAGACATTCCCTCTTCGGGAACCGGATAATGCATCATTGCCCCTTCTCTATATGGTGCCTAAGGTGATGCGATCGCCAATACCCGCCTTGCGCTGTAAGTCTTCACTGATCTCTTATCTTTCCTTCCCTCACTTCTCTATTGATTTTTACCCTACCGCCTCGCATAAGAGAAGGGTTTGGACTCAGTTTACTTACAGCCATTGCGCCAACACTTCGGTCTAACTTTGAACAACAAGCATGCTCTTCTCTAGCACTTCCCAAAAAGAAGATTAGAAGGCGGATACCTAGCTCCTAAGCAAGAAGAGAGCATCCATAAAACTAGAAAGAATAGGACTAGTTTGCTCTCCTACTTCGCCGTTGGTGAGGTCTAACCAGAACCTCTCTTTTGCCGACCTAACGTAAAGAGCCCGGAGTCCAGTCCGCCCGTTCGTGCGACTGAAAGTTGATTTAACGTGTGCATAGACTCCGCCCAAAGGTGTTCGAAAGTATGGAAGCCAACTTCCCTCCCTTCTGAAGAAAGTCGTAAGACTTCTGTGTCCACAATGTCTGATGGTCAAAGTGCTCCTACTGACTTCGATCAGTTATTAAATCATATTTCTGATGAGTACAGGAAGTTGGTCCATGAAACAGGGGGGATAGTTCCTGCCGAATGGACCATGCCTGAATTAACCCGGGAGGTCTTAGTTGGTGATGAAGAAATGTCATGTCACTTTCTGACAGATGCATATTATGACGTAATGGTATGCGGTCCGCATAGTTGGGGATGTCAAGAGGTACTCCAATTGATCGATCTACTAAACGGCTTTCAATAAGCTGTCATTAGGTTTCCAAATGAAAAAAAAAGAACGAATTCGAAAGGATACCTTATACGAACGAAATGTTAGAAGGAGCAAAACTCATTGGTGCCGGAGCAGCCACTATCGCCCTAGCAGGAGCCGCCATTGGTATTGGAAATGTATTCAGTTCATTAATTCATTCCATAGCTCGAAACCCTTCGCTAGCAAAACAACTCTTCGGATATGCTATTCTCAGTTTCGCTTTGACCGAAGCTATCACTCTCTTCGCTTTAATAATGGCTTTCTTGATCCTATTTGTTTTCTAGTTCAAATGCACTATCAGACGTACCGGCAATAGCGCCCAGCAGCCGGGAACTGTAATCGATAGTGAGATCTAGCTCATCGATCGGGTTCCACTCCCGTCTATCGAAAAGCGGAGGGCAAGCCTGCCCTTCTCGTTCAAGCGCCCTTGTTTCATCGTCGATAGTCCTTCCAGAGTAAGAATGAGGGCCCCGCGGGTACGCTTTTCGTTCCGAAGGAGGTCTAAGGAACTTGTTTTCGAAGGGCTTGAATGATACCTGCGGGGCAGATAACGTCTATTATATGTAATCATTTCCAGAAAATGTACTTTCACTACTATAGGAGACAGATCAATCGTCTTTTGTCAACCCCTCGTATGAAGAAAAACAGGGTTTGTGTCATTTCACTGCTATATCCGACATCAAGTTTTCTTTTCGTTCATTAAACTAGGTTGGCAGGGGTGAAGGTCTGTTACTAAGAAGAACCAGTTTTCACTCCTCCGCAGCACGCTAGAGACCCGGAAAGGTCAACTTCAAATCCACGCCCCGAAGGAGCACCGGATTACCTAACGAAAATGTACCAAAGACAAATACCGATAGGCGATGTAATAAATACTGTAAGAAAGAGTTCGTCTACTGTTCGGCATAACTAAGCTAGGAATGGGGTCTTTTGTGTAATCATTACCTGACCTATTCTCTTTCTAGGTCTTCAGTCAAAGTAAAGAACCTATTCGCTATAAAGAATAGATTCTATATAAGCCTAAAAGCTTAATCGAAGATTCGATCGACATTTAACAACTCTGCGCTCCCATTTCTTCGGGCTTACACACTATTGACTTTCTATCTAATAAGATGGAATAGGTTGGGTCTTCAGGGAACAGGGCGGAGGTATACTTTTACTGAGAGGTTTGGTATACTTCAGAATTTGGTATACTTTACTTGTGCGCTTGACCGGCCGAGGCCTCGGTCTTCGATTGCTTTCAAGAGTCTCCCTCCCGAGGTGAATGAACTCGCCCAAAAAGGGCATTTTTCACCCAATGAATGAATAAAGCAAAGACCTTACTAGACTTTCTCATTAGACAAATAAGTATTAGAACAAGGACTGGGCCTTTATCCTACAACTCCTACCTAGGAGTGCGAAGACTACGACGAGCGAGAAGATTCAGATCGGGATACGAGAGGCTATTGTAAGAGGGTTTATTTATGGATTTATTCATTCATACAACTACAGAATAGGCCCGGGAGGCAAGTAGTTACTCGACGAACTTAGTTGTGCAGAAGAGTATTCCGTAATATTATGTACACTTCCTATCATTGACTGCGCCAATGGTATATATTCCATCTAGCTTAAGACAAGTCAGGTCGGAATAGGGTATCTAGAGCGAAGAGAGCTCTCACCTAGCTAGATCTACGGGACCCGGTCCATCATAAGGGTAAGCTTTGACCAAGTAAACCTGAGCTGAGGGATCATCCGTTCCACCCGCAATGCCAAATATAGATCTCTCAATGATCAGCAGGAAGAGACTTATCAACTATCCTCTTTTTACCGTACAAACCTCTTCTAACGTAACCGCCAATAGGACTCCTGTTGGTCCCTCTATCTCCATTAGCCTGCCTCGCCGCTTGCTCCGGGGAGTCCAAGTAACTTACTTGTGGTATTAGTTGCAATCAAAGAAATCGATCTGATACTTTCTCTCTAGCTAAGCTACGAAACGAAGACTAAAGCGCTACACCCTCAAGGTATGATACAAGTAAAACTACTAACCATAATCCGGTACTTTGAAGGAAATCCTTTATTTAATAATTATTAATTATGGCGTTACATTTATGTTTCCGACAAAGCGAACCTTGAACTTCTTCAACTCCTTCTAGGAACCCTACTTCGAGGAGGGCAAACGAACGAACAAAAGCCTTGAGACAAAAGAAGCAGAGACTTTCGAGACTTTAACGCCCTTTACGCTCACACTTCCGCTAACGGCAGCTGCCTTTCGTCCTGCCAATCGGGGACTTTCCCCCCAGGAAGCCGCTACTTTCAACCAAAGAAGCAAGTAAGAAGAAAGAAGAGGCCCGCCTTTGGGAACATTAGGCTAGAAGCCCGAAAGGGATACGAGCGTACTGCCGATGGGATAAGGTAGTCGCTAGCTTTCTTCACTCTATAGTCGTAGCTGCTTGCTTGGTATAAAAGGGGCGTCGAGATCCCTAAAGATGTGGATGACCACAGAATGATGCCCGGCCCGCATGCCTAATCTTTGGTGTTTGATTCTTCCTCTTGTGCAAGTGACCTACTCCGATTCAGGTTCTAGACCCTACCCTTTCCCTGTGCTCTTTAAACCTCGGTTAAATGTTGTAGTGTTGCACTCCTCTCCCATGAGAATAGTAAGGATTATCCGGCCACTCCCCTCTACTTCGATTTCCTTGCTTTGGGCACCGGGCACAGCGAGAGGAGGCTGCTCCACTAGCCCCCCTGGTGTACGAAAGCTACGAAGGAAGAGGAGCACAACCGTCACTTGCGAAGCAAACAAAGCTTAGCGCTCAAACAAGCCCTCTGATCCTGAGGTGAGGGTGCGATGCCTATCCAAATCACAAAAGATGCAAAACCGGATCCGCGTCAAATGAAAAGTTTCTTGCATTGTCCGATTCCGTTGCCGAAAACTGCTTGTTATGACCCCTTGGTTGGTTTTTATTTCGTTTTTTATGGGAAGACATCGTGCATCAAAATCCACAGTTCCACGAAGTGAAGCAGGTAGTCTCTGAATTACTTGCCTCGGTCAATCCCCCTTTTCCTAGGTCAATATCTGCTTTGAATTAATGTTGTAAACGAGTATGTTAAATAAGATAACGAAAGGCTTATCCTGCCTGAAGAAGGAAAGTCGCATAAGCAAGGGAATAATATGATTCGGAAGCAAGGGCGAAAATCTGAGTTATTTGAAACAATAACCAACCGAATGGGGAATGAGAAAGATATAGATAGATAGAGTTGCCTCTTCCAATAGGGCTAAAGGTAGCAGGCTATTCCACCAATTCCAGGAAGAATAGAGCAAGAAGGAGAAGTAGGAGATTATTTGTCTATTTTTTTTGGTACATAGGCAGGTAAAAAGAAATCTTCTTGTTGGTATTTCCTTGGGAACCGAAGGCCCTTTCTTTAAGTCTTTTGGTAGAACCACTCGAGTAGGGCAACTATACCCTATGAGAAAGCCTTAATGTTGGACAAACAACCATTCCTCTCCTTTTAGTCGAGCTATAAATAGCCTCTCACTAACTGCCTTATTCTGTGTTCCGTGCAAGGAAGAATAGAGGGATGAAGATGGCACAGGAGGGAGAATTCTTCTATCAATCCGTTTTAGTACTTTCGACAAGATATGTGTATTCTCTCTATTGCGAGCCAAAAGTAACGAAAGAGGAGTGAGAGGGACAACTTAAATAGAAGGTCTTATAGCCTAAACACGAAGAAGAAGAAGAATAGATGTACATTTTGATGAAGAAAGAAAAACTGAACAAAAATTGAACAGTAGCAATTAGCCCTATAACCCTAGACCTTGATTCTATTCTTCTTTCTGTATCTGTAAGTTCTCAAAAGAGCTATGATAAACTCCTAAATGAAACTCTCATTTTTAATACACTAGAGAAAAATAAAAGAGTGAAATATCTAAGTTACATGAAGACAAATATATGGTCAGTAATTTATTAAAGAAAATATGTGAAGAAATATAACAGCTTCTAAAGGAGAAAAATGAAATTATTTATGAGAAAGAGAAAATCAAAGGATACCGTGGATATCAAAGGTCGTGTTCACATAAAATGAAATAATTTCATTTATTTGTGCTCTTCACAGTGAAGACCTTTGTCTCATCACTCTCAAAAAAAACACACACACACACACACACACACACACACACACACACACACACACACACACACACACACACACACCTTTGTCTCATCTAGTAAAGATAGTACTTCTATTACTCATTCTAGGACTAACATGCGTGGATATCAAAGGATACCGACTTGTCATGAATGTGGGAAGAACGGTCATGTTCACCCCCTTTTGCTTCAAGTCCGGTATGTATTCTAATCCTCCTCCTTAAGCTTATCCTTTTGTTCATATATGTCACTGTTGTGGTGTTTTTGGGCACAAATGGCTTACTTGTATTTCTCAAAAATAAATACATGTTAGGAAAGAGTTATAGTTTTGGTGAAAATAGTTATTTTCATGCTTAAGTTATTATCATATAATCATTAATCAGACTATAGAACCCTCTCACAAAAAAGGCATCTTGAAAATACTGAAGTGTTGATGTTCTTTACGGGGATGAGGGTGATGTACGTTCTGCTCGTCTCACTAAGCATGTGTCATGAGTAAAGTGTTACAATTCAGACGTCGGTGATTTTTCTCACACAGTTTTCCTATGAGTCTAATAGTACTCCGCAATGATGTCAACGGGTCCTAGAGCTTTGTTCGATCCAAGTTGGAAGACTGATTGGTGGACTTCGAGTGCCGCGAATGCTTCTTCAAGGGAGGATACATTGGCGGGAGATAACTTGTTGCGGACTCTTGATGTGGGATCGTGGTGGGGGAAGCTTGCGGGATTTATGGCTAATTCATAATCCGTGAGAAGCTCTTTGAAATGTTGTTTGAGGTGGGTGATGATATCAAGTTGGTCGGTAAAGAACTCATCATTTTGTTTTATGATTGCTAAGACTTGTTTGCGGCTTCATGCTATAGTAGCTGTAAGGTTAAAATATCTTGTATTGTGGTTTCCCATAGCGAGCCAGTTTTGCTTTGAGTGTTGTTCCTAATAGGCTTCCTGAGCTTCCTGAGCTTGAAGGAGGCCGTCAAAGTTTTGTGGCAACTCTTTTCTTGGGCGGTGAGCTAGTCAATGTTGTATCCGCTCACGGATTTGATGTCTTTCTGTATTTTCTTCAATTCTTGTTGGGTTTTGGATATCTTGGTCAGGGATACTTTGGACTGAAAGTTTGCTCCAGTTAACCATATGTTTCATGAGTTGCTCCAGGATGTACATGAATTGGAAGAGTGGAGACCCCACATGTTGAAAGGACCATATACGTTTTGAGATTTCTTTTGTTGCTCCGTCGAAATCCGGTGTTGACTCAAACGCTCGTGTTTCAAGTATGGTACCAGTTGCACAAGTGTTTTCCCACTGATACTATAACTGGCTGCCTCAAATTGTGGAATTTGTTTTAAAGGAGCAAAGGTATCAAGTATAAGTTGGCTATGGTCCGAACACTGTATGGGGAGAACTACACCCAATGTTCCTGGGAGGAACTGCATCTGTCGAATTGATGTGCAAAAGGCTTTGTCAGGTTTTTCAAAAGTACAGGTTGCGCCTTTCTAGTTGCTTGACCAGGTGCACATGATTTTGCAGTTATATGAGATCAGCATCTGCTATAATCGTTGAATGCATCAATGCCAGAGCTGGTTGAATGTATCAATGCCAGAGCGGATCGAGCATTTGCGCTTGTATAATTAGTTTTGCTTGCATTCCTAGCGTGATCTATTCATGAGGAGGAAGAATTTCATCACCCATATCTGTCAGTGGGTTTGGTCCAACTTCAATGCATTCACAGTGCCAAAATGAAATGCACCTACTCTTGCACGTCAAATTAACCTCCGGAACAGAAGGTTTGTTCTTAAAAACGATATCTGTGCAGTCTGCAGGATTAATAAATAGGGAAATTGAATGGTTGCGACACTGTACAGCGCTCTCCAAGAGATGGAGCTATTGCTCTGAAAACTTTGCCAAACCATAGTGAACTTGTAACATAATTTCTGAAACCTCAACCGGCAACAAAAATTGATTCTACAAAAAAATAAATTGCATTGGCATTGCCAGTCATGGTCATAACTTCTAGAATGCCTTGTACTGAGAATACAGTGGATTACAATTGAACAAAAATGCTACAAAAAATAAGATCTCTAAGCTGCTAACTTTACACAAGTGGACTCGTCGGCCATGGAGCTCTTCCTCTTACAACTGTTATTGCTTTTTCATCATTCAACGATGAGAAACCAAGCTAGAACAGAGGTGTCACTGCGCAGTTTTGCCTATTTTATGAAGTCAAATCTTCTGAAATATGAGGGGTGTTGCCTGTCTGTAGACCTTTCCCATATGCAGCAATAAGTAGAGCCTCAGCTCGACCTGTAAAGACATTAAGTGAGGAAAGTGTTGGTGAAGCAAGCTGGTAAAATCTTTTGGATGTAATTTTAAATTAAATAAGAAAACGGTAAAAGACACTTTCACCCCCTCAAGTTTGATGCAAAGGCACTTTCACGCCTTCCAGTTTGGAAAAGGACAGTTTCACCTCTTCAGTGTTCCAAATTTCACGACAACTACACTCCTTAATCCTTAATTGTGACGTAGTTAGTCTGGGGTGGGGTGGTGGACCCGTCACAGATCATAGTTTTTGAAATGACACAATCATAGGGTGTAAGAGCATCTCCAACAGCAAAATAGTCTTTGGACTATATTTGTACCTGTCCTAAATTTTACACCAGCATTTTTTGAGTTGTTGCTCCAGCATATGGCCTAAATATAGGCCACCTGCATAATTTTACTATTTCATTATTTTTCATTATTACACAATCATGTTACTTTATACATAATAACAAAACTTTTTTTTTCATAAAAATAGTGAATTAGTTAATTTGTTGAAGTCAGTAATTTTTTTATTTTTTATTTTACACTCTGAAAGTACCATTCTCTTTTCCAAAATCCGAACTTTGGATTTGCAGAGAAGTGCAGAGTGAGAAGCACAGGAGGGAGACCATTAAAATTGATTTTTTTTTAATTTTTTACACCAGAATTCAATTGTCCTCAGTTTGGCCAGATTTGGTCTAAAAATAGACCAGGTGCAAATATAGGCCAGATTTTGCACCATCTGTTAGAGCAGATTTTTGGTCAAATGTGGCCTATATTTGTGCCAAAGACAAGTTATACACCTACTGTTGGAGTTGCTCTAAGTCTCCTGAAGTTTGGCACACTTATGGGGGTGAAAGTGTCTGGACTTGAGGATGACAAGATGAGACCCGCCTTTTCATGGAAGGTTTCCTTATCCTAATAATACTTCCTCCGTTCCACCCCTCTTCCCAGTTGACTTGTGATGGCCAGTTTCACCCGGTGAGTTAGTTCGCTAAACGAAGCAAGAATTTGGTCTTTTCATAGTGTTGTAGAGCAAAGTTTACTCTACAACACCATGAAAAGATAACCAAATTCTTGCATCGATTTGTTAACCACCGGGTCAAATTGACCTGTGAATAGTACACTTGGAAGAAAGAGGCGGAACAGAGTAAGTATTATTCAGTACTATTAAAGTACTATTAAAGACTCAAACGCCAGTGGTGCTATAACCATTGGTGGCACCTAACATTGATTGCTGATTATTCTAATTTTAACTAGGTCCTATAGGACTAAACTGTCAATCAGTATAAACTTTGTATTTTATGTTAGTATTTATGCTATAGTCCCTAACTAGGTATATATTCGTCAGTGTTCTACATGGTATCAGAGCATGTTCTTAACCCTAACCTGTGATTATTATTTTTTTCCACGAGGATCAACCCAGACGTCATTCCCTCTGTCGTTCGACGTCCACCGCCCGTCTGCTCCATCTCCGGCTTCGTCTCACAATTTCGCCGGCTTTGTCTGAGTTGCCCAGTACCAGCAGATCGCCGTACGTGACTCGTCGGCTCTGCGCTGCCACAACGACGGTCACTGCGAAGGTCATCGTCGGTCATCCCTGAGTTTTTCCGACATCTTTCTTGTCCTCCATCGCCGACTGTAAACAGCGATTCTCCAGGTTTGAATTGCTCTTTCTCCTAAAACGGAGCGGTGATCTCCCTTTTGCAAGCAACGACATCTCCCTTTTGTTACCTCAAGCCAATTGGGTGAGTTACTCATATGTTTATTTGATTGAGTGGGTACCCACCAAGTGTTCAGAACCTCAATTATTTACTTGGCTTTGGTTTTGGTTCGGCCAACCATCCTTCAGGTCAGACCCTCTTTCATCGCTCCGCAGAACGTTTGGTTTCAATTCAATTCAAGTTATGGCTCCCCCTACTACTGTACCAGATCCTAACAACCCCGACAAGTCCTTGATTGTGGTTCAAGCTCCACCAACGTTGATCAAACTAGACAGAAATAACTTTCTGACCTGGAAAGTCCAGATTCAAGTTATTCTCATAGGACATGGACTGCTCAATCATGTCGACAGTAGCAATACACCGCCAATCCCGCTCATTCAGAAGTAGAATAGTAATAGTAACCCACAATCTGGCACAAAGTCCGGAACAGAATATTCCGTCTCCTCTGGTTCCGCTGATTCTGCAGCTCTTCAACCTAATCCGCCTACACGTAATGGTTCCAACAGGACCAACTTGTGTTTGCGTTTCTCGCCAGTACACTAGCGCAATTTGCGCTCTCTCACATCCTACGTAGCACCGAAACGGGGACGGGGACGAGACGAAACGGGGACGCCGGAACGGCGATTTTCAAAAATTTAGGAGACGAAACGCCGGGGAACGGCGTTTTTAATATAATTAAGTATATATATATATATTTAAAATAAAACATAAATTTCTAATCTATTTACATATTTTTAACGTATATAACGCAGAATAAATACATACTTATTTTCATCAAAATAAATAAATAAATAAATTATTAAAAACCAAACCCTTTGGGCTGTTTACTTATGTAAGTAACAGAAATGCCTAAATTAAACCAGTCCATAGAAGTCCATTAACCCATTAGGGTTTTATAATTTTGAGTGTTTTAAAGAAGAGTGAGAAAGAGAACTGAAAATTGAAAGTTCTGGAACGTGTGTTACTAGGTCAACAATAACTAAGAGACTTTTAGTACTACTATAACTGTAAAACTTAATTATAGGAAGGTAATAAGATAGTTTGACTTTTTTTCTCAAATATCCCCCTTTTTTCTCAGCCACGATTCTCTCAACTGTATCCACACAGTTCTCTTCGTAATCTCCGACGTTCGCAAAGCTCTCCTCAATTCTCCATCTTCTCTTACTCTCTTCACTATTTGCGCCAACTAATACAGTGACGGATAGCCGAATCAATGTTCCAGATCGCCGGCTAGGGACGTTCCACTGGCGTTTCAGGAAAGACGGAACGCGTCCCATGTCGTTCCAGTCGAGTTCCGGAATCCATTTTTTTCGGGAACGCCAGCTGACGTTCCAGGAGCGTTCTGGGGGCGTTCCGGACGGGGACGAAACGGGGACGTAGCCCCATGTGTCGTTCCGGTGCTTCATAGCTCACATCACTACAGCTCGCACTGCTATTGATATCTGGACCACTCTCTACAACATCTATGCGCTGTAGGCAGATTAAGTACCGCGACAGAGGAGCACCATAGTATGATCTGGACACCCACATGCCCAAAGGTCAACCTTATGAGTTAGGGCCCAAATCATACTATATTAACAATGGACGTCATGTCCACCACGCCGATGTGGGACAAACCGCTCACACGTGATACCCAACAATCTCCCCCTTCATGTGTGAGCCCTTCAACATGCTCCCCTCTCGCCCGGAAGCATACGCCGAATTTCTTGGAATCGCCTTTGTGAGAGTGCACCGGACCACCATCTGCCAGACCACCTGCTGGAGAAACACAGGAATTTGACCGTCTGCAGGAACACCTGCCCAACAGAGCTCGCGGACAATCTCTGCATTCATGCACTTCGTCAAACAAAAGGCTGATGAGTTGGCCCTTCTCCGGAAACCAATGGATGAAACTGACATTGTGGATTGATTCTTAACGGGTTGAACGAGATCTACCTACCTATTGTTGCGGCCATCAAGGCGCGTGACGGTGACACTGATATTGGATTTGAGGAGCTATTTGAGAAGCTCACCCAGCAGGAGCACTACTTCGCCAAAGCTCAGTCGAATCCTTCTGCCACCCCTTCCTCAGCCAATGTGTCGTTTGGCCCCCAGTCCAGAGGTCGTGGCCGCGGTCGTGGTCAGCACAACCGCAACCTAGAGCAGCCCCATTCTCAGCCACAGCCTTCACAGCAGCTGCCCCCTTCTTATCAGATGTACCCCTCTCCATGGCCTACACATGCTCCACCCGCTCCACCTAGTCCTCGGCAGCTCTGTCAGTTCCTTGGATTCTGTCCGGGTTGTGGCGAACAGGGTCACCGTATCAGCCAGTGCTCTCAGTATGGCTGGATGCTTTCGCAGTATAACGATTCTGGCTCCATAAGGTCGTCTGGCTCTCGTTCCGGCCCCATAGCTTCAGGGTACTATGCTCCGTCCACTCCCTGGACTCCACGTGCCCATGTTGCTACTGCTCAGTCTGGACTTTTGCCTACGCCATCCTGGCTTCTTGACACTAGAGCTACCCATCATATCACTGCTGATCTGGACAATCTGTCTCTTCATCAGCCCTATACATTTGGAGACGATGTGATGATTGGTGATGGTACGAGTCTACCTATCACCCATATTGGTTCGCTATCTCTCACTCTCTCTTCTCATACTTTTCACTTACATAACGTTCTCTGTGTCCCCGCTATTCAAAAGAATCTAATTTCTGTGTCTCAACTCTGTTCTTCTAACAATCTGATCGCTGAGTTCTCTTCTGATGGTTTTGTTTTGAAGGATCGAATCACGGGGGCGCCGGTCCTAACCGGTCCTCTTAAAGATGGAGTCTATGAGTGGCCAGCTTCCACTCCCTCGCTGGCACTTACCCTCCAGTCTTGTTCGTCCTTCCAGTCTTAGCATCATCGTCTTGGGCATCCTGCTAGGCGTGTCTGTCGTCACGTAGTTTCGAAGTTTTGCCTTCCAGTAAGTAGTTGCAAAGAGTCATCGTCCTGTAATGCATGTCCATGCACTATGAGTCACAAACTAACTTTTCACAATTCTGGTATTACATCCTCTTGCCCACTTGAGGTTGTCTTTTCTGATGTATGGACCTCTCCAGTTACGTCTCACGATGGCTCTAAGTATTATGTGATTTTTGTTGATCATTTCTCCAAATATATTTGGCTTTATTCCCTACAACGCAAATCTCAGTTATATGATGTTTTCATTCGTTAGGGTGCTCTTGTTGAAAAATACTTTGCTGTCTTTCTCCAAACTCTCTACTCTGACAATGGAGGCGAGTACATTGGCCTTCGCTCCTATCTCCCAGCCCATGGCATATCGCATTAACCTCTCCATCCCATACTCCCCAACACAATGGGTACTCTGAACGTCGCCATCGGCATATCGTTGAGACAGGTCTTGCCCTCCTCCAACACGCGTCCATGCCCTCGAACCTACGTTACCTGGACTCGTCAATATTGTCTGAGTACCCGGGTCGATACGACCCGATCCGGCTGCGGGTATGATATCCGCGTCGATCCGGGAGATTTCATCTTGGACGCGGCTGAACGTTGACGCGTTCCTCCTTCGATCTCCCTTCACTTTGAACCGTCCAACTTCCACCGCAGTTCCTCTGCGTTTCTCTGCAACTCGTCGTCGTCTTCGTTGCAGCCGCCAATACCCAAGAGTGACCTAATTTCTCTTTTCATTTATGTTTATTTGCATAAGTGGGTTTGTGCTTCTTCTCTTTTAATACTTAAAAAAGGCCCAAAGTGTACAATATATTATTAGGCCCACTCTTATTCTTAATTTACAGCTCAAGAAAACACAATTTATTGATAAAAGGTCCTTTAAACAAATCTTTTATTTCAGAATTGTCCTTGACATGATAGAAAATGTCATTGAACCTCTTACCAGGACTAAAATGGATGCATGACCTACACAGATAAACATATAAAACAGAAAAATATGACATATCCCCGCACTCGTGTCTAAAATTTGGGTACTTTTTAGCCGAGTACCCAAATCCTAAATTTCTATAATTAGGCAAATCCGATCCTTAGATCCACACCCGACATGACACCCGCACCCGAGTCCAGGTAACGTAGCCTCGAACTACTGGTCGTATGCATTTACCATGGTTGTTTATTATGAAGCACCGCAACGCCATCTAGGTTGTCGTCCCCGTTTCGTCCCCATCCGGAACGCCGGAACGGCACCGGAACTCCCCGGAACGTTCCCGGAGCAAGAGGTGGCGTCCCCGAAAAAATTGAGGTTCGAAACTTAGTCAGAACGGCGCCGGGACGCGTTCCAGCTTTCCGGAACTCCTGGGGAACCTCCGTAGCCGACTTTCAAGAGATCGACGGACCTCTTGGCGACTTTCACGACATCAGGTGACTTCGACCTCCACGAGATCGACGGCGTCAGGCAACTTCCATCTCCAGCAGATCCTCAAAAATGATGGCGGACGGGACTGTTCAGCGACAGGAACACTGGATTTTGCGGCTTAGGTCTCTCACAGCAAGCAACGAGAAGACAAAAACCCACTGCGGCGGCGATGGCTGTAACAACAGCTTCTAAACGATGTTGGAGAAAGAAACCCACTTCACTTTCATATTTTTACGATATTACCCATATTTTCTTATAAACATGACATTTCTCATAAAAAGCCCTAATGGGCTACTGTCAACTTCTTTTATTTGGGCCTCTCTGTTACATAAGTAAAGCCCAAAGAGCTGGGCTTATTTATGTGCTATTTACTTTATATAAAATGTTAATAAGTAAGAAATTCATGTTAACTTATAAATTAAAATATATATATATAATATTTATATTTAAAAATTGTCGTTCCCCCGGCGTTTCGTCTCCTAAATTTTTGAAAATCGCCGTTTCGGCGTTCCTGTCCCTGTTTCGTCTCGTTCCTGTTCCCGTTTCGGTGCCACATAGGTTGTTTATCTTATTAACTTTCTTCCCTCTCGATCCCTTCGTTACCGATCTCCCTTTGAGGTTATCTTTCACCAACAACCACATTATGCCAAACTACGTGTCTTTGGTTGTCTCTGTTATCCCTATCTTCGCCCGTACACTACTCACAAGCGGGAGGACAGGTCCACTCCCTGTGTCTTTGTCGGGTACTTCTTTAACTCAGAATGCCTACTTGTGTCTCGACGTGGTCTCCCATCGGCTGTATGTTTCACGTCACGTCCAGTTCAATGAGTCGTCTTTTCCCTTTGCCTCTCACTCCACCACTACTCCCACCTCTCATAAATCGTCCTCTCTCTGGTTTTCTCCTTCCACTACGCTTCTCACGTTACCTTCCCCCGCATCACCACCACTTGAGACCTCGTCCCCATCTTTACCAGCCCCACCACCACCGCCTGCTCTTGATGCACCTCACAGATCCCTTAGCTCCCTCATCGCTTCAGCCTGCCAATACCACTGCGGTCTCTCAGCCCTCCACTGTTGTCTCTGCACCTGATGTGCCTCCTTCTTCCTCCCATACTATGGTTGCTCGATCTTGGGATGGGACTCTTCATAGCACTCCTCGCAATGCCTTCACCGTCACCTCCTCTCCTAGTGATACTGATAGCGAACCCAGTACTGTCACCAAGGCTCTTAAACAACCTCGGTGGCGTGCCGCTATCGCCGCGGAACTTGATGCTCTGGTTCAGAATAATACATGGGATCTTGTGTTACCTTCCAGGTCCTCCAATGTGGTTGGTTGCAGGTGGGTATTCCGTGTTAAGCGTAAGCCAGATGGTTCTGTTTACAGGTATAAGGCTCGTTTGGTTGCTAAGAGCTTTCATCAGCGAACAGGCATTGGCTATCATGACACATTCAGTCCCTAGTCAAACCGTCCACCATTCGGCTTGTTATCTCCCTAGCTGTCTCCCGGCAGTGGCCCCTTTGTCAGCTGGATGTTAACAATGCTTTTCTTGAGGGGTCGCTTTCTGAGACGGTCTACATGCAGCAGCCTCCGGGTTTTGTGGGTCAGGATCGTCCTCATCATGTTTGTCGCCTGAACAAGCCAATTTATGGCCTCAAACAGGCCCCCAGAGCGTCGTATGCTGAACTTCGTCACTTTTTGATTCATGGTCAATTCTCGTGCTGATACGTCTTTGTTTATTTATCGCCACTCGGGGGTTGTCTCTATCTCCTTGTATATGTGGATGACATTGTTATTACAGGCTTTGATGTGACTGTTGTCCAGCGTTGTATTCTTGATCTGTCTCGCAGGTTCTCCCTGAAAGACCTCGGTGATCTGTCCTTTCTTGAAGTGGAGGTCTTACCTCACCCTCAGGGTCCTCTAATTCGGTTCAGACACCCATGGATACTTCTGTTGATCTTACTGTCACTAATGGTACAGCGCTTTCTGATGCGAAGGACTATCGGATGGCAGTTGGTAGTCTTCAGTATATGTCTCTCACTCGCCCTGGACATCTCCTTTGCTGTCAACCGGTTGTCTCAATTCATGCACCGACCTACTACTGTCCACTGGAATGTTGTCAAACGACTGCTTCGATACTTACATGGGACATCTGATTATGGGTTGGTTCTTCGTCGGGGTCCCCAAAGTCTCAATGCCTTCTCTGATGCTGATTGGCAAGGCAACAAGGACGATTACACATCTACTACCGGGTATATTGTTTATTTTGGGGGTTCTCCCATATCATGGAGTTCCAAGAAGCAGCGTACTGTTGCTCGCTCTTCCACTGAAGCTGAATATCGTGTCGTTGCCGATGCTTCTGTTGAGCTGCGTTGGCTATGTTCTCTATTGTCTGAGCTTGGGTGTTCCTTGTCTTCTGCTCCAGCCATTTACTGTGACAACATGGGCACTAACTATATTTGTTCAAACCCGGTTTTTCACTCACGCATGAAGCATGTCGCTCTTGACTTTCATTTTGTTCGTGAACAGATTCAGGATGGGCTCCGTGTCTCTCATGTCTTCTACAAATCAATTAGCGGACTGTCTCACCAAGCCACTCTCACGTGGTCCCCTTCTTGAGTTGCGGTCCAAGATTGGTGTCTCTTCACGATCCTCCATCTTGCGGGAGCGTATAGGACTAAACTATCAATCAGTATAAAATTTGTATTTTATGCTAGTATTTATGCTATAGATATATTCGTCAGTGTATTATTTGTGACTCAATTAATTCAATCAGTCGGTTCTACAGGTCCTTGGTCGGTTCTTATGGGTAAAAGACACTTTCACCCCTTCTGGTTTGACACAGACTCCACAGAATATAGGTGGGAATACTACTGTAGCGCATATTTCTCAATCTTGCGCCCAAGGTTTGTACAAAGGGGGGAACCATGATTTTTCCAAAGGATAAAGACAAAACCACCCCTCGTGCTTGGGTTATATACAATAACAACCTTAGTGTTCGGGGGTGTACAAAAACCACCCCTGTCAGAGACGAAAAAAACCATGTCATGAATGGACGTTGGACAAATAGCACCTTTGTTACAATGAGTTAGTATGGGGGTGCAATTTGTTTTTTATGACCATTTTGCCCTCCTTGTATTTTTGTGTTTTTTGTATTCTTTGTTTTTGGTGTTCTAAGTGTTCTTGACCACCATTCTTGGTGTTCTTGAACACCACTTCCACCACCACCAAATCCCCACCAGCAACACCACCACCACCACCACCACAACAACAACAATAACAAATAACCACCACCACCATCGAATCACCACCACCTATGTAGCACAGGTGCGGGTGCGGTGCGGATACGGGTGCGGGAACTAGGTGCGGGTACAGCAAATTCCCAAAAATCAAGGGTGCGGGTGCGACGGGGGTGCGTCGACTTATTATACAATTATATTAATATTTATATTAATATTTAATATTATTTGTGATACCATTGTACTAATATAAAAACAACAATAATAGTAATCCAAATTATAATCAAACAGAAATTCGTACTTATCTTCAAAGATACATAGTTACTATAGCAACAATATAATCTCTTCTTGTCATTGTCCGTAACTAGAGAGAGACGAGTAATCTAAGGGTTTGAAATGTTCACATAGATGCACACTTATTTGGTTGAATTGTAGATGTATTTCAGAAACTTTCAAAATGACCATACTTTTTATCCTCAAAGCACCCGCGAAGCACCCAAGAAGCACCCAAGCACCCATGAAGCACCCGGAAGCACCCGGTGCGGGTGTGCGGCTTTCCAGAAGCACCCGTGCAACATAGACCACCACCACCACCATCGAATCACCACCACCACCACCACCACCAACACCAACAAATAACCACTACAAATCACCTTCACATTAACCAAAATCAATTACACCCTAAACACCATGCATCACCAATTCTCTCCACAACCTGCACCTACCAGAGCCACCTAAAACCTATGCCTTAACCAATTAACCACCTAATCACCAAGAACAGACCTTAACCTCCAATCACCTCCATGAACAATTCACCATTGGCACCATTTGCCTGTCTCCAAACACAATTACCAACTTCCCCTTTACATACTTCACCACCTGAAGCCAAAACCTCAATAAACCAGCACCTCCATCACTATTATCATCACCTATACCACCTGCTAAAACATGACAACAAGCAACCTGCTGCATAGTTGCAGCCACACCTCAGACCACAATAACCACCTATAAACACTGCCTTCTAATTACAATAGCCACCATCCTCCATAACTAACACCTAAAACCCCGACCTGAAACTTCAATCCAGTAGTGCCCTTTGACCTTCATCACTACCTCCTCAAACCCATAGCCTCTACCAATTCTCAGAATACCATTACAACATGTCAAAGCTACAACAAACCAGACCCAACAACCTACGACATCACCTGCAACCCATTACAGCACAACCAAATCAGCTCCTAAATCAGTCGCATTATTCACCTTCAACCCAGTCACCATCCGAAATGAAATCAACCATCAGAGCCGCCTGAAAACATCACCCAGAACCCACCGGAGACCACTGCAAATCACCGAAGAAACAGAGCAATAGAGAAGAAGAAAGCTACGGTTGATTCCCATGAGAGAGAGGGGCCAAATAGAGGAAGAAAATTGGGAAGACTGATCCACCACTTCGATTTTCGACGAGTTGGGGACGACTGACCCACAGAACTAGATGCATCAAGGAGCGACCACGAAGGATGGAGATTTACAGGTCACCTTTCGATTTCCGACGACAATTGCGGTCGCCACCATGGATGCAGGTGGAGGAAGAAGAAGGGGATCGATGGTGTGAAATCGATGGACGAGAGGCCGCTGGGAAGCTTCTGGAGGCAGAGCCTCAACGGCGACGGAGAAGGAGGTGAAGAGGATTGAGAGAGAGAGAGAAGGGGCTGTTAGGGTTAGAAATGAGGGGTGAGGAGAAGAAATGGTTTTATAACAGTGTAATTTTTCTTGAAGGTGAGGGTATATATGTCTTTTTGCCCCTACGTTAGTTGCCATTAGTCACTGTTAGATGACAGGGGCGGTTTTTGTATATCCCCGAACAGTAGGGTTGTTTTTGTATATAACCCAAACACGAGGGGTGGTTTTTGTCTTTTACCCTTTTCCAAATTGTATCGTGCTCAGTTTTAGAGACAAGGAAGCAGGAAGGAAATTACCGAATGGTTTGAGATGTACTATAACATCTACTGCTCAAAGTCAATTGTGATTAGTAAACCTCTGAGATTAGATAATGTATGGATGGATACGGTTAAGGACTCCACAGGAATTTTATGATCCAGTTATGGCTGCTGCACCAACATAAAGAATCAGGAGTTGCTACATTAACACTTCCTTTGCTGAAGAATTTGAATTAGTGACCAGTACAGTAATACTTCTGCTACGACCATGGATGCAATGATAGTTATGGAAGCAACTGTTGTGATCAGAAATGCAACCTCAGGGGAAGGAAGGCCTAAAGGTATCAGTTCTCTGAAGCAGGCTTTGCAGATAGGGTTTTTCATTTTTATCACTCTAGGTCCTAATCTAACTTAGACAACCTCTGGAGTCTGGTGCTAAGTAGATCTCTTCCATATGGGCAGCTAGTACAATAAGCTTTGAGATCCACTCAAGGGGAACACCCCTTCTTATTTCAACCAGTGACAGTCCTAGTGGGAGCAAGAAGTTTGAGATGTCTTCGGTGTTTCTATTATTAGAAAGATGAGGTCTACACAATACAAATTCACTGCTGCAAAGGAGTTCATTTCACAAGTTCAGTAACAGTATTCAAATCATGGCAATTTTAGAAGTTCCACCACAAGGTACCAGCCAGAAGAGTCAAAAGGTTCTGCTACATGAACAAGGGAACAATCCTCAAAAGGTTGATGACATAAAAATTAGAAAGATGAGGCCTTTGAATTTGATGGCAAACTCTTGGGAAAAGCTTTAACCAAATAAAGTTGCTTCATGCCAAACAGTTTGGTATGTTGTGAAAAAACGAAAAATATGCAGAAAGAAAGAATCGAAACACACAGATTTACGTGGTTCGGCAAAACAGCCTACTCCACGGAGTTGCAGAGATTTCACTAAAACAGACGAATCGTCTCAGAGAGAATTACAAGCGAAATCAGAACGCTCAACATAACATGCTACGAACCCTAAGAACTCTATAAATAGACAACCTATCAAACCGGGCCGGATCCAAGCCCAAACGGGTCAAAACGGGTCAAAACCGGCCCAAGCCTTCGCTCCACGAATCATGTCTCCCTTTTCGGGTCGTAGCAAACATGAATCGGGTCGATTCATAAAACAGGTCGCCCATGAACCAGGGCTCCAACCCAACATGGTAAAGCGGTTAGGCTATAATTGATGAAAGTACGAAATTCCAGCTCACTGGACGACTTGCCATGAGAAGATAAAAGGATAGCTTCTCTTTCACTAAAAAGGGATATAAATCACCTAATTGCAATAACGTGTTGAGCTAGGACTGAAGATATGAAATTGCAACTTAAGAGCATACATAATGGGAGATGAAGATCCCTTTAATTCTGAAAAGGGGCAGGTAAATCCCCTGATCCTGATGCACCAAGTTCTTCCTTCTTTGCCCCACAAAATCTGTGAGATCGGTTGGTGGCGAATAAAATTTTAGCCATCTGAGTTTGTCAACTGGTACGCTTCCTAGAGATAGAATTCCCATTGCAAGTTCTTCAAAGAAACAGTGAAACAAATATATAGGTCATGGGTGTTTTGAACATGACAGACCAGTGCTACCATAATTCACACGTACCCCCCACGAATTGCAAATTGGATCGCCCGTTCCGAATCGTTGAAGACCAGCGATCCAAATCGCTCAATTTGGTGATCCCTGTTTTGTTCACTATTTTCACCTAAAGTATCTATGTAGAAGGGAAACTAAAATTTGGACATGTTAAGTTCCATCTATTATTAGAGTATTGACTTTTAATTATTGTATATATTGAGCAGTTTTAGACTTCACGATTTGTGGAAAATGATAAAACTCCTGTGAAGGTATCCAAAGAAGCCTACCCTTGGCGCACCGAATTCCATAGGGTATGGCGTACCGTGATCCTGTTCCCGTTCCACGAACCGGAACAATCCAAGTTCCAGGTAACTTAGTGACAGACAAACGAGAAAGTTCTGAAAAATAACAGCCAGTAGGAACACGGTAAAATAGTGTACTATGTGGTGGACAGATTAAGTTATGTATACTTATGTTACTCACATGACGAAATTGCACAGGGATTTTAATTAATATTAGGAAGTCATATATTCCATATGCTTTTATCATCCGGCCATGTCATTCACAACACTATCAAGTACATTTGTATGTTAAACAGTGAAAGTAATAGAAGAAAAATGAAGGTGTGTGATGGACAACCCTCAAGCTTCAGTAAGTTTGCGGTTGATACACTCTTGAAGTTAATAAGAGGCCTTTAAGTAAGTGTTAGGGAATATCAGCCGGGAGTCTGCCATAAAAAGCACTTTCCTAAAGGTTTCCATGATTTCATAAACATTTGGTTCTTAAATTAAAAATTGTTCCTCAAAAGATATTAGACTCCAATTTCGTGGGGCAGGCAGCATGTGGTGTCATGTGTCACTGAAATGTTTGCAAATAGAATGATATCTGTTGGGTCTGATGCGATTTATACCCAGCTACTTTTTATGGTGTATTCTCATTATACAAGGACCGGTTACATGTTATTCAAGATTAACCAATTCTGCATGAGTTTCATTACATTTGATGTTCACAATGCAACATTGTATTTTTACATCTCTTGAAGAGGAGAGAGGAAACTTCTCTGCTCTGTGTTTCCAAATAAGACCAGTTTGTGCAGAGGGCTGCCAAAATCAATGTTTGAGAAATTGATATACTCAGTTCAATATCTATGGGTTTTCACAGAAGGGCCATGAGATGGAAAAAATAACACACTCGAAAATAATAAGTGCATGCAATGTAACATTCAGGATGAATCAACTAAAGGAAAATAAGCCCATTGCAACGCGTCTCGGTTTAGCAAAATTGAACAGCTCTTTAAGGGACCTCCCTCATAGGAACCTACCTTTATATGTTCTTAAAAGCAAATAGCACATCATCAAAGACAGGGAAAGTAGTAGTTACATAAGACAGTATTTACCATGATCTTTCTTCCTTCTCAATGAGGAACTCATCGATGGAAATAACGTGGATGCAACCTCCCTGCTAGAGTCCTACCAAATTTCAAGAGAAAGTAGCATGTAAGGTTTATGCTATAAAATGGTAAAACAGGGTTGCTATGTAAGAATAAGGAAAACTTGACACACACAAAACAAAGTTAAGAAAAAGGAATGGAATAGACGGTGTATTACTCTCTGCATTAAGAAGTAGGTTATTAATAATTACAGTGGCGCACACAAGGAATATTTCACAAGTCAACACACTGAGATACCTTTTCCAGTGACATTCTGGAAAATCATGGGAGTCCAATCGCAATGCAGTCATTGCTCACAGCATGGTACAAGATGTTTCACACATTAAAATAGAATTTTAAAGTGAAAATTATCAACCCACCTGAGAAATTTACTAAAATCTTCATCACTATATATGAATCAAAAAGCAAAATACGACTTGTGAGATATTATATGAGTTACCACGGACATGCCAAGATGGAACTTACAGGTATGTATACCCCAATCACAGCTCATCAAACAACTAGTTCAAGCTGAGACGTAACACTCCATATGCTATCTCAATCCCTCTTTGACACTCATACTACCTCCCTGTATCCATCTTTTTATAAACGTAAAACAAGAAAAATAAACGTCTATGAGTCTCACACAAGGACAATAAACAAAGATATCGATTGTTTTCTTAATAAATATTCAGCTAAAAGTATGCAAATCCTTGTCACATTTGTACTTAGACCAAAAAGGTTTTCCCTTTGGCCGTTGCATTTTGCTGATTCAGAAATTGTAGGTGTGGTGCAATATATGTTATCACATATGTGGCTATTTGAACCCTGTTGTCATAAAAAAACACTGACTAGATAGAAAATCTTCAATAACAACACCGAGTGTGAAAAAACACCATCTTTGCAAACCCCGTCAAACTTATAGCTGCCATGAAAACCCAAAACAAAATGCCGTGTCTTAGTTCCCTTCAAATGTCTTAACATTGTGATCTTTCAGAGAAATTCATCCACTGATAAAAATTGTAAGGCTTCACCACCAACATGGATTAGTCATAAATCCTGTCTGATGAAAAAATAACCAGTTGGACATTGCTGTCTGGATTAGTTCATTAAACAATTCAACTTTATATATTTGTTATAGTATTTGGGACAAATTACACAAAGACCCACAAACACTCAAACAGAGTAACACAAACCTACAGCAGTATCAATTTACTACTACACCCCTCTACAATGTACCAATTGGAACAACCAGCTCCAATCAGCTAACACTGTTAAATAACCTAGTTATATCAGGGCAATTAGTCATTGTCATCCACCACCTCTGTTCTATCTCTCGCTCAATCTCTCTTTCTATCTCTCTTAATCTCTTCCAGTCTCCGTTCTCTCTTTTTAAATTTCTATTTCAGTTGCTATTGTCTCTACTACTCTCTGTCAAACTCGTAAGGGTATCTCCCACCCCACTCCATAACTCCATTTTTAAATACTTATTTGGAGTTTTTGACCTCCCACCCCTAAACTCCATACCTTCAAAATTACAAAAAGAAAAATAGAGGAATGGAGTAGGCCTCCCGCGGTGTTTGACCAAAAGAACTCCATTCCTCTATTCTCCATTTGATGAAATATTGCTGTACATCTCCCACCCTACCTCTATAACTGTACAAAAAAACTCTTCGAGGTGAAAATGGAAAATGGAGTGTTCTAAACAAGGGTGTCTCTACATATTCAAGATTCCAGATTGTGGAACTTATGAATAAATCTGATTTTTCGGTAGTTAATTAAGTAAAACTCAAATTTTAGGATGAGGTTCAAATTATTAAGGAACAACTGGGTTTCTTTATTGATTAATTGGTGATTTATTGAAGGAACATGAAGAAGGTGCCATTGTGGCAAAAGGAATGGACGAGAGCGGCAACCACATCCAACTTCCAACCGAGGGTTTGTTTCTTCCAACAGATCTGATATGAGTCCTCTGGATGCAGCACCTACCACCCACCCACCCAGCGGCACACATCTCTTGGACTACAACACCCCTATTCAAACTCCAAATGGACCAGACTTCAGCTGATAGTGGATTTCACAGACGTAGTGAAGCTATTTGACAGTTAATAAATATGGAGCACCACGTCAGCATGGACATGTGGTGTTCTTGGAGCACCTAAAAATTGTTGAGAAGTCCCACATCGGACATTAAAGAAGAAGAGAAAGAGTTAATAAGTATCCTGGGCTACTCCCCTCATTGCCAATTGGTTTTGAGGTGGAACCCCATGGATTCTTACAAAAATGTGTCCAGAGATAGAGTTCATTTTGGTACAGAAGATTGAGACAAACAGATAGAAAAGGAGGTGGGACTGGGAGCACTTTCATGTACGAGGAGAGTGGTAGCAAGAGTAGGTCTGATATAGCATTCCCCCTTCACTTTCGGAGATGTCAGGTTCGGTGGAAGTAGCATTACTCTCAAGATTATAAACAAGTAGAGCTGTGAAATGGGCTGGAGAAACACCGAACCGATCCCAGGAAGCCCGTTTCAAGGGTGAACCGGCCCGGACCGGGACCATGGTGATCCTGAACAGGCGCTAGCCCGCTTAGGTGGTGGTCCGGGCTGGTTCATGACTCTGGGGGTCGTAGGATGGGCCCGGACCGGCCCACTGCAAGCCCAGGACCGGAACGACCTGGAAAAAGGCCAGCCCAGGACCAGCCCGTCAACCGGATTGAACCGCCGAACCCAACGACTATTTTTGAATTTAATGACCATTTCAACCCCCCCCCCCCCCCCCACCAACTATATTGGGGGTATTTCACGCAAGATCCCCCCTAAACTTTCTCTATAAATACTACCCCTCCCTCATTCATCCTCACTCCAAACAACACTACCAACACTACTACTCTCAAGTTCCACTCTCAAAACTCAACCTCCTCTAAACAATGAGTTCTAGTTCAATTCGGAATTATTTTACAATAATAGAAGAACGGAAGGGATGTTAAAGTAGTATATCGTGCAGTTCGTAACATTTGTTCAAAATAGTTTGCATACAGTGCCGCTATGGCGCTGGGGTCTATCAAAAGCACTTGAAGAATCATCATGAAATTTCAGTCCCAATAGCGGGACAGTCTATGACAAATTTTAGTGCTGTTGATGGCGATGGAAAGTATTTTTATTACGCTTTCAGTTATGAATATATGATTTTGGATTCCTTCTTTTTGAATAATACTTGATATCTTTTTGAATGAATTTACAAGTTTTTATATTAAAAAATATATATAGATATTATATTCATATTATATAATATAATATATGAATCATATACATTTATTTACAATAAATGACGGGCTGAACCGGTCCACCTGTGGGGGTTCCAGTCCTGTGGGTCGAGCCAGGACCGTGGTTCCAGCAGTAGGACCGGCTCATCACACTCTTGAACCGACCCACAACCCGCCGCTCCTCCCTCCAACATGTCCGGCCCGGCCCGTTTGACAGCTCTATAAACAAGAGTAGCAACACTTTCCTACTTCTCGAATTCGCTTTATCCTTCTTCACATGATTGAACACCTATATGTCAAGTTCCATCACAATGAATGTCAGTTGGAAGATCTAGGGTCCAAAAGGAGTTCTTCTACTTGGAGGGAAATTATCTAAGATCAACTTATCCGGTAAAGAGCTAATATATGTTTATCAACTATCTTTTTCTCTAAACATGTCCAGCTTACAGGATAAAAATGAATATAACATGCTAGCAGACCCACTTAAAGCAAGGTTTTAGTTTACAGTGAAACAATTCAGTCAGCTGTTTCAATTATCATTATAGATCAATGTATTTATACTACAGTAACTTATGATAGTCAAAAACTTCGAGCTCAGATCAGATAACATGAGAATGAAGTCCCATCGTCAATAAGTTTCTTTCGCAATCTATTCCATATCTTATGCATTAATCTTCTGCAATAACTACTAGTTCTTTTACTCGCTGAAACAATAAAAGTGAATTGGTGAGGCAGGCCAACATGAACACAAAGCAAACACACCTTACTTGAGCCATTTCCAGACAATTTGAACTGATTCTTCCAAACAAATGAGGGTACTGGAACAACATTAAATCCAGAAGCAACTAGAACCCCAATCCATAGTCCATATGCAAACCCGCCACTCCACCATCCCTGCATTGCCAGATTAAAAAAATCACATTTAGTCACATTTAGTCCTGACACTTGGTGTTCCATTCTATGGCAACAAAGATTTAGTAGAATGATTATCTACTCTGAAGGTTATCTAAGGAGAATAAATATAGAATGAATATTCATGATTTAGTAGAATGTATATCACTCTGAACCTTTTATAAGGATTCCCAATACATTCTAGATACTGCATCCAAATAATTAATTGCACGCATTTGTTTTGGTCTCAATCCCTTGCTAGAAATTAAAAGTCATTCAAGAGCTCCAAATATTCAGAAAACGATGATCATGCTTTAGCTGAAAGCCCAAACAATACTCACAAGTTACAACTGTGTTGTTAGGGGTGGAGCCTGGTTTTTGGCGACCCATTTATGAACCACCCCGTTGCATTTTTTCTACGACCCGAAAAAAGAGACGTAATTCATGGAGGGAAGGCTTGGGCCGACAGGCCCAGGCCGTAGCGATTTCGGGGGCAGCGCCCCGAAAAAGTGCTGACCCGATTTGATCCAGTTTAGACTTGGATCCGGCCCGGTTTAATAGGTCGTCTATTCATAGAGTTTTCAGGGATCTCAGCAAGCATTGCATTTTCTGATGTCGCTTATAATTCTCTCTTTCGTCTGTTTTAGTGAAATCTCTGCAACTCCGTGGATGTAGGACCTTTTGCCGAACCACGTAAATCTGTGTTTTTTGTTTCTTTCTGTTGCAGAGATAATTGTGACGGCTTAACCTAACGTGGCCAGCCATACTGTTATTTTTATAAGATAAATAATAATAAATTACACAATGGTCCTCACAGTTAAGCTACCAGTGCATGTATAACCTTGACACTCCCCCTCAAGCTGGAGCATACATATCATAGGCTCCAAGCTTGTTACAAATAGATCGAATACGAGGACCACTCAACGGCTTAGTGAACAAATCTGCTAGTTGATCAATAGAACGAACATAAGAAGTGGTGATTGTTTTAGCCTAACACTTTTTCTCGAACAAAATGACAATCAATCTCAATATGTTTTGTCCTCTCGTGAAATACTGGATTAGAGGCGATATGAATTGCTGCTTGATTATCACAAAACAGATTCATAGGTTGTGGATAATTGAAACCAAGTTCCTCAATCATATGCTTGAGCTATATCAACTCACAAGCGATGTAAGCCATAGCTCTATACTCTGACTCGGCACTCGAACGAGCTACAACCGTCTGCTTCTTACTCTTCCATGATATCAAGTTACCACCTATAAATACACAATAACCTGAAATAGACCGCTTGTCAATCGGGGAACCAGCCCAATCAGCATCCGTATAAGCTTCAACTCTAGTGTGTCCATTATTCCTGTACAATAAGCCCATACCAGGAGATCCTTTCAAAAAACGTAAATTCCGCATTAGGGCCTCCCAATGTACTCTCTGTGGATCATTCAAATACTGACTCAATGTGCTCACTGCAAATGAAATATATGGGCGAGTAATGGTCAAATAATTGAGCTTACCCACCAATCTACAATATTGCTCAGGATCATAATACAATTCCCCCTCGTCACTAGCAAGTTTAAGGTTTGGATCCATAGGGGTATCTATAGGTTTTGAACCCAGCATACCAGCCTCATGGAGCGTGTCCAAAGTGTATTTCCGCTGAGAAAGACAAATACCAAGTTCCGAGCGAGCCACCTCAATACCAAGAAAATACCTTAGTGTACCCAGATCTTTGGTCTGAAATTTACTTTGAAGAAAGGACTTTAAAGTAGAGATACCATTCGTATCACCACATGTGATCACAATATCATCTACATACACGATAAGCAAGATATACCCGTCGTTTGATTGTTTGTAGAATACAGAATGATCAACGTTACATTGTCTAAGACCGAATTCGAGAACTACCTCACTGAAGCGACCAAACCAAGCACGAGGCGATTGCTTACGCCCGTATAAGGATTTCCACAATCGACAAACTAGACCATACTCCCCCTGAGCAACAAACCCGGGAGGTTGCTCCATATAAACTTCCTCATGTAATGTACCATGGAGAAAAGCATTTTTAATATCCAACTGATGCAACCCCTAACCATAAGTGGCAGCTAAAGAAATAAGTAATCGGACTGAAGTGATCTTAGCAACAGGAGAAAATGTATCTTGATAGTCCAAACCATATACTTGAGTATAGCCTTTAGCTACCAAACGAGCTTTCAAACGATCAACAGACCCATCAGGATTAGTCTTAACTGTGAAAACCCACTTACAGTCGACCACGGTCTTATATGATGGGAGAGTTATGATTGAGTTGAAGAGCTCTCATCTCCTCCTCCATTGCAGCAAGCCAACCGGGGTAAGCTACAGCCTCGGAAATAGATTTAGGAATGGGGACACAAGACAAAGATGAAACAAATGAAAATAGGAAGGAGACAAGTGCTTGTACGAAACAAAATTAGAAATTGGATGCGCAGTGCAAGAACGCTTACCCTTTCACAATGCAATTGGAATATCCAAAGATGAGGGTGAAGAAGTTGCATCTACGGACAAAGGAGACGATTGTTCCGAGTTGCTTATGGGCTCCTGATTGCGACGACGAAAGTACACCTGTAAATTAGAAGATAAAAGACGGGCAGGAGTAGGGCAAGGAGAATTGTGTGACAAGGGAGAAGGGGCAACTGGAGATGGCATAGGTGAGACTAGAGGGAGAACAACATTCATATAAGGTTCTGAACAACCATCAGAAAAATACGGGGTGGACTCAAAGAAAGTGACATCAGCACTTACAAAAAATCGACCAGCTAAAGGGATCATAACATCGATATCCCTTTTGAGTGCGGGAGTAATCAAGGAAGATGCACTTTGTTGCACGAGGGTCCAACTTATCTTGTCCACGTGACAATTGGTGAACAAAACAAACACATCCAAATATACGAGGGGGCACAGGAAACGGTGGCACTTGAGGGAAGAGAGTAGAGTGGGGAGTGTTACCATTCAACACAGAGGAAGGCATACGATTAATGAGAAAGCAAGCGGTGAGAACCGCATCACTCCAGAAAGATTTAGGCACATTACGCTCAAACATAATGCTTCGGGCAACTTCTAATAAATGTTGATTTTTTCTCCCTGCGACCCCATTTTGTTGGGGAGTAGAAACACAAGAGGATTGATGAATCATACCCGATTGGGACATAAATGAACGAAATGGATGAGAGAAATATTCTTGGCCGTTGTCACTGCGCAAAATTTTAACAGGCAAGCCAAATTGGGTTTTGATCTCAACGCAAAACTCACAAAATATAGAGAAAAACTCAGATCGATTTTTCATTAAATATATCCAAGTAACTCGAGAAAAATCGTCTACAAAGGTAACAAAGTACCGAAAACCCAACTTGGAAACAACTGTATTAGGACCCCAAATATCATAATGAACTAAATCAAATGGGCGCATTGCGCGTTTATTGACTCGGGGAGCATATGAAACACGATGATTCTTCCCCAACTGAAGAGACTCGCATTATAGCTGAGAGATATGACTGAGACCAGGAACAAGACGCTTCAAACTAGACAATGATGGATGACCAAGCCGGCAATGAATTTGGTGAGGTGAGGCAGCAACTGAGAAAGCAGAAGGTTGTGTAGAACTCGAAGGAGAAAAGTGGTGTAGGCCATTGAATTCACGCCCTTCTCCAATCGTCCTCTTTGTCTGTAGATCCTGAATGACAACAGAGTTTGGAAGGAACAAAACAGAACAATTTAAATGTTTAGTCAGTTTACTAATAGAGAGAAGATTAATAGGAAACGATGGAATGTATAGTGTTGATGATAGAGACAAAGACGAAGTGAGTAGGACGGTACCGATGCCTTTAACAGGTATTTTAGAATCATCGGCTACAGTAACTTGAGGTAGAGGGACAGAAGGGAGTAGATCGGAAAACAAAGAAGGTTTACCTGTCATATGATTGGTGGCTCCCGAGTCTAAGAGCCAAGAACGAGAGGTAAAGGTGATACATGTTGTAGGACCGCCACGATGGAATAAAGAGGCAACTGGAGTTGAGGAAACTTGTTTAGACGCTCTGTATTGGAGAACTTGAGCATACTCATCATCACTTAACATATGAGATCTTTCATGGGACTGATTAGGTGACTCGGAGGGCTGTGAGACAACCTCAACAACACTAACCTGAGCAAATTTAGTAGGAAAATTAAGATCATAATGTCTCCTTCGTGTGCCCAGTGTTGTCACAATGTGTACAATAATGGAAATGATATGGTTGATAAGGCTGCTGCGAATAACTAATAGGTTGAACTTGAGACTGTGCATGAGACTGATATGAAGATGGATGAAAAAAATTAGGAGGGCCTCTATCACGACCATGACCCCCATGACCTCCACGGTTGTTTCCACCATTGCGGCCACCACTGTAATTGCCACCACAGCCACGCCCACTGAAAGTACCATTATGAGAGCTATCCCTGATACCTTGAGTGGCAAGTGCAGTTCTATCATTAAAAGTGGTTCCAGTTCTATCATTAAAAGTGGTTCCAGATGGAGTACCACGTGTATTAGTAGCCCTCTGAACTCTAGAACATGTAACAGCCAAGGAGGGTAGATCTAAAGTAGCAAGAATCTGGTACTTAACCGAGTCAAATTCAGATCTTAAACCTGCAAGAAATCCCAAAACAGCCATATGCTCCTTTGCTTTTCTATAACTTTAGGATATGTGCTAATAGGTACAGCAGCCTTGATCTCCTCATGAATTTTCTTAAAAGCAGCGAAATACTCTCCTACGGGTGCAGAACCCTGGTGTAGGTTATGAGCCTCAACTGTTAAGTTATACATACGAGTCAAATCACTAGAATAAAGGAGTTCAACATATTCCCAAATCTCCTTACTCGTACTACAGTGTGTACATAAATCAGCAATAGATGTTTCCATATTATTCCATAATTGAGATACAATGGCAGCATCAACTCTCTTCCACTCGGCCTTTTTGTTGTCTTCTGTAGGACCTGAACTAGTGAGATGACTCTCAGTACCCTGTTTAGGGCTATTTCAACCGCCAAGATCATTGAGAGTAGTTAGTACCATTGAGTTTACGTGTTGTAAGCGGCGGAGGTATTGATGATGAGGCCATTATTAACAATACCAAAAGAAACCAGACCTCAACATTACCAAAAGAAACAATCAACCAAACCTCAAACCACTGGATTCTCACCACACGTATTCAAAAAAACAGACCTGGAAAACATAGCCTTTTACCACACATATTTCATCACAACGACCACCTTTTCAGAGATCTGGTGCATACCCCACAACAGATAGAACACGGTGTACAAGCTCCAACATTAGCCAAACAACCAGTGTCTAAGCGCAACACATTATTCAAAGTATGAAACTTTATTCAAACAGTGGCTGTATATGAAGAGAATGAACTAACCAGTGAGGTATAGTGCATTCAGAGCAAGAGAAACAGAATGGATGGTACCAAACTAGGGTTGATTAAACGAGTGCAACTCGTTATTAATCAACTGAGCCAGGAATCAAAAAGATCTCCAGATATTACCAGCCTTCTATCCTCTTTGTTTGATCTGCCAGAGAACCAGCCAAAGAACGCTGCTGAATGTTTTGTTATTACGGTTTGATTTCACACGATTATCTCATGGATCGCTCTGATACCATGTTGCAGAGATAATTGTGACGGCTTAACCTAACGTGGCCAGCCATACTGTTATTTATATAAGATAAATAATAATAAATTACACAATGGTCCTCACAGTTAAGCTGACACTTTCTTTTCTGCATATTTCGGTTTTTCATGACACTGCTAATAAGACATTTATTAATTCATCATGTGCAAGATATCGAAGAAACAAAAAGCCGAGATGCTTTGAACCCAAGCAAATTTTAAGCCAACCAATATACACTATTTGGGGAAATTATTCATCTTTGATTAGACAAGACCGAATCAAGTTAACCTAGATGAGTGAACGGCCTCGGAAAGACAGAACTGGAGGACCTTGAGCCAAGTAGCTGGCCGTGGTTAAAGTAGAAAAAAGGTTTATTGAGTTGATTAATGTTAGTCCAAGCGTCTACCCTAACCCTCACGTCATTGTTCAACAGACACCTACCTTATTTAGTAAAGATAAAATCAGTCTGGATTAGTAGAAAAGTTTCTCAACTTGACAAGACAAAATAAAGGTACTAAGAATCATAGTTGTCAAAATCGAGCGATTCGCGATTCGATTCGTACGATTCGGTTTGATTCATACCCCCATCGATTTAGAATCGTGCATAGAATCGAGGCATAGCTGAATCGTGCCTCTGAATCGTGAATCGAGCGATTCGAAATCCTGCTTGTTTGGAGGCAGGTCTAGGTTAGAAAAGCAGGTAAAAACGTGAAAAGATAAGGGTCAAGACCAAAAGCGTAACGTCACTACTTGAAATCCTAATTTGCCGTCTCTTTTCTTAAAAAAACATCCTTCAATTGACGCCTTCTGCTGCAACACTCAAACGATTATGGGGGCTGTACTGATCATGTGGATGATCTTGAGTCCTTTCGGATTGAAACTTTTTTGTGTTTACAAGGAACTAATGTATTCAGATGCTATTTATATTCGCCGATTTTGCATGGAACTTATTTAGTTAACCTTTTTGGATGCTATTTATGATTTTATGCTATTCGTACTCATTAGTTTTGGAGCAAACTTATGCAGTGTTCTCACTTGATGATAATTATGATTTTACACTATTTCGTACTCACTAGTTTCGAATGGAACTTATGCAGTACTCTCACCTCGATGCCATTTATCATTTATATAATTGCATATTTACCACCTTAAATTATTATAAATTGCTTCAAAATAGAGGGTTGATGATTGGAAATCTGAATGGGTGTTCTATTAGTAAGAAAATAATTAGAACGAATCGTTACGATTCACGATTCGATACGATTCACAATTTAAAAATTGAGGTTTTCGATTCACGATTCGAATCATGACTTGACAACTATGCTAAGAACTAACATCAAATTGTGGATCACACCTGCATGGGTACAAGATCTTATGATTGGAGCTGGGAGGGGTGCAAACCCGCCTATTGGAGAAAAGAATAAATCATTTTGCAATACTATATATCAAATTTTGCACACGAGCATGCTGAAATATCATACATATAGATTTAATGAATATACATAATATCGAAGACATTTCTGTATATCGGGATTTCCTAACCTGCTTACCGTCTTGTGGAAAAGGTATTGATTGCTCTAAGTACGCAGTAGTACCTGAGCTCATAAAAAATCAAATCATTGTGGTTATTTCGAAGAAAATACACAATTAAAATAAATGCACAATATTTACTTTTAATTTATTTTCTCATATATGTACATTACATGATTGGACAGAGCATCAGACAACTATGTGAGTGCGGTAACTAGAGGAAAGTTTCTTAAAAACAATCACAATGGGAGAACAAAGAAAACAGCAGAAGCTGTAGCAACAACTCTTTCTTCGTGATCTGTCAACAAATACACACAAGCAAATCCACAACTATGTAATGCCCTAAATCCGAAAGAAGATTGTATTTCTCAAAATAGTTGCTACCAACAAACTGACTCTGCCTCTGTATATCAGTATAGGCGACGAGAAAGGAAGAAAGGAAGACAGAAATCACAACTGGGAAAAGTTTATATACTACAACCTCAGTTTCTTCTCTTTCAACTTCAGTTGACTTTTTTATCCGTATCTGGATCACTTTGACTCGGTGATTTGTATAATAAAACGATATAATTTTTTGACAATTTTTTCGTAGTATTGTAGATTAAAGTTTACTCTACAAAAACATGAAAAGATTACCAAATTCGTGTATCGTTTTGCTAACCAAATCACCGGATCAAAGTGACCCAGTGAATAGTGTCAAAAATTGAAGTAAGCTGAAAGAGAAGAAACAGAGGTAGTAGTATACAACCCAGATAATACCACAATTCTCTTACCCCCATCCCTATCCCACCCCACCCTAGTAAGTTGACATTTGGATCACGTGTCCCAAAATCTGGTACACTAGCATCCAGAAGGATCTGTTTGACAACACTGAAATTTTCATGGTGTGTTATCTTGTACAGCTAGTAATTGGAGTTTGAAGCCTATGATATGCAACTTCTCTATTCAGCAAATCAATCCAAAGTTCAGCCTTCTCCCTTTAGTTGTTTTGCTGTTCTTGCTCTCTTATTCTTCTTTAGTTTGATAGTGTTTTGGTGAGAGTTTAGAGAGGTTCTCAAATCCTCTTCTTCGTCTCTTGTAAGAAAGAGCTATAAATCAAATACATCCCTCTCGTGGAAGTAGGCAACTTTACGAACCACGTACATTTGTGTGTCGTTCATTTTAAAGTTCATTGCGTTTTTGTTACTTGTTTGATCCCTCACAATTAATAGTATGAGCCGAAAATCAACATTGACTGTTCTGAGATATTTTTCTCCAGTGGTGAAGCTCACAATTATCATGTTGGTGATGGGGATGGTAGCAGCAGAGGACTTGCATCTTGGCAATTAGATGTAAAGACTGCATTCCTTCATGGCGATCTGACGGGGAAGTATGTATGTATCAGCTAGAGGGTGTCACGATACAGAGGAAGGAGAATCTCTGTTGGTTGAAAAAGAGTTTGTATGGTCTGAAGGAAGTTGTGTGGCGGAGCACGACATGTGATAGTTCCATGTGCAGCTTAGGGACACATGATGTCACACAAACCATTGTTGCTACATTAGACTGTCCGATGGCTTATATATTTATCATGGTATACGTTGATGATATGAAGATAGCAAGATCCAGTTTAATGAGATTAACAACTCGAAGGATAAGTTGTCTGCACATTTTACCATGAAGGACTTAGGGCCCGCAAGTCTGATTCTTGGCATGAGGATGGTCAGATATAGAGCTACAGGTTCTCTCTATTTGACACAAGGAGAGCATGTGAAGAAGGTACTTAGTAAATTCAGCATATACATGAATGTCACATATTGTTGGTCCATTTATCTAAGTCGGTTCTTCTCTCCAACTTACCATGAAATGAGTCTCTAGACACAGGAGTTAATCGATTAAATTGATCATTCAAGACACTTGAAAACGTGCTATCCGATTACTCATTCTTCTTTTCGACAGAGTGAATAGCACAGGATTGTATAGACAAAAGGCACACATAAAGATCCACTTGCTTCCATGAAGGGCCTAACTAATCTGTTCCCGCACTTGCCTTTAGATGCGATTGCTTGCAGATCCTCTTTATAGTTTGTTACAACATACAATGGATTGTCGTTTTAGATTGAGTAGAGACGATTCCCCAAAGCCAGTTGAAGGACGGAACACATGGCTAAGCCTCCATATCACTAAGTAATCGGTTCATTGGTTATGATATGGTTTGCACTAGGCCAAATACCAACTATGCAGCGGGAGTTGTGAGCGGGTACATGAGTAACCGAGGAAAACAGCATTGGGAGGCAATTGAATGGATCTTACAATACTTGAACTTGAGGGTTTTGTTGATGTTCATCTTGTCGGTGATGTTGAAAATAGAAAGAGCACTACAGGGTTTGTGTTCACCAGGGATGGTACGGCAGGGTCATCGCGGTTCTAACTTGCAGAAAGTTTATGCTCTTTCAACCAGCTGTTTGTTACGAACAGACTTTTCGCTTTACATTAATTACGATTTTAATAGCTAAACATGTGATTTTGTCCGTGAGACAAATGAAGCGTATGATTTTTCATTGTATATAGCAGAACAAGAAAATAGACAACTCTCTTTCATTACAACGGAACATCATTTTACTATTCAATTCATCCATACTCTTTTACATATAACAAAAACAATCTTTCTATAGCCTTGACTCTACCTAGTCATAACTTGTAAAAATATACAGTGAGCCAAAAGCCTAGTAGGGATTGTGTCCACCTTACGCCACCTGTCAATGGACCTTCATCATGCAAACTCTCGCATTCACGAGATTTAGGCTAGGTAGCGGGTAATGCAGCATGGGGTAGGTCCAGACGTTCAATGCCTATGTTCAGGACAACTTCAAATAAAGTAATTCATATTCTAGAATCTAGAAAACAAAGAACCTGTATTTCACTATTCAATACAACCGTGACTACACATATACCTGATATGGAGAGAATGTAATGTAAAGTGCGAAACAAAATTCACTAGACCTCCCAGACCTCTATTGGCTGATGTGGCGGCCAAAAACAGGGAGTAACAGAGGACTTATACGGGACCCAGTCTGTAAAAAAAAAAAAAAAAAAAACTAATGCAAGCAGTTTACAGCAAAATCTAAGGTAACGAAAATTAACATATCTTGAATACATAGACAGCACCTTCTATTAGGAGAATTGCATAAGCATGCCTTCTAGTAATGCCCATTTACCAAATACGTGAGGTTACAGATATTTTCTAGCAAAATTTTGATTTTTGGTTAACAATTCGTGACAGATATTTATTAAACTCCATGAGTCAATCTCGACAGAACACTCAACTCGTGTGCTTCCTCTCCATTCCAATTCCAATAACCGTCCATGAACTTGCACAGTGCTCACCAGCAGTCGCCCATCAGGTCCTCTCTCTTAATTTTCTTCCCCTCCTCCAACACACATCATTTACATGGAGTTTCCCAAAACCATTTACTGCAACTACAGAGTACAGGCGTAAACACGTAATCCTTTTTCACCCACTCAGAAGCTCTGCTTTCAATGTTATACATGTCTTCCCCTATATGATGTTATGCAGTAGTGCAGACAATGATGCAGTTTTCTCATGGTGGAGGCCTAGCAGTGATGTTTCTAGTACACAGTCACAAAAAGGGTGTTGGTTATGACTTATGATGCAAATGCTAATTGAACTAGTTGCCAAGAGAGGAGGAAGGGTAATTGTAGAGCGATTCAGATTGAGATCAGTGCGAGGGAGATGACGTGAGACCATGGATGTAGTATCCTATACACAGCTTGCCAAAGGACTGAACAAGAACAACTGACAAACTCTTTCTTTGTGTTCCACGGGTGACAGGACATATTTGTCATCTTGATATTTCATACTGAAGATACCTCCATCTATCGAGCTACTTGTTTATTACGCCCTCCATACCATTCACCTTTTCACAAAGTTTTAGGAGATGCTTTTAACTTGGTAAATTTACAAAATTATTCTTCGTCTTATATGTAATTATCTTGAGAAGTGAAAACTGGAAGGTATGAATCAGAAAAATGGTAGAGGGAAGTAAACTGAAAATGTAGGTAATTTCCTGGTTGTGAGACATATTTCTAGAGTCCAATTTAGGGCGGGAGGACTTGGGAAAGGAGGACGCATAAATTGGGAGGAAGTATTTACTTTCCGGCGTGTTCATATATCTCGAAGGTAGTAAAGGGAGTTGCAGACTTGTTTATCAAAGAAGGGAGTTTCGCTGTTGTACACGATAAGTGCTAAAACAAGTGATATCATAATAATGTACCCAACATCTTTTCGAATACTTTTAATATGTAACCTCATAGGCATATAAGGTTTGAACCTTAGGTGGTTAACATTCTACACCTACAATCATAAGGTGTCACGGCATATGATAGGGAAGAATTAATATGGCCTCTCCCGAAACCTCCTTGATAAATATTTCAATTTCATGGAGAGATGGAGGAATAAGAATTTGTGTGTGTGTGTGTGTGTGTGTGTGTGTGTGTGTGTGTGTGTGTGGGGGGGGGGGGGGGGGGTGGGGGGGGGGGGGGGGGGGGGGGGGGGGGGGGGGGACTTATATGCGAGAAAAATTCAGTAACATACCAGGTGGACAATCAAAACTCTTTAGCAACTGAACAATGGACTTGGCATCTAAGCGCCGCCGTGCCCTTCCTCCTACCAATAATTTCACAATTGGAGAATCAAATACCTACAACAGTTGGGAGAAACTTATTATAAAGCAGATTACTGAGCTGCAGAATGGTGCAATGAATGACCCAAATATGGAGGAGGGTTTTAACAGTCTTGCAAATGTATTTCATAGATACAAAAGAAATAGAATGAGTATAAACATAGAAATGTCTAATTCTACCATTTGCACATAATAAGTTGACTGGAACAGATTTGTTGGCTAGATCTATATTCATACAACCCTAACAAACTGCAAATGCAATTCCACATGATAAAACTGAAGCAATCGTGCACGAATATCTGACCCTACTGAACAGAAGGAATGTCTCAAGGAGATGGTATGGATAAGGACTATGGAACATGAATATCATTAACTCAAAATAATTGATAGCTAATGCCAATAAATATACTCATTTTTTTGTGAAATGGTAGAAGCAGCTTGCTACTTGCCTAACACCTAATGTATAGATATATTTAGGCGGCTGGTAATTCAAAGTTTATGATACCCATAAGATTTTGAATCAAATATTTCAACTCTTCAAGTTTTCATCAAATTTCTTGATTGACAAAGAGACGGTGGAAGGTTACTAAACTCTACTTACCAAGTAGAATAAGAAGTTAGGCTGTGGTAAACCTTATTTTCACAGTATAGTGCCATTATATCCCATCTGAGTGCTAGAAGCAATTGAACCATGTAGAACGGTTCCACGATATTGAGTGAAATCTTGGTGTCGACATTCTGGTGAATTTTAACAATTTCTTGGTGTTGACTTTTTCCACAACAAATTGAAACCACTTGATGAAGAGATTTCCTATTATGAATGAATTTCTGGATTCGCGGTGCTAATTTGAGATCAGGTAAGAGCTTGCTGGAGGCAATATTGCACATAGGATTGCGCCATTTCCAGTTAATAAGTTAACAAAATTTTCAGAGGTTGAAGAGGCTTCATAGGGTGACAAACGTTATGGAACAATTTAGTCAGATAAAGCGGTAAAAAACAATTGTGACTGCGCCAGAAGCTATTTAGTATAAATTCAATGTTATGTGTTAATTCCTATCACAAAATCTCTATTATCGTTGTCCCAGTCTCATGCTCAAATTTCCATTATTGATTTATTTCTTTGCTCCTGTTTGCTTGATTTCCTTTTCACCTATTTCTTCCCCTTACTCGCGAGAACACATTTCAGTCAAATTTATCTCTGTTTACATCCAAAGCACTCAGAAAAGATTTATGAAAGCATCAATATCTTCGAAGCTCAATGATGGCGAAAGCACATTCAGACTTGGTCAGTTAGATAATAATGTATAATAGTATTCTGATGGCATGAAAGTTCTTGAGATGCAATGAAGGTTTACGGTGGCCGTACTTTTGTAGCCGTCATAGTGATGGTCTGTGAAGCATACATACTTCAACTTTGGTGCCTCAACATTGTTGGCCGCACAGACAGCCCAATACATATTGGACGTGCAGAGGACATGTAAAGCATAATGCCAACTTCAGTGGCATATTAGGCATGCTAGTTATTTTAAGATTTAACATCAAATGCTTAATCAGAATGCTGAAACAAATAGAATGCAAACTCTCTACAACTGCCTCCTAACATCTGCTGTTCTCTCTGTTCCATGTTATGCAAGTGTTCCTTATTAACTTTTATTGATTTATAAATAAGAAATAAAAGTTCCACATAAAGTCAAAGAGAAGAAAGCTCAATTACTAAGACAGTGATGATTGCAAAGTTCCTGCATATAGGTTTGTGTGCCAAACCATCAACTCATCGAGCCCCTTTTAAATTTGAGCCTGTCTACATGAATCAATTATATCCAGCTTTTCGACCTAATCCATGTGCTCGTTTAGTTAAATATTCTATCATCCTCATCACATTTTATACCTCAACCTTGTTCTGTGGTCACCTTCTGATTTCTTACCACCCTAAGGGTACTATCAATTAATAAACCTTTGTTACTAACACATCTAATAGGGAAATCAAAGGGCCTGTGATGGACTAGAACAAACCACTTAAATGGATTTTTCCCTATCTCTTTTGCTTTATACGTAACCAAAACTTTATGCAAATGAAAAGTGACGTTTGCAAAGGAACTAAAAGATAGGCCATCGTTTCATAACCTCCACAGCGAAAGCTAAGAAGAGTAAAGAAAAGGAGATAAACGAAGCAGAATTAGAAATGTCCAAGAGCTGATCTACCGAGTCAAGCGGCACATGAGTATAGGTATAGTACTCCATAACTGAAGAATAAGTCCTTTGACAAAAGAATTAGACTCCGAAGGTTGGCAAGACCAGACCCAGAAAGTCCACAGCAGGATAATGAAACAAAAGTGCACTTAATAAGAGTGATTCGGTCACCCTTCTGGAGATGCTTTCTATTCCACCCTGCCAGTCTACAATGATACAGCTCCACAACATGACCCCCACACCTTTGTTTCTTTATACTTAGCCCCCAAAGCAAAATACCTTATCGGGAGATGTGCGACCTTACTCCCCAGGACACTGGAAAAGTGACCAATTTTAGGCACACCCCCGATCGGAATGCTCAGATTAACTAACCATTAAATCAGATACCATCTGGAAGACATCAAACACAACCAAAATCTAACCATAAAACTCAATCTTGCCTCCGAATGAACCGGGCTACCTTCCGCAAATAACAAATGGGAGAGGAGTACCAGAGAACCACCTTCATGTTGAAAACCTTACAAAAACCGCCGCACCGCTCTATCTAGGATCCTACTAAGAGCCCCCATGACAATGACAAACAATAACAGAGTCCGCTGATGCCACTCACAAGAATAGACAACCTAACAGTGGAAATAAAGGACCCTATTTCTTGATAACTTTCCGAGATGATATCATAGGGGATGTCCGTAGTTGTGCCACTCATTCATTTGTTTGTCCACATTCTAGGACAAATCTATGTTTAGACTAGCTTTTACTTAACTTGCCAACATTTTGATATGTGCAAAAATTTCAGGTATTTCTGCAAATAATTGATCACTAAAACATATACTAAATATATAATAGTATTAGAAAGAACCGCAAAAGAATGCCAAGCTTTGTTAAGTTATGCAATTGAAAACACTAAGATAGCCATATTTGTATTGTACTAGTAATGTGAATGTGCGTTGCACGTGGAATTTTATTTGTTACAATATCTACACTTAAATGGCCTTATTTATAAACGAGTTCCAACAAATAAACTAATGAAGTACATAGTTCAAACTGAATAAAAAATCAGAAAAAGAAACACCATAATATTTCAAAATCAACGAGTAATATACTCAACTCAGCAAATAAGTGAGAAATAAAATGTGTGTAAAACAATATTTGCCATACAAAATATATGCTTTAGACTCATATGCCCCTCAACGATGCAAATGTGTTCGGAAGAACATCTCCAATGATAGTTGCTTCATTCCCCACTTAAGACGCATAGTGCGGTCCGCTTATGCCTTGCTAAGGCTCCAATGTATGGTGCAGTGTCAAAAATTATCGCCAAATTCTCGAAAGAAGACAACAAATATTGAAAGAAGAAGGAGAAAGAGTTGGTAAGATATAATGGAAATTTTGAGCATTGAAGACTTCATTTTATAATGGTGAAAGTACCCATTCAGAAAGGCACAAACTGAATAGTCACAAATATTCGGGTATTATGAAGATACGCTTCAGAAATGCCACGAACTGAACAGTCACAACTATCGAGGTTCAAACTCAGCTAAAATTGAATTTTAAATCCAATTCTAACTTGAATAGTCACAAATCTTCAGATTTGATCTTATAAATTTGCTGTTTTACAAGGGCAAAAAAACTGTTAAAACACTAAAACACTCTCACACTTTTAGAGAGTAGCATAGATAGATCATACAAAACATTCTACATGTAAGTGTAATAAGTCAACAGTCTGCAAAAAAAAAAAAAAAAAAAAAAAAAAAAAAAAAATTATAGTGTTTATGTAACACTTTTATAATATTTACACAAGATTTAGTTATTGTTAGCAGAAAATCAGCAGTAATTAATCCTTAATTACTGACTGCATGAAATCAGCATTGATTGATTTGGTGAAAATCAATCATTAATGTGTACATAGTTGTATGATTGATTTGATATTTATTTCCTTAATTGTAGAGATAGATTTTGTATAAATATCTACCTCTGTAACCTATGTATTCACAGACCTACGGGTTTATCTATATACAAAAACATCATTCTGTAAAACTTCATGGTATCAGAGCGGTAATCTCTGGGAATTCCCTCTTTTCAGATTCTTTTTCACTCCCAGAAAATTACTCTCATTTTTCTTCAATGGAAAACAAGAGCCTAGAAGTCACCACCGGTGATATCACTTCATCTAGTAACTCTCACCAGAACCAGGTCCCTGCAAACTCCAGCGGACATGTTGTCTCTTTCAATGGTGGAGACAACAACTCTCTCCACATCACAGCCCACAAACTTGATGGCCACAACTACCTTCAGTGGGCTCAATCTGCGAAGATAGTAATATGTGGTCGTGGAAAATTGGGTTATATAACCGGTGACCTTCCCTCTCCAAAGTCAATCCCTCGTACAAAATCTGGATGGCTGAAAACTCGATTGTCCTTGCTTGGCTGATCAACTCCATGGAGCCTAAAATCAGTCGCCGTTATTTGTGGTTCAAAACAGCCAAAGAAGTGTGGGATGCTGCTCGTCGTATGTACTCTGATCTCGGTAATGCCTCTCAAATCTTTGAGCTTCGATCAAAACTCAAAGCCATGAAGCAAGGGTCTTTGTCTGTGACCCAATATTTCTCTGATCTCCAAGATCTTTGGCAAGAACTTGATCTATTTCTTGAGGATGATTCTGTTGCGCTGATTGCACTGTCAAACAACGGCGTAAACTTGAAAATGAACGAGTTTTTGATTTCCTTGCTGGGTTGAACAGCGATTTTGATGAAGTTCGTGGACGGGTTGTGAGTCGGAACCCGTTTTCTGATACTGAGGAAGCTTTCTCTGAGGTGCGTCGTGAAGAAGCCAGGCGCAAGATTATGTTATTTGATGGTGCAGTTCTCGAGGGATCTGCCCTCATATCCAGCAATTTTCCTTCTCAAGTCACAAGTCTAGCTCATCCGAATCATCATTCTAATCATAATCCTGACATGAGGTCAAACAAAAAAGGTGAGCGCATGTGGTGTGACCATTGTAATCGCCACGGACACACTCGTTCTATTTGTTGGCAGCTTCATGGAAAACCTGCCAACTGGGTTCCTCGTAGACAGAACAATGATAGGCCATGACAGGGGCGAGCCTATCAAGCCCTGGCAATAATAAGGATACAAAAGTTGATCTCACGTGGCCTTCCCTCCCATTCAGCAAAGAACAAGTGGATCATCTACGATGTCTTCTCAATCTCGACCCACCAACTGGTTCAAATTTAGGATCTTGCACCGTCGCTCACTCTGGTAACACTTTTTCAACTTTTATTTCTTCAGCCAATCCTATAACATTATGGGTTATAGATTCAGGTGCCTCTCACCATATGACTGGTGTATTCAGTCTATTTGACTCATATATACCTTACTCCCATAAAGCCACCGTTAAAATTGTAGATGGCACTTTATCTCCTATTAAAGGAATACGAACAATAAGATTATCTATGGGTCTCACTCTTACATCTGTCCTTCATGTTCCCTCCTTAACATCCAATCTGATTTCTATTAGCAAGTTGACTTATGACAATCAATGTGTCGCTAATTTCTTGTCGTCATCGCGTTCTTTTCAGGTTCTATCATCGGGGAGGACGATTGGCAGTGCTAGGATTCATGATGAGCTCTATTTCCTAGTAGATCAAAATAAAGTTAGTGGACAGCCTAGTGTGTCTACTGTAACTTCTTTTTCTGATTCCCGTTCTACAATAATGTTGTGGCATCACAGACTTCCATCCCAATATTTCCTACTTGAAACCAATGTTTCCCTCTTTATTTACTAATGAAAATTCCTCGCTGTTTCAATGTGATGTATGTCAGTTAGCTAAACACTCTCGAACCTCTTTTCTTCCAAGGCCATATATCTCATCTGCTCCTTTCTATTTGATCCATAGTGACATATGGGGTCCATCTAAAAAAAATCACCGCTCATAGGAAAAGGTGGTTCATTACATTTATCGATGATCACACACGTGTCACATGGGTATATCTTCTCCGTGAAAAATATAAAGCACACCAGATATTCAAAAATTTCAATCAGATGATTGAAACCCAATTTCAAACCGAAATCCGAGTGCTTCGAACTGACAATGGCAGAGAATATTTTAACTCTATTCTCGGTGAATATTTGCTAGAAAATGGCATTATTCATCAAAGGTCTTGTGTTGACACCCACAACAAAATGGAGTTTCGGAAAGAAAAAATCGCCATTTGTTGAAGGTTGCCCGTGCTCTAATGTTTACCACGAGTGTTCCAAAGTATTTGTGGGGGGATGCTCTCTTAACAGCCACATATCTCATAAATCGTCTTCCTAGCCGCCCTCTTAAGTTTCAATATCTTTTGTCCATCCTCGCCAGATCTTATCCTTATATTTCCACAAATACCCTTCCTCTAAAAACTTTTGGGTGCACTGCTTTTGTACACATTCATGAACACAATCGTGGTAAACTTGATCCTAAAGCACTCAAGACCATCTTTATTGGTTATTCTCCCACACAGAAAGGTTATCGTTGCTACTATCCTCAGTCTGAAAAAACCTATGTTTCGTGTGATGTCACATTTTTTGAGGAAACTCCGTATTCTTTCCCCACTTCGCTTCAGGGGGAGAATTTTCATCAGGAAGCTAAGGGTTCATGGGATACTTCGGATGTACCAGTGACTCCATCAATCACTTATGCTATTGAAACTCCTAGTCCAATTATATCAGAGCAAATGAGGCCTATCACGGAACTCAATCCAGAATCTTCTTTCATGGACAATTTATCTGTGCAAGAAGTTGGAGGAGAAACAACTAGGCCAAATCACAAGGAGTTGCAGGTCTACTCAAGGAAAAAAATCCTCTAAGGACAAGCAAATCATGAATCGTGCTCACTCTCAAGAAGTCACACCCGTGATAGAACTTCAATCTGTTGATATCTCAGGTAATTCATAATTTTCAGATTCTAATTCTGATTTAGATGCTCCAATAGCCATTAGAAAGGGAATTAGAGTGTGTACTCAACATCCTATTTCTAAATTTGTTTCCTATTCGAACCTGTCACCTTCTTTTCGTGCTTTTTCCTCGAATTTGTCCAGTGTTGTTGTTCCTAAGACCATTGAAGAAGCACTTAGTACTACTGAATGGAAGGATGCGGTATTGGAAGAAATGCGCGCTCTTAAGCAAAACAATACTTGGAGATTGGTTGAGCTTCCGCATGATAAAAAAACGGTTGGCTGTAAATGGGTATTTACCATCAAATATAAGGCAGATGGTTCTATTGAGAAGTATAAAGCACGGCTGGTGGCTAGAGGATTCACACAAACTTACGGTATTGACTACAGTGAAACTTTTCCTCCTGTTGCTAAACTCAATACCATCCGAATTCTTCTCTCGCTGGCAGTGAATTGTGATTGGCAACTACATCAGTTGGACGTAAAAAAATGCGTTTTTGAATGGTGAACTTGAAGAAGTATATAAGAGTCAACCTCCAGGATTCGAACAAAGGATGGGAAATCGAACTGTTTGCAAACTCAACAAATCCCTTTACGGGTTGAAACAATCTCCTCGGGCATGGTTTGATCGATTCTCCAAAGTTATCAAAAATCTTTGATATGTTCAAGGACAAGCAGACCACACACTGTTTATCAAGCACTCACAAAATGGTAAGATAACTATTTTGATAGTTTATGTTGACGACATCATAATTACTGGAGATAACGTTGAGGAGATGAACAAAGTTAAACAGATGAGGGCAAGGGAATTTGAGGTTAAAGACCTTGGAGCATTAAGGTATTTTCTCGGCATGGAATTTGCGAGAAGTAGAGAAGGTATTTCTGTGTCACAAAGGAAATACACTATTGATTTACTAGAAGAAACGGGCATGTTAGGATGTAAGCCTAGCCAAACTCCAGTTGAGCTTGGAAATAAATCAAAGATGTTTGAAGGTGGTCCGGTTGATAAGGGAAGATACCAGAGACTGGTGGGAAAACTTATTTACCTCTCTCATACAAGGCCCGACATCGCCTTTGCAGTAAGTCTAGTGAGTCAGTATATGCATGCACCTTGCCAAGGCCATCTTAATGTGGTGTATAAGATTTTGAGGTACTTGAAGAAAGCACCCGGGAAGGGTTTATTCTTTAAGAAGACTAATGATAGAGGAATTAAAGTTTTCACGGACGCTGACTGGGCTGGTTCATTAGATGATAGAAAATCAACGTCTGGTTATTGTACCCTATTACGGGGTAACTTGGTCACTTGGAGAAGTAAGAAACAATCTGTTGTAGCAAGAAGTAGTGCAGAAGCCGAGTATAGAGCTATGGCTCATGGTGTTTGTGAAGTTATATGGATAAAAAGACTTATGGGAGAATTGAAGATTGAATATGAGGATCCTATTCATCTTTACTGCGATAAGAGATCGACTATCAGCATAGCTCATAATCTAGTACATCATGACAGAACGAAGCATGTTGAGGTAGATCGACACTTCATCAAAGAAAATGTTGAGACAGGCATTATCAACATAGAGTATGTGCCTACTAATCTACAGCTGGCTGACATACTTACAAAGGGTCTTACAGAGAAGGTTTTCAATTTTTTTCTTGGACAAGCTTGGTCTTATTAATATCTACAGCCAAGCTTGAGGGGGAGTGTTAGCAGAAAATCAGCAGTAATTAATCCTTAATTACTGACTGCATGAAATCAGCATTGATTGATTTGGTGAAAATCAATCATTAATGTGTACATAGTGTGAGATAGTGAAATTGTCCTCCCTGGATTCGTTATTTACATCTCAATATATAGACAATTACATTGTTCTAACTTAAGACTAAGTCCGATGTGGGACTTTTATTTACATAAAAGTACTATTACTATTACTCCCCCGCAGTCACAGCGGGAGGTTCTCGAACACTGAGACTGGAACGAAAACGCTGAAAAAGAGCCCGAGGAAGCCCTTTGGTGAAGATGTCCGCATACTGGTAATCTGCCGGAATGTGCAACACACGAAGTTGACCTAAACGAACTTTCTCACGAACAAAGTGAAGATCAATCTCGACATGTTTGGTGCGTTGATGTTGAACAGGATTCCCAGATAAGTAGACAGCGCTGACATTGTCACAGTACACCACCGAAGCCCGAGGTGGAGTCATACGAAGCTGGAGGAGCAGGTTCCGAAGCCAGCAGAGTTCAGACACAGCATTGGCCACTCCGCGGTATTCAGCCTCGGCACTGGAGCGAGAAACGGTGGCCTGCCGTTTGGAGGACCAGCTGAGGAGATTGTCACCCAAGAATACAAAATAGCCGGACGTGGAGCGACGAGTGTCAGGGCAACCGGCCCAATCGGCATCAGTATAAGCAGTAAGGTTGTCAGTACGGGTGGCAGAAATCCGGAGTCCATACTCGAGGGTCCCACTGACATAGCGAAGGATGCGTTTTAACGCATGAAAATGCGTCTCGCGCGGGTCATGCATGAAGAGACACACCTGCTGAACTGCATACTGAATATCAGGCCTAGTGAGGGTAAGATACTGGAGTGCCCCAGCAAGACTGCGGTACAAGGTGGGATCAGCAACTGAGGGCCCAGAGTCAGCCGTGAGTTTACTGCCAGGCTCGACCGGGGTGGCAGTAGGCTTACAAGCCGACATAGAGGCGCGACGAAGGATGTCAGTCGCATACTGATTCTGAGACAAGAACAGACCAGAGGAATCCCGAGTGACCGCAATACCAAGAAAGTGATGAAGCTGGCCGAGATCAGTCATAGCAAATTCGCCAGATAGGCGAGAAACAACTCGATCCAAGAGATGCATAGAGGAGCCAGTGATGATGATGTCGTCCACATACAGAAGAAGATAGACCAGATCAGTACCATGGCTGTACACAAAGAGAGACTCATCACAAGAGCAACTAGAGAAACCAACTGCATCTGTAAGAAACGTGGCAAACCGCTGGAACCAAGCACGAGGGGCCTGCTTCAAACCGTATAGTGATTTACGCAGACGACAAACATAATCAGGTCGGCGTGGGTCACGATACCCTGGTGGCTGGTGCATGTAAACAGTCTCAGCAAGATCACCATGTAAAAACGCATTATTGACATCCAACTGCCGGATAGGCCAAGAACGTAATACTGCAATAGTGAGAACCGTACGAATAGTGGATGGCTTCACAACTGAACTAAACGTCTCCTCACAGTCCACCCCAACTAGCTGAGACTTACCATTAGCCACAAGACGCGCCTTATAGCGCTGCAAGCTGCCATCTGCACGAAACTTGTGACGAAACAACCAAATAGCACGAAGTACATTGGCCCCAGATGGGCAAGGAACCAGATCCCAGGTATCATTCTTCACCATAGCCCCAAACTCATCGTCCATGGCCGCTTTCCAGTTAGGATCCGACAAGGCTAGGATAGGGGACTTGGGAAGTGCTGAGATAGAAGCAGGGGAGTGGGCTGCAAAGGTGAGACGCTTTACTGGTTTTGTAATGCCGTGCATGGAGCGTGTAGTCATCTGAGGTGAGAGAGACAGAGGCGAAGGGGACAACTCAGGCGAAGAAACAGACTCGACATTAGGGTCAGCCGAGGCAGCGGGTGGCGGAGCCGAGGCACCGGGAGTGGCTGAGGATGAGCGAGGCTGAGTTGTGCGACGCACATAATGCATGGGGTAGGGCTGAATAGGCGCCTTAGAGGGGTTTGGTGCCCGATTGATGGTTGGTGGGGTTGTAGGATTGGTGACTGGTGAGGGTGGAGGTGCTACAGGGTTATGAAACTGATGAGGAAGTAGAGGAAGACTATCAGCAGGATCAGAGGACCTATGAGTAGCAGGAGACACCGAATCAGGGACAGAGAAGGGGAAGACAGTCTCATCAAAAGTAACATGACGAGAGATGTGAATGCGACCAGTAGAGACGTCAAGACACCGATAACCACGAAAGTTCGAAGGGTAACCAAGAAACACACATCGAGTGGACCGAGGGGCAAGCTTGTGGGGAGACACAGCAGTCAGATTAGGGTAACACAAACACCCAAAGGTACGAAGATGATCGTATGTGGGAAGACGATGATAGAGAATGGTGGTAGGAATACCACCGTTGAGAGCTTTGGTGGGGAGAATGTTGTGGAGATAGACAGCAGTGAGAACAGACTCAACCCAGAAGCGAGGAGACATGGAGGCCTGAGAGAGAAGGGTACGAGATACGTCATTGATACGACGTATCATACGTTCGGCCTTGCCGTTTTGAGGAGACGTTTGCGGAAAAGCAAATCGAAAAACAAGGCCACTGGACTAGGCAAACTCATGAAACACAGAGTTATCGAATTCCCCCCCCCCCCACAAGGTCGCATTGAAAACTCTTGATGTCACGAGAAAACTGGGTATGCACATACGTGTGGAATTGTTTGAAGTGAGTGAAAGCATCCGATTTGAGTTTTAAAGGAAAAACCCATAGAAAATGCGAGTAATCATCAAGTAAGAGAAGATAATACTTGAAATTAGATTTGCTAGCAACAGGGGATGTCCAAATATTACTATGAATAATGTCAAAGGGAGCCACAGTACAAGATTGTGAAGGGGCAAAGGGAAGTCTAACGTGTTTGCCGAGTTGGCATGCATGGCACAATCCGGTCTGCTCAGTTTTAGTACAAGAAATGAAATGATTAGAGCTAAGTTGATCTAAGACGTGGCGACCAGGATGTCCAAGACGGTTGTGCCACACAGGGGCTGGAAGAATGACAAGAGACTGGGATGGAGAGGGGGACGGGGTGGAAATAAGAGGATAGAGTTCCCCTGAACTATTGCTCCCGAAGTAAAAGGGTTCCCGAGTGAAGGTCCTTCACAGAAAAGCCAGTCGGGTCAAACTCGATGGAGACATTATTATCAATGATGAATTGACGGACAGACACAAGATTTTTTAATGATGTTTGGAGCAAGAAGGACATTTTTGAGGTGCAGGGGACGAGCAAGGGTAGTAATAGTCTGCTGACCGGAACCGCACACGGGAATTTGCATCCCATTACCAACCATCATATTAGAAATTGGAGAACTTGACGAGACAGAGGAGAGAGTACCTGTCTGAGATGTGAGATGAGAGGAGGCCCCAGAGTCCATGTACCAAGTATTATCCGGAGCATTAACAGTCATGCCAGCAAGTTCCGAACTCATTGCAGTAACAGGGGGAGACGAACCCGCAGTGGCAGCAAGAACCTGTGAACGCTGAGAAGGTCCTGGACCAAGAATACCTGACGTAACTATAGGATGAGACGGTCCTGACTGTGTCTGACCCGGTGTCAGGGGATAGGGGCCCGACTGAGCAGTCGGGGACGATGGGGCAGGACACCACACCCACTGGCTGTGAGGGGAGACAGGGTGCTGCTGAGTGGGTACCCGGCCTTTTCGGCTAGACTGACGACGATTACTATTGCCTTGACGTGGTAGGGGAAGAGAAGCAGTTTGCTTGGCAGTCGACATGACGGATGATCACGAAGAGAAATACTACAATAACTTTCTATGATCGAAGTGCACTGAAGAGAATGAATCTTGCAAAAGTGAGTTCGGAAATGGTTTCAGAACGCCGATCCGAGTCAGTTCAAAACTGTAGACCCCCCAAAATAGTTACTCCACCAATTAGCCAAAATCAACCCAATTAAATAATTCAATGCTAATTAGATAATCATGGAGACACGTGAATCAATTCCAATAGAGCAATTAAGACACCAGGTTGTTTTCCCAGCCTAAAGGCTATGAGTCACCACGCACTCACAAATAACACAAACCTTTGTTGATTGTGCAATAAGGTTTGTTTGGTGTCGGCAGGAAGAGGAGATTGCAAACAAAAAACAACGGCAGAGAAAGGGGGCTGATGCAAAACAGAGGTGGTCTGGTCGTCTGGCGTTGCGTCGCTGAGCCAAGATCTGAGCCGATAGGAAGATGGTTAAAGATGCGCGGCTTCGGAGGCTGTTTAGAGGGCCTCGGCTACGTACAAGCCGAAAGGAGAGCCGACGGCTAAGAATCAGCCGAACGGAAGCCGTTTACTCTAAAAATTTTGCCGTGAGCAGAGTAGAGACGCCCGCTAAAACGACGATGGAACTCTACCGGTCGGATGAGCGGCGAGGGATATTGTCGCAGTGGGCGGCGGTATTGAGGACAGATTTCGTCGCAGTGTGCGACAGAAAGGGAGGTAGAGAGGGAGAGGGGGCGGAAGCAGCGGAGGAACGGATCAGATCGCTAGGCGGCGGCTGCGGCAGTGCACTGGTAGGAGATGTGCAACGGTGGCGGCAGCGGCGGCAACTAGGGTTGCTCTGATACCATGTGAGATAGTGAAATTGTCCTCCCTGGATTCGTTATTTACATCTCAATATATAGACAATTACATTGTTCTAACTTAAGACTAAGTCCGATGTGGGACTTTTATTTACATAAAAGTACTATTACTATTACATAGTTGTATGATTGATTTGATATTTATTCCTTAATTGTAGAGATAGATTTTCTATAATTATCTACCTCTGTAACCTATATATTCACAGACCTACGGGTTTATCTATATACAAAAACATCATTCTGTAAAACTTCAGTTATATATATTTAAGATTTAAGAAAAAAAAGTCAAGTGTTAATTAAACATTTAAGAAATTAGTATGATATTTGAGTTGGTTAACTTAGCATAATCGTTAAACATGTACTATTAGCCCACTACTTTCAATTTGAATTCATACCGTAATCTTCCTCTTTTTTTTTTTTTTTGTCATAGGCTTACAGCAGTGGTGACAACAAATTACGACAGTGACTAAGGGAGGTGTCAACGAGTATCTACAATCAGCAGACACTACTGGAGGTGGAAGGTTGGTGTCGCTGTAAGTAGGCAGTGGATCTCCACTTAGTTGGGCAGCAGTGGCAGCGTCTGGTTATAGCCGGCAGGTGGTATTGGGAAAAATTGGTTGTCTTGGAGGTCAGTCTAGGGGTTGCAGTTGTTCTTTCGGGTTGGGGTATGGAGTTCCCTTATAATAGAAAAATAACTTGCGGATAACAAATATGAAACTCATTTCACCATTTTCAGGGAACATGTTTACTCCTAGAAAAAGATACAAACTTTAGGCAAACAACTGAAAATTTGGCAAAACGTTTTTCATGTAAATGTTTCTTAAGTTCAGGTAAACAAAATCTCAATGAAAATATCTATATACACCGTCCACTTTAGGATAAAGACTGTCGCATCATTAGCGGCATCTTCTCCGTCATAACTTTCTAACTTTGCTCACTCTCCTAAGTCTCATGATTTACTACCCTTTCAAGAACTCCTTGTATCCAATATGGAAGGACAATTTATTTATTTATTTATTTTAGAATATCAAATGGCAATTTAGTAATATTTCATATCACACAAAATTTCAGGCTGAATTCACGTATCCACCGAAATTTAAAGAACATAGAGATGGAAAGCATGATCCACTGTTACAAACTCAAAGTTTAAAATATCATATTATAGACGATAGGGATTTTAACTCCTAGTTACTACAGCTACAGTGTAATTTGTATGCATATTGGTCGACATTTTCCAAAATTCCTGACGTGGAGGAAAGTCTGTGATATCCCCGATAAATGCATGTGTCTGTCAATCATTTCTCAGTTATTTCTTACATGTTTCTATAGTAAATAAGTTGAAACATATTAATTGAAGTAGGTTACAGTGTTGATTAAAGACTAGCAAAATCATGTACAGAAGTGTTCAATATGCTATAAAAGAAATGCTAATGAGTAAATAAATTCTATTTGCAGACAATTCTAAGAAAAAACGGTGTGGTATACAATTCCAATCCCAATACTATATTACACAGTTATGCAACTGATATGTCACCAAAAATGGCTGTTTCAAAACTATGCATCAAACTATCAACTACGCTCAAACTTAGGCACATCTGAACTGAAACCTCCTGATTGGACAAACCATATCACAATGGTAAATAGTTTCTGCACTAAGATTGTAACATCCCTAAACACGGCAATCATATATACTCCTCAATTCTTACACTAAGAAAATAACCCGTGGCATTACGATAAAACACCATGTAATCTGGCAAGCTAGCTAATATTTTGAATTACTAGGAATATTCCTAAACTTGTCAATCAGGCATTCCCCATCTCCATCTTTAAGCCCGCATCAAAAGTGAACCAAATTACTCATAAGCCATACATACCTGAGCAGAACAGCTAGAACCATCATCAGATTTCAACAGCGCCAATGCTCCGGACACATCCGGGTCAATACCAATAACCCACGAGGACGTAGAATCGCTAGGGCTGATGTCATACCCTTGAGCTTCCGGCGTCAGGAGCTGCTTCTCAGGGAAAGGGCAAGTGAGCGAATCTAACCAGTTCTCCTTCAGCTGAGCGTCGGAAGCCTTGGAGCTGACTCTTCCACCTTTACTCTTTCGGGTACTGAGCTTGCTTTTCGCTTGTTCGGTTGCTGTGAGAGTCGGGGACGACGAAGTAGCACAGAAGCAGCGAAATGTGGCCGAACTCAAAGCTAGGGTTGCTCTGAATTTGGAAGCAAAGGGGTTCATCAAACTGAAATATGGACGCTGTTGATGGATTTGGAGAGTGTCCATCAACGACGATGCAACATACAGGGGCGACCAGGGAGAGAGAGTGGGGGATTTAGTGAGTTCGAACGGGCGCTCTTTTGAGCAAATAGCTTGAACGGACAAGCGTTCCCTCCCTAGTCCCTGGTGTTCCTAGACCGATAAATTGGGTGTTGCTGGCTAGTGAATTCGAACTAGGGATCTACCCGGGGAAATTTGGGGAATGCTTTTATGTGAAATGGGAATGCACTCGGCTGAATTGGTCTTTCTAAAATGCTAACCAAAATTGTTAGTTATCAAGTGGGGTAATGACAGTGACATGGCTGATGACAGGTACCTTTAAGTGGTGAGAAAATATTGTTAAACTGCTATGTTATTCTTGTTAATGAAAGTGACATTCAATCTCAAAAATAAACCCTAACAAATACCACTCGCTTCCTTCTCTTTCTCTCCTTTTTGACTTTGACCACTATTCACTGGGTCGTTTGACCCGGTGATTTGGATAGCAAAACGAAACTATTTTTTGACAATCCTTTCATGGTGTTGTAGAATAAGAGTTACTCTACAATACAATGAAAACTTTATCTAAACATTGCATCGTTTTGTCATCCAAATAGCCGGGTCAAAGTGACCCAACTACGAGTGAAAAAAGTTAAGAGGGTGAGAAAGAGAGGGAACAAAGTGGTATGGTATCTCTCTTTAAAAATATTAAATTTTTCATCTACTTAAACCTACCAGAGTACAGTTGAATTTACTCCAGCTGTAAACTTAATGAATGAGTTGCCTTAAAGCCTCAAATTGTCTCATTTCTCACTCTCATATGCTTAGTTTTTTCCAGTTTGTCTATAGAAGTCTCTCTCTTTCTCCATTGTTTTTGAGTTGCAGTAAACCCTAAACTCTCAATTTTTTTGTTATGATTCTTGTAATATGCTCAGCAGATTGTTCTAAAATGTATGCTAGTATAGTTTTTGTTAAATTTGCTCTTCATTTGTGTTTCTGAGTAACTTTAGGTTCATTATATAGATTATGTGTTCTTCATTATGGGTTTGATGTGTGTTGTGGATTGTGTGGAGACTGGGACGATTAAATCTCGTCTTTGTATTGTCAACTAAAAAGCTGACTCAGACGAGTGACTAATCGTCTCGGTTTGAAGTTCAGACGAAGGAATCACTCGTTACTGTAATACCCCATTTATTCTAATAGGGTATTTAGTGTATTATTCCTGAAGTTGGAGTTAGGATTTATCTCTTATTTAACTGTGGGGGTTATTTTGTAGTTTCCTAAACATAAATGTGGGGTTAAAGTGTCTTTTCTCAAACCTATTACACCCACCTGTACCTCTCTCTCCTCTCCCTCTAATTGATCGGAAACAAACCCACAGTTTCCCAACGTCCCCCATTTTCTCCCTACACACGATCACCTCAATCTCAACCCCATCAACCATAAATCACCCTCTTCTTCTTCGTCACATCCATCTCACCCACCCTCTCTGTTTTTGCCAAAGTAACGAACCCAGCAACCCATTATCTGTCCCCAAAATTGACCACCACTACTGCCCTGTTTCACCGCCGAACACCACCACCTCTTCTCCTGATATTTTCCGTCAAAACCCACCAGAAACAGCGCCGCTAAGGTCGCATCCTCCCTCTCTTTTGACCGATGAACCAGCAAGAGAAACAGAGCCTTCGTTGGCTCTGTTTTTGTGCCGACCCGCCTCCGACCCGATTGAACCCGACGACCACCGCTGCTCACCCTTCCTCCCTCTCTCCTTTCCGACGAACCAGAAGGACCAACGGAGCCTTCGTCGGCTCCATTCTGCGCCGACCCGATTTCGCGATCCGGAACCCGGTTTCCGGCGTTAAAACTCGATCGGCCCTCTCACCGATCTTCGGCCATTCCTTCAGCTTTCCGACGGTGTTTCCAGCCGTCCAGGTGAACCAGAAGCAGCAGCAGTGCTGCAGTTGCGAGATCGACACACCACCGTCGTCGCCGAACCTCCTCATTCCATTCTTCTTCTTCATTCGGTAAAACCTGGAAACCCCCTGTTTTGTTTTGCTATCACTAGTTCATGTTCTCATTTAGAATATGTCAAGCTTGTTGTATGTGGGTAATTATGTTGGTATCGTGGGTTTCATCACTGTAATGTGGAAGAGGAGGAAGATGGAGAAATTGAGACATTTAAATGGATTTAGGGTGGTTGTTGTATTTTCAGAAACTTTAGGGTGGTCTTGGTTGTTACTAGAAGTTGTTTTATTTTAATTGTTATTCTTATATCTTTATTTAGTGTTTTGTTTATTGATTGTAATTATAATTAAGTAGTTTTTTTTATAATATAAAATAAATATAAGTTTTTATAGTCTCATTTTGTAAGAAGAGTTTTACTAATAAACATAGATGTTTTTGTTCATAATAAAAGTGGTTTCTTAAGTAATTATATAATTTTACTTTTGTGTGTTTTAAATCAATATCTTTTCTTATAAAAGTGGATATTAGTTTATAAATATATATTTACTCTTTTAATAAGTAAATATAACTTTTATTTAATACTGTTATCTACTTTAAATATTATACTCTTTTCTAAATACTAATTATAAATGGCTTTTTCCTAAGTATAATATTTAATAGTTTAAATCCTATCTGTAATTGTCTTAGTTTTATTTATTTTCTTAATTACAATCATTTTTATAAATTATTATTATTTTTCTAATACTAGAGTCCCGTAATGTAATTTGGGGTAAAATTTTATTGGGAACTTGTCGGGGGAATATTCTTTTGCATTTGCATATAGGGCATACTTGCATTTGTTGTATGAGATTGGTCGTGTATTAATGTTAGGATTATTCGACTATTGTAGGGTTCGTAGACGACCAGTTCATTGAGAACCCGTACGACGAGTACTAGTTTTCGTGCTTGCTTGTGTGTGTGGAGCTTTCTTTAATTCAAGTAAGTTATATGCTCGACTCTTCCATCATCAAAATGAGTTTTCAAGACGTGTTATGTGCCAAATTTGTTACTGTTTTGATTATCGTACTATCCATTTGTTGAAACTCTGAAAATCATGTCTACTTTGGCACAAAGTGTGACAGAAATCTCTCTCTTGAAAACATGAGTTATGTTCATCCTGGAACTGATTAGCACTTTAATCCTTGCTTTCCTTATTGGTTTTGAATACCTGGTTTGGATCGAGAATTACCTTCTTTCAAGAAATGCTCATAAGACACTAAGTAACGTAAAGTGAAAGATAACTTGTACGAGCTGTTCTTTAGTTCACTTCGGTGATTATATTGTTAAGGACCATACGTTCTGGTCAAGAGATTTTGGGAGCCAAACTCTGGCGTACCCTTGGTACCCATAGTCCTACACTACCATGTGGACTTGGGGGTTCCTACTTGTACTACTCTAGCGGAGTTGCTAACCTCTAGGGGGTGTCGACACTTAACGTCTTGTAGGTCAGTATTGAGGCGGGAATGGCCATATTTAGAGGGGCTTTCACAACTGCCGGGTTGAAGTAGGGTTTGTTAGACCCGCGAAGTAACCCTGAGTTATTTATTTCCGAGGCAGGCGGGAACTCTGCATTCGCTCGTACAATGTTTAATTTCTGGGGCTCATGGGGCAGTAGAGCTAGCTGCTCCCGTGGCACGTGGCCAGGTGGCCGCCAGAAAAGTTTTGAAGGAGGACTTTAGTAAGAAAGATTGAGTTGGAATGTCAAATCCAAGGTTATCCTTTACCTTTCTTGATTGCTTTTGTGATCTCAATCTAAGGCTTTTATTATCTTTTCCATTACTTTTTCCTTTACTTATTCTTGAATTATGTGCCCAATCATCTGTTTACATGTTTAGGTATTTCTTACTCAGCTTAAGCTGACTTTTAGAAAAACTGCGGTCGGCTTTGTCTATTGTAAAACCCGTAGGTTAGCACCGCTGCAGACTCTGGGGAACGAATCACTAGCTTGGATCAAGGAATCACTCTAGCTCTCACGGAAATAAATCACTAGTTTCATGTTTTTTGTTTCTTTTTAAACAATTTGGTTTGTTTTTAAGTTTCCATGTTAAGGACCACGTTTGGTCATTTCCTTTATTGTAATAAATTTGACTTTGAATTAAATTTGAAGTTTTGTTCTTTATGGTTTGGTACGAGGCCGACGTTCTACTCCGTTCACAATGAGGTAAAACTCCTCGTGAGGGGGACATCTTAGCGGTTTGGGCTAGGCCTGGAATCGCGGGGTGTTGCAGTTACAGTCTTGGAGGTCCTCCTCGTCCTAGTTTTTCACTACATAGACTGGGACGGGTAAATGCATCGTCACAGTTTTCTCTAACAGTACAGAGACGAGATTTACTCGTCACAGTTTCCACACGATTCACAAAACACATACTGAGACGAGCATACCCTAAACATGAACCCTAAAATCCTATTATCATAAAAAAATATGATTCAATCTTGTTGAAATGTTAATTGTAAGTCATAAACCATAATCATGTAATGTAAACTCTAAACCCAAAATCATATAATCCTCAACTCTAAATCATGTAATCATAAACCTTACACCATAAACCATATATCATCTAATTGTAAAGTCCTAAACTTTAAAACCAACTAAGTACCATTACTATGGTTACTAAAAATGTTATTCAATCATGTAGAAATCCTCAAATCAATAAACCATTTATCCGTAAATCCCTAAACCCTAAGTCATGTAACCCCCTAATCCGTAGATTATCTAATCTAAACCATAAAATTGTAGACAATAAACCCTAAAACCAACTAAGTACCATCACATATGATTACTGAAAATGTCGCACAATCATGTAAAACCCCTGAGATCAATAAACACTGAATCCCTTAATCCTAAATCCCTAAACCCTAGGTCATGTAATAACCTAAACCCTAAAATTGTAGACACTAAACCCTAAGACTGAGACGAGTGGTTGCTCATCTCGGTTTGATTTTCCAGACGAGGGAATCACTCGTCCCTGTCTTGGTGGTCTGCTCGTCCCAATTTTTCAATGCATCCATGTCTTATCTGACAAGACATGCACATTTACTCGTCCCAATTTCCACACAATCAACAACACACATACTGATACGAGCAACTCTAAACCCTGAAATCATATTATCATGAAAAAATTATTCAATCTTTATAAAAAAAAAGGTTAATTGTAAGTCCTTAACCATATATAATCATGTAATGTAAACTCTAAACCAAAAATCATATAATACTCAACTCTAAATCATGTAATCATAATCCTTACACCATAAACCCTATATCATGTAACTTAAACCCTAAGATTGTAAATACTAAACCCTAAAAGCTACTTAGTAGTATTACTATGGTTACTAAAAATGTTATTCAATCATGTTAAACCCCTCAATTCTAGATCATCTAACATAGTAATGATAAATTTCATGAATGTGTCGCAAAGATAAATATTACGTCGTATTTGTGGGTCGACGAATCGACATATATGCTTCTTGGGCAGCATGTCAGGATCAAACGTCGGGATATAGGGACGCTTGCTACATTAAGTTTTCAACATACGAAGAGGCAGCAAATGCTTCGCTTGAGGACCAGGAATGACGCCGTAAAATGATCATACCGGACCACCAACTTCTTTGGACGTAGTTGCTTGTACCCATACGAAATCTAACTCGCTCCTTGTTTTCATTATTGGTTTAGTTGCTGACTTTTGTTTTTTCTAGCTAATCATGTCGTAGTTATGTGCTCGTGTGTTTGTACTCGGTAGTCGTTGTTTGTTCATGAGTTTGTAATCGATTGTTAGTAATTGAAAACAAAAAATCTCATTCCATAACAACATTTGTGTTCCAAAAATTTCATCTCATTACAAGTAACTACACCAAGTTCACCTAATGCTCGATCCTGTCCTTCCTGTTACCCTTTCTATCGAGAATCGGGAAGTAAAAAAGCAGACATCCAAATCAACACACAATAATTCATCTTATGTCTATACAGAGCGTCTCCTTCAAGCACAGTCCAACCCCTAATGAGATTACATTCCATAAGATGCTCGATCATTCTCACGACATAGAAACTTGTTTCTTTCTTTTTCTCTGCATACTTCCATTTCTTGAACTTTGAAGAAGTGCTTTATTTCTAAATCATTGGCTACCAACCTGTTTCTCGCTTGTCGTTCACCAGATTCTCTGAGCATCTTAGGGAAAAATTTTCAAAACGCTTCAAGATCCCATTGCTTTTTGCCCGAGCCTTTCAACGGATCGGAGACATAAACCAACATATCCTCGACTTCTATGTAAACGAGCAACCAATGTCATGCGGCCCCATTAACCTGCTTTTTGGAATATCATGGCATGAGCCACTTGTGCTTTGGCATCCTTAGTGCCTCCAACAGGCTTAATCCCCACAAAATGTAGAGCCAACTACTTCTTCCGTGCTTCGTAATCTAAAGATTTATTTGTGAATGCAAGATACCATTCAGAGTTAGTAATGACTATGTCTGGCCTAGCAGAGCGTCGAGTCTTGGAGTACAATCGTCTTTTCACATAAGTAGTCTCGTCCATGTGACCCCATGCCACAAAAAATTTATCGAGTATAATGTAACGGAAGAATTATCGTCCAATTATCTTGCATCCACAGTTTAACCCCGCGTATTCTTTTTTGGGGTCGTTCATCCATTCACTGAAGGCCTGTATGAACTCATCCCGTGGCTTATTAAATTCTTGAAATACGGATTTGGAACAGTCACACTAGCTAGCAACTTCGTAGGATGAATATTGTTTAATGCCGGTGCAACCCCATAAGCGGTTTTCTCCCATTCAATTTTACCTTATTTGTGGTGCCAGTAACGTTCCTTACCTTGTGAATCATAAAAAAATCAAATCATCCTGTCCATATACGCAATATAATTAGTCGAGATTTTCGTAGTCGTAAAGCAATTCAGGATTTGAGCATTCTTCCAATCTTGTATGTTCCTCTGCTTCAAAATACAGAATTCATTCTAAAGGTCCAAACTGATCAATGTGAACCACTTCAGACTCTGGATCTGATTCTACAGGAAGGCTCGCGTAATCATCTTCCATCCATTCTTCTATTTCTGAATCGGTGGATTCTGCCCCTGCTTCTGATGGCCTTGACCCCCTACTTCTGCGGGTCTGGACACCCCTTCTTTTGTTTTTTCCGATTGGGTTTGCATCAACTGGCCTAGACCCCCTGCTTTTATTTCTCTGATTGGGGTTGGCTCGATTGGCTTGGACCCCCCGGCTTCTGTTTCTCTGCTTGGGGTTGCATCGAGACTGGACCCCTTCTTTGTTAGGTTCAATGAATTACAGAAGTCAAACACCGTAAATAAGAACAATATGCATACCTCGCTAAGGTACTGAATGTCGGACGTTGGATCTTTTCGCACTTCTTTCCACGATATGTGCATCGCTTTTACCAAATCGTGTGTTGGTTTACCCCATTCGTCGATCTGGTTCAGTAGTTGCTTCTCGAGCGTTTCGTGCCGGTTGACCGAACCAAGTACCACAGGGTTATCGTGCTCATAATTCTTTCTGAACGTCTGCAGTGTTCTCTCCATCTGATCCATCCTCTTGCTCATGTCTTCCATTTTATCTGAAAAATATTTCGTGTCATTTGTGACAAGAACCAATCCCTCTTCAAGAGCTTTCAACATTTCCTGTTTGAATTCTGCTAAGTCAACTCTATCAGTTATTGCAACTTCGGGTTGAATAGTAGCTGGAGGTGTCGCAAATTCTGAAGGTTGGGTTTTCGGTGGAGATGGAGGTAGATTTGGAGCCGAGGAAATCACAAGTGTATTCTTTCTCCGTCTCAAGGCAAAAGGCTGGTATCCTCCTCTTCTTCTTCTTCATCCAAAAGAGCAACATCCTTGCGCTTCTCCGCCTTCTTCTTCTTGCACTATGGGCCAACCTCGTCATCATTAGCAGCTTTTTTTCTGCTTCTTCTTTTGTGGCCCGGCCCCATCATCCCTTGCATCATTCTTATTTTTCCTCTTCTTCTCCATAGCCCACTGCCTCTTCAGTACGTACCACTCCCTCAACGTTGTAACTTAGTTTGAACTTTTGATTCATACTCATGTAATCCCGAAGCATTGTTCTCTTCTCAAAAAGTTCAATCCACCTAGGGTGAAGTGGCTGGTCAGGGTGAGTGCTCCTGTATTCCATGAAGCTAATCAAGTAGTGTTGTTGTTTCTCTTCCTCCATAGGGACGAGTGTAGGATGAAAAGTATTTATCGCGCTCCAGTGTTGGGCTGCTTCTTCCAAGACCAAGTTGCATGTTCTCCATGTCCAATTAGTCAAGCGCGACAACTTCCTTTCCTCAACTTCCTTCCTTTTGCCCAGGGGCTCACCAAAATAGGGTATGGCCTCAAAAATCCATGCCAGAAAGATGTGCGGAAACCAATACATGTTGTACTTCTGGCGACATAGTGAATCCATATTTTTCTCCCAAGCCTTTTCACCAACTCGCTTTACAAATTTTGGCCACAAGTACCTACCCGATCCGAAAATGTTTGCATAACCTTCGAAAGCAGGCCAAACGGTACCATGGATATTGTGTCCTTATTTGTTTTCACGAACATCATTTGCCCAATCAGGAAGACCATAAGCATTCTCTTATAATCAAATTGATCAACGCTTTTGTAAGGTCACATGTTTCATGGACTTGAAATACGAAGTTAATTTAAGGCCTTGAAACAGTTTTCAAAGCCTTGAATCAGGTTTCACAAGCTTGAAAGCTATTTCAAGGCCTTGAACCAGGATTCAAAGCCTTGAAACTGTCTGACCTGTATGCATGCTCTAAGGGGGAGTTTTTATAAACTCTTCTGATTTGATTCTCTCTCTCTCACCCATATGCATAATATGTTATTATTTGATGAATAAAGACAAAGTGTTTTGATATATCTAACATGTTTTAATCTATCAGTTTGACTTAGTTTTGCAGGGAAATTTTATTTCCTAAGTGTGCAGGATTAGTTTCCTAATCTGGCTTTTGCACGAAAGGAAACATTAAGAGAAGATGATTTTGTGATCAATCAGACATTCATGACAGCTTCTCAATTTGTTTCAAGACAAGATCGCAACAATATCTCTGAAGATTATGATCAACTATCCGTTGGCAAAGGCTGTTAAAATAGTCAAAGTTTGTTGCCTACAAAACAGGAAGTTGTTGCTGAAATTCAAGGAATATTTGCAGAGCCTCTAGCTGTATAAATAGAGCTCATTTTGAAGCAACAAGATATAACACTCAACGGGCAAAAATAGAGACACATTCCAGGATTGATAAGCATCAAAGAAGCACATCATTCTCACAATCACTGCAGTTTTACACTTCAGTGTTCTTCTGAATTGCACTTCATTTGTAGAGCATTCTTATACTAATTCTTTCTCTTATTCTCAAGGATTTTTCAAGGTGAACAATAGAGAGTTCTTAGTTAATCAGTTAGCTAGAGCAGGTACTAGATAGGTTAGAGAGAACCACAAGCTGTAACAGAGTAAGGCATTTCTATGTGCTTGAGATCTAGGGCTTAGCTTTTGATTAATCAGAATTGTGTTGAAAATCCTTCAGGGAGAAGATCCCTGAGGTAGAGACGTAGGTCCAAGTGGGCTGAACTTTATAAATATCTTGTCTCTTTCATCACAGTTCATTTACATACTTAGTTTTTACAGCATTCAAACTAGTCTGTTTTCAAGGGTTTAAAACTCTTTTCAAGACCTTGAAAAAAACTTGTCTGTTTTATTTCAAACTGTATTTCATTCCAAAGGCTTAAAATTATTTTCAAGGCCTTGAACTTCATAGAAACTCTTCTCCTCCACATGTTTTGAAAAAAGTAGGCATCCTCTATTCAATACCCCCCTTCTAGAGTATATGTGGTGCATATATATGTGCATACTCCCCTTTCAATTGGTATGAGAGCTTGTATCACTGTATAGATTTAACCATCTGGTGATCATGAGTACATCAGGTGATGGTGGTTTCTCACATGGAAGAGCTGCTAACAGACCTCCTCTATTTGGTGGAGATGATTTTGCTCACTGGAAAGCTCTGATGAAAATGTTCATCATTGATCAAGACATAGAGCTATGTACCATTATTCAGAATGGACCTCACACTTTCTTCACAGAGAGAGATGGGATCAAAACTCCAAAATCTGGAGACTCTCTTTCTTCATCTGAATTAGAACAATTTTCTAAGAATTACAAAACTATTAACATCTTGTATTGTGCTTTGAGTACAGATGAATTTAACAGGATTTCAGGCTGCAAGACTGCCAAAGAGATCTGGGATAAGCTTGTGGTAACACTTGAAGGAACCAGTCAAGTCAAGCAAACGAAGATCAACATCTACCTTAGACACCCCACTGGTTTAGGCATAAACAAATACTACCCCCAAGTTTAATTAAAAGACACTATATAAGTTTAGAAAAAATACATAAAAGCACCTAGGTAGTTTATATTATTAAAATTAACCTTCTAAATAATAACAACTAATACCCAAACTTATACTAATGTCATATTGACACCAAATAATATCTTAAAATGCCCGTTTTAACATAGTAACACTTAATATTTTCTAAAAATTACCCGTTTCTAAATAATGAGGTGTTTCATCCTTTCCCCCTTAAAGAAAACTTTGTCCTCGAAGTTGAAACCATATTCTAAACAACACTAAGGTATGAGTCTCCATTCTAGGGTATAACTACCAAATGCAACCTAATGCCATGCACGATGAGTAACATACTATAACGATGTACTAGAGTGACGTACTTAAAATCTGAAGGGTTACATCCCCCCCCCCCCTTAGAGTAGTGACGTCCTCGGAACTCAAAATATCTCGTAAAAAAGGTGAGGACACTTTCATCCTCATACCATCCCTTGCTTCAACTTGGTAACGATACTTCCATGAAAAGGGAAACTCCAATATTATTTGATAGACTATTCCAACTAGAATTCTAAAAATTCCACTTTCCTAAAAACTTGAAGATAGGTTATAAAATCATTTCTAATATTCGAAGAAAATAAAAGACACAAGTCTCAAAAACGTTTTCTAGGCGAGGGTGGGAGAGAAACTACTATCGTCCATGCTAATTCTTTAACCTATCACTTCTCATGGGTCCTGTTCATCACCGCAATCCGCGCAACATTCTCATTTTGCGTTGTGGTTGCAGCTGTACCAGCTCCATTGTTGTTGTTGGCATTAGCTGGAGCGTTGTTGGTTCCCCCACTTGACAGTGAAGGACACTCATAAGCGCGATGACCCCTCTTGCCACAATTATTGCAAGTGACTAAGTTTCCTGCACAATCTGTTCCGGGATGGTTCTTGTTTCATCGTTTGCAATAGTGGCGTCGAGGCGGTTTATCTCCATTGTTCTGCTTCTTGCCACGGTATTGACCCTTGTTACTTCCTCCATTGTTCGACTTGAATTTCTTGTCCTGTCCACCATTGTTGTTTCGACCCTGGTTGCTACCATTACCTCCAGCATTCTCAATCTTGCGCTTTCCACGATTCTCGTCTTGCATCTCTTGGATACGCCAAACATATGCAGCTCTATCATACACCTCTTGGAGAGTATAATAGGTTCTGCATATTAAGTCTTTATGCAGATGGAGTTGCAGACCTGACATAAATTTCCTAACCTTTGTTGCCTCATCAGGCATAAGGGTTCCTGAGAATCGGGCTAATTTCATGAACTTTTTGAAGTACTCCGTTACAGAATCACTTCCCTGCTTCAAGTTCACAAACTCTATGTATTTCTGATCTTGGATGTGAGATGGGTAGAAGCGAGTGCGAAGAACAGTCTGAAGAGCTTCCCAATTAAAGTTGGGTTGAGCCAAGAAAGCTTGACGCGAGTTCCTCCACCAGATGTTTGCATCATTTTTCAGGTAGAACGTCGCGCAAACTACCTTGCGGTTGTTAGGGCACTCAACCAATTCAAGGATTTTGTCCATCTCATCTATCTAGTCTTCCAGCTCCACTGGATCCTCATTGCCAGTGAAACTTCCAGGCTTCATGTCAGCCACCTTCTTAGCCCAGTTGGCCGTATTATGATCTCCATTGTTCATATTCTGAGCCATTTGAGTAAATTGGGCAAAGAATTGCTCCATGCTGTTGTTGTTGTTGTTGTTGTTTGGTGCTGCCATTGGGACATGACTACTTCTCCTGGTGTAGTATTGGTGTGATCTATTAGCCATAATCCTACAACATAACCTATTGTATCATTCATACAATACTCTAAAGTATAAGCAAAAAAATAAAAAATAAAAATAAAATAAAATACATTACATGTCATATAATGAGCAACTAATCAAGTAGTATAAGCCATTGATAATCAAACAATTAGTTTCACATAACAGCCATATCCAAGACTACCCAAATTCCCAACGGCTTGTCAAATTTTAAATTCTTTCCCTATGCCCATTTTAAATTTCCCTACATGTTTTAGATTTCCCTTTTGGATAACCTGGCTTTGATACCAACTGTAACACTCCAAAACCCGGCCAAGTCGGAAGCCCGGGGATGTCACTCCGTACCCGAGATTAAACCCGGATACAAGGAGATTTTATAACAGAATATCCAATCCAAAATCCATAAAATAAAAATTGAAACTTTGAAACTTGTCTCGCCACAAACATGGGCATTATTCCAATCTATAAATTCAGACAACTAAAAAACAAGTCTAGATGTGAAATTTAAATTTACTAAAGTGATGTGTCTCGATTTCCCCCAAAAGCCAAGCTTCCACCTAAACCTGTGGTGCAGAAACAAAAAGAAACACCACAGTTTCCAAAGTCATCGGAAAATATTGAGTAAGCAACACCCAAGCATGTAAATAGATCTGAAGTAGTTAAAAACGACACATGAGTTTGAAGAGTAGAGAATTCGAGTAAGAGTATAAGTATAAAATAAGAATTCACAAATCTTTTCCTTTATTACTTCACTTGTGGGGAAATATTCCCAAACTCTTTTCACTTTAACATTTCACGTGGGGAAACATTTCCAAACTCTCTTCATTGTCCAATAGGGACTTTCAACTTTAAACAGTAAAGGTCCATTCTTGGAAATACATCTTTTATCATGTTGACACGGAGAAGATCTACTAATAACTGGCTACCAAACAATAAGTGTAATACCCCGATATTTTTAGGGGGTATTTTTAGTAGTTTGTAAGCATTTTAGGCCGTTATGTGAAATTATAAAAGTATATTCTTTTACTAAAGAGTTTTGTATTTACATCGTGATTATTATTATTATTATTATTATTATTATTATTATTATTATTATTTTGATTACTATTATTATTATTATTCTTATGATTATTATTATTATCAAAAAGTATGTTTCTTTTAATAGATAATCTTTCTTCCAACTACATAGTTATTATTATTACTATTATGTTTGCTATTATTATTTTATTCTCATCAAAAGTATATTTTTCTAAGATGGCATTTTTTTTAGTTAGTTTGTGTATAATTGTTAGTGAAGAGTAGCGGGTCGTGTAACTTTTAACGTGTCCAAAGCGTAGCTTTAATAAGTTTTTACGTAGTTGACCACCGCGTTACTTCGTAGCCCAGCCACACCCAATCCTTTCTCACTTCATCTTCCCCATTGCCATTCACAGCAGAGGATTTCTCTCCTTCGATTTCTCCGGCAGCCCACCCACGACAAGGTCAAAATTGACCTCCTCTTCACCCAAATGTCGTCCAGATTCATCACCAGCAAGTCGAAGACCCAAATTCGTCGTCAATTTCACATTTTGACATTCCAAAATCAAATCCGAGAATCACTCCCGTCAATTTTTCCGACCGGGTTTTCAAACCCATCCCTCTCACGCTCTGTTTCCATCTCGTCTCTCTCTCTCTCTCAAGCTCTGTTCATCTCTCTCTCTCTCGCCATCTCTCTGCTCTCGGCTTTGCCGAGAGAAAGTCGGCCGAACCCGAGCCCGACAAAGCCGAACCCAGGTCCGGCGAAGACAACCCAGCGGCGCCCGACGCCGTTCGTCCCCCTCTGCGCCAGCGCCATCGCCACCACTGCCTCTCTCCCGGCTCTCTTCCTTGTCCGGCGAACCCAGCAGTCGAAAGCCCACAATCGCCGCCATCTTCTCAACTTGACTCTGCTTCAATCGGTATACACTATGACCTCAATTTTGGATTTTTGCTATTCCCTTTTCTTCCAATTGCTAATTGTCATAGTTAGTTTTGGTGGGTTTGTGTGAGAAGTGTTGTTACAGTGGGTTTGATTTGGGGAAGAAGGTGAAATGAACACCTATATAAAAAAATTGGGGGTTATGTTGTATGATTTGAAACTAGTGGGGTGGAACTTGTAGGCTTTGAAAATGATCGGGGAAGCTAGTGTCTTTTACAAATATGTGTTGTACATCAAGTCTTGATTTATTTTCACCTTTCATAAACTATTGTGTACACTTTATAAATGAAATTTCATAAAATACTTTTATTTGTTGCAAGATAATGAATATTTAATTTATAACTGTTAAGCTGGTATTTTATAAAATACATATGTATAGTAATTGTAAACGTTTGTTTTTTATAGTCTTGAACACACGATAATATTTTTTATGCCAATATATAAAGAACATGAGTTCTTGTTTAATAATTTTTTTATGTAATAAAATGAAAATATACATTTTATTTATATAAAGTAAGTTTATCTCCATAAATCAAATGAATGTTTTATAATACTAAATAAAGTTTTCTCTTTCCCAATTCTTGTTATATAATTTCAAAGCGTTTTCCCTAGTAAATTATAATTTGTTTTCGGGATTACTTGGGGGTTTGCACTTGCATTCATATAGGGTCTTTAATTGTAAATTGACGTGTGGTGAATTCGTGTTAATGTAGGACTATTTGATTATTGTAGATTCAGAATTCGTAGGAGACGAATTCGTCGAGGACCCCTACTACTAGTTGTGTGCTTTCTTGTGTGTGAATCTCTCCCCATTATCAGGTAAGTTATATGCACAACATCTTTAAATATCAAAATGTGTTGTTTCGTGTGCGTTATCTCAAACTTCAAATTCAATTTATGCTTTACAATACTTTGAATTCTTCCAGCGCTTTATTTTTGAACGATTTGAGAAGCATGTGGTCACTATTTCAAATTTGGGTTTATTACACCCGTGGAATCTCGAACAATAATTGTACAATAATAGAATTGGGAACGGTGTACAGAGGATGCGCGTGAAGGCTAAGGCCGGGAACACCATTGTGTGATTTCCCTAGGGCATTGTACCCTCTTATTTGCTGTGAAAATTAGGAGTACTACCTATACATGTTTAGGTCACAACTGTATAGGGGTGTCGACACTTAAGGTCTCACTAGTTCTTTTAGGGAGAATCGGGATGGACTGTGATATCCCGTAGAAGTATCCTACTTTATTATTATCCCATCGTGACCTCTCTGTTCACATCGAACCTGTTGGGGCTCGTGTTATGCCTCAACCAAACAAAAGAATAAAAATGTGGTTACTACTTATTTTTACTGTGTATATTCTCGTGTTAGCCAAAAACTCTGTATTTACGTGTTGTGGTATATTCTTACTCAGTTTTTACTGATAAAATGTTTTGCTGCATCGGCTTTTGCTATTTTAAAACCACAGGTTATGACTAAGCTAGCTGGGGTGGAACGCGCGCACAAGTCAAAGAGTAGGATTGACTAGAACACATATTTTAGTAGTTATTTCTTTTGGATTCAAACAATGTTTTATTATTTCTGTACAAAATTGTTGGAGGTTTCCTCCTTTTATTTCAATAAAGTATTCTTTGGATTATCGTTAAGTCGAACTAGCAGGAAATGTAGGATACGGGTTGTTACAGTTGGTATCAGAGCCGAATGTTCCAACGCTAGTGCGACATTTTGATTTCCATTTAACAAATATTAAAGATAATTGGAAGCTTTTCAAAAATTAAAATGGACATAGGATAACTAAAACTGGAATAAAATTAAATAATCCGGGGATGTGGATTAGCTTAATCGTTGTTTAAATTTTCTATGTGTTTTATGCTTATCTGAGAATCCATGTTCGTTAAGAATAGATAAATTGCTATGTCGCTGCAACTTGTTAATTTGTTAGTTGTCCATGTTACATAGTTGCTTTAGTTTCCTTAAAATTATTTTTGTCGAGTAATGAGTGTATACGTGGTTTTAGAAAATTTCTGAGACTTCTCTTTTCTTCTTTCAGATGGCCAAACCACGCGCCCCTGCTCACCCTTCATACATCCAACCTGTATTTCAGCCGGAAGACTCACCCATACTCATGACCTACCTGGAGGGCCAAGAGACCCTTACCGAGTACTATATCCGAGTAACGACCAGGTGTAATGACTCGAGTTTCTCGAACCTTGGGGATGACCGCTTCCAGCACCCTCTCATGATAGGACATTGCCTTCTAAATGGACTCCCCAATACCCAACCATGGATGTGGGTGAAGGAGGATTATGAGGATTTGGTACATGAAAACGAAGATGGAAAGTGAGTTCCCAATGAGGACGGATGGAAGGTAGAGGACCATTACATATTTAGTACAAAATTCCTACGCCAGGATTTGGAAGAAGCAGCGAAACGTCTAGACAAAGTGAAGGAGCCCGAAGAAGAACCAATAGAGAAGGACGAAGAAGAGTCTGACGACGAACCCGATTCCGATCCGGAAGAGGAAGAGCCCGATTCCGATCCGGAAGTGGAGGAGCCAGAGGAAGAGGAACAAGCACAAGAGGAAGAGATTCCCGAAGAAGAGGAAGTACCCGATCAAATTCCCGAGATATATGGAGCAAATAGACAGCCTATCCCCGCCCCTATGGACCTCGCTGCTATACACCGACCAGAGCTAGTGACGTACCAACCCGAGCAGGAGACCATAGCTCAATACTGCGCCTGTGTGGGAGATATTTGCATTGCATGGGGCCATCTTGATGCTAGACATAGTCACCCGTTAACCATTTGTCATTTCATACTCCGAGGATTGCCAGATGTACACCCTTGGAGGAACCTGAGGCACGAGTACCATGACGTACTAGTTTGGAATGCATGGGGGAAGTTGTACCTAATGAGTCTAGGTACAAGCACCGTGAGTATAACATCTTTGAGATTAACCCACTTGATATTCGGGGACGTATGGAGGCATTAGCAGCTCAAGCCATACAACACGAGGCAGCGCAACAAACCCAGGTAGCCGAGAACCAGGAAGGAGAAGGTGAAGATGGAGAAGCACTGGGAATGGAAGATGACAAATCAAATATAGACTTGGATGAAGACCTAGGGGATGAGCAAGATCAAGCTGGAAACCAAAATGAGGATGGACGGGAAGAATTTGTAGATTGGGATGCGAACACGGACGAGATTGACGAGATCGACGAAATTGAGCATGAAGAAGTCAACGAAGCGGAAGAGATTGAGATTGACGCCGCTGATATCGAGTTCATGTTCAACACTGACGATGAGGAGTAGTTCCACGCCCATCCCACCCTTAGGGTCATTTTTTACTGTATTGCTTTCATCACGAGAGTGAACGCTTAGCTTACTTTGTGTTTTGATATTTACTTTTGGGATTGAGTTGTTTCTTCTATCATTTAAATTTCCATGTGGATTATTTGATGGGTTGATCAATAAATGTTTATTGTTTCAAAACTTGTGTGGTGCATGTATGTGGACTGGAATAGATTCTTTCCTTCATATCATCTACCTTGCTAAAAAGACAGACTTACCAACTCCTACCCCAATATCTATCTTCATCTCTGCGCTTAGTGGAGAAGTAATATCTTGTAATACCATATACCATGAAGTCAAACTAGAAGTCTTAAGAGCCAAGCTACCTTCTGATCTGATTCTTTTCAATCTTGGTAACCTAGACATCATCTTAAGTATGGACTGGCTTCGCAAAAACGAAGCAATCATAGAATGTGCCAACCAAAATTTAGACTCCGTGGACCCGAGAGGTGAACGTCTATCCTATAAGAGTATAACCAGTGGACCCAAAATCCAACCTGTGTAAGCCTTAACCATCCTCTCAGATGTGAAGATTTGGGCAACCTCTCCTATACAATCCCGCACTTAGTATGTTCCGATAAACCCAGGGTTCACCTTTTGTTTCTGCTTAAAACACATAACCCCCTTTTTAGGTGAAACCCTTATGAGCACTTTGTCGCCAACCTTGAAATCAAATGGCCTTTTCTTCAAATCGGCTCAAGTCTTTTGTCGATCATGGACCACCTTCATCCTTGCTGAATCATCCGTTGGTTTGTTGAATCCTCGGTCATTAGTATCCCAAGAATGATCGTTTCGCTGATGTTGCTTCAACATAGTCGTGTCCTGCACTTCCTCCCATTCAGTGCTTCGTAGTGTGCCATTCCTATGCTAGCATGGTAGCTGTTGTTATAAGAGAATCCGATAAGTGGTAACTTGACCACCCATGAACCTCCAAAGTCCCAAAATGCCATCTCTTAGCATGTCTTCCAATATCTGAATCGTCCTTTTAGTCTTTCAATCCGTAGTTGGGTGAAATGTTGTGCTCAACCTTAGCTCGGTGACCATGTTCTTTTGTAACTCCTTCCTAAAATGTGATATGAAGTTTGAATCTCTATCTGAAATATTCGAGTTAAGTACTTCGTGTAGTCTTACCACATTCTTGATGTATGCGTCTTACATCTTTTCCATGTTTCACGTGTCCTTCACAGAAATGAATCTTGCCGCCTTGTTTAGTCTACCGACTACCATCCAGATCTGGATCAACCCATTCGTCGAAACAGGTAAAGCTGTAACAAATTCCATTGAGATGGAGTCCCATTTCCAATATCCAATTATTGCAACATCCCACCTAGTCTCTTGTGCTCGAACTTGACCTTTTGACAAGTCAAACACCGAAAGTTCCTTTTGAAAAAGTCACCTACTTCTTTCTTCACACCTTTTCACAAAAATTTCTTATTCAAATCCTTGTACGACTCGTCTCCTCCGGGACGTACCGAATATGGTGTGTAATGAGCTTCCTTCATAATATTCTCTTTAACATCCAGACATTTCATTGATACACACCATATTTCTTTGAATTTCACGCTACTATTTTCCTCCACTTTGAACTCGAGTGTTTCGCCTTTGTTGATTTTTTTTTCTTCCTTGTTATTTTGTCGGAAAGCATCTTATTTTTTTTGTCTTTCCTTTATCTATACGAAGATGTTTAGTACTATCGTTGAAATTACACAGTAGGTTATTTGTGGTTCCCTTCTTGCAAACTCAAAACCCCAGCCTTTAGAACTCTTACTAAAGCTTAATTGGCAAACCCCACATTGTTTTTACCGTATGATTCGTCTTTCAGCTCAATGCATCCGCTACCGCATTAGTTTTTCCTTCGTGGTATTCGATCTTGATGTCGTAGTCCTTCACTAACTCTAACCACCTTCTTTGACGCATATTAAACTCCTTTTGGGGGAATATGTACTTCAGGCTCTTGTCATCTGTAAAGATCTTGCAAGTTGTACCGTTGATATAATGCCTCCTGATCTTCAGTGCAAACACTATGACTGCCAACTCCAAACCATGAGTAGGGAAATTCTTCTCAAAGGACTTTCATTGCCTACAAGCATAAGCGATCACCTTGCCAGTTTTTTCTTTTCATTAAAACACATCCTAGCCCAGGCTTGAATGCATCGCTATGGACTTCAAACTCTCATTCTTCATTAGGTAACGTTAACACATGTGCTGATGTCATCATATCCTTCAGCGTTTGTATTAAGTAGACTCCATAACGTTTTTCATGACCCAACTCAAAGCTTATGTTCCTGACCCGAGTCATATCCTTGATTGCGAGCCTGTCGAACTTGATCTCTCCCTTACCCACACCTCTTCGACCAAATACGAGTCGAGTGACGGGGACGTCACTCCTTTTAAGGGAGATGTGATTTAACAGCCCTGTATTTAATTACCCGTCTTGTCTTGTTATTATGTGCACATTAGAACTGCATACTTGCATTGAGAGATTTGATTTATAATCGCATTGGGTGATTTGATATATGCTTGGGCGATTTGATTTATACCTGCATTAGGAGTTTCGCTTTACCTTAAGCTTCGGGGACGAAGCTTTGTTTTAAGGGAGATGTGATGTAATACCCCGATATTTTTAGGGGGTATTTTTAGTAATTTGTAAACATTTTAGGCCGTTATGTGAAATTATAAAAGTATATTCTTTTACTAAAGAGTTTTGTATTTACATCATCATCATCATCATCATTATTATTATTATTATTATTATTACTATTATTATTATTATTATCAAAAAGTATGTTTCTTTTAATAGATAATCTTTCTTCCAACTACATAGTTATTATTATTACTATTATGTTTGCTATTATTATTTTATTCTCATCAAAAGTATATTTTTCTAAGATGGCATTTTTTTTAGTTAGTTTGTGTATAATTGTTAGTAAAGAGTAGCGGGTCGTGTAACTTTTAACGTGTCCAAAGCGTAGCTTTAATAAGTTTTTACGTAGTCGACCACCGCGTTACTTCGTAGCCCAGCCACACCCAATCCTTTCTCACTTCATCTTCCGCATTGCCATTTCCAGCAGAGGATTTCTCTCCTTCGATTTCTCCGGCAGCCCACCCACGTCAAGGTCAAAATTGACCTCCTCTTCACCCAAATGTCGTCCAGATTCATCACCATTAAGTCGAAGACCCAAATTCGTCGTCAATTTCACATTTTGACATTCCAAAATCAAACCCGAGAATCACTCCCGTCAATTTTTCCGACCGGGTTTTCAAACCCATCTCTCTCACGCTCTGTTTCCCTCTCGTCTCTCTCTCTCTCACGCTCTGTTCATCTCTCTCTCTCTCTCGCCATCTCTCTGCTCTCGTCTTTGCCGAGAGAAAGTCGGCCGAACCCGAGCCCGGCAAAGCCGAACCCAGGTCCGGCGAAGACAACCCAGCGGCGCCCGACGCCGTTCGTCCCCCTCTGCGCCAGCGCCGTCACCACCACTGCCTCTCTCCTGGCTCTCTTCCTTGTCCGGCGAACCCAGCAGTCGGAAGCCCACAATCGCCGCCATCTTCTCAACTTGACTCTGCTTCAATTGGTATACACTATGACCTCAATTTTGGATTTTTGCTATTCCCCTTTTCTTCCAATTGCTAATTGTCATAGTTAGTTTTGGTGGGTTTGTGTGAGAAGTGTTGTTACAGTGGGTTTGATTTGGGGAAGAAGGTGAAATGAACACCTCTATAAAAAATTGGGGGTTATGTTGTATGATTTGAAACTAGTGGGGTGGAACTTGTAGGCTTTGAAAATGATCGGGGAAGCTAGTGTCTTTTACAAATCTGTGTTGTACATCAAGTCTTGATTTATTTTCACCTTTCATAAACTATTGTGTACACTTTATAAATGAAATTTCATAAAATACTTTTATTTGTTGCAATATAATGAATATTTAATTTATAACTGTTAAGTTGGTATTTTATAAAATACATATGTATAGTAATTGTAAACGTTTGTTTTTTATAGTCTTGAACACACGATAATATTTTTTATGCCAATATATAAAGAACATGAGTTCTTGTTTAATAATTTTTTTATATAATAAAAAGAAAATATTTCGGCATTAGCTTCTAATTAAAATATACATTTTATTTATATAAAGTAAGTTTGTCTCCATAAATCAAATGAATGTTTTATAATACTAAATAAAGTTTTCTCTTTCCCAATTCTTGTTATATAATTTCAAAGCGTTTTTCCTAGTAAATTATAATTTGTTTGGGTGATTACCTGGGGGTTTGCACTTGCATTCATATAGGGTCTTTAATTGTAAATTGACGTGTGGCGAATTCGTGTTAATGTAGGACTATTTGATTATTGTAGATTCAGAATTCGTAGGAGACGAATTTGTGAGGACCCCTACTACTAGTTGTGTGCTTTCTTGTGTGTGAATCTCTCCCCATTATCAGGTAAGTTATATGCACAACATCTTTAAATATCAAAATGTGTTGTTTCGTGTGCGTTATCTCAAACTTCAAATTCAATTTATGCTTTACAATACTTTGAATTATTCCAGCGCTTTATTTTTGAACGATTTGAGAAGCATGTGGTCACTATTTCAAATTTGGGTTTATTACACCCGTGGAATCTCGAACAATAATTGTACGATAATAGAATTGGGAACGGTGTACAGAGGATGCGCGTGAGGGCTAAGGCCGGGAACACCATTGCGTGATTTCCCTAGGGCATTGTACCCTCTTATTTGCTGTGAAAATTAGGAGTTTTACCTATACATGTTTAGGTCACAACTGTATAGGGGTGTCGACACTTAATGTCTCACTAGTTCTTTTAGGGAGAATCGGGATGGACTGTGATATCCCGTAGAAGTACCCTACTTTATTATTATTCCATCGTGACCTCACTGTTCACTTCGAACCTGTTGGGGCTCGTGTTATGCCTCAACCAAACAAAAGAATAAAAATGTGGTTACTACTTATTTTCACTGTGTATATTCTCGTGTTAGCCAAAAACTTTGTCTTTACGTGTTGTGGTATATTCTTACTCAGTTTTTACTGATAAAATGTTTTGATGCGTCGGCTTTTGCTATTTTAAAACCGCAGGTTATGACTAAGCTAGCTGGGGTGGAACGCGCGCACAAGTCAAAGAGTAGGATTGACTAGAACACATATTTTAGTAGTTATTTCTTTTGGATTCAAACAATGTTTTATTATTTCTGTACAAATTGTTGGAGGTTTCCTCCTTTTATTTCAATAAAGTATTCTTTGGATTATCGTTAAGTCGAACTAGCAGGAACTATAGGATCCAGGTTGTTACAATAAGTGTCGACACTCCCCTAAGGCTTCTTGCGGCCAGAGAGGTAAGTATTGGAGCGAACTCGGGGCGGTTGTGGCCGAGCAAAAGAAAATAAAAGGGGTCGAGAGACGTAGTCCACATCAACCAAAGCTCAAAATATTGATCCTCGGTACAACTATTCCACTTTACGTCTTTACGTCTTATTATCATTTCATGTGATAGTTGTGATAGAATCACCTTTGTGAAATCAGTTAACTTTCTCAAATAAACAGTTCAAGTAGATATTCCAATTTTTGAGACGATAAATCACAAAGCAATTTAGACACGAAAGCAGATATGGGCGCTAGGCCTGGCATGTTTACTTACCTTGATTCTCAAGCAAAACAAATCACTTCCTAGTAATACTCGACGTATCATTCGTCAACGAATTTGTTGCCTACAAATTTAATAATATCCTAATCAACATATTGCACCCAAAGTCCTATGAAATAAATCCCTTACTAACTCTCCCCAACCTTGCTAACGTGAACAACCTCTTTTATAATAAAATACGCTTTATAACGCTAACGTTTATTATTTGTTAAAACATACTAGGCTATAATTATATAAATATAACTTAAAAGATTAGATAAAATATCCCTTTTATTATTTAGGGTAGAGAAGCATATTATTATACCTCAAAAACACTTTTAATTCAAATAGTAGTTTCACCAACCAAACAAGCCTTAGTAGAGAATAAATTATAAACTAACTAACTTTTATTTAAAAGAAGTAACAAATTTACTTTAAGAAATAACTTATTCTAAATTGTTACAAACTTATAAAAATAAATAAGAAAAAATATACTTTTATCATCCTTAACCTACATTTTTATTTCTGAGTAAAGATGAGTAAAAAATAATAAATGTCTCTTGTGAGACTTGAACATGGAACCTACACCCCAAGCTCTTAAGTGTTACTATCTAACCACTATGCCAGCCCACACTTGTTCTCTTTTTCTTCCCAATTATTTTTATTAACTAACTAACTAAATTAAGAAAATAAAACAAAACAATACAACAGAGAAAGAAATAGAGAATGACGGGTTGTGTACCAGAGAGGGATTAGAACGACGGGGACGATGCCGATGGTGGCCACAGACGATGGTGGTGGCGGACAGAGAGCGGAAGACGCACGGCGGCGTCGACGGCGAGGCGAGACGGCGGACTTGGGCTCGGTCGGAGCTCCGGCTGAGTTTTCGACCGGATTTTCTTCGGCAAAATAGCGAGGAGAGAGAGGGAGAGAGCTATAGAGGAAGAGAGCTGGGTGAGTGAATGAATTGCTATGGGTTTGGAGGGGTTTTTATAGGTTGAGAGGTGAGAAATCCGGCGAAGATTAGGAGTCCGTTTTCAGAAATTTTTGGTTGGAATTGGGTTCGAAAATTGGGCGAAATTGACAAACTTGGTGCTAAAGAATCGCTTTTGGCGAGTTTAAATCGAATTGGAACTGCTTTTGGTGGCGATTTGGTGGCCGAATGGATGCAGTGGTGTTGGGGCGGCGAAATCGCCGGTGAACAAGCTCTCCTGCGTTGAGCAGGAGATGGAGAAGATGAAACTTTGATTAAAAGACACCCCACTGGTTTAGGCATAAACAAACACTACCCCCAAGTTTAATTAAAAGACACTATATAAGTTTAGAAAAAATACATAAAAGCACCTAGGTAGTTTATAACATTATAATTAACTTTCTAAATAATAACAACTAATACCCAAACTTATACTAATGTCATATTGACACCAAATAATATCTTAAAATACCCGTTTTAACATATTAACACTTAATATTTTCTAAAAATTATCCGTTTCTAGATAACGGGGTGTTTCATCCTTTCCCCCTTAAAGAAAACTTCGTCCTCGAAGTTGAAACCATATTCTAAACAACACTAAGGTATGAGTCTCCATTCTAGGGTATAACTACCAAATGCAACCTAATGCCATGCACCATGAGTAACATACTATAACGATGTACTAGAGTGACGTACATAAAACCTGAAGGGTTACATCCTCCCCCCCTTAGAGAAGTGACGTCCTCGGAACTCAAAATATCTCGTCAAAAAGGCTTGGACACTTTCATCCTCATACCATCCCTTGCTTCAACTTGGTAACGATACTTCCATGAAAACGGAAACTCCAATATTATTTGATAGACTATTCCAACTAGAATTCCAAAAATTCCAATTTCCTAAAAACTTGAAGATAGGTTATAAAATCATTTCTAATATTCGAAGAAACTAAAAGACACAAGTCTCAAAAACGCTTTCTAGGCGAGGGTGGGCGGGAAACTACTATCGTCCATGCTAATTCTTTAATCTATCACTTCTCCTGGGTCCTGTTCATCACCGCAATCCACGCAACATTCTCATTCTGCGTTGTGGTTGCAGCTGTACCAGCTCCATTGTTGTTGTTGGCATTAGCTGGAGCGTTGTTGGTTCCCCCACTTGACGGTGAATGGCACTCATAAGCGCGATGAACCCTCTTGCCACAATTATTGCAAGTGACTAAGTTTCCTGCACAATCTGTTCCGGGATGGTTCTTGTTGCATCGTTTGCAATAGTGGCGTCGAGGTGGTTCATCTCCATTGTTCTGCTTCTTTCCACGGTATTGACCCTTGTTACTTCCTCCATTGTTCGACTTGAATTTCTTGTCATGTCCACCATTGTTGTTTCGACCCTGGTTGCTACCATTACCTCCAGCATTCTCAATCTTGCGCTTTCCACGATTCTCGTCTTGCATCTCTTGGATACGCCAAACATATGCAGCTCTATCATACACCTCTTGGAGAGTATCATAGGTTCTGAACATTAAGTCTTTATGCAGATGGAGTTGCAGACCTGACATAAATTTCCTAACCTTTGTTGCCTCATCAGGCATAAGGGTTCCTGAGAATCGGGCTAATTCCATGAACTTTTTGAAGTACTCCGTTACAGAATCACTTCCCTGCTTCAAGTTCACAAACTCTATGTATTTCTGATCTTGGATATGAGATGGGTAGAATCTGTAGGGTTTTGATTCATGGATTGCACAACGGAAGCATAAACAAACATAAAACCATGCAAAACCCTCCAAGGATCACAAGTCAAGAGGCATAACGATGGTAAGGGTTGAAAATCATAAACACACCTTTGGGTTCTCCTTGATGACTTCAAACGCGAATTGTGTCACGTTCTCTATAGTTGATCCACGCCTAGAGTTGATCCTAGATCTCCCAAGTCCTTGGTGCTAGCCCGGAATAGGAAGAGGAAGAAGAAATCACGCAAAACGAGACCCAAAAGGAGGGTCTCGGCCTCCTTTGGCCGACGGGGACGGGGCGGCGGCAAGGGGGCGGTCGGGCCTCCTTGTTGCTTGCTCTCTCTCCTTTTGTTCTCTCCCACTCTTTGTTATGTTCACTAATGAGCATAATTTATGTGGGAAGGAAGGAAGGAAGGTCCTTTATATAGTCCAACAACTCCTTGTTAACTACCTAAAGGACTTATTCTAGTCCTACTAGAATTCAATTTAGTCCCTTCCTTGCAAATTAGTCCCTACTAAGTTTGTAAGGGTTTGCAAAGTGATCCTTCTAATTAATTAATCCAATTAATTAATTCCCAAATCTAGTTCAACTCTATGTAGCGTGTGACCCCATAGGTTCTATCTAGTTGGTAGCAACTATTTGCTAATATGGAGCGGTCTCTAGCAAAACATCCATTCTAGCCAACTAATAGAATAGTCATCTTGACAACCTTTGTACAAGTAATTGTCTCATCCATTTGTCTCTATATCCGGATTGGACACGAGACATACAAGTCACACTCGTATATCCAATCCATAGTTTCTCGATCCATGGGAATAGCCTTATTCGTGCAAATAACATCAATATCCCATATTGATTTATTTGAGTCTGGCCAGACATTCTATAAGCACTATCCCTCGAGTGGCCTAGGATATTTTCTCCCGTTATGTGGGAGGGAAAAAGTCTATCTACGTCCACTACGATCTCTAAGCTTGCTTCTTATTGTATCCAGTACACGCCTTTATAACTACCCAGTTACGGTGTAGCGTTTAACGCTACCAAGATCACAATAATCCACAACTAGAATATCTAGTGACTTCAAGTCTAAGGATGACAATACCATTGCACCGCGAGAAGCGCTTGTGACTCAACATAACGTGTATGTAGCCTTCTCGGAGATGGGTCAATCCAGTGCAACATTCCATAATGCACACCTATGTGTTGGATCGTGATATCTCCATATCAATCCAACCCCATACTAGTCTATAGATGATTGTCCCATTAATCATTATACTTGACTAGGGATATTTAAGATAAACAACACAATTGTAAATCTAAGGACTTCATTATATTAAATATCCAATAAATAATAAATGAATTTCTAGCCACAAATAATTCACACTAAACTAGATTGCCTCTAGGGCATCTATTCCAACAGTCTCCCACTTGCACTAGAGCCAATCTGGCGCACCTCGTATGCCCATACTCCTAGTGTGCCCTTCATGCTTCCACTGCGTGAGAGGCTTCGTAAGCGGGTCTGACAGATTATCATCTGTAGGAATCTTGCATATCCGAACGTCTCCTCTATCGATAATATCTCGAATCAGATGAAACTTCCTGAGCACGTGCTTGGACTTCTGGTGCGATCTGGGTTCCTTTGATTGCGCGATCGCCCCAGTGTTGTCACAGAACAACTCAACTGGATCCGCAATGCTAGGGAACACACCAAGTTCAGAAACAAACTTTCTGATCCAAACAGCCTCCTTTGCTGCGCCATTTGCAGCAATGTACTCAGCCTCTGTTGTAGAATCAGCTACCGTCTCTTGCTTGGAACTCTTCCAGCTCACCGCTGCTCCATTCAGGCAAAACACATATCCCGATTGTGATCTAAAGTCATCTCTGTCAGTTTGGAAGCTTGCATCAGTGTAACCCCTTACACGCAACTCTTCCTCATCGCCAAATATCAAGAAGGCATCCTTAGTTCTTCTCAAGTACTTTAGGATGTTCTTGACTGCAATCCAGTGACTCTCACCCGGATTGGATTGGTATCTGCTTGTCATACTCAAGGCATACGACACATCTGGTCTAGTACATAACATGGCGTACATGATAGATCCTATGGCCGAGGCATAGGGGATTCTACTCATGCGTTCCTTCTCAATCTCATTGGAAGGACAACCACTCTTCGAAAGAGTGATTCCATGTGACATGGGCAAGAATCCCTTCTTGGAATCTTGCATGTTGAACCGTTTCAACACCTTGTCAATATATGTACTTTGACTTAGGCCTAGAAACCTTTTAGATCTATCCCTATAGATCTTTATACCGAGTATATAGGCTGCTTCCCCTAAGTCCTTCATTGAGAAACACTTTCCTAGCCAATCTTTAACAGATTGCAGCATGGGAATGTCGTTTCCAATGAGTAGTATGTCATCCACATACAAGACCAGAAAAGCTACAGAGCTCCCACTAACCTTCTTGTAGACACAAGACTCATCTTCGTTTCTGATGAAGCCAAACTCTTTGACCACTTCATCAAAACGTCGATTCCAACTCCTAGAAGCTTGATTCAATCCATAAATGGATCGTTGCAGTTTACAGACTTTGTTGGCTTGCTTTGGATCTTCAAAACCCTCCGGCTGTATCATATACACATTCTCGAGGAGATTCCCATAAAGGAATGCTGTTTTGACATCCATCTGCCAAATCTCATAGTCGTGGTATGCTGCAATTGCAAGTAGGATTCAGATGGATTTGGTCATAGCGACTGGTGAAAAGGTTTCATCATAGTCAATACCATGAATCTGTCTGAATCCTTTAGCCACCAATCGGCCCTTATAGGTAATCACATTACCATCCAAGTCGATCTTCTTCTTGAAGACCCACTTGCACCCTATGGGCCGCGCCCCATTGGGTGGTTCCACCAAAGTCCATACTTTGTTGGTATACATGGATTCCATCTCGGATCTCATGGCTTCTAGCCACTTCTGAGAGTCTGGACCACTCATGGCCTCCTCATAGGTAGTAGGCTCATCATCTATGAGCATCGTGTCACCGGAATCGGTTACGAGAAGTCCATACCTCTCGGGTTCCTGGCGCACTCTACTAGATCTACGAAGCTCTTGTGTTACCTGAACAGGTTGTTCCACAACTGTTTGTGGTTCCTGTTCATGTTCCATAATCGGTTCAGTGATTTGTGGTTCTTGAACCTCTTCAAGTTCTACATTCCTCCCACTTGCTTCTTTAGAGACAAACTCTCTTTCTAGAAACACGCCGGTCCGAGCAACAAACACTTTGTTCTCGGTTGGATTGTAGAAGTAGTATCCCTTAGTTTCCTTAGGGTACCCCACAAATTTGCACTTATCCGATTTAGGCCCTAGCTTGTCTGATTGTAAACGTTTTACATAGACATCGCAGCCCCAAATCCTCATGAACGACAGTGTGGGACGCCTCCCACCCCACATCTCATATGGTGTCTTCATGACTGATTTAGATGGAACACGGTTAATGGTGAAAGCTGCACTTAATAGAGCGTAGCCCCAAAATGATAATGGAAGATCGGTTTGACACATCATAGATCGAACCATGTCCAATAGGGTTCGATTCCTCCTCTCGGACACGCCATTCCATTGTGGCGTTCCGGGTGGAGTGAGTTGGGACACGATCCCACACTCTCTAAGATAGTCGTCAAACTCTTGGCTTAAGTATTATCCTCCACGATCCGATCGTAGAGCCTTGATAATTTTGCCAAGTTGCTTCTCTACTTCATTCTTGAATTCTTTGAACACTTCAAAGGATTCGGATTTTGCCCTCATAAGGTACACAAATCCATATCTACTGTAATCATCAGTAAATGTAATGAAGTAGACATAACCACCCCTGGCAGGCGTGGCAAATGGCCAGCACACATCGGTATGTATGAGTGCCAATTGCTCACTAGTCCTTTCACCTTTCTTATTGAAATGGGACTTTGTCATTTTTCCCAATAAACAAGCCTCACATGTCTCATATGATTCAAAATCAAATGAGTCTAGTAATCCATCCTTATGGAGTCTAGATACACGTTTCTCATTTATGTGGCCTAAACGACAATGCCATAAATAAGCAGGATTTAAATAATTTATTTTAATCCGCTTGGTATTAATGTTGTAGACAGGATTGCTTAGATCAAGGACATAAAGTCCATTAAATAATTGCGCACTAAAATAGTGAATATTATTTAAATAAAAGGAACAACAATTGTTCTTTATTGAAATAATAAAACCATCCTTGTCCAAACAAGAAATAGAAATAATGTTTCTGCTCATAGCAGGCACAAAATAGCAATTATTTAATTCTAAAACTAATCCTGAAGGCAGAGATAGCTCGCAAACGCCTATGGCCAACGCAGCAACCTTTGCTCCATTCCCAACGCGCAGATCTACCTCCCCTTTAGCCAATCTCCTACTTCTCTTTAGATCCTGCATATTTCGACAAATATGAGATCCACATCCAGTATCTAATACCCATGATGTAGAGAAAGTTAAATTGACATCTACAACAAAAATACCTGGTGGTGGTGGAATCACTATTCCAAGCCTCTTGTCCTCCAGATATTTTGGGCAGTTCCTCCTCCAGTGTCCAGGCTGACTGCAGTAGTGACACTCACCTTTAGTCATGGCCTTGGCAATGCCACCAACAGGCTTAAGGGCAGGTTCCTTGGACTTGGCAACTGACTTGCCTTTGCCCTTGGAGGAAGAGGCAAACCTTTTGCCCTTTCCTTTCTGTACCATCATTATGGCCTTGCCCTTACCCTTGTTGATGCTTTGTTCAGCCGTCCTCAACATGTTGAGTAAATCTGGCAGTGGTTTCACGATCTCGTTCATGTTATAGTTCATAATGAACTGTCCATAACTCTCGGGCAACGATTGCAACACGAGATCGGTTGCCAACTCTTGGCCGACCGGGAACCCCAGTCGGGCGAGATTCTCCAAGTACCCGATCATTCGGAGTACATGGGGTCCCACCAGGTTCCCTTCTGCCATATGAAATTTGAACAGTGCCTTTGAGACCTCATACCTCTCTACCCTCGCCTGCTCTTGGAAGAGCTGCTTTAGATGTTCGATCATATCGACAGCATTCATGTTTTCGTGTTGCTTCTGAAGCTCAGAAGTCATGGTGCAAAGCATAAGGCAGGCCGCATCATTAGCGTCATCAACACGCTTTTGATATGCCTTTAAGGCAGCAGGTGTTTGGTTCTCTGGACCTTCTGGAACATGCTCCTCTATTGCGTACAGTTTCTTCTCTTGCTTGAGAACAATTCTCAAGTTTCTGTACCAATCAAGAAAGTTGGTTCCAGAGAGCTTGTCCTTCTCAAGGACAGATCGTAGGGAATGTTGTGAACTCGATGAGTTGTTTGCCATTTGGAATTCTACAAAAAGGAAAATACGCAAGTTTTAGTATTTGTGAATTTTTGACTATATTCAATAATGGCTAGTTTATCAAATATAGCTCCCACTATTTTTCTACGGATTAATAACCCTCAAGATATTAATGCGGAAAATATCCTTATATTTTCTAGTGGACCAAGATCCATCTTTCATCTCCTTATGAGCTTGCTTTGGCAAGTCACCCATAATTTGACTACTTTAGGTAGGAACAATTCCAATTGCATCCCATATGCAACTCTTGGTTCAATTGGGCAAATAACTCCTTATTTATCCATCCATATGGATAATCCCAATTGATTGCCTCTAGGTTTCTTAATCAAATTAATAGCCTAGTTGTGTTCAACCTCTTATCTAAACAATTGCACATTGTTACGTGCCATCGCATTCCATCATGATGAACCAAGTCGCCATGCTTTGGCACGCACGAACTTGGTAAATAATGATGATAAGGAGTGTTTAAATAACGAGAAGGCGAGAACACAATATTTGAATTTTGAGGGATTTTAAATTCAATTTTTAATTGTTTTGCTGATCAATATCAACTAATCTATCTATTTGAGTTTGGGCACAACTCCAAATAATAGATCCGGGTTGTCTAATTATCTTATTATCCTAATTGCATGCATCATCCATACACCAACCACACAATAATAAGACAATAAAATAAACAACCACAAAACATAAATTAAACGTGATGTGGATATGGCCTTTTCTAGACTAAGATAATTCCAAGCCAATGGAATTATCTATGAACCCTAAAGCAAACACATCTCCATGCGTCTTGATCTTTTGGTCCATCCTTCATAGTCTTGTGGAATGCTCCATGCTCCATGCTCCATCTTTTGTGGCTTCTTTGGCTTTTGGGCTCCTTTTCTTCAATCTTGGCTAACAATCTAATTTATCTAGCACTAGCTAACTTCTATACTAAATAAAATAAATCTCACAAGTTGAGAAAAAAAATGGCACGCAGGCCATAAAACCCTAATTAATTATTACAATTAATTGATCAGCTCGCAGGCCGTAAAACCAAACCACAAAATTAAACCTCCACATCAAACCACATCCTAAGGCCATATCCAATCACCATGCGATTTGCACATAAACAGTTAAAATCCAATTTTAACGCGCTTGGTCAATTTTAATTGATTTTAGGATTTCTAGGGTTAAAACGGTCCATGGGCCCAGCAATCAAATTGCCCAGGCCCAACAAGATGAACCACAAGGCCCTAGGACCGGCCCGGCCCAAAACCCGCAAGCCTAGGCCGCGGGTTAGGGCCGCCCGGCCCCCTAGGGCGGCCAAGATTGGGCGGCAAGCAAGGGGGGCGGTCCCTAGGGGGGCCGAACCTCCTTGAGGGAGTTGTTTCGCTTGGTGCCCAAGTTTGGTTGTTTCCTTGTTTTGGGAGAACTCCTTCTTCCCCAAGGATGCCCAAACCCTAGATCTAAGATCCTAAAATTTCTCAAACTCACCAATTCATGCATCCAATGAAAAAATTGGATCTTGTTATGATTAATTATTGACAAATTGCATCCCATGCTTGATTTGTCTTGTTTTACGCGATAAATAATCAAATTAAGGTGTAAAACAACTAAAACGTAACACATAAACCACGTTTATGCTCTACGACCTGTGGATCTGATACCACTGTAGGGATTTGATTCATGGATTGCACAACGGAAGCATAAACAAACATAAAACCATGCAAAACCCTCCAAGGATCACAAGTCAAGAGACATAACGATGGTAAGGGTTGGAAATCATAAACACACCTTTGGGTTCTCCTTGATGACTTCAAACGCGAATTGTGTCACGTTCTCTATAGTTGATCCACGCCTAGAGTTGATCCTAGATCTCCCAAGTCCTTGGTGCTAGCCCGGAATAGGAAGAGGAAGAAGAAATCACGCAAAACGAGACCCAAAAGGAGGGTCTCGGCCTCCTTTGGCCGACGGGGACGGGGCGGCGGCAAGGGGGCGGTCGGGCCTCCTTGTTGCTTGCTCTCTCTCCTTTTGTTCTCTCCCACTCTTTGTTATGTTCATGATGCGCAATTTAGCGTACTATTCGCAAGTATACGAATCAAGTAGTATAGAGTGTATTACGACTCAGATTATCGATCCCACAGGGACTTTGCAGGTTTTTCTAGTAATCAGTTTTAACGAACAGAGTGTAAAAAGGAGGAGTATTTTGAAAGTTTGAACGTAAATAACTGAAACGTAAATATTTTTGTGAAAGTTTTCTGAATAATCCTAAGGTTGTAAAACTAGGGTTTGAGATACTAGGTCCCGGGATCCCCTAGGGTTCTTCAGATTTTCGTTCTTTGTTTGACATGAAAACACACAGCAGTCTCGTTATCCGTGCCACGTACCAATTGTGCAGTATCTTTTCTTTTCCTGCACGTTATCACAATCCTGCAGACTGTCGGATTCCTGTTAAGCTGCCTAAATCTGCAGTCTCGTTCTAAGGCTGCTAGGGTTTCTAACCTGTCCTGATGGCCCGGGTCAGATTCTCTAACAGTTGGTCTCAACGATTTCAGGCTAGTCCTAACTCCCCTTCGCTAGTCGGCCCATCGGGGTAAGGTGCTAAATTCTGTCTTTTCTTCCTAACCCTAACCGGACGTTTTCACCTACCGGCTCGGGTCTGTAGCAATTCTGGTTCGCGACTCCGATCATGCATAAACAGTAAAATTCAAAGACATAATAACGAATAAAGCTGCTGATATTAAGATAGTACGATCATGAATTCATAGTCAAAACGCAGAACTAATCTCTGAAAACGAAACCCTAGGTTCACCGAGAACCTAGGTAAAAGTTTAGCTAGTGAAACTCATAACGTAAATAACACAGTTTTTGAATAAGAGAGAAGAAGAGCAAACGGGTGTCTTGAATCTGGATTCACGTTTCCGTGCTCTCCGGGACGCTCCGACTCCTCCTTCGGTTGTGCTGTCTTGTGTTCTGTTCTGTGTATTCTCAAAACGAGTCTGGACGAGTCTTTAAATAGTGCTGTTTTTCCCAAAAACGCTTGCGCTCAAAATTACGGAATCTGCCATTGGTCCACCGTCTTTGACCAAAAGTCAAAACTGGCTGCGTATATACGCAGGGGTTGCGTATATACGCAACCAGGGCCCAACCAACATCCTCCACCACCCTCACTGCCTGCGTATATACGCAGGGGCTGCGTAAATACGCAGGGCCTGCGTATATACGCATGCCGTGGGGGTAGGTGGGGCCCACTTGGTCCTCTGGTGGGCCAGGTCTGGTCCCCTGGGTCCCACTCTTCTGCCTGATGCTCCCGGTTTGCCTCTTCGGTGCTTTTCCGTGTTTCCGTCTTGCGTTTTGACCCGAAACTTGTCAAAATTACCAAAATACCCCTGGGTCAAAATCGCTCCGAATTCTGTCTAATCTTGGCTCTGGCCATAGGAAAACTGCTGACTGAATTTTAGAGACAAAATCTGAACTTGACTCCGGAAACCCGGGCCCGGTGCCAAAATGACCAAAATACCCCTAGGCCAAAACTGTCCCGGAAATCGTCACGAACATAAAATAGTTGCTCTTGAATCTGGACACCGGGAACCGAGACTCCTTTCTCGGGCGTGGCCTGACTGGGACCCACACTTGACGGGAGTCGGTTTTTCGGCCGGACTCCGTTTCAGCATTATAACCTGTTTTCGGAAAGCCCTTAACATCTCCGTTCTTTTGCCCCCGGTTTCACTTCAAAATTCCAAGTCAAGCTCAAGATTTTGTCAACCGAGCGCGTCCCGGTGATTCTCGGTTTTGGCGTTTTCAGCTTCCTCGGTCGGTTTTCACTGCTCCTTTTTCCTCCAGTCTTTCCGTTTTCCATTCCGCTCTCCCTTGTACCAGTCTCGGTCAAATCCTGCTCCGAGCGTTTTCTGCACGTTTCCCGAGGCGATCCCGGTTCTGTCTCGGCACGCATCCCGATGCACTTTCCGAACCTGTTCCTGAAAAAGCAGGAAAAAACCCGCGATCATATCCAATAAAAGTACGAAACATGCAGAAATTCACGAAGAGCAAATAAACGTCTCGTTCCTAAAACCGAGGCTTTCCGAGGGTGAATTCTGGCTAAAACGCGGTTTTCCAGCACAAATACACATCTTTTCAGGCTATAAGATAACCCCTATTTGGGCGCTATCAGTTCACTAATGAGCATAAGTTATGTGGGAAGGAAGGAAGGAAGGTCCTTTATATAGTCCAACAACTCCTTGTTAACTACCTAAAGGACTTATTCTAGTCCTACTAGAATTCAATTTAGTCCCTTCCTTGCAAATTAGTCCCTACTAAGTTTGTAAGGGTTTGCAAAGTGATCCTTCTAATTAATTAATCCAATTAATTAATTCCCAAATCTAGTTCAACTCTATGTAGCGTGTGACCCCATAGGTTCTATCTAGTTGGTAGCAACTATTTGCTAATATGGAGCGGTCTCTAGCAAAACATCCATTCTAGCCAACTAATAGAATAGTCATCTTGACAACCTTTGTACAAGTAATTGTCTCATCCCTTTGTCTCTATATCCGGATTGGACACGAGACATACAAGTCACACTCGTATATCCAATTCATAGTTTCTCGATCCATGGGAATAGCCTTATTCGTGCAAATAACATCAATATCCCATATTGATTTATTTGAGTCTGGCCAGAAATTCTATAAGCACTATCCCTCGAGTTGCCTAGGATATTTGCTCCCGTTATGTGGGAGGGACAAATTCTGTCTACGTCCACTACGATCTCTAAGCTTGCTTCTTATTGTATCCAGTACACGCCTTTATAACTACCCAGTTACGGTGTAGCGTTTAACGCTACCAAGATCACAATAATCCACAACTAGAATATCTAGTGACTTCAAGTCTAAGGATGACAATACCATTGCACCGCGAGAAGCGCTTGTGACTCAACATAACGTGTATGTAGCCTTCTCGGAGATGGGTCAATCTAGTGCAACATTCCATAATGCACACCTATGTGTTGGATCGTGATATCTCCATATCAATCCAACCCCATACTAGTCTATAGATGATTGTCCCATTAATCATTATACTTGACTAGGGATATTTAAGATAAACAACACAATTGTAAATCTAAGGACTTCATTATATTAAATATCCAATAAATAATAAATGAATTTCTAGCCACAAATAATTCATACTAAACTAGATTGCCTCTAGGGCATCTATTCCAACAGAAGCGAGTGCGAAGAGCAGTCTGAAGAGCTTCCCAATTAAAGTTGGGTTGAGCCAAGAAAGCTTGACGCGAGTTCCTCCACCAGATGTTTGCATCATTTTTCAGGTAGAACGCCGCGCAAACTACCTTGCAGTTGTCAGGTCACTCAACCAATTCAAGGATTTTTTCCATCTCATCTATCCAGTCTTCCAGCTCCACTGGATCCTCATTACCAGTGAAACTTCGAGGCTCCATGTCAGCCACCTTCTTAGCCCAGTTGGCCGTATTATGATCTCCATTGTTCATATTCTGAGCCATTTGAGTAAATTGGGCAAAGATTTGCTCAATGCTGTTGTTGTTGTTTGGTGCTGCCATTGGGACTTGACTACTTCTCCTGGTGTAGTATTGGTGTGATCTATTACCCATAATCCTACACTATAACCTATTGTATCATTCATACAATACTCTAAAGTATAAGCAAAAAAATAAAAAATAAAAATAAAATAAAATAAATTACATGTCATATAATGAGCAACTAATCAAGTAGTATAAGCCATTGATAATCAAACAATTAGTTTCACATAACAGCCCTATCCAAGACTACCCAAATTTCCAACGGCTTGTCAAATTTTAAATTCTTTCCCTATGCCCATTTTAAATTTCCCTACATGTTTTAGATTTCCTTTTGGATAACCTGGCTCTGATACCAACTGTAACACTCCAAAACCCGGCCAAGCCGGAAGCCCGGGGATGTCACTCCGTACCCGAGATTAAACCCGGATACAATGAGATTTTATAACAGAATATCCAATCCAAAATCCATAAAATAAAAATTGAAACTTTGAAACTTGTCTCGCCACAAACATGGGCATTATTCCAATCTATAAATTCAGGGCAACTAAAAAACAAGTCTAGATGTGAAATTTAAATTTACTAAAGTGATGTGTCTCGATTTCCCCCAAAAGCCATGCTTCCACCTAAACCTGTGGTGCAGAAACAAAAAGAAACACCACAGTTTCCAGAGTCATCGGAAAATACTGAGTAAGCAACACCCAAGCATGTAAATAGATTATGAAGCAGGTAAAAACGACACATGAGTTTGAAGAGTAGAGAATTCGAGTAAGAGTATAAGTATGAAATAAGAATTCACAAATCTTTTCTTTTATTACTTCACTTGTGGAGAAATATTCCCAAACTCTTTTCACTTTAGCATTTCACGTGGGGAAACATTCCCAAACTCTCTTCACTGTCCAATAGGGACTTTCAACTTTAAACAGTAAAGGTCCATTCTTGGAAATACATCTTTTATCATGTAGACACGGAGAAGATCTACTAATAACTGGCTACCAGACAATAAGTGTCGGCACCCCCCTAAGACTTCTTGCGGCCAGAGAGGTAAGTATTGGAGCGAACTCGGGGCGGTTGCGGCCGAGCAAAAGAAAATAAAAGGGGTCGAGAGACGTAGTCCACATCAACCAAAGCTCAAAATATTGATCCTCGGTACAACTATTCCACTTTACGTCTTTACGTCTTATTATCATTTCATGTGATAGTTGTGATAGAATCATCTTTGTGAACTCAGTAAACTTTCTCAAATAAACAGTTCAAGTAGATATTCCAATTTTTGAGACGATAAATCACAAAGCAGTTTAGACACGAAAGAAGATATGGGCGCTAGGCCTGGCATGTTTACTTACCTTGATTCTCAAGCAAAACAAATCACTTCCTAGTAATACTCGACGTATCCTTCGTCAACGAATTTGTCGCCTACAAATTTAATAATATCATAATCAACATAATGCACCCAAAGTCCTATGAAATAAATCCCTTACTAACTCTCCCCAACCTTGCTAACGTGAACAACCTCTTTTATAATAAAATACGCTTTATAACGCTAACGTTTATTATTTGTTAAAACATACTAGGCTACAATTATATAAATATAACTTAAAAGATTAGATAAAATATCCCTTTTATTATTTAGGGTAGAGAAGCATATTATTTTACCTCAAAAACACTTTTAATTCAAATAGTAGTTTCACCAACCAAACAAGCCTTAGTAGAGAATAAATTATAAACTAACTAACTTTTATTTAAAAGAAGTAACAAATTTATTTTAAGAAATAACTTATTCTAATTTGTTACAAACTTATAAAAATAAATAAGAAAAAATATACTTTTATCATCCTTAACCTACATTTTTATTTTTGAGTCAAGATGAGTAAAAAATAAATAAATGTCTCTTGTGAGACTTGAACATGGAACCTACACCCGAAGCTCTTAAGTGTTACTATCTAACCACTATGCCAGCCCACACTTGTTCTCTTTTTCTTCCCAATTATTTTTATTAACTAACTAACTAAATTAAGAAAATAAAACAAAACAATACAACAGAGAAAGAAATAGAGAATGACGGGTTGTGTACCAGAGAGGGATTAGAACGACGGGGACGATGCCGATGGTGGCCACAGACGATGGTGGTGGCGGACAGAGAGCAGAGGACGCACAGCGGCGTCGACGGCGAGGCGAGACGGCGGAGCTGGGTTCGGTGAGCTCTGGCTGAGTTTTCGGCCGGATTTTCTTCGGCAAAATAGCAAGGAGAGAGATGGAGAGAGCTATAGAGGAAGAGAGCTGGGTGAGTGAATGAATTGCTCTGGGTTTGGAGGGGTTTTTATAGGTTGAGAGGTGAGAAATCCGGCGAAGATTAGGAGTCCGTTTTCAGAAATTTTTGGTTGGAATTGGGTTCGAAAATTGGGTGAAATTGACAAACTTGGTGCTAAAGAATCGCTTTTGGCGAGTTTAAATCGAATTGGAACTGCTTTTGGTGGCGATTTGGTGGCCGAATGGATGCAGTGGTGTTGGGGCGGCGAAATCGCCGGTGAACAAGCTCTCCTGCGTTGAGCAGGAGATGGAGAAGATGAAACTTTGATTAAAAGACACCCCACTGGTTTAGGCATAAACAGATACTATCCCCAAGTTTAATTAAAAGACACTATATAAGTTTAGAAAAAATACATAAAAGCACCTAGGTAGTTTATAACATTAAAATTAACTTTCTAAATAATAACAACTAATACCCAAACTTATACTAATGTCATATTGACACCAAATAATATCTTAAAATACCTGTTTTAACATATTAACACTTAATATTTTCTAAAAATTACCCGTTTCTAAATAACGGGGTGTTTCATTTTCCCTCCCACATAACTGGAGTAAATATCCGAGGCCACTCGAGGTATAGTGCTTATGGAATGTCTGGCCATACTCAAATAAATCAATATGGGATATTGATGTTATTTGCACAAATAAGGCTATTCCCAGGATTGAGAAACTATGGATTGGATATACGAGTGTGACTTGTATGTCTCGTGTCCAATCCGGATATAGAGACAAAGGGATGAGACAATTACTTGTACAAAGGTTGTCAAGATGACTATTCTATTAGTTGGCTAGAATGGATGTTTTGCTAGAGACCGCTCCATATTAGCAAATAGTTGCTACCAACTAGATAGAACCTATGGGGTCACACGCTACATAGAGTTGAACTAGATTTGGGAATTAATTAATTGGATTAATTAATTAGAAGGATCACTTTGCAAACCCTTACAAACTTAGTAGGGACTAATTTGCAAGGAAGGGACTAAACTGAATTCTAGTAGGACTAGAATAAGGCCTTTAGGTAGTTGACAAGGATTTGTTGGACTATATAAAGGATGCTCCTTCCTTCCTTCTCATACTTATGAATCTATTATTTATAACTTGAGTGGGAGAGAAAAAAGGAGATAGAGCAAGCAACAAGAGGGCCGAACCCGACCCCTTGCGCCTCCCCGTCCCCGTCGGCCAACAAAGGAGACCGAAACCTCCTTGTTGCCTCGTTTTTTGTGATTTCTTCTTCCTCTTCCTCCGGTCCAAGCTAGCACAAAGGAGAAGGAAGATCTAGATCTCAACTCTAGGCGTGGATCAACCTTAGAGACGTGACACAATTCACGTTAAAAGTCATCACAAAAGAAACCCTAAGGTGTGTAACATGATTCTTCCTTTACCATCGTTATGCTTCTCTTTCTGTGATCCTTGGAGGGTATTGAATGGATAAATTATCTTTTTCTGCTGCGTATCCATGAACAAAACCCTACAGGTGCCTCTGCCTCCATTGTACGATGAATTCATACAGTCCTTCTATGTTGGGAAAGAAACGGTAACCTTATAAGTGGTTAGGTTAGGTCATCTTCTTATACCAAGGACAACGACGTAGAGTTGCAGGTTCAGGTTCAGAAAATCATGAGCATGGTTTGATGGTCAAATAAGGAAATGGCAAGGGATACAGGAGCTGAGGATCCAATTTTCCGCAAAGATGTCTTTACTTACTGTAAAGAGAAAGGCCACTGGAAGACGGAGTGTCCCAAGAAGATCCGTGCATCTGCAGATTTTGTTGCAGGTGGAGGGAAGTCCGAGAATGGTCTAGTCCTCTTAGCCCCATGGGTTTTCTCTCTTGGCTCTTGGCGTACAGCATATGGCGTGTGAGACTTCTGGCACATATATATGGTTCTGGCGCGCATTATGCATGAGTCTGTTTCTAACGTTCACCTGTTTGTTTTTGGGGCGTGTACCATGACACACATTTGGCTCGCATATGACGCGATCTGTTTCTAGCGAGCATGAGGTTTCTGCGTATTTCAGGCATAGCCGAGGTAATTCGGGCGCATCTGGCATGATAATCTGTTCTGGTACTCGTTAACAGTGCATCAGGTCTGGAGTTAGCATCTGGCACTTGTCGTGGTGCATCTGTCTGGAGCTTGGTTGGAGCGCATCGAGAATACAGTTGGGCCCATATCAATGAATGCATTCGAGTTTGGTTTTAGGTGGAACACTTGTTTTGGTTCTTGAAAGTGCATCCACATATGGCACATTGGTTGCAGGAACATCATGGGAGTCGGGGAAACGGTTTGACAATTCTAGTTTCGCCTACAGCTGCGGAACATCTGGCTCTTAGAGGCATGCTCGTTTCTGGTTCCGGGAGACGCATCGGTTTCAGGTTCTGGAGAGAAGCATCGATTCTGGGTGCTACAGCATTGAGTTAAGATGGAGATTTGTTGGTGAAGCAACAAACAAGGAGGAGAACGAAGGAACAAGCGCAACAACTGGAACTCTCTGTTGGTCGTACGACCAGAGGGGGTGGTTGTACGACCAGGTCGGGTTGGGCTTGGTTTGGGTTGTTTCCTAATATGTTTTCGTAAGTTTCTGGAGTTGCTTTGGACACAAGTTAGCTCTTTAGGTCTATATAAGGGTATATAACATGGCTAGGACTTGTGTGCACGTTTGTGGCTCGTAATTGGGTGTTCTCTCATAATAAATTCTGGTTTTCGGATTTGTGGAGGTTGCTAGCATTCAAGCTAGTGAACCAAGTTAAATTCTGCGTTCTTGATCATTCTTTATTCGTTCTTGTCTCTTCCCTCTGTCATAACATGAACAAATTGGGAGAAGTTACTGGATCGTCACCAATTTATTCTATATTGTAAGTGACTCTTGCATTTTTCCACATTTAACTTACATGTGTGGCTCCTATTATCATCCTGAAATCTGGATTGCACAGAAATGTCAATACCAAAAATAATTTCCAATAAATATATGCATTAAGATAAGATAAACAATTATTATATTTACTAAATTGGAAATATTGTTGTTGCCAACTGTGAAAATTACAAAGCCAAGAATCTAGATAATTATTTTTCAAACTAAGATGGACAAAGTCTTGGTCCTTCATGACCAGTCAGAAAAATTCCAAGAATAGGCATATTACCCTAAAAGATTGCCTGAATTGATGCATCAGTAACCATTATCAAACTTCTAAGTTCTAACTGTGGACAGAAACAAGCACTTTTTTTTTTCTTTCTTTCTTTGGGGTCAGAAGAAAATTCCACAGAAGGCTTTTGAACATTATTTTAGAACCAAAGGCCTTCCTTAAATTCAGCAGCAAAGAGTGTTTATCATCTATCCTCATTTCCATTTCTCACAAACTATCTTAGATCAGAAAGCTGTTTATCACCTCTCCCCCATTGAATTCATATTTTTTTTTGTGTTCTGATCAGAAAATGGAGTTACAATCTTCTCATTCCTGCAAAGATTTATACGCCAGCGCCTTAACGCCGCCTCCTAGAAGATGCATGAGCTTTCATGGCGTCGGCAGAAACTTCTATAGCGCCCCGACAAGCCCCAACAAGAGAGACGCCGTTGCAGGGTCACCCAATTCTTTGTTTGATCAGGAAAACAAATATATCGACTCAAATTCGGATGACTTTGAATTTGAGACCAGCAAAAAGTTTGGGCTTGAAGGGTTGGAGCTCGAGAATAGTCAGAGTTTTGACAATTTTTCGGATGATGATGATGATGATGATAATGATGATGATGATGATGAAGATGATGATGAAGATGATGACGACGAGGATGACGACGACGAGGATGACGACGATGATGGTCATGATCAGAATCAGATGCAGCAAGATTTGGAACCTTTGCCTGAAATGGCATTTGCCGATGATCTCTTTAAAAATGGCCTAATCCTGCCTTTACCACCAAGGCTTCAACTTCTGCATCCTCCTTCCCCAAAGTCACCATCTTCAATGCTGAGATTTCCATACCCACGCCGAATCCTGTGGAATGATGATTATGATCCATTTTCCACGGCGTTGGACAAAGTATCAGATGATCAAATAGGGAAGAAGATGCCACACAGGCGCACACAATCCTTTTCGCCATTTAGGACCACTTATAGTCCACAATCATCTAAAAAGTGGAACCCCAAAAAGGAAGACCTCAATGTAGTCAAGGAAGAAAATGGATTCAAGGCCCAGCACAGGCGTACGAGCTCATTTTCTCCATTTAGGAACATCACCCCGAGTTGTGGCACAAAAGGTTGGAACCAACAGTACCAGAAGAAGGACGATTTTGATCCCTTTGCGGTGGCTTTAGAGAAAGTTAGGGAGGAGAAAAGGGGGATTTCGCGTCATAGGCGTGCATATTCCTTTTCACCACTTAGGTTGATAAGCTCATACCAACATCATTCTGAGGACAAAGGTTACCTAAGACAAAAGAATCATCAACTGGGGTTAGCAAACAAAGAGACTGTGCAGAAGAAATCATCAAAGACAGATACAATGGGGACTGAGAGAGATGCAAAACATGAAGGGACAGCGAATGAAAGCCATGAATCTAAAGGAGTGAAAGGATTTCTGATGAGATATGCATCGATTGGGGGAGAAAAATATGATATGAAGCTAAAAGACCAGATTGGAGCACTATGGAAAAGAAGTTACTTGAGGATAGTGAGTTTCAGGGTTAAGCAACATGATCAAAGCAATAATACAAAGAAGAAGGTGTTTGATGAGCGAAAGATGGAAGTGGCACATTATAGCCCGGGTATGGCTCTTTGTCTGAGTTTTGAAAGTGGGAGGAAAAATAGCAGCCCTTGAGAGAATTTCGTTTCCAAGTGTGCTTCAGCAACTGGGTAGACGCGCATTTGACAAGCTTTTGTCGCGGCCATTGTGTATTTTTTGTTTCTGGACTTTTGTCTGGGTCAGTAGGAGGAGGAGATTGTATTTGACAAACTCCGTAAATAAAAAAACCTATTATCTTGTTTTCTTGTTGACTTGATGTCTTATTCGACAAATCTTGTCTTGCGAGTCTTCCCACACTGATGTAGTGCCTGTGGAGTCTAATGTTGTTATCAGAGTTACATTTATCGGCGACTAAGAGGACATATGTGATCATGGTATAGCAAAAAACTAAGGATATCCTGGTGCTTAGTCTATAACCAGTATTCATTCAACTTGATTCTTCTCTAATTTCTTGTCCTTTTCAAACTATTATTTTATCTATGACATATACTGTCATGTTGCTGCTTTTTTGAATCAGCTTCTAGCCATTTTTGGGCCTCCTAAATAAGTGTTTTTTTTCTGTCACATCTTATTTATATCCATTGTTCGGTTTTCATTATAAAGTCAGCAAGAGAAGCTAATTTCTCGTCTCGTGTAAGAACCAGAAGGGGATTTGGAATTTATCCACAAATTCCTTCACTGGACGTCCTAGTCTGCCCTTTATCCTCTAGAATACAACCTTTTTTCACCATGTTCACAAGTTTAAGATTTGGTTAATACTTAACTAATTTAGCCCTTTATTAGTCAGCCGATAGCGAACCCAGTTGGGCTGTTCAATTTCTTCAAAATGATGTAATCGGACTTTTGGGTCCTCCGATTGTTCATCAGTAATAGAAATTGTCTTTTCTTAAAAAAAAAAAAAAAAAAAAAAAAGATTTGGTTAATACTTCAATAATTTAGCCCTTTATTAGTCAGCCGATGAACAGCGATGACTCATGATTTTGCAGTTTCGGAGTGAATCACGCTTCCTTTGGTGGTGAAGGAAGTCTTAGGATCTGGGTTAAGTTTACTTTCTTGCTCCCACGAGAGATCCATAGTTTTCCAGTATGTAAAAAGTATATCCAACAAAAAGCTATTTACAGTTTTGAGAAAGTTAAAATCTTTCTGTACTCTGATACCATTGTGGTTGAGTGGCGTCGACATGAACATACAGAAGTCATTTACTCACAATCAGCTAGACATGTCAATGAGTAGTTGAGTTTTTTCTATCTATTGGGATAATGAAATGGTGTTTAGAATTTAATTTATTCCATTTGATGATACTGAATCCAAATTCTCATGCTTGTTCATGGATCTGCAACAGAAGTATTCTCTCCATAAAACAAACTAAGGCCACATTCTGATTACTTCCAATCATATCTTAATTCTCACCCCTGCAAAAATTAGCCAAATGTTCTCTCATCTCAAGACAGCAGTAGCGGTATCACTGATAAAGTTTGCTGAAAACATTTTGCACCCATTTTTCGGACCGAAAACATTTCCAACGCGTCCAGGTTAGGTTAGCAAAAAAAGCGACTTTGGTTAGCAAGTGTTATACCGGTGGATGTTTGGGGCAGCTTCCACGCACAGAATCAGTCACTCTTGAAAGTGTGACCTCTCATGAGTGAAATTTTGAGGCTAGCTTATAGAAGATAAAATCCTTCATCTTAGAGATGTGTTCCTATTATTTGATGACATTTTTTTTGTAATTTTTGGGAACCTTTGAAGTTGGAGCTTCAGCTCACAAAATCCGTTATGTTCTTCTTAATAGTAGTATTGCAAACGAGAGGGCTACTTGAATAGAAAGTATTCTTTAGATGTAATTTATTTTTATTACTATGCTAGGGTTTGTATTCATTTATATGGGCATGAGCTTCCGAGCCAGATGCCGACAAACAATTGTATCATGATATTTTTCTCTTTGGAGAATTATTATCATCTTAGCAGTGGATTCCGGCAACATTAGCCTTAATTACCTGTATGTTTGATGATGCAACTTTGAAAACAATTGAACATCGCAAGTACTGCAATATACCAGATACCAAGAAGTTATAAGTTAAAACCAAGAAACACTATTAATATTAATCAATTTACAACAATCTAACATGACAGACATCAAATGAAACTGGCTACTGAATTTTTTTCTATATAGCTAGAGAGAGAGCTTCTAAAATCGACTAGCAACCAAATAGATTCGAATCGTGCAATATTGTATACAACATGGCCATTAATTTGCACCTAGAGGCGTGGTTAACTTGCATAATTTCATGAAGTACTAACCACGAAAAAATAATCACGAGGCAGGAAATCATTGGAGATGAGTAGCCAATTTTCAGCAACAAATCGCCTCGTGAAGTGAAAAAAATATGAGGATAAATAAGGACTTCTGCGGTCCATGGAAAGCTTATTATTCCAAGACATCAGCTGGCCAAAGCTTCTTCCACACAGCAATCTCGTCGTTCTTTGCGAGCTTTCTGATTCCTCCGTAAAATCCATCTGCCTCATTTCCTTCCTCGCGATGGTCCTTCCGGCTTATGAACGTTTGTCTCCACCGTGAGCCTGGGGTGTACTGGTTGAACTCCAGCACCACTGTGTCTGCAAAAAAATAGCAAAATCCCAGAAACTCAGGTAAATATGCAGCTTACACACGGGATAAAAAACTAAAAAAATAAAGCCATACACATTTCGTGACTCGACTTGTAAAGAAAGAAAAATGTGGTGATGCAAACTTCTAAGGGCTCGTTTGGCAATGCTTTTGCTGCCAGCACAACTGTTGTGCTTTCTGACAGCGGAAGCAGTTTTAATGCGTTTGGTAAAAATAAAATTTCTGATTTTTCGGACAGTTTGCAGTTTTCAGGAAGCAAGGGGGGAGAAGCTTTTCCGGAACCTGCTTGTGATTATTTTATCTACAACAGATTTTAACCTTACAATTTTTACATTTTTCAATATTTATCTTTACGGAACTTGTACATTTCATATATTTTTGTCATTTTACTCTCTCACATCGGGTCCATAGTTGCTTTTACCAAAAACAAAATTGTTATATTAATATTTCACAGCAGCTTTCACGTCATATTTATCAAACAACTTTTTATCTAAAATCCACACCGGCTTTCCCACAGTGATTCTCACACAGCATCTTCTAGCACCAGTACTTCATTTTTTCCAAACTAGCCCTAAAGGTAGTAATGGATTAAGGAAGTGGCAGCAGATCACATAAAGTTACTTAGTTTTTTCTTTTGCAAGGAACATATCACGTAAAGTTAGCAGCTAGTGGCAATATATTTTGTATAGCGAAAGAAAAATATTCCAGGACTTGTGACTACGGAACTGGTCCTGCAACAAAAGCTTTATATTCTTTGGTTGAGAATAGGCAACAGCATTTATGCTGCTTTTTCATGTAGCTTTCCCAAAAGAAACACAAAAGGGGGAGGATAATAAATATGTGATGGAGTATAAAGTGGAATTATCCAAACCTTGTAAACCAAACAAGGCTTGAGGGAGCAACAGTTCCTATCACCTTAGCTGGTGACCGATAATCTAGGTCCAGAATAATGAATATGCTGGACTAACTAAGGACAACATGTCCAGGATTTGGTCCCAACACCAACCAAATTGCACACAACATGACCCACATATTGAAAGAAGAGAAACCCAAGAAAAAGGGGTGTCTATCTGCAATTGGGGCCAAATTTATGATATTTGCCTTTAAAGTGCCACGAGCCACATTTTCAGTGATGGCAATGGTTTGAGAAAGTGACAACTTAAAAAAATTTGGAACTTAAAAACCACATCCAGTCAATTATAGTAGGGCAGTGCATTATCTGTCATTCAACAAGTTCTTCCAGAAAGAAGAGAATTTTCAGTTCTTTTAGCTGCTTTAGTAAGAAAGCTGCCAAATGTTTGGTAATCTACAAGAGAAATTACTTGCAAGGCTAAAACAATGGGGAGGTTCAAGTTAATAATATTATGCTTATCTCCAACTTGAAAGGCTAAAAGTAGTTGAATTATTTTTCTCCTTTTCAAATAGTTATTTCGGTCCATTGATGAGATTCCAAAACTCGGATTCCAGGACTGCCTCTCTCACTGTTCCTTATCTCACCAGTAAGCGGTTCTTGTCATTTTTCGCTTCAGCGTGAGTTTGGTATGACTTACAAGCAGCTTATAAGTCAGTTCTGGATTATAAGTTGAAGCCAACTTATAAGAAGGGTTTAGTATCGACTTAGAAGTAGGAATTTTAGATTTGGACTTATAAGTCCATAGTGTAAGAAATGAGAGTACAAAAAAAGTTGGGTTTTAGAAGCTTTTCCTGAACTTTTTCAGTTGATTAACTTTTTCACCAAACACACTGGTCCTTTTTCTTCTACTTTTTTGTCAGACTTTTTTGACATAAACTTATAATTCGACTTAAGCTACAAATAATTACACCAAACTCACCCTGAATCACAAACAAACTATGCCAATCGGTCTTTGATTTCACAGCACATCATTAAACAAAAACAGGCTGTAGTAGTAGGGAGAGATAACTATACAAAGAAAACATGAACCAACACTCACCACTTTGAAGACAGCGACAGTAGTGGTCACTCCCATCACATGTTTCCAAGTGCCCTACGACCCCATACCACCAACCTGCATTCATATGGAAAGATCATTGGAGGTTAGCGATAAGTCTACTTTCTTCTGCGAGCCAAATGCATGGTCTTTTCAGGAAATTGGGAGAGATGATTTTACTTCAGTTGGAGAAAAGAAAATCATCTGTCTGTTTGTTTTTCTTCACCAATTAAAATTAGTTTCACTATTTTCCTTAAAGTTTCACTATTACTCTCAACAGTTCATGAAAGAATCTGGAGTAGCATCTATAACATTTGCTTTTATAAAGTTTCTCTAATCAAAATCTCAGAGATTCCAATGGCAGGTTCTAAAGGAGAACTTTTCATGTCATTATATATCCTAACAGGTTACCTGAAAGACTGAAACTACTATTTTTGGCCTCGTGAAAACAAAAATGAGTTACATGTTCAAAAGGGAGGTGTAAGAGTGTAATATCCATAATCTTTCAGTTTCACACTTCCCTGTGCATATTCTTAGATCCGAACTCTGAAGACTCAAAAATGAGTTGACAAATGCACACCAGAGGTATTAGTGTGTAATTTCTGAAAGTACCCAGTTATCCCACTTGCATTTTCTTTGGATACTGTAGGTTGCGTTTCAAAGAAACTTCCTGGAAGAATCACTTGTTCATACACAATCAACTCTGAATATTTTGACAAAAACTAGCCACCTAACTGTGATAGCTGATCCTCCACCAAGAGGAAACAGTTGATTATATGAATAAACTCAGATATACTGACCACTCTTGAGAATAGTCAAAGAAAGCCAACTTAGAGATGGAACACGTCTTCTCTAATCTTATCCCATTATCAAATAGGAAATAAACTTGTTAGATGAAGCTTCATGAAACAATATGTTTACAATTATTTTATGTGATTCCATGAATAAAGAAATGGAAACTTTGTATCAAAATAATCATATTCAATCCAAGTCAAGAGAAATTAAAAAAAATCCCGGTTCTAGATTTAGATTTCGTTTTGGTAGTACTAGAGGAACTAATCATGAGCTCTAGCTGAACTTAGCTCTCAGTATGACCTGTAAGTACAAATATGAATTGATTTGGTCCAAGAAAAAAATTTTGCGTGCTTGAAATGAATTTGAACAGCCAAGAAAGAAAAGAAAACAAACCATAAGGGAATTCTTTGTTTCTCCTCCACTGAATCTCAATGTGATCACCGGGCCGTAATTCGCCCAAACATTCAGAGAGATGAAGATCGTGAGGAGAAGTATCAATCGGAGGAGCTCTGATCCGATCCCAAGTCACACCGTTCTCTAATGCTATGGCCCTTCTACCATGTGGCGGGTACCTGCAAGTTTTTTTTTCATTTTAGAGCTCCCCACTAATGATGATGAATTCAAGAATTGGAATCTCATTGGATTGAATTCGAATGAACAATTACCTAGCCTGAAAGGTGTCGGTGTGAGGATCATAGCACAGCTCTGCATCATAACATGACAGCATAAACCCAACATGGCCATTCTGCAGCACAACAAAACACAACAAAACACACTTTGTTCACTACTACATAAACAGATTGATTTGCAACACAAAACGCAAACAATGTTGTTGAGATCGACATAGACGCATACCTCGCGGTTATAGACCTGTGCAGGAAACCAGAACTTGCCAGTCTCAAGAGCAAGATACCAGGACATTTTGGAATCATGTGGGAGAAAAGTCTTGTTGGTGGTGTTACTGTTGTTGTTGTTGTCAAATGTTGATCTAATGAGTGAAAGAGGCCATAGGCGAGAGAGAGTCCGAATCAAGCCTCTCCTATGGCTTCCTTGAGCAAAGTCAGAGTCTTTCCTAGTAGCAATATGCCACTGCCATTCCCTGAAAGCAGCCGGACCCAGAATCTGACCCCATTTCTGGTTCATGTGTCTCTCCCAGAAGCGATCACTTGTACATCTCTCCCTCAGAGAGCTACAAACACCTGCCATACTGCAAAGCCCCTCTGGAGGGAGCCTCTCAAGAATGCAATCCAAGATCAGCTCAGGCAAGTCAAGCACACACATCATCTCTCCAGCTGGCTCAAAGTTGTCAGCCTTTGAGCTCATCAGCTTCTTCTTGAAGGACATGTTTGATGGGATTTGAATCAAACTGCTGCTGCTACCCTTGATCAGATTCTTGATTGTTGGATAGAGTGAGAGCTCTCCCCAAAACCAAAAGGACACCAGTCGGGTCTCAGATGCCCATTTGGGGAGGGGTTTGATTGGGAGTGACTTGTAAAAGAAGATGAAAGAGATGCAAGTGATCAGGAAGAAAAACATCTGAAATGGGAAAGAAATCTATTTTGGTGGGTTGGATTTGAGTTCGGCATAAATGGTATCAATGGCACTGTGGTGGGGGAAAAAATTAGAAAGAGATTGGTTTTCTCTTCACTTTCTTCTTTTAAATCATCCCCAAAATAGGAAAAAATTGTATTGCTGCGACGAAGCCCACCAATCCAAAATTGTGGGCCTCGCCGTTGAACTCTAATTCAAATCAATGGAAGCAACAGCTCAATAGCATGTTCTTATGCGATAGAACTGAGAAGAAGCAGGAGAGGAGGAAGAGGAGGAGGACTAGTTTTTATTTATGGTGGGTTTCTGACAGTTGCCAAGATAAGAAAGATAGGCCTAGATACAGAGACTCAAATCTGCAAATCTCTGAATTTCTGTGAGAGAAAAAGCACAATCTTTGAAAATTGAAAATAAGGTGAGGAGAGAGAGATCTGGGTAGTTGGGATTGAAACAACAATTAGGTGTACCCAACCAAATATATATGCAAAAAAGGATCTGTTTAGGCAAGTAGAAGAGGCAAAAAAAGATAAACAAATAATTGTGAATAAAGAAACAGCTAAATCCTTGTAGGTGAAAGAGGAGATAAAATAGATGATGATGAAGAAGAAGATGATGGGAGTAACAAAAAGTGGGGCCCGAGCTCTGGTTCCTTCCTTGGAGCCCCCTCCTTTCACCCAATCAGATTCTTCTTCCTCTTCAGCTCCAAACCCTCCTTCACCTACACAATTGGGACTAGCTAAATATCTCTTTTCTTTCTCCAAGCAATACAACAAACAGGTGGTAACCGATTTCAAGAAAGTTAATATATTGTACTGTTTGGGTGATCCAATTGGTGGTGGTTGTGAAACAACAATATTAATGAAATCCCCATCTCTTTCCTCTGTCTCTCTCTACACAGCCAGAAAAACAAACATAGGGTTGGGAGAGAAGACCGGCCAGACCAGAGAAATTATTGATCGTTGGAATTTAACTGCGCGCAATGTGCGTTAATTGTGGTAAAAGTTGGGTTGTGATTATATGGTGTGAGTGCATGTCTAACATATTGAGTGACTTTGGTATGACTCATGACCATCTTATAAGTCTATTTTTAGATTAGAAGTTAAAACAAACTCATTGGAAGTGTTCGAAAATGAGTGTAAAAAAAGTTGTGTTCTTGAACTATTTCTTAGACTTCTTTGGTGGATAACTTTTTACCAAACACACTCTCTTTTCTCAGACTTTTTTAGCATAAATTTTTAAGCCGACTTAAGTTACAAATAAGTCATATCAAATTTATCATTTTTTAGAAAGATTATCATATTAAAACCACTAAGGGGAAGGCTAACCCTCAACAAAATATCAAGAAGAGACAAATCTAAAATTCATTTTGGTAAACCATCTATCTATTCTAAATTATCATCTTCCGCTTTCAAAAAATAAATTATCATCTTCTGGTCTTCAAACATCTGCAAGGGAGTGTGCCATATTGTTGCAGTTCCGGAAAGTAAGGTTGACATACCACTTTTCAAAACACTCCATTTTCGACAGTAAGAGCGAAATTTCATCTTCTACCCGCACTCCTATTTTGGATCTCTTGGAGGAGAACTTTTGCATCACCTTCAAGAATAATTTTACGGAAACCCCTTCGAATAGCCAAAACTACTGCCCAATTTGCAGCCTTAGCTTCAGCTTCCTTTGCCAAAATTCACTGCCCATTCGAGTAGGAACCTACCGCAAAAACCTTGTCCCACTAATAAGTTCCAAACTTTCATTGCTCTCCGATGGTTGTTTCATCACTTCTTCCGTTGACTCCTCTTCGCTTCAGGTTGTTTCCGGTCGCTAGAGAATTGGATAGCGCTCTCCACACAAAGTGCAATGTTCTCCTTTAACCTTGACTGAGCACATTTTCTTCAACGTCCCCTCTGACGGTCCCTCTGCCAACGATATTAACAAAATCAGAGAAAACCTAGAGAAGCAAAAAAGAGAAAGATGCAAACTAAATTGATTGAAGGAATTAGGAACGACATTACAGCTGTTTAATACAACTAACTAAACAGAAATTTGTTTTCTATTTTCATAAACTACATATAACACCCCATAACTCCTATATAATTGCAAAGAACACATAAACTTATTTGTTTTTGATAGCCTCCCTTAAGCTGGAGAGTAAACATTGTTTACTCCAAGCTTAGTTAGCAAAAACTGAAAAGGACCAGGAGCCAAAGACTTTGTCAGAATGTCTGCTAACTGATTTTTAGAAGAAACATGAAGTAACTTCAACTGTTGAGCTTGAACCTTATCTCTTACCAAATGAAGATCCAATTCAATGTGCTTAGTCCTCTCATGAAAAACTGGATTGGTAGCTATGTGAATAGCTGCTTGACTATCACAATAAACTGTTGGAGTTTGTTGTTCAACAACTCCCAAATCAGATAGCAAATACTTCAACCACTGTATTTCACAGGTGACAGCAGCTAGACTTCTATACTCAGCTTCAGCTGAGCTCCTTGAAACCCACATCTTGTTTCTTTGATTTCCAAGAAACCAAAGAACTTCCCAAATAAACCAAATACCCAGTTGTGGATCTTCTTGTGTCTGGACAGCTTGCCCAGTCAGAATCAGCAAAAGCTTTGATTTCAAAGGTTGACTGTGCAGGAAAAAATAGACCTTGACCTGGAGTAGTCTTCAAATATCTAAGCACTCTATGAGCTGCATCCATGTGAGGTGACCTGGGTTGAGCTAAAAACTGAGACAGTTTGTTCACAGTGTAACTGATGTCAGGTCTTGTGTTGGAAAGATACAAGAGTCTTCCTATAAGCCTTCTGTAAGTGAACACATCAGCAGAAGAGAGTAGATCCCCTTCTTGAGAACTCAACTTGGAATTGAGTTCCATTGGAGTGACGGCAGGCTTACAACCCAGAAATCCAGTGTCTTTCAAAATGTCAATAGCACACTTTCTTTGACACAAAGTGATACCCATATCTGTCCTGGTAATCTCCAAACCCAGAAAATAACCCAGATTACCCAAATCCTTCAACTGAAAATGAGAAGCCAACTGCTGTTTGACTAAATCTAAGAAAACAAGATCATTGCCAGCCAAAACAATATCATCCACATATATCAACATTGCTGCAAAACAGTTACCTTGTCTCTTGGTGAACAAAGAATAATCAGCTTTGGATTGAAGAAACCCCATCTTCATAAGTGTGGTAGACAGCTTTGTGTACCACTATCTAGAAGCCTGTTTTAGCCCATATAATGACTTGGTGAGCTTACACACAATAGGAGCTGGAATATGAGAAGGTACATCAGCTCCAGGAGGCACATCCATGTAGACATCCTCTTCTAGATCACCATTTAGGAAAGCATTGTTCACATCCATTTGCAGAAGATGCCAACCATTAATTGCAGCAAGTGAGAGGAGACATTTAACTGTTGTGAGTTTAGCCTCTGGAGAGAAAGTTTCTGAGTAATCCAATCCCTCAGTTTGAGTATATCCCTTGGCAACTAGCCTTGCTTTATACCTTTCTAAAGTACCATCATAATGATACTTAACTCTATACACCCACCTACAGCCAACAGTGGTGTGACCAGGTGGCAATGTAACATAGGTTCAGGTGTCATTCTGTTGTAAAGCCATCAATTCTGCAGTCATGGCTTGTTTCCATTCTGGAATTTGGCTAGCTTCCAAGAAAGTAACTGGTTCTGAAACTGTACTGATGTTGGCTACAAAAGCCTTGTGGTGTGTGGTAAGATGATCATATGATAGGTGAGCAGAGAGATCATAAGGAACAGTAAGAGATAAATGAGCACTCTTCTTGCCTAAAATGAACTCTTGAAAATGAGAAGGAGTTTTGTGAGGTCTGGTAGATCTTCTAAGTGTTTGAGGTGGAAAAGAAAGTGATGAAACTAGAGTAGGTAACTGTTGAGGTGAGGGAACAACAGATGTAGAAGGAGTGTTGTCTGAAAAATCAACAGGGGACACATTGTTGTTTGAAGATGCAATAGTGGAAAGATCATGAGAAGAGATAGGCAGACAAGAAGCATCATTAAGAACTTGAGGAGATGGAGTAAGACATTTATTGTGAAATGGAAAAATGTGTTCATGAAAAACCACATTTCTAGAAACAAACACAGAATGAGTGTGAATATCAAAAACTTTGTATCCCTTAGAATTGGATGGATAGCCAATAAAAACACACTTAGTGGCTCTGGGATCAAATTTGTGTCTATGTTGTGGAACAGTAGACACATAACAAAGACAACCAAACACTTTCATGTGATCATAAGAAAGAACATGACCATACATTACCTCAAAAGGGGTTTTATGTTGTAAAAGAGGAGTAGGAGTTCTATTGATGATATAAGTGGCAGTGAGAATGCATTCACCCCTGAAAGAGGTAGGAAGATTAGACTGAAACTTTAAAGCCCTAGCTATGTTGAGGAGATGCTGGTGTTTCCTTTCCACTCTAGCATTTTGTTCAGGTGTATACACACAAGACAGCTGATGGACAATGCCTTTAGATGCAAAAAATTCAGATAGATCAAACTCAGGTGCATGATCTGTTCTAATGATTTTAACACTAGAACCAAACTGATTTTGAACATGATTGCAGAAAGAAGGAATAAAAAAAACTGCATCACTTTTGAGCTTCATGAGATAAACCCAAGTTGCTCTAGTAAAATCATCAACAATTGTTAAAAAATATTTATATCCACCAATAGAAGAAATGGCATAAGGACCCCAGGTGTCTACATGAATGAGATCAAAAGCAGCAGCAACTTTTGATTGTGAAACAGGAAAAGAAAGCTTTCTTTGTTTGGCTAATGGACAAATGTCACAACAGAAAGTGGAGACATTACAAGATTTAGTTTTGAAATTTGGAAACAAACAGCATAGTACATCATTTGACAAATGTCCTAGTCTATGATGCCACAAAGAAAAATCCTGCAAAGAAGGAGCTGAAACAGCTGCAGAAACAGAAGAGGGAGATGACTGAGGTAGCACCAGATATAGTCCTTCACATAGTTGACCCTCTGCCACACATTGACCACTAGTAGGGTCGTGTATGAGACAGGAATGAATATCACAGAAAAAGGTATAGTGCTGATTAGTAATTAGTTTAGAGATGGAAATGAGATTAAATTTGAAATGAGGAATGTAAAGAACATCAGTCAATAGTAAATGTGGATTTACTTGAACTAAGCCAATGTGTGTGACTTGTGTTGAAGTTCCATTAGGAAGGCGAACTAAAACATTATTGACAGGTGATGATGTAAGAAACAAAGAAAGATCACCACACATATGATCAGTTGCACCAGAATCCAAAATCCAAGACAAAGGTGACAAGTTTGAAGTGCTAAAGTTTGAAAAACTAATTGCACTAGAGATAGTTGCTGAGAAACTACCTGACATAGGTGAGTCCAAAAGAGGTTGAGTGTTCAGCTTGTGAGAGAGAAAAGTCATTAACTGCTGACATTGAGCTGAACTGAGATTTGGAAAAGCAACATCAGTAGGCAATTGATGATTAGTAGAAGAACCATTATCTGAGCCAACAACACCAGCAGGAACAAAATCCACAAAAGTCTGATTAGCATAGCCAGTTGATGATTTTGGAGCCCCTCCTGAGAAGTTTGGATGAGTAGTAGTGTCTGACTGAGATGAGGAAGTAGGAGTCTTCTTAAACTTAAAACCAGGAGGATATCCATGGAGCTTGTAGCACTTGTCTTTGATGTGTCCTGTCCAACCACAATAGGTGCATACAGGTCTTTTCTTTCCTCCATTAGAACCATAGACTGCATTGCTGTGAAGAGTTTCAGAAACTAAAGGAGATTTGTGCTGAGCAAGCATAGCAGATGCAGGATTATGTAATGGAAGGTGAGAGAGATGTGAGATTTCAATCTGCCTTTCTTGTTGAACTACTTTGGCAAAGACATTGGTGAGAGATGGCAGAGGCTCAGTAAGAAGTAATTGATCTCTAACAGGAGTGTAAACCTCATTCAGTCCCATTAAGAATTGAAGGACACATTCCTCTTCATGAGCATCCACAAAATGTTTAATAACATTGCAAGTACAGTGATTCAGAGCTCCACAATGACAAATAGGAAGAACTCTGTAATTCAACAATTCATCCCAAAATGCACGAAGCTTGGTGAAATATGAGGTGACAGAAAGATCACCTTGCTTAAGAGAATTGATAGAATGCTTCAGCTGAAAAATACGACGCAAATTCTTCTGAGAAAAACGCTCACGAAGATCTATCCAAATCTCTAGAGATGTGTTCTTGTAGACAATACTGTTTGCAATATCTTTGGACACAAATTTAATGAGCCAAGAGATGATCATGCTATCACAGCGAGACCAGTATTCAAACAGAGGATCGGATTCAACCGGAACAGGCAAAGTACCATTTACAAACCCTAGCTTGTTCTTAGCTTTCAAAGCAACGAGAATTGAACGGCTCCAACTATTGTAATTCTCGCCAGAAAGAGGCTGAGTGACGAGTACAGTACCTGGACTGTCAGAAGTGGTGAGAAAATACGGTGACGATGGCGGAGGTTCGGTGATCGGTGAAGAATCAGATCCAGAAAAAGGTGAATTCGCCGCCATGGCGAGAGAACAAGCACGCCGAAGAAGATGATGAAAGCCGAGGCAACGTCAATTGGCGGTCCGCTGGCGACGGAGAGAGGCCGAGATCGGAGAGAAATCGCCAATTGCCGGCTCTGATACCATAACAAAATCAGAGAAAACCTAGAGAAGCAAAAAAGAGAAAGATGCAAACTGAATTGATTGAAGGAATTAGGAACGACATTACAGCTGTTTAATACAACTAACTAAACAGAAATTTGTTTTCTATTTTCATAAACTACATATAACACCCCATAACTCCTATATAATTGCAAAGAACACAGAAACTTATTTGTTTTTGATAGATATTGGGTCCATGAAATTGGAAGCAACTTAATAACCTAAGCTCACCGTACAAATGTCGGATCTGCTATGTGTCCATATCAGTTTGTCAGGGACTCTAGTTCGCGGGATATGAATCCTTGTGATACCCTCGCAGTTGACCTCCCACAAGAAAGATCTCACGTGTTGAAGATTCCACCTGTTTTCTTCTTGTACCATAAGACTACAGATTTTGGCGTTGTTGTAGTTATCGGGTACAACTGTGATCAACCCAGAGGATGGATTTCTTGGGATCCACACATCCTTCAAACTCATACTCTCTCCATCTCATATTTTCCATAATCCATGTTGAAGAACTTTTCTTCCAGCTATGATTCCCCTTCAAGCAAGAGAGGGGGCACGACCAATTTCTGCTCGCAAGAAATCCATAGAGGGGAAATACTTTGACATGATCACTCTACTGCACAATGAGTCTTTATTTTGCATAATTCTCCATCCTTGTTTAGCGAGAAGAACAAGGTTGATTGTTTTAGAACGTTGAATTGCATACCTACATTTTCCTTTGACGGTTGCATCTTGTTCCATGCTACTTAAGGGATTCATCTGTCCTGGTTAGCTTTACTTCACCAAAATCTTTGAATTAGCATCTCCTGCTTATCACGAAGGTACATTGGGCAGTTTGAAACATGACATAGCATAGGTGGGTAGAGCTCGGGCCACTTCTTTGATCATCACATCTTTTCCTGCAACATACATACTTTTCTCTTTCCAATCTTTAAGTTTGTTGGTAAGTCGCTCTGTGAGCTCGTTGAAAGTCACCTTTTTATTTCTGCTCATAGTTGTGGGGAGGACTAGTTCAATGGTGGGTTTCTGACAGTTGCAAAGGTAAGAAAGATAGGCCCAGATACAGAGACCCAAATCTGCAAATCTCTGAATTTCTGTGAGAGAAAAAGCACAATCTTTGAAAATTGAAAATAACGGAGGTGAGAGAGAGAGGGAGAGAGATCAAGGTAGTTGGGATTGAAACAACAATTAGGTGTACCCAACCAAATATATATGCAAAAAGGGATCTGTTTATGCAAGTAGAAGAGGCAAAAAAGATAAAAAAATAAATGGGAATAAAGAAATAGCCAAATCCTTGTAGGTGAAAGAGGAGATAAATAGATAGATGATGAAGAAGAAGATGATGGGAGTAACAAAAAGTGGGCACGAGCTCTGGTTCCTTCCTTGGAGCCCCCTCCTTTCAACTAATCTGATTCTTCTTATTCAGCCCCAAACCCTCCTTCTTCACCTACACAATCGGCACTAGCTAAATATCTCTTTTCTTTCTCTCAAGCAATACAATAAAGGGGGAGTTTGATAGCGCCTTTTAGGAGCTATAACTATTTAGCATTTACCACATGATAATATGTATTTGGAGAGTGTTTTGAGCCCAATGATAGAGATTATAGGTCGTTTTATCACTTGTTGCTACCATGTGCTATATTGCTAGTCCGGGCATTTTCCATGCATATTTTATTGTTATTTGTCAAATTTAATCGCTTGGTATGTTTTTTCATGTTGTTTTGGCAGGGACGGATGCTAATCAGTTGATAGGAGGCATGGAACGAACTTCGGAAACAACGGGAGCTCAAGTGGAGTCAAGAGAAGCCGAACTGGAGGAGCTTGGATGACCAACTTTCACTATTTTGATCATAGCCGGAGTTCTGCAACTCATTTTGGGGTGAAACCAGTTCCATATGAAATTAGACTCAGAGATATTTCCATCGATAGGTCACGGAGCTAAATCAGAGTTCGGACGAAGAAGATATCGCCTTTTGAAGTCTGGAGCAGATTTTTTGGGGCTTTTGTGCAATTACTGAAGACTTATACGGGTTATGAATGAAGAGCGACCTAGGGACGAAAAAAATCATCATTCACGCATCCAGAGAGCCACGAAGAAGGAGGAGAGCAAGGACACTTCATTGGGATCGACCTCAAGCAAGGAGAAGAGCCCGGATCACGCCAATCTTCACGATTTCTAGCGTTTGATCTATTTTTCTCTCTACTTTCTTGTATTAACTATTCAAGAACCATGTTAACTTGTGTTATGAGTAGCTAAACTCATACCTAGGCATCTATGGAGAGCCTAGGGTTTATGTTTTGATGACATTTTCCGGATTTTGGATGATCTTTCATGCTCGGATTATGGTTCAATGAAGATTGTTTTGGTTTTCATCATGTTGAGTTCTTTCATTGACAAGTTAGGGCTAAGATGTGTGATGTGGATTATTTTATCTATTTCTTCATTTAATCATGAACTAGGCTCAATGATGATATTGGTAGCCTACTTATCTTGTTTATTATGCTTAATTCTTAGTAACGTAGGAGTCATGACTCGAAATTACTACGTAACTAGTGAGTGTTTGAAAAAAATCTACTCTAGTTGGGATGAGTAAACAAGATCATTCTTAATTGACTAGACTGAGAGGTTAGTTGGATAGGAATGGCTAGATGAGGATAAATTCGGTAGGACGTAATGAGTTGCTCGTGAATGGTGGTCTGAGAGGACACTATCCCTTGCAATATTGTTGGCCTGCTAGAACGCATAGGTAGTATACTTGGCCTGAGAGGGACAAATCGTTACCTTTGGACAAATCGTTATTTATTTTCAGTTTTGTTATTTTTCTTTTTATCTCACTGCGTTTTTGAATCTGCGTTTTCAGGACTGTCTAGTTGATGCCCAGATTGCCTCGCGATTTGGTGTCACCACTCGACAACCCGGAAAAACTGTATACCGAACAGAACCGCAGAAACCGAGAAAGCAGGATGGCAACCAACCAGAGAGATCCACCCGAGAACACCGAAGCCGGTGGTCAGGAACGAGAGACACGTACCCCAGCCCAGATGGCGCGGTACATTGAGGAGCTTGTCACAGCAGGACTTGCTGCCCGAAGCAACCAGAGAACATATAACCGATCTGGGAAGGCGTTGGTGGAAAATTTCGAAGTCCCCACCGGGGGGCATGAGCGAGCTATTGTGGTGCCCGAGATCACTGCCGAGCACTTTGACATCAAACCATCCACCATCCAGACGGTACAAACTCTCTGCCCGTTTCATGGCAGGGCCGACGAAGACCCGAACGATTTTATCGGGAAATTCGAAGATTACTGCAACAAGGTCAGATACAAGGGGGTAGAAGCAGAGGCACTCATGCTGATCTTATTTCCATACTGTCTTTATGGCGTGGCCAAAGACTGGCTCGAATCCCGACCACCCCGATCCATCACCACATGGGAGGAGTGTGTCGCAGATTTTCTTGCAAAGTTCTATCCCGCCTCCCGAGTCATACAGTTACAGAGTGAGATCCTGTCATTCAGGCAGAAGATGGGGGAGACGGTGGTGGACGCATGGGACAGACTCATGAGATTGGTCAAAAGGTGCCCGAACCACGGTTTTGGAGACGCGAAAATCCTGCAGGTTTTCTACCATGCCCTAGACAGGGAGAACGCCGACAGGATTGACAGAGAGGCCGGGGGAAACTTCTTGTATCACGTGGACAAAGAAGGTGCGTATGACCTGATGAAGCAGTTGGCCAAGCAGGACACCCGACTGTTTGACGATCGCAGGATGGCAGCGAGAGCCGAACCCACAGAGGATGACCGGATAGATAATCTGGCCAAGATCGTTCATGATTTGGTCACGAAAGTCTACTCGGATAAGAAGACTGTTGCAGCAGTCGAAGAACCTGATCTGGACACAGCCATTGAGGAGCTAAGGACCGAAGACACCAATTACGTACAGCAGCAGTGGGACCCGAGCCGGTACCGACCGGGTACGAGAGACCATCCCGGGTTTCGGTACGGAAACCCGAACGCAGCAGTTTATGCACCGGGGTTCCAGCACAGGCCACCAGCCCAGCAGGCTGCCCCGGCCCAGCAGGCTCAGTCAGTCCCATCTGCGCAGCAGTACGACGCCCAGATGAAAGAAATCAAGTCCATGTTCCAGACCATGGAGTCCCGGTTCAAGCACATGGACACCTTGACGGCAGATATGCAGACAACCAAAACATCACTGCGCGCTTTGGAAGTACAGGTGGGGCAGTTAGCACAGCAGCTAACAGAAAGACAGCCAGGAAACCTACCCTCGAATACAGTAAATAATCCACGGGCTCAGATCAATGCTATCACCACTCGGAGTGGATTGGCACTGCAGGATCCACCGTATCCCAGCCACGCACGTGCAAAAAATTCGAAAGAAATAGAACGCAACTTGTCGGGCCAGGATAACAGCACAGTCGAACGCCCCCAGCCGAAGGGCTCGGTTGAGCAGGATGCAGTGCAGAGCGAGACAGGTGCAGACACTATACCAGTCTCCAAGGAGGTCCCGTATCCCTTGCGAACACGAAAGAGGGATGACAGCAAGGACTACGCCAGGTTTCTCGAGATGTTCAAGCAGCTGCAGATTAACATACCTTTTGCCGAGGCTTTGGCTAAGATGCCCACTTACGCCAAATTCCTCAAGGACATCTTGTATGGGAGGAGGCGAATGAGCGACTTCGAGACTATAAACCTGACGGGAGAAGTGAGCAATTGTGTGAAGAATGGGCTACCGAGGAAGAGAAAGGATCCTGGCAGTTTCGTTATACCGGTCACCCTAGGTAACGCTTACACAGGAAAGGCTCTGTGTGACCTAGGGGCGAGCATCAATCTGATGCCTTTGACGATTTTCAAAAGTTTGAAAGTCGGTGAACCCCGACCCACCAGAATCATGCTGCAGATGGCAGACAGGTCCGTAAAACAGGCCTACGGGGTTATCGAGGATATTCTGGTCAAGGTCGGCGAGCAGATTTTTCCGGCAGATTTCGTCATCCTGGACATGGAGGCAGGGGAGGTACCGCTCATACTTGGCAGACCGTTTTTGGCCACGGGCGAAGCAATGATAAACTGCAAGAGCGGGGAGCTGACCATGCAGATTAACGAGGAAAAGGTGAAATTCAACGTCTTCAAAAATCTGCAACTGCCAAATTACTACGACCACGAGGATATCTTTGCTATAGACGTGGTTGACGAAGGTTGGGAAAACGAGGAGATGGACCAATTATGGGAAGAGATCGACAGCATGTACGGGGAAGAAAAGGAGAAGACTCGGTGCGAGCACGCCATGAGATCCGAGGACTGGACCACTTTGCACCGGGACGAAGACGGCGGGCAAAAGATGATTCTGGTCCCGTCACTCAAGGAGCCACCCGCACTGGAGCTGAAACCGCTCCTGAGCCATCTCAGGTATGCGTATATTGGTGAAAATAGTACTCTGCCCGTAATTATTTCGTCACGTTTATCTCGGGAACAGGAACAGAAACTGCTGGAAGTATTGCGAGAGCATAAGGAAGCAATCGCCTGGACGATTGCAGATATCAAGGGGATCAGCCCCTCCTACTGCATGCACAAGATCCGAATTGAAGAAGGCAAGAAACCGGTGATTCAGCCCCAGCGGAGACTGAATCCGAACATGAAGGACATTGTGCGAAAAGAGGTTATGAAGTGGCTGGAAGCGGGAATCATATACCCCATATCGGACAGCACATGGATCAGCCCGGTCCAGTGCGTGCCCAAAAAGGGGGGTATTACGGTGGTGCAGAATAAAGACCAGGAGCAGATTGCGCAGCGCACCGTTACAGGCTGGCGGATCTGCATGGACTATCGGAGGCTAAACGACGCAACACTGAAAGACCACTTCCCGCTACCATTCATGGACCAAATGCTGGACCGGCTCGCCCACCACGCTTATTACTGTTTTCTGGACGGGTACTCCGGGTACAACCAGATTTGCATAGCCCCGGAAGATCAGGAAAAGACGACGTTTACCTGCCCATACGGTACGTTCGCATTTCGGCGCATGCCGTTCGGGTTGTGTAATGCTCCTGCCACATTCCAGAGATGTATGATGGCAATTTTTTCCGACATGATCGAGAAAAATCTGGAGGTCTTCATGGACGACTTTTCACTATTCGGGGACAGTTTCGAAGACTGCCTGTTCCATTTGGGTCAAGTTCTGATCCGATGCAAGAAGGCGAATTTGGTGCTCAATTGGGAAAAGTGTCACTTTATGGTCACCGAAGGAATCGTGCTGGGTCACAGAATTTCCAGCCAGGGACTCGAGGTGGACCGAGCTAAGATCGAGGTGATAAAGCAGCTTCCATAACCGACGAACGTAAGGGCGATCAAAAGTTTTCTGGGACATGCAGGATTTTAGCGAAGGTTCATCAAAGACTTTTCCAAGATCACAAAGCCACTCTGCGCTTTACTCGGAAAAGACGTACCCTTTGATTTCGATGCAGCATGTCGGCAGGCTTTTGACCATTTGAAAGAGAAGCTGACCACAGCCCCGGTTATAACCACGCCTGATTGGTCACTCCCGTTTGAGCTGATGTGTGACGCCAGCGACTACGCAGTCGGGGCAGTTTTGGGGCAGCGAAAGGATAAAGTCTGCCACGTCATTTATTATGCGAGTCGGGTACTTAACGACGCTCAGCTCAACTATGGCACGACAGAAAAGGAACTGCTAGCCGTGGTGTATGCCCTGGACAAATTTAGGCCGTATTTGGTCGGGTCAAAAGTTATCGTTTTTACCGACCATAGTGCCCTGAAATACCTGCTGGACAAGAAGGACGCAAAACCGAGACTGTTGAGGTGGGTACTGCTGATGCAGGAATTCGACGTGGAAATCCGGGACAAGAAGGGAGTTGAGAATGTGGTGGCGGATCACCTATCCAGACTCGAGAATGTGAAGGTGGACCCGGTACCGATCAAGGAAAACTTCCCGGACGAACACATCATGGCAGTGAAAATCGGGAGACCGTGGTACTATGCCATAGCCAATTACTTGGTAACTGGCACGCTTCCCGAGGATCTCACCCCGTCTCAGCGGAAAAAGTTCGTTTCCGAAAGTCGACAGTATTTCTGGGATGACCCGTACTTATTCAAACAGGGGGCCGATAACATCCTGAGAAGGTGTATCCCGACCCACGAGGTCTGGAACGTGATCCGACACTGTCACTCATCACAGTGTGGGGGTCATTTTGGGGGAACGCGCACGGCGCATAAAATACTGCAGTCCGGTTTTTTCTGGCCGACAATCTTCAAGGATTGTCACGACTATGTGCAGGGATGTGATAGATGCCAGAGAACAGGAAACACGTCACACCGGGACGAAATGCCGATGACCGTGTGGCAGGAGGTAGAGCCGTTTGATGTATGGGGGATTGACTTCATGGGTCCGTTCCCGTCTTCGATGGGAAATCTTTACATTCTGCTGGCAGTAGATTATGTGACGAAGTGGATCGAGGCGATTGCGTGTCAGAAAAACGATGCAGCTACGGTGGAGCGGTTTCTGAAACGCAACATTTTTACTCGGTTCGGGACGCCCCGGGCGATGATCAGTGACGAGGGATCACACTTCATTAATCGAGTTTTTGCCAAAGTTCTGAAACAGTACGGTGTGTCGGTTCACAAGGTGTCACTGCCTTACCACCCTCAAACGAACGGGCAATCCGAGGTTTCGAACAGAGAGATCAAGAGCATACTCGAGAAAACGGTGAATCTCGGCCGAAAGGATTGGTCCATCAGACTGGACGATGCACTCTGGGCCTACAGGACAGCTTTCAAGACACCACTTGGAATGTCGCCATACCAGCTCGTGTTTGGAAAAGCGTGCCACTTGCCGGTTGAGTTGGAGCACAAAGCATACTGGGCCATCAAACTGCTCAACATGGACCAGAATCTAGCAGGAGATAAGAGGAAGATGGCACTGCTGGAATTAGAGGAATTCCGCAGAACGGCATTCGAGAGCGCTAAAATCTACAAAGAGAAGACGAAAAAGTGGCATGATCAGCGGATCACGCCGAAGCAGTTCAACGAAGGCGACAAAGTGCTTCTCTATAATACAAGGATGCGGTTCTTTCCGGGCAAGTTGAGGTCTCGATGGTCGGGACCGTTCATCATCAAGAAGATATTTGCATGGGGAGCATTTGAGCTGGAGAATCCAAAAGATGAGTCCAGTTTCAGGGTGAACGGGAACCGGATCAAGCCATATCTCGAGACAGTTGAAGTCACCAAAGTAGACCCCGTCTACTTTGACGACCCGTGAGAGGTAACCGGGTCGGGCCGTCGACCGTAAATCACAAGCGCTTGGTGGGAGGCAACCCATCGGATTACGTTAATTATTTATTTATCACAGTTTTTATTTTTACGTTCTGAATTTCGAGAGAGGCGAGATGAGTGTGTGTTAATGGGTAGACAAGTTTGTGCAGGAAATTTTAAGCAGAAAAAGGTGCAGGTCAAAACCGAGAGGTCCGACACGCATTTAAAGAAGTACAGAAAAACTGGCCCAAAAGGCCAGTTACGCAGCCCAGCAAACCTATTACGCAGACCAGAAAAAAAAAAAAAAATTAACTACGCTGGCCCAAAAGGCCAGATACGCTGGCCCAAAGGCCAGCTACGCAGCCCATACAGCCAGCTACGCAGGCCAGAAAAAAAAAAAAAAAAAAAAATTTGAAGTGGACCAGCCACGCAGCCGGCCCAAATACGCGGCCCAGCCACGCAGCCGGCCCAGTTACGCAGCCCAGCTAGAAGGCCACGCAGCAGGGGGAGGCAAGTGCAGTTTCTGAAACCTTAGGGGGCCAAAATGCAATTTCACCAAACTTGGGGGGGAGATTTTTGCAATTTTCAAAAAGGGTCCATTATTACCCCAAACTCATGGACGGCTCCTGCACAAGTTTTCCTCCATTGTTGGTGTTTTTGAAGCTTCCTCTTTCCTCATTCTCTCTCCACCTTCAAAAGTTCAAATTTCACCAAATCAAAAACCAAGCACGTTTTTGGGATCCTCGTGAGAACTGGATCATTTTGGTGTAGTTGAAACTGCAAAACAGTGTCCGAATTGGTGAGGGGGTCAAGTCAAAGTTTGTGAAAAATTTGAAGAAAAGCTCCAGATTCGTTGGCTTCGGGTCGAAATTTGAGAAAATACAAAGGAGAAACGTCGAAGAGGAGGGCGAGGCCTACAAGGTGCCCAAGTCGAAATTTTTTTCCGGCGAGAAAAATTTTCCGGCGACTTTTTCCGGCGACAGTTTGTTTGCACTCGTTGACTCACTCCGAGTGCTCAGGTTCACAAATTTCTTCTTTTGCTATTTTTTTTCAGTTTTCGGTACCAACCCGTACCCGGGTTTAGCATGCTGCATACTTGACTGTTTTTGACTGTTACTGCGTTTTTAGCTGCTTTTCTGCATTTTTAACTGTTACTTGCGTATTTAACATAATTTTTACGTAATTGACCGTTAAACTGCAAATTAGCATAAGGTAGCGTAATTAACTGTTTAAGCTGCGTAATTGACTGTTTGGACTGCGTACCTGCATTTTGACAGCGTTATCTGCGATATAAAAAAAAAAAAAATTTGCGTAATTAACTGTTTGGACTGCGTACCTGCATTTAGACAGCGTTTTCTGCGTTTTTAAGAAAAAAAAAATTATTTTTTTTTTAAATTCTGAATTTTCTGCTGTTATGGACTGGCTTGAGAGACCTGTGGCGTTTGATTTTCGTTTGCCTTTTGCCATCGACATCCCGTATGAGCAGATTACCGAGACCAACTTTGATAGTTTCCGGTTTGTGAGTTACCAGGCCCATCTGCACTATCTAGAGACTTTAGACAGAGGGTTGACACCGGATTATAGGTTCGAGGTAGATGATGAGAGGATGCCGTTAGCAATGCGAAATTATGCTAGACGTCCCGATCTCTTTGGCTGTGCCTTAGAGAACTTCCCCGAGAGGGCTAGTTCCGCGCTCACTAGGGAATTTTTCTGTAACCTAATCTATCAGGAGTTCGGGGAGACAGAGTTGTACCCAAACTGGGTATACTGCCGTAGGGGGTTTATTTGGTTGACGCCCCTCGCAATCCGCTGGGCGTATGGCATACCTGGCGAATTCGAGGGACAGTGTGCATATGATATGCTTGTTCAGGACTCTCCTCCGCAAGAGGAGCTCTTGAGGACTCTCTGTGAGGGGGCGGCTGAGGCCCGTTGGGAGACCAACGGGAGGTTGCATGGTACGTTTTTGAGTCCGCCCGCCCGGTGGTGGTTTGAGTTTGGAGTGAACCGGGTCGTAGGGATTCAGCATATCACTAAGCTGCCCTACGAAGTGGTACTTCTGGTGTACTGCTTCATGACCCGACGCCGGGTCGACCTACCGGCCCTGATTTGGGCGAACATTAGAGAGAGAGCCAACACGCATAGCCGGCGAGGTTTCGGGTTTTGCAGTCTTATTACCCGATTGGCTGCCCTGAATGAGATTGTCATCGAGGGTGAGCGAGATTTAGACCCCGCCTCTTTCCGGCCATTTTGGCGAGTAGGTAGACGGGCCATGGGAAACCGTAGGGCACCCGAGCCAGCTGATGCGTTTGTGGACTTAGACCAGGATGAGCCGGGTGATGACCCGATGGACGAGGATGGGCAGGCCCCTTCCTCGGACCCTGACATTGGACCGCCCCCCGCCCCCGCGCCCAGAAGGCGCGATGCTCGACCGAGGGGGGGCCCTGTCCATGACCCTACCCCGCTCTCTAGTTACCGGCCGCCCCAGGAGTACATGGCTCCAGATCCTACCCCTGTCCAGGCGAGGCGTTCCACACAGGAGCGTCCTGTCATGAGAGAGTTTCCGACCCGATTGCATCGATCACGGTCTACTTATGAGCACGGTCAGTCTAGTGGGCCTGTCGAGCCTGAGCCTAGCCGGCCCACTCGCCCGACCAGGATCCCTGTTCCGGAGCCTGAGCCTAGCCGGCCTACTCGGCCACCCCGGACCGCGGTTCCCGAGCCTCCCCGGCCATCGAGGGCAGCTGCCCCTGAGCGTAGCAGGTCATTTCGGGCCGATGCTCCCGAGCCTTCTAGACCATCCCGGGCTGCTGCCCCTGACCGTAGTCGCTCGACCCGAGCTCCTGACACTACCATTCCTCCGTGGACTGCCTTTGAGCAGAAATTGACCCAGATTGATGAGAGGGCCGAGACTGGCAGAAAGTCCATTAAGGACATGTGCAAGAAGCAGTTTGGTAAGATGATGAGACTGATAAAGCACAACCAGCGGACCAACGACAAGAGAGGAAAGGATCAGGCTGCTGCGTTTACCGCGATTCGTGAGGAGCAGAGAGAGGCAGCCTGGAGCGCGGGCCGACAGGTCCCGCTACCGTTATTCTTTCCATCGACTTACTCCAGTGAGTTCGATACTAGTTGGTCTGGAGAGGCGGAGTCGAGTCACCATGACGATGCCCCGGCTTCGGCCCCGGCACATTCTGATAGTTGGTCCGACTCCGGGCCATACTGCCCACCCCCGGACACTCAGTCATACCAGACGCCGCCAGCGCCAGCGCGCCGAGGGGGCCGTGGACCGAGACCCACTGGGCCTAGCAGTCCTAGGTATCGGTCTACCAGCAGTTCTGTCAGTAGCATGTCCGGTACTTCCGAGACCGGGTCAGACCCTCCTTATGTTCCAGACGAGTCCGAGTGAGTGCCATGAGGGCATGCCACCTCTTTAGTGTGGGGGTGGTGGTCGTGTCTGCATTAACCAGGTCTGCACGTTTTTTCATCTTCGTTTGCAGTTTTGAGTTTATTTATTGAGTCAGCACGTTTTTATTTTTGAGTCTACCCACCACAAATTTCTGGCCTTGCATTGTGTATATCTAAAAAAAAAAAAAAAAATCGAAAATTTTCAGAAAATCCAAAAAAAATTAAAAAATCAGAAAATTTGAGAACGGGCAATCAAGAGAACAGAAACTGGGAAGAAATCGAGGTTAAATCCTTTGACAGAAAAGAAAGCTTGCACCGAGGTATAGTAGATAGGTGAGAGCCAGTGACCCTTGGAAACCGCAAGTAGTTATCATCTGAGCTAAGGATCCGACTAGTTGCCACACCGCCGTCATCTAGGTAGTCGACAACCCGCCCACGGGCGCCGTCACGGTCATCGCATCTTTCGGTGGAGTGACTGGCTATCAAGGGACCTCACGTCCTGTTTCTTACCCCTAGGTCCAACTAGTAAACCCGTTCGAAGCCATTTACCCCTTTTATTCTCAGCCACTATAGCCTAGGAAGCCTTCTTTGAGACCTCATCAGTCGTTAGTCGGCTATTCTACGAGTTATGACGGAGGGAGTGAGTTGGGGAGAGTTTTGGATGGGAGCACTTCATGATATATCGGTTTTGGACAGTTTTGACATTGACACGTTTTTCGAGGGAAGGACATGGTGAGTGAGAGGCGACAGTGCATTAACTTGCGGAGGTGGATCACTGCATTACATAGTGACCACAGGAGGAGTTAGTCGCGTGCGAGACATCTTTCCGCACACAATGGGGTCCGGGGGGTTGTGAGATTAATTGGTGGTTGTGCCGGGTTTCTACATCTTTGGTGATGAGGAGGTTCGGTGGGACTGCACAGTATTATTTCGACTACAGGATCAGCACTTCAGGATTAGTGTGGGGGTATTCCATATGAGGACATCTTTCATACCCCACGACGACAGCTATTTTTACTCACTCAGCTTTAGTCAGTTTATTTGTTGTTATTCGTGTATTTATGTGTATATAGAGTCGTAAAAAAAAAAAAAAAAAAAGAAAAAAAAAACAGAAAAATGCATGAAAAGGAAAAAAAAGAAAAAGAAAAAGAAAAAAAATAAAAAAAAATGATCTAGTTTTGCAGTTTTTCAGCTATTTATGTTGTTTTTGTTATTGAGTCAAAAAGCTGAGTGAGTAGCACAGTTTTCGAGACAGTTACACCGCTTCACATTTGTGGCCGCGAGAACGGCGAAGACACACCGGGGGACATGAAGATTGATATGGCAGGAACTTAGGTGTTTCAGGCAGTTTTTCGGGAACTCGGTGAGGGGTGTGAGTTTGGGGAAATTGTGAGAATGTCATAACAAGTAGGATCATGCCGTACCTTTATACATTATATATCCCACCTGTTAGACTTAGAACCTTGATTCGGAAATAGCTCGGATGGTCGGTTAATTAGGGATTCGCTCAGGTTGATAGCAAAAGTAGTAGTACTCGGGTCCAGTGCTTAAACCCACCAAAGAAATCTGTTCAGACTTACCGATCGATTGCAGGGAAGTATTTTCTGGAAAAAGGATGAGGTTTTGAGGACACTCGGTTATGTTTTTGAGATTGCCCAATCTCACCAAAAATAAATTGTTTAGTACTTTTGAGTCGTGTGTATTGAGTCTGTGTATATTCTTTCTGAGTCAGTTTCTGATCGAGTCGTCTGGTTTATATGGACGGGTAGGAAGAGTATGCAAACTGATGGAAAGGAAAAGGTCTTGATTCGAATTTGCAGAGGGTATTTGCAAGACAGATATGTATGCATTTCAGGGCAGTAGTCAGGATGTTTGCTCGGGACGAGCAAAGGTTAGTGTGGGGGTAATTTGATAGCTCCTCACTAGGAGTTATCAGTTTACCCAATTTGAGGGGTATTTTCGTCCTAAATGAGCGTTTTAGTCGATTTCTGCCCCGTTTGACTCGGGAATTCACGGTTTGCTGTTTTTATCTCCTAGACGCATAAACTGCTTTATTTCACGCATATCGAGATATGATCACGGGTTTTGTTTCGTGTCGTTGATGCAGGGATAGGACTTGTGCAGGAGCCGGAAATGAAGCAGGCATGCGGGTGAAGGATCCAAGGAGGCTGAGAAGCCGAGCATGCAAGTCGAGAAGATTGGCACGTTTCCCGAGGAAGATTGGCACGTTTCCCGAGGAAGATTGGCACGCATCCCGAGGAGTCTGGCACGCATCCCGAGGCATCCCGAGCAGTTTGGCACGCATCCCGAGACGGACGAAACACACTCCGAAAAGATCAGCAGGCATCCCGAGACATCCCGAGGAGCCTGGTACGCATCCCGAGACATCCCGAGGAATTTGGCGCGCAAACCGAGGAGGCAGCTACCTACGCTGCTAGCTACGCAGCTAGCTACGCAGGTAGCTACGCAGTTACCTCCGCAGCCAGCTACGCAGCCAACTACGCAGCTACCTACGCAGCTATCTTGCGCAGTTGGCCCGTTTCCCGAGGCGGTGACAGTCGGCCCGTTTCCCGAGGCGGTTTCGGCCCAGTGGCAGTTTCGTAATTTCGGCAGTTTCCAGAAACGTCTTCAGCACTATATAAAGACTCGTCCAGTGCTCATCAAAAGACACAACACAATTGTCAGCACAATCGAAGGAGATCGCAGAGCACTCTCGGTGAGCACGGAAGCAGGAATTCAGCATCTACAGCACGCGTTTGATTTCACTATCTCTCTTCTTCAGAAACGTTGTTATTTAATTATGTCATTTAGTAGCTAAACCTTTTACCTAGGTTCTCGGTGAACCTAGGGTTTCGTATCCAGATTTTATTATAGATGTTTGATTATGGATTCATGATTGTTATCTTAAATTCAGCAGCTTTATCTGTTATTCTGTCTTTGACTGTTATCGTATATGCATGATCGGAGTCGCGAACCAGAATTGCTATAGACCCGAGCCTGTAGGTGAAAACGTCAGGTTAGGGTTAGGAAGAAAAGACAGGACCCGAGCCTGTAGGTGAAAACGTCAGGTTAGGGTTAGGAAGAAAAGACAGGATTTCAGATAAAGCTGCTGAATTTAAGATAACAATCATGAATCCATAATCAAACATCTATAATAAAATCTGGATACGAAACCCTAGGTTCACCGAGAACCTAGGTAAAAGGTTTAGCTACTAAGTGACATAATTAAATAACAACGTTTCTGAAGAAGAGAGATAGTGAAATCAAACGCGTGCTGTAGATGCCGAATTCCTGCTTCCGTGCTCACCGAGAGTGCTCTGCGATCTCCTTCGATTGTGCTGAGAATTGTGTTGTGTCTTTTGATGAGCACTGGACGAGTCTTTATATAGTGCTGAAGACGTTTCTGGAAACTGCCGAAATTACGAAACTGCCACTGGGCCGAAACCGCCTCGGGAAACGGGCCGACTGTCACCTCCTCGGGAAACGGGCCAACTGCGCAAGATAGCTGCGTAGGTAGCTGCGTAGTTGGCTGCGTAGCTGGCTGCGGAGGTAACTGCGTAGCTACCTGCGTAGTTAGCTGCGTAGCTAACTGCGTAGGTAGCTGCGTAGCTACCTGCGTAGCTAGCTGCGTAGCTAACTGCGTAGGTAGCTGCGTAGCTACCTGCGTAGCTAACTGCGTAGGTAGCTGCGTAGCTACCTGCGTAGTTAGCTGCGTAGCTAACTGCGTAGGTAGCTGCGTAGCTACCTGCGTAGCTAGCTGCGGAGGTAGCTGCCTCCTCGGTTTGCGCGCCAAATTCCTCGGGATGTCTCGGGATGCGTACCAGGCTCCTCGGGATGTCTCGGGATGCCTGCTGATCTTTTCGGAGTGTGTTTCGTCCGTCTCGGGATGCGTGCCAAACTGCTCGGGATGCGTGCCAGACTCCTCGGGATGCGTGCCAATCTTCCTCGGGAAACGTGCCAATCTTCCTCGGGAAACGTGCCAATCTTCTCGACTTGCATGCTCGGCTTCTCAGCCTCCTTGGATCCTTCACCCGCATGCCTGCTTCATTTCCGGCTCCTGCACAAGTCCTATCCCTGCATCAACGACACGAAACAAAACCCGTGATCATATCTCGATATGCGTGAAATAAAGCAGTTTATGCGTCTAGGAGATAAAAACAGCAAACCGTGAATTCCCGAGTCAAACGGGGCAGAAATCGACTAAAACGCTCATTTAGGACGAAAATACCCCTCAAATTGGGTAAACTGATAACTCCTAGTGAGGAGCTATCAAACGACATGAGACCGATAGGTAATTGTCAACGCCATTACCCAGCATAGGTTACTAAGAGTCATTGTGTTAGAACATGGAATCCGAAATTGTCAAAACTACTCTAGGTGATCTATAGATTTCGTAGCTTTTTCTCCTCTGATTTACATCAAAATCATTTTATTCGCGTTATTTCACTACCATTGCTAGTCACTTGTTTGAGGGTGACAACACTTCAAACTAAAACCATTTTTACCGGTTACTTAGGTAAATTGAGTTTAATTGGTAATCTAGAGCGTATAGTAAACACATTCCCTTGGGTTCGATAACTTGGAGTCCAAAATACTCTACTTTATTACTTGACCGTATACTTGCGTAGCAACGCGTCGTAATCGCGCGTCGGTGGCCGATTTGAAGAAAGTTAATATATCCAATTGGTGGTGGTGGTGAAACAATATTAATGAAACCCCATCTCTTTCCCCTGTCTCTCTCTCTCTACACAGCCAGAAAAACGAACACATGGTTGGGAGAGAAGATCGGCTTGACCAGAGAAATTGACCGTTGGAATTTAACTGCGCACAATGTGCGTTAGTTGTGGTACAAGTTGGGTTGCAATTATATGGTGTGGGTGCATGTATAACATATTGCGTGAGTTTGGTAGGACTTATAAGCAGCTTATACGTCTGTTTTTGGATTATAAGTTGAAACCAACTTATTGGGTGGATGTGGTATAGTTTTTTGGATATTTAAGTCGGCTTTTTTAGTTGTTGTGAGAAAAGTCTGTGACAAACAAGTTGTTGAAAAAATATATATGTGTTTGGTGAAAAAAATTATGCAATTAAAAGTTAATAATGCAACACTTTTGTTTTGTTAAAGAAAGACCATATCATTAAGGGAATAAACCAAGATCAAACGAGCCGATACATCACTGTTTAGACACTCCAAGACCCAACCCAAAGGTTGGTGGTGCCAATTACAAAATGAACTATTATTGTGGCCCTCCGGTGCAAAAAGGTGAGCACAACTGTTCCACTTCCTCTGGACGAAGAGGATCACGTGGCTTTTGGCGTTATCGAGGAGTTCGGCTCCTTCCTCTAGATACCTCTCGACTTTTCGTTGTGTCTTGAGAGAGTGTATTCTGGAGAATTATGTTCATCTCTCTCACAAGAGAGAGAGTGCGTCTGATTCAAGCCATATCTGTTCTAATTCGTCCTCCATCGCTAGGTGTATTCCTTCTCTGATTGCTTCTGCTTATGCTGCATTGGCTGAGACCAAGAAAGGTATAGCTTTTGAGATTGCGGCGATGAAGACACCCTTCTAATCCCTAATAACCATTCTGAAAGCTGCCGTTCCCAACTTTGGGTTCCTGTCGGCATCGGTGTTGATTAAGAACCAACCATTCGGTGGTGCTTGGGGAGTAACCTACGGAGGTTTACTTATCTGAGCCGTGAGAGATTCGAAGTGATTTTTCATGTGGGTCTCGATCTCATACAGGTAGCTTTTCATTTCCTCTGTATTGGCGTGACTCGAGTTTGATGTTTTTGAAAATAGAATCATTTTTGTTCTTCCAACGCCAGATTAAAAGGTAGAGGGTCGCCTTTTGCTTTGAATTAGCCTCCAAGAAGGCCACTGGGAACCAGATGTGAAATGGGACTGAATTTTTCTTACGAAATCTTTACCAAAATTGTCGATCCAACATCTTCACAAAAATTGTCGATCTAGATTTTGAAATGGGACTGAATGCATAAAAATGTGTTCTTCTGTCTCCTTGTTCTTCTTGCAAACGGACCACCATAGTTCTATGTTGATTCCTCGATGAATTAAGTTTTCTCGAACCAGCAACCCCTTGTAAAAGGCTATCTAGACTGGGAAGAGGATTTTTTTGGTAACATTTTCTTACAAAAAGAGTCTCACCAGTTTGGGGTTGGGTTTGAGTGCATACCCAGATGGGTTGCATTCTGATTTCGATCTTGATGTCTGATGAGTTGATAACCAGATCTCACCGTGTAACTTCCATTTTCTGAGTAGTGCCAAATCAGACGGTGAGGAATTGCAATGGTAGGGATTTGAATCCTCCTTATTTCTTCTGCATACTCTTTCCAAAATAGAGACTGGAATTTTTCTTCATCCCAGATTATGTTTTCTGAAATCAGATCCGCAACTTTCACTTGCACATCACTTGGAGGTGGAGTGAAAAGCTTGAAGAGTTCCGGTCTGAATAGCCAAGGGTCCGTGAACGCATTCAAGTTTTCACCATTGCCAAGTCTCCACTGGCTTCCACTGAGGACCATGTTTTTTCTTGAGATAATACTTTTCCATATGAAAGAACTGTTTGGCTTTGCTTCTACTTTTAGTAAACCATGTTGCTTATAGTATTTTTGCCTTATAACTCGAGCATGAAGACTATCTGGTTTAGTGAGAATTCTTCGAAATTGCTTACCTAGCATAGCCAAATTAAATTGTTGTAGGTTGTGGAAGTCCATCCCTCCTTCTGACTTCTTCATCTTCATCTTGTTCCAGGAGATCCAACTGATTCTTCTTTTCTGCTCCTCGGACCTCCACCAGAAACGCGCCATATCAGCATCCAGTTCATCACAAAGAGCACTGGGAAGCTTGAAAACCCCCATCTCATATGTGGGGATTGATTCTATGACAGCCTTCATTAGTACTTCTTGCACAGCATGTGACAAAAACGTCTCTTTCTAGTTCTTTAGTTTATCTTGCACCCTTTCTGAAATTTGCTGAAATTTCACCATTATTTTTCTCCCCATTTCAGTTGGCAGTCCAAGATTGAGATCATGGAGTTTCTCCAACCTTACACCACACAATTTGCTGAGCTGGGTTGCAAGATCTGGCGAGACATTGCTGGAGAAGACAATAGAGGACTTTTCTAGGTTAGTTCCTTGTCCCGTAGCTCTTTCATACTTGTGTAACATATCAGCTAGGGCTAGCACTTCTGTAGCTTTAGCTTTTGTAAAAATAACGATGTTGTCCGCAAAAAGAGGTGGGAGACTTTAGCACCTCCTCGCGACACAGCATCACATGTAATAACACCACTACACATAGAACTCGTGAGAGCACGTGAGAGAACTTCACCACAAAAAATGAATAAGAGGTGAGATGGGACATCCCTGACGAAGCCCACGCTTAGGCACAATTTGACCTACAATTTGTCCCTTAAAAGAGAACGATAAAGTAGTTTTTGAAATGCAATCATTCACTACGTTTAAACATTTAGGACAAAACTAAGTTTGGCAAGGACTTTAGAAATGAAGGACCATTCTACCCGGTCATAGGCCTTGCTTATGCCCATTTTCAACGCCAAATGCCCATCTTTTCCTTTTATTCTGCTGCGCATCGAATGTAAGAGCTAGAAAGCAGTAATTATATTGTCTGTGATTAACCTGCCCGGCACGAAGGCACATTGTCTTTTGGATATGATACTAGGGAGCACCCTATTTAATCTATTGGCCATAGTTTTTTAGACCAATAAATCATAGTACAAAGACTAATTGGACGTAAGTCTGATGTTTTTCGTACCTGATTCACCTTCGGGATGAGGGTGATAAGCGTATGGTTGAAATCTGCAACACTTTGTTCCCCGTTTAAGATTCTTAGTACGCTACCTCTAACTTCTGCCTTGAGGGTTTCCCAACTTCTTGGAAGAAAAGGGCGGGGAAGCCATCGACTCCCAGGGCTTTTTGAGGTCCCATCTGCATTAGGCTTTCTTCCACTTCATGCATCACATAAGGGCTATCCATGTAGTCCCTTTGAGATGGTGAAATACCACTAGAGACATGCAGCAGTAGCTCATTCACTTCATTGTCTAAGGGATTGGATGTCTCAAATATTTCCTCAAAGTATCGTGATAATACTTTAATTATGTCTTCGTTGTCTGATTTCCAGCACCCATTCTCATCTTCAATCCCTTTTATTGTGTTTCTCGCTTTGTGTGCCGAGGCCTTCCTGTGGAAGAACAGTGTGTTTTTGTCCCCGCTTTGCAACCATTGAACCCGCAAAGTTTGTCACCATAAAACCTCCTCTTTCATAAGAAGGTCTGTTAGTTCTCGCTTTGCCTTCCGTCTTTGTGCTGCGATACTAGCTGGCTGCTTTTGGCGATCCAATCTGCCAATTTTCTGCTTGAGACCTGATTTGTTTTCTCACATTAAGGAAGTTGCACGTTGCCCATTCCTTCAAATTAGCAGCACAACCATCAAGCATTCTCTTTACCGATCCCTGTTGGGATTGCCAGCTGTTTTTTACTGCCGCATCACATTCCCCATTATGGAGCCAAGCCGCCTCAAAATAAAATCTTTTCTTCCCAATTGAGTTGGCCGATTGTGATTGCTGCCCAAACAAAACTTCGATTGGGTAGTGATCGGACGTGCTGGTCACGAGATGGTTTACTCGCACATTACCAAACAACAATTGCCAATTGATTTTGGCCACGACCATATCCAATCTTTCACGAATGTGGGCATCGTCCTCTTGCTTGTTACACCAAGCAAAAGGATTTCGCTCAAAACCAATATCTTTGAGTTCACAAACTCTAAGAGCTTCCTGTAATGGGTTGGTTTGGGATAATGTCACCCACTATACTATATTTCATGGCTTTCATAGCTTAATTTAGTATAAATCTCCCATCACACACCATGGAGCATCCCTAGTGTGGTTTAAGGTGGCAAAGTAGCATCCAAGAATGGCGCCTCTCGGTTTTTTTCTGGATATCCGTTAAATCCCATTAAAAACCAAGTCTCTTCTTCATATTCAAGATTAACAATACAGTGGATGTGTCGCCTTGATCGTGAAATTGGAGTTACCTGGGTTTTGCCATCCCATAATAAGCCAATCCCCCACTTCGACCAACACTATTTACAAAAATGGCATTTGCATACATCACCTTCTTCCTCACTGATTCCATCTCATGTGAAGACAACCTAGTCTCCATGATAAAGACTAAGTTGGGACTTCTTTCCTTCACAGTGTCGCAAAGAGATAGAACATTGGGGAGGTTTCCAAGCCCCTGCACATTCCAACCAAGGGAACTCATTGCTCTAGGCAGGACTGATTCACAGCCTCTGCCTCTGGTGCATTGAGTTTCGATATTGTTTCACAATCCATACCATCGTGACCCATCCTTGGTATTCCATCCGGGTCTGGGTCTTGTTCAATTTTCTTGTCCATTGAGTCTACTTCAGTAGGTTCACCCTCCAAATTGCAGCTTTTCTTTCCACCACCTATGACCAAACCCGATTCTGTAGCAGTAATCAAAAACTTTCCAGTAGGCTTCCTCTAACTAGCGACTCCTTCTTCTATTGCTGGACCTTTAACTTTACTTCTAGCCATTTCTTTCAAATTTTCTTTTCCTGTTGGCCGCATTAGCAGCATTAAGTTTGACCACCTTTGGGATATTGACTTTCTTCAAGATTCCCCTATTGAAATTGGACTTTTGTGCCGAGTCAGTAGCGTCCGAGATTAGAAGAAGTTTCGGAGGAAACAATCTAAAAAATTCACCTCCATGATAGGCGTGATTCTGTTTTCGTTTGGGATGCCATTTGCTATTTTGAAATTTAACTCCTACATTGACTTTTCCTCATCGTACTTATCACCAAAATTCTTATCCTCCCCAAATTTCCAAAATTTCCCTTTTTTGGACTTCCGCTTGTCATCGTGACTGTCAATGTTGTTGATCTTCCATTTTTCGGCTTGTTTTCCTATTATCTACCTCTCATACTCGGGTGGTTGCTCCTTCTTGATCATATCCTCCCTTTCCCCCATTCACGTGCTCTCTGATCCAATCTACCACACCATTCACAAACATATGGGATCCTGTCGTAAGAAAGATTCACCCATAGTTGTTCACCTTCTTCGGTTTGTACAAAGGCTCTCCTTCTAAGAGCTTTATACGTCTTGATCCGAGTTTTAGATATGATACAGCGATCCTTTGCATCTCCTTCTAAGTGGATGGTGACTCTATAAACTTCCCCAATCGAGGCTGCTATTTAGATTTACAATTTTCTCATGGGTTAAATGAAGAGGTAACCCTCTTATTTGAATCCACACTCATATATCATTGAAAGAGGGGTCTTCGACCTTGCTATGAACATTTCACTCTTTAAGGAGTAAGTGTTGATTGTCAAAGCTCCACGGACCAACATTGATTGCCCTTTCTAAAGTCATCCGATTAGAGAACGTGAACACAAATTTGTTTTGGTCCTCCTCCCAGATCTTCAAATCATCATCTGGGCACCATAGCCTCCGGAAAAGTTCCTTCATGCTATTGACATCCACCTTCTCATCACCTACGAATTTCCCTAAAAGACAGAGCTTCCAATCTTCTGGCACCTTGTTGCAAACCTCCTTCCGGATCACCACTTCGGTCTTCTCTTCATCCGAGAGTGTGATTCAATCAATCCATCCTTCATCCTCCATCTTCATCATCTTAAGAATTAGCAACAACTTAGCATTTACCTTCTGTCTAGAGCGGCAACCCTAAAGAGAGAAAAACTTAAAACAAATTAGTATTAACTAATACTAATTAATTGATTTTCTTATGCAACACTTTTGTTTGTTAGTGAAGATTACAATTTTTTATTTTTTATTTTTGCTAATAAAATTATGATAGGTCAAATTAGTTGTCGTAGTGTGTTAATACAAAAAAGTGTAGAGAAATTGGTCATTTTTGTTGTTTGAGAAGAAAAAAGTCCAAAAAAAAGTTCATGGACCTAACTTTTTGAGAATTCAGTTTTACACTACAAATCCAATAGCCAATATTCAAAAGCTGACACAAAATCCTTTCAGAAAAGTTCAAAACAGATTAAAAGTACAAAGTTGATTAAAAGCTTAAATAAGTCATACCAAACCCACCCATAGGAAGTGTTTGTAAAAAAATGAGTGTAAAAAAAGTTGGTTTCTTGAACCATTTCTTAGACTTCTTTAACGGGTAACTTTTTTTTTACCAAACACACCCGTCTTTCGTCAGACTTTTTTTAATATAAACTTTTTAGTCGACTTAAGTTACAAATAAGTCATATCAAATTCATCATTTTTTAGAAAGAGCATTATATTAAAACCACTAAGAGGGAGGCTAACCCTCTACAAAAATATCAATAAGACAAAAATCTAAAGTCCATTTTGGTAAAACATCTATCCATTCTAAATCTTCATCTTCTGCTCTGCTAACAACTGCAAGGGAGTGTGCCAAATTGTTGCAGTTCCGAAAACTAAAGTTGACGGACTAATTTTCAAAAGACTCCATTTTCGACAGTAAGAGCGAAATTTCATCCTCTACCTCCATTATACAGTTGCTAGCTCGCCCGCGCTCCCATTTTGGATCTCTTGGAGGAGAACTTTTGAATCACCTTCAAGAATAATTTCACAGAAACCCCTTCGAATAGCCTAAACTACTTCCCAATTTGCAGCCTTAGCTTCGGCTTCCTTTTCCAAAAGTTGCTGTCCAGTCGAGTAGGAACCTACAGAAAAAACCTGGTCCCATTAATAGGTTCCAAACATTCATAGCTCTCAGACATTTAAGAAAAATGTGGGTGGCAGTTTCATCACTTATTCCACAAGAGGCACAAACATTTTCAAATTGAGATCCTCTTCGCTTCAGGTTGTTTTCGGTCGCTAGAGAATTGGATAGGGCTCTAAAGTGTAGTATTCTCCTTAGAAACTTGACTGACCACATTTTCTTGAACGTCCCCTCTGACTGCTCCGACGGTCCCCCTGCCAACGATATTGGGTCCATGAATTCGGATGCAACATTATAACCTAAGATCACAATATGAATATTGTATCTGCTATGCGTCCATATTAGTTTGTCAGGGAATTTAATTCGCAGGATATGAATCCTTGTGATAGACTCGCAGTCGACCTCCCATCAGAAAGATATCATGTGTTGAATATTCCACATGTTTTCTTCTGGTACAATAAGACTACTGACTTTGGCATTGTTGTACTTCTCGGGTAGAACTATGATCAAATCATAGGATGGATTGCTTGGGATCCACGCATCCTTCAAATTGATTCCACAATGCAAGTTGAAGAAATTTTCTTCCTGCTATGATTCCCCTTCAAGCAAGAGAGGGGACATAGCCAATTTCCGTTCGCAATAAATTTTTAAAGGGTAAATACTTTGTCGTGATCACTCTACTGCACAATGAGTCTCTATTTTGCATAATTCTCCATCCTTGTTTTGCGGGAAGAGCAATGTTGATTATTTTAGATCCTTGAACTGCATACCTCCATTTTCCTTTGATTTTCCCGTAGGGTTTTGATGGATGATACGCAGAAAAAATACAATTAAAATTTCCTGATCAAAGCCCTCCATGAATCGCTGGCTAAGCTATCATAACGTGATAAAGAAAGAGGATTGTGTACCTTGTGAGGTTGTGTGATCACAACGAAGAATAATTCCCTCGTCTCTACGGTATGCACACCTAGGATGGCCAACTATAATCACTCTTCATGTGTTGTGCTAGCTACTCGAAGCGGGAAGCAAAAGGATCATGCAAAGCGGAGCCAATGGTGGATGAACCACCCATGGAGGCCGACGGGTAAGGGGAGTCTCTTTCTTGGGGTCTCTCTCCTTGCTCTATTATTTATCTCAATGACAACTCTTTGAGAAATAATATGCTAGAGTTTCCCTTTTATAGTTAATAACTCTTTATTAACTACAAACTTTCCCAATACTAATCATGTCCATACACATATTAGTCCACTTTACAAATTAGTACAACTAACTTTGCACATGGTTGTGTTTTGATCCTTTCAATTAATTAGTCAAAATACTTAATATTCATATCCAGCTTAATCGTTCGGTGTGTGACCCTGTAGGTTTCTATTAAGTTGGCAGTAACTATTACAAACATAGAGCGGTGTCTAGCAACACATCTATGCTACCCAACTAATAGAAATAGTCAGTGATCCAAGAAACCTTGTGCCAATGTTACCGTGTTGCATTGTCCCTTTGTCTCTATATCGGGATTGGACACGAGACATAAATTTCACACTCGTATATCCAATCCATAGTTTCTCTATCCTGGGAATAGGCTTATCTATACAGATAACATCAATATCTCATATTGATTTGTATGAGTCTGGCTAGACATTCCATAAGCACTACCCCTCGAGTGGACGTGGATATTTGCTCCCATTTTTTAGGAGCGACAAATCGTCTCTATATCACTACCATCTCTCAGCTTGATTCCTATCATGTTCGATTACCGCCTTTATTGCTATCTAGTTATGGTATAGCATTTGACGAGATAAAAACATGATATTCCGCAACTAGAGTATCTAGTGAATTCAAGTGTAAGGTGTAGGGTTTTGATACGGATTACGCAGCGGAGTAACAAAATAAAGATTCCGTTCAAAGCCCTCCAAGAATCGCAGGACAAGCCATCATAACGTGGTAAGACTAGAAACAATATGTACCTTGTTTGTCTGAAAGATCATTCCAAGTTGAATGCAATCCACGTCCCTATGAATATCCACGCCTAGGATTGCACTAGATGTTGGTTTTGGATTCCACAGAGGTAATCTATTAGTATGAACTTTAGTTGCTAGAATAAATTATTGTATTATTTATGGAGATATTTAATATAATGAAGTCCTCATATTGCAATTGTATTGTTTATCTTAAATATCCCTGGTCCATTATATTGATTAACAGGACGATCAACTATAGACTAGTATGTGGGTAGATTGATATAGATATCAAGTCTAACACATGGGTATGCATTATGAGTAATGGCATACTGGATAGACCCACCACGAGAAGGCTACATTAGATTATGTCAGCGTCACAAGCGCTTCTTGTAGTGCTAATGGTGTTGTAATCCTTAGACTTGAAGTCGTTGGATACTCTAGTTGTGAAATATCATGCTTTGATATTATCAAACGTTACTCCGTAACTGGGTAACTATAAAGATAGCTATCAGGCATGATAGGAAGCAAGCTTAGAGATGGCAGTGATGTAGATAGGATTTTTCCCTCCTACATTATGTGAGTAAATATTCACGGCCACTCGAGGGGTAGAGCTTATGAAATGTCTGGCTAGACTCAGATAAATCAATATGGAGGCCTATTCTTAGGATCGAGAAACTATGGATTGGATATACGAGTGTGAGGATTATTTATCGAGTCCAATGTAAGGAATTAATTAGTTGCTAAACACCGCTCTCTATTTAAAATAGTTACTACCAACTAAGTAGAAACCTGTGGGGTCACACACCATATGGATTAAACTGGATACGAGTATTAATTAGTTGGAGTAATTAATTAAAAGGATCATAACGCAACCACAAGAAAAGTTAGTGAGACTAATTTACAAGTGAACTAATCCATGTAAGGACATGATTTGTATTGGGGAAATTATGTAGTTAATAAAGAGTTATTAACTATATAAAAGAACTCTAACTTGTTATTTTCTCAAGAGACAAGTCATTATTGAGAGAACATAACAAAGCAAGGAGAGAGACAAGAGGTGAGGCCGAAGCCCCAACCTCGTCCGCCCCTAGTGCTGTCGGCCACTTGTGGCGCAGTGCTCCGTGCTCCGTTTTGCGTGATCTCTTCCCTCCTTCTTTCGTTGCTAGCACTACACGTGGGGAAGGAATCAAATATCAAAGATGTGGATACTCGTAAAGACGAATACACAATTCTTCGCAGTGATCACACAAACTAAGGTACACATGTTTCTACCCTAATCATGTTGTGATTGATTGCCTGTGATCCTTGGAGGGGTTTGAGCAGGATTAAATTTTTTGTTATTCCGCTGCGTAATCTGCATCAAAACCCTACAGTGGTATTAGAGCCACATGTCGTAGCGCATAACATGATATTATGTGTTACTGTTCTCAGCTTTACACCGTATGTGTTATTCTATGCGAAAACTGAAATAAATTAGCATATGAGATGCATATTGAATATGATTCAACCAAGCAAGATTTAATTTTACATAAGATGTAGGAATTAGTGAGTTTAAATCACATAGGATGTGAAGAATTTTGGATCTAGGAACTAGGGTTTGGGCACAAATTGAAAAAAGGTATTTTCAAACTTGGAAACAACTAATCTTGGGCAATAAGGCAATGATTTGTTTTGGAAACAACGTCATAGAAGGGTTCGACCCCCCTAGGGACCGACCCCTTTCCTTGCCGCCCAAGCTAGGGTACGACCAAGGGCCTGGGCTTGCCCACCGTGCGACTTGGTTGTGCGTGGGGCAATGCCGACCGGCCCAAGGACGTGCGTTGGTCCTTTTGGTGGTTCGGCCATGATGACGATGAACCTCTTGGACTGTTTTGACCCTAGTTACCCAATTTTCAACTAAAATTGAATAAGAGCGTTCAAAAATTGGTTTTAACTGTATTTTGTGCTTTGTTGCATGGTGGATGGATATGGCCTAGGTTTTGGATGTTTACTTTGTGGTTTGGTTTACGGCCTGCGAGCTGATCATTTAATGTAATAATTAATTTTTACGGCCTGCGAGCTGATCATCTTCTCAACATCTGAGGTTTTATTTATTTATTTAATTTAGATTCTAGCTAGAATTAGATAATTAGATGATAGCCAAGAGAATGGAGACAAGGACCAAGAATCCACAAAGATGATGGAGGAACTCGCACACCTATGACGCGCGGCTATGGTGGAGGCACATGGAGATGAGCTTGTCACTTCAGGGCATATATATTGTCAGTGGCTTGGTAATATTTTAGTCTTAGGGGCCATATTCATGCCACGTTAATTTTATTTTGTAGATGTTTATTATTTGTCTTTTTATTTATTTTGGTGTATGGATGATGCAAGATGTAACAAGATAATAATAAACAAGGATGATCTTTTATTACAGAGTGCCCAATACTAATAAGTAGATCATGTTGATGGGATCAACCAAACAAATAAAGTAATGACATTTAAATCCCTCAAGAAAACATTACGTTTTTGCCTTCTCTTATTTTGACACCCTTTGTGATCAGGGTTTATTAATTTCGGGCTTGCCAAAGCAAGGCGATTTTAATTTACCATGGTGTGATGCGGCGACACAAGCAAGTAATGCGTGGTTGTTGAAATAAGAGGTTAAACGTAACTAAGTAGTTTCAATGGGATTGATGACTTAGAGGCATGGCAATTGGGATTATCTATGAGATAGATAAATAAAGAGTTATTGGCCCGGTTGTACCAAGAGTTGCATAAGGATGCAATTGGAATGATGTTCTTACCTAAATAACTGATTCTTGGGTGACTTGCCAAAGCAAGCTCAAGAACAAGTGAAACATGGATCTTGGACCCACTATAAAATATATGATATTTTTCGCATTAATGGTGAGGGCTATTAATCCGAGAAAAATAGTGGGAGCTATATTTGATAATCTAGCAATTATTGAATGTAGTTAATTGTTCTAAATAATAAAATTGCATATTTCTCGTTTTGCAAAATTCCAATGGAAAACAACAATCAAACATCGACACCATCCATGCGTTCTGTCCTTGAGAAGGACAAGTTGGCAGGGAACAACTTCCTAGACTAGTACAGAAACTTAAGGATTGTCCTTAAACAAGAAAAGTTGTACATCTTAAATTCACCTGTTCCAGCGCCACCAGCTGAGGATGCAGCCGAGGCTGTCGTAAGGGCACATCAGAAGATTGTGGACCACAATAATGATGTGACCTGTCTCATGATATGCACCATGAGCTCTGAGCTTCAGAAGAAACATGAGAACATGGAGGCATATGATATGATCGTACATTTGAGGCGGCTCTTCCAAGAGCAGGCCCGTCATAAGAGTTACAAAGTATCCAAAGCACTTTTCAAGTGTAGTCTCGCAGAGGGGAACCCATTCGGGCCTCATGTACTCCGTATGATCGGATACATAGAGCATCTCGAAAGGTAAGGCTTCCCGTTCGGCCAAAAGTTGGCCACTGATCTCATCCTGCAATCGTTTCCGGATAGTTATAGCCAGTTCATCATGAACTATAACATGAATGAGATCAACAAGACTCTGCCAGATTTGCTCAATATGTTGAGGACCGCTGAACAGAGTATTAACAAGGGAAAAGGTAAGACCATAATGATGGTCAATAAAAGGAAGAGCAAGTCAATTGCTTCTACCTCCAAAGGAAAGAGCAAGAAAGTTGCAAAATCCAAGGAAACTGCCTTGAAGCCAGGTGGATGCGTGACTAAGTGTGAATGTCACTACTGTAGTCAGCCTGGACACTGGAAGAGGAATTACCCCAAGTATCTGGAGAACAAAAGGCTTGGAATAGTGATTCCACCACCACCATGTATTTTTGTTATATATGTCAATCTTTCTATTTCTTCATCTTGGGTATTGGATGTGGATCTCAAATTTGTCGAAATGTGCAGGATTTGAAAAGAAGTAGAAGATTGGCTAAAGGGGAGATACACCTGCGTGTCGGGAATGGAGCGGCTTGGAATAGTGATTCCACCATCACCAGATATTTTTGTTATAGATGTCAATCTTTCTATTTCTTCATCTTGGGTATTGGATACTGGATGTGGATCTCACCTTTGTCGAAATGTGCAGGATTTGAAAAGAAGTAGAAGATTGGCTAAAGGGGAGATAGACTTGCGCGTCGAGAATGGAGCAAGAGTTGTTGCATTAGCTATAGGCGTGTATGAGTTATCTCTGCCTTCAGGGATTATTTTAGAATTAGAAAATTGTTATTATGTGCCTGCTATGAGCAGAAACATTATTTATATTTCTAGTTTGGACGAGAAAGGTGTTACTATTTCAATAAAGAACAATAGTTGTTCCATTTATTTTGATGGTATCCACTATTGTAGTGGGAATTTGTCTAATGGATTGCATATCCTTAATCTAAGTAGTCACATCTATAACATTAATACTAAGATGATTAAAGTTAGTGAATTAAATCCTACTTATCTATGGCACTGTCGTTTATGCCATATAAATGAGAAACACATATCTAGACTCCATAAGGATGGATTACTAGACTCATTTGATTATGAATCATATGAGACATGTGAATCTTGTTTGATTGGAAAAATGACAAAGTCCCCTTTCAATAAGAAAGGTGAGAGGACTAGTGAGTTATTGGCACTCATACATACCGATGTATGTGGACCGTTTCCCACGCCTGCCGGAGGTGGTTACGTCTACTTCATTACATTTACTGATGATTTCAGTAGATATGGATTTGTGTACCTTATGAAGGCTAAATCCGAATCTTTTGAACTGTTCAGGGAATTCAAGAATGAAGTAGAGAAACAACTTGGAAAAAGTATCAAGGCTCTACGATCTGATCATGGAGGAGAATACTTAAGCCTAGAGTTTTAAGACTATCTTAGAAAGTGTGGGATCTTGTCCCAACTCACTACACCCGGAACCCCACAATGGAATGGCGTGTCGATGAGGTGGAATCGCACCTTGTTGTACATGGTCCGATCTATGATGTGTCAAACAGTTATCCCGATATCGTTTTGGAGACATGCTCTAATGACAGTTTCTTTTACCATTAACCGTGTTCCATCCAAAATAGTCAGAAGACACCATATGAGATATGGACTGGGAGGCTTCCTATAGTGTCGTTTATTAAGATTTGGTCTTGCGACGTCTATGTAAAACATTTACAGAGTGACAAGCTCGGACCCAAGTCAGATAAGTGTAAGTTTGTGGTATCCTAAGGAAATTAAAGGATATTACTTCTACAAACCAACCGAGAACAAAGTGCTTTTTGCTCGGAATGGCGTGTTCCTAGAAAGAGAGTTCATCTCTAAAGGAGCCAGTAGGAGGACTGTAGAACTTGAAGAGATTCAATAACCACAAAGCACTGATTTGAAAATAGAGCATGAACAGGAACCACAAACGGTTGTGGAGCAACCTGTTCAAGTAACACAAGAACTCTATAGATCGAGTAGGGTACGTCCTGAGCCAGAGAGGTATGGACTTCTAGTTAGTGAGCCCTTTGACGTATTACCCATATATTATGAGCCTACTACTTACGGAGAGGCCATGAAAGGGCCAGACTCAAAGAAGTGGTTGAGGCCATGAGATCTGAAATGGAATCCATGTATTCCAACTAAGTATGGATTCATCAAGAACAAAGATGAGTCGTGTGTTTACAATAAGGTTAGTGGGAGTTCTGTTGTTTTTTTGGTCTTGTATTTGGATGACATACTACTCATTGGAAACAACATTCCTATGTTGCAATCTGCGAAAGATTGGCTAGGAAAGTGTTTCGCAATGAAGGACTTACGGGATGCATCTTATTTACTGGGTATCAAGATCTATAGGGATAGTTTGAGGAAGCTGCTCGGCCTAAGCGAAAGTACATATATAGACAAGGTGTTGATACAGTTCAACATGCAAGAATAAAAGGAAGGATTCTTGCCCATGTCGCAAGGAATCACCCTTTCGAAGGATGATTGTCCTTCCAATCAGATTGAGAAGGACTGTATGAGTAAGATCCCATATGCATCGGCCACATGATCTATCATGTATGTCGTGTTGTGTACTAGACCAGATGTGTCGTACACGTTAAGTATGACAAGCGGACATCAGTCCAATCCGGGTGACAATCACTGTATTGCTGTTAAGAACATTCTTAAAACTTGAGAAGAACTAAGGATGCGTTCTTGATATTTGGAGGTAAGGAAGAGCTAAGTGTAACTGGTTACACTGACGCAAGCTTCCAAACCGACAAAGACGACTATAGAACGCAGTCGGGTTATGTGTTTTGCCTAAATGGAGGAGCAGTAAGCTGGAAGAGGTCCAAGCAAGAGACAGTTGTTGATTCTACAACTGAAGCTAAGTACATTGTGTTGGAATAGATGCCCTAGAGGCAATCTAGTTTAGTATGAATTTATTTTCGCTAGAACATTCATTGTATTATTTATTGGATATTTAATATAATGAAGTCCTTAGATTTACAATTGTGTTGTTTATCTTAAATATCCCTAGTCCAGTATAATGATTAATGGGACAATCATCTATAGACTAGTATGGGGTTGGATTGATATGGAGATATCATGATCCAACACATGGGTGTGCATTAAGGGTAATGGCGCAGCAGATTGACCCATCTCCGAGAAGGCTACATACATGTTATGTTAAGTCACAAGTGCTTCTCGTGGTGCAATGATATTGTCATCCTTAGACTTGAAGTCGCTAGATATTCTAGTTGTGGATTATTGTGATTTTGGTAGCGCTAAACGCTACACCGTAACTGGGTAGTTATAAAGGCGTGTACCGGATACAATAAGAAGCAAGCTTAGAGATTGTAGTGAACGTATATAGAATTTGTCCCTCCCACATAACGGGAGAAAATATCCTAGGCCACTCGAGGGATAGTGCTTATAGAATGTCTGGCCAGACTCAAATAAATCAATATAGGATATTGATGTTATTTGCACGAATAAGGCTATTACCATGGATCGAGAAAATATGGATTGGATATACGAGTTTGACTTGTTTGTCTCGTGTCCAATCCGGATATGGAGACAAAGGGATGAGACAATTACTTGTACAAGGTTTGTCGGATGACTATTCTATTAGTTGGCTAGAATGGATATTTTGCTAGAAACCGCTCCATATTAGCAAATTGTTGCTACCAACTAGATTGAACCTATAGGGTCACATGCTCTATAGAGTTGAACTAGATTTGTGAATTAATTAATATGATTAATTAATTAGAAAGATCACTTTGCAACACCTTGCAAACTTAGTAGGACTAATTTGTAAGGAAGGGACTAAACCGAATTCTAGTAGGACTAGAATGGGTCCTTTAGGTAGTTGGCAAGGATTTGTTGGACTATATAAAGGATACTCCTTCCTTCCTTCCCACACTTATGAGCCTTTAGTTCATAACTTGAGTGGGAGAGAACAAAAGGAGAGAGAGAGCAAGCAAGCAAGAGAGGCACACACCCCCCTTGCCGCCGCCCCATCCCGTCGGCCCAAACAAGGAGGTCGATCCTCCTTTTTTCCTCGTGTTGTGTGATTTTTTCTTCCTCTTCCTCCATTCCGGGCTAGCACGAAGGATAAGGAAGATCTTGAATTCAACTCTACGCGTGGATCAACTATAGAGAACGTGACACAATTCACGTTACAAGTCATCACAGGAGAAACCCTAAGGTGTGTAACTTGATTTCTTCCCTTACCATCGTTATGTCTCTTGACCTGTGATCCTTGAAGGGTATTGCATGGATTATATTTGTTTTTCCGCTGCGTATCCATGATCAAAACCCTACAGTGGTATCAGAGCCACAGGTCGTAGAGCATAAACGTGGTTTATGTGTTACGTTTTGATAGTTTTACACTTTGAATTTATTGTTTATCGCGTAAAACAAGACAAATCAAGCATATGATGTAATTTTTCAATAATCAATCATAACAAGACCTAGTTTTTGCATTAGATGCATGAATTAGTGAGTTTGAGAAATTTTAGGATCTTAGATCTTGGGTTTGGTCATCCTATGGAAAGAAGGAGTTCTTCCCATACAAGGAAATAACCGAACTTGGGCACCAAGCAAGGGAGTTGTTTTGGAAAAAACTCCCAAAGGAGGTTCGGCCCCCTAGGAGACCGCCCCTCCTTGCTTTCCGCCCAAGCAAGGGACGGCCTAGGGGCCGGGGCAGCCCTAGCCCGTGGCCTAGCCTCGTGGGCTTGGGGTCGGCCGGCCTAAGGCCTTTGCGGTCCTCTTTTTGGGTCCGGGCAATTTGATTGTTGGGCTTTGACTGTTTTAACCCTAGAAAATCCTAAAATCAATTAAAATTGACCAAGCGCGTTAAAATTGGATTTTAACTATTTATGTGCAAATCGCATGGTGATTGAATATGGCCTTAGGATGTGGTTTGATGTGAATGTTTAATTTTATGGTTTGGTTTACGGCCTGCGATCTGATCAATTAATTGTAATAATTAATTAGGTTTTTTTGGCATGCGAGCCATTTTTTTTCTCAACTTGTGACATATATTTTATTTAGTATAGTTGTTAGCTAGTGCTAGATAGAGTAGATTGTTAGACAAGATTGAAGAAAAGAAGCCCAAAGCCAAAGGGAGCCACAAAAGATGGAGCATGGAGCATTCCACATGACTATGAAGGATGGACCAAAAGATGAAGACGCATGGAGATGTGTTTGCTTTTAGGGTTCATAGATAATTCCATTGGCTTGGAATTATCTTAGTCTAGAAAAATGTCATATTCACATCACATTTTATTTTGTTTTGTGGTTGTTTATTTTTATTGTCTTATTATTTTGTGGTTGGTGTATGGATGATGCATGCAATTAGGATAATAAGATAATTAGACAACCCGGATCTATTATTTGGAGTTGTGCCCAAACTCAAATAGATATATTAGTTGATATGGATCAACAAAAACATATAAAATTAAATTGAAAAATCCCTCAAAATTCAAATATTGTGTTCTTGCCTTCTCGTTATTTAAACACTCATTATCATCATGATTTATCAAGTTCGTGCGTGCCAAAGCATGGCGACTTGGTTCATAATGATGGAATGCGATGTCACAAGCAAGTAATGTGCAATTGTTTAAGTAAGAGGTTGAACACAACTAGGCTATTAATATGATTAAAACCTAGAAGCAATCAATTGGGATTATCCATGTGGATGGATAAATAAAGAGTTATTTGTCCAATTGAACCAAGATTTGCATAGAGATGCAATTGGAATTGTTCCTACCTAAAGTAGTCAAATTATGGGTGACTTGCCAAAGCAAGCTCATAAGGAGATGAAACATGGATCTTGGCCCACTAGAAAATATAGGGCTATTTTCCGCATTAAAATCTTGAGGGTTATTAATCCGTAGAAAAATAGTGGGAGCTATATTTGATAAACTAGCCATTATTGAATATAGTCAAAAATTCACAAATACTAAAACTTGCGTATTTTCCTTTTGTAGAATTCCAAATGGCAAACAACTCATCGAGTTCACAACATTCCTCACGATCTATCCTTGAGAAGGACAAGCTCTCTGGGACCAACTTCATTGATTGGTACAGAAACTTGAGAATCGTTCTCAAGCAAGAGAGGAAACTGTACGCAATAGAGGAGCAAGTTCCAGAAGGTCCAGAGAACCAAACACCTGCAGCCCTAAAGGCGTATCAAAAGCGTGTTGATGACGCTAATGATGCAGCCTGCCTTATGCTATGCGCCATGACTTCTGAGCTTCATAAGCAATACGAAAACATGAATGTTGTTGATATGATCGAGCATATGAAGCAGCTCTTCCAAGAGCAGGCAAGGGTTGAGAGGTATGAGGTCTCTAAGGCATTGTTTAAGTGTCATATGGCAGAAGGGAACCCGGTGGGACCCCATGTACTCCGTATGATCGGGTACTTGGAGAATCTCGCCCGACTAGGGTTCCCGGTCGGCCAAGAGTTGGCAACCGATCTCGTGTTGCAATCGTTGCCTGAGAGTTATGGACAGTTCATCGTGAACTATAACATGAACGAGATCGTGAAACCACTGCCAGATTTGCTCAATATGTTGAGGATAGCTAAACAAAGCATCAACAAGGGCAAGGGCAAGGCCATTATGATGATGCAGAAAGGAAAGGGCAAAAGGTTTGCCTCATCCTCCAAGGGCAAAGGCAAGTCAGTTGCCAAGTCCAAGGAACCTGCCCTTAAGCCTGTTAATGGGATTGCCAAAGGTGTGACTAAAGTTTTGTGTCACTACTGCAGTCAGCCTGGACACTGGAGGAGGAACTGCCCAAAATATCTGGAGGACAAGAGGCTTGGAATAGTGATTCCACCACCACAAGGTATTTTTTTGTAGATGTCAATTTAACTGTCTCTACATCATGGCTATTAGATACTGGATGTGGATCTCACATTTGTCGAAATGTGCAGGATCTAAATAGAAGTAGAAGATTGGCTAAAGGAGAGATAGATCTGCGCGTTGGGAATGGAGAAAAAGTTGCTGCGTTGGCCGTGGGCGTGTGCGAGCTATCTCTGCCTTCAGGATTAGTTTTAGAATTAAATAATTGCTAGTTTGTGCCTGCTATGAGCAGAAACATTATTTCTATTTCTTGTTTGGACAAGGAAGGTTTTATTATTCCAATAAAGAGCAATTGTTGTTCCTTTTATTTGAATAATATTCACTATTTTAGTGCAAAATTGTTTAATGGACTATGCATCCTTGATCTAAGCAATCCTGTCTACAACATTAATACCAAGAGGATTAAAATACATGATTTAAATCCTGCTTACTTATGGCACTGTCGTTTAGGCCATATAAACGAGAAACGTGTATCTAGACTCCTAGGGATGGACTACTAGACTCATTTGATTTTAAATCATATAAGACATGTGAGGCTTGTTTATTGGGAAAAATGAAGAAGTCCCCTTTCAATAAGAAAGGTGAGAGGACTAGTGAGCAATTGGCGCTCATACATACTGATGTGTGTGGGCCATTTGCCACGCCTGCCAGGGGTGGTTATGTCTACTTCATTACATTTACTGATGATTACAGTAGATATGGATTTGTGTACCTTATGAAGGCCAAATCCGAATCCTTTGAAATGTTCAAAGAATTCAAAAGTGAAGTAGAAAAGCAACTTGGCAAAAGTATCAAGGCTCTACGATCAAATCGTGGAGGAGAATACTTTAGCCAAGAGTTTGACGACTATCTTAGAGAGTGTGGGATCGTGTCCCAACTCACTCCACCCAGAACGCCACAATGGAATGGCGTGTCTGAGAGGAGGAATCGAACCCTATTGGATATGGTTCGATCTATGATGTGTCAAACCGATATTCCATTATCGATTTGGGGCCATGCTCTATTAGTGCAACTTTCACCATTAACCGTGTTCCATCTAAATCAGTTATGAACACACCACATGAGATGTGGAGTGGGAGGCGTCCCACACTCTCGTTCATGAGGGTTTGGGGCTGCGATGTCTATGTAAAACGTTTACAATCAGACAAGATAGGGCCAAAGTCGGATAAGTGTACATTTGTGGGGTACCCTAAGGAAACTAAGGGTTACTACTTCTACAATCCAACCGAGAACAAAGTGTTTGTTTCTCGGACCGGCGTGTTTCTAGAAAGAGAGTTTGTCTCTAAAGAAGCAAGTGGGAGGACTGTAGAACTTGAAGAAATTCAAGAACCACAAATCACTGAACCGATTATGGAACATGAACAGGAACCACAAGCAGTTGTGGAACAGCCTGTTCAAGTAACACAAGAGCTTCGTAGATCTAGTAGAGTGCGCCAGGAACCCGAGAGGTATGGACTTCTCGTGACCGATTCCGGTGACACGATGCTCATAGATGATGAGCCTACTACCTATGAAGAGGCCGTAAAAGGGCCAAACTCTCAGAAGTGGCTAGAAGCCATGAGATCCGAGATGGAATCAATGTATACCAACAAAGTATGGACTTTGGTGGAACCACCTGAAGGGGCGCGACCCATAGGGTGCAAGTGGGTCTTCAAGAAGAAGATCGACATGGATGGTAATGTGATTACCTATAAGGGCCGATTAGTGGCTAAAGGATTCAGACAGATTCATGGTATTGACTATGATGAAACCTTTTCACCAGTCGCTATGATAAAATCCATGCGAATCCTACTTGCAATTGCAGCATACTACGACTATGAGATTTGGCAGATGGATGTCAAAACAGCATTCCTTTATGGGAATCTCCTCGAGAACGTGTATATGATACAGCCGGAGGGTTTTGAGGATCCAAAGCAAGCCAACAAGGTCTGTAAGCTGCAATGATCCATTTATGGATTGAAGCAAGCTTCTAGGAGTTGGAATCGACGTTTTGATGAAGTAGTCAAAGATTTTGGCTTCATTTGAAAAGAAGATGAGTCTTGTGTCTACAATAAGGTTAGTGGGAGCTCTGTAGCTTTTCTGGTCTTGTATGTGGATGACATACTACTCATTGGAAACGACGTTCCCATGCTGCAATATGTTAAAGATTGGCTAGGGAAGTGTTTCTCAATGAAGGACTTAGGGGAAGCAGCCTATATACTCGGTATAAAGATCTATAGAGATAGATCTAAGAGTCTGCTAGGCCTAAGTCAGAGTACATATATTGATAAGGTGTTGAAGCGGTTCGAAATGCAAAATTCCAAGAAGGGATTATTGCCCATGTCACATGGAATCACTCTTTCGAAGAGTGGTTGTCCTTTCAATGAGATTGAGAAGGAACGCATGAGTAGAATTCCCTATGCCTCGGCCATAGGATCTATCATGTACGCCATGTTATGTACTAGACCAGATGTGTCATATGCCTTGAGTATGACAAGAAGATACCAATCCAATTTCGGGTGAGAGTCAATGGATTGCAGTCAAGGACATCCTAAAGTACTTGAGAAGAACTAAGGATGCTTTCTTGATATTTGGCGGAGAGGAAGAGTTGCGTGTAAGGGGTTACACTGACGCAAGCTTCCAAACCGACAGAGATGACTTTAGATCACAGTCGGGATATGTGTTTTGCCTGAATGGAGCAGCGGTGAGCTGGAAGAGTTCCAAGCAAGAGACGGTGGCTGATTCTACAACAGAGGCTGAGTACATTGCCGCGAATGGCGCAGCAAAGGAAGCTGTTTGGATCAGAAAGTTTGTTTCTAAACTTGGTGTGGTTCCTAGCATTGCAGATCCAGTTGAGTTGTATTGCGACAACACTGGGGCGATCGCGCAATCAAAGGAACCCAGGTCGCACCAGAAATCCAAAAATGTTCTCAGGAAGATCCATCTGATTCGAGATAATATCAATAGAGGAGACGTTCGGATATGCAAGATTCCTACAAATGAGAATCTGTCAGATCCGCTTACAAAGCCGCTTGTGCAGTGGAAGCATGAAGGGCACACTAGGAGCATGGTCATACGGGATGCGTCAGATTGGCTCTAGTGCAAGTGGGAGACTGTTGGAATAGATGCCCTAGAGGCAATCTAGTTTAGTGTGAATTTATTTTGGCTAGAACATTCATTATATTATTTATTGGATATTTAATATAATGAAGTCCTTAGATTTACAATTGTGTTGTTTATCTTAAATATCCCTAGTCCAGTATAATGATTAATGGGACAATCATCTATATACTAGTATGGGGTTGGATTGATATGGATATATCATGATTAAAGACATGGGTGTGCATTAAGGGTAATGGCGCACCAGATTGACCCATCTCCGAAAAGGCTACATACATGTTATGTTTAGTCACAAGTTCGTCTTGTGGTGCAATGGTATTGTCATCCTTAGACTTGAAGTTTCTAGATATTCTAGTTGTGGATTATTGTGATTTTGGTAGCGTTAAACGCTACACTGTAACTGGGTAGTTATAAAGGCGTGTACCGGATACAATAAGAAGCAAGCTTAGAGATCGTAGTGGACGTATATAGAATTTGTCCCTCCCACATAACGAGAGCAAATATCCTAGGCCACTCGAGAGATAGTGCTTATAGAATGTCTGGCCAGACTCAAATAAATCAATATAGGATATTGATGTTATTTGCACGAATAAGGCTATTCCCATGGATCGAGAAACTATGGATTGGATATACGAGTGTGACTTGTATTTCTCGTGTCCAATCCAGATATGGAGACAAAGGGATGAGACAATTACTTGTACAAGGTTTGTCGGATGACTATTCTATTAGTTGGCTAGAATGGATGTTTTGCTAGAAACCGCTCCATATTAGCAAATTGTTGCTACCAACTAGATAGAACCTATGGGGTCACACGCTATATAGAGTTGAACTAGATTTGAGAATTAATTAATAGGATTAATTAATTAGAAGGATCACTTTGCAACACCTTGCAAATTTAGGAGGACTAATTTGCAAGGAAGAGACTAAACCGAATTCTAGTAGGACTAGAATGGATCCTTTAGGTAGTTGGAAAGGATTTGTTTGACTATATAAAGGATTCTCCTTCATTCCTTCCCACACTTATGAGCCTTTAGTTCATAACTTGAGTGGGAGAGAACAAAAGGAGAGAGAGAGCAAGCAAGCAAGAGAGGCGCACGCCCCCCTTGTCGCCGCCCCATCCCGTCGGCCCAAACAAAGAGGCCGATCCTCCTTGTTTCCTCGCGTTGTGTGATTTCTTCTTCCTCTTCCTCCATTCCGGGATAGCACAAAGGATAAGGAAGATCTAGAATTCAATTCTAGGCGTGGATCAACTATAGAGAACGTGACACAATTCACGTTACAAGTCATCATAGGAGAAACCCTAAGGTGTGTAACTTGATTTCTTCCCTTACCATCGTTATGTCTCTTGACCTGTGATCCATGAAGGGTATTGCATGGATTATATTTGTTTTTAGGCTGCGTATCCATGATCAAAACCTACACATTGCTGCTTCAGGCGCAACAAAGGAGGCTGCTTGGATAAAGAAGTTTATCACTGAGCTTGGTGTGGTTCCTAGCATTGTGGATCCCATTACTTTGTATTGTGACAACACTGGGGTGATCACACAAGCCAAGTAACCCCGGTCGCACTAGAGGACAAAGCATGTACTTAGGAGATCCATCTAGTTCGAGAGATAGTCGATCGAGAAGATGTGAAGACATGCAAGATTCCAATAGATGATAATCTGTCAGATCCTCTCATTTTATTTAATTAGTCCTATTAATTATTAAACATATCTAGCTTAATCCATATGGTGTGTGACCCCATAGGTTTCTACGTAGTTGGTAGTAACAATTACTAACATAGAGAGGCGTCTAGCAGCACATCTATGTCACCCAACTAATAGAAATGGTTAGTGATCCGACAAACCTTGTGACCAATGTTACCGTATCGTATCATCCCTTTGTCTCTATATCGGGATTGGACATGAGACATACAACTCACACTCATATATCCAATCCATAGTTTCTCGATCCTAGAAATAGTCTTATTCATGCAGATAACATCAATATCCCATATTGATTTATCTAAGTCTGGCCAGACATTCTATAAGCACTATCCCTCGAGTGGCCTAGGATATTTGCTCCGGTTATGTGGGAATGACAAATCCTCTCTACATCACTACCAACTCTATGCTACCTTTCTATCATGCCCGATAACTATGTTTATAGTTACCCGGTTAAGGCACAACGTATGATAATATCGAAGCATGATATTTCACAACTAGAGTATCTAGTGACCTCAAGTCTAAGGACCACAATACCATTTTCACTACAAGAAGCACTTGTGAATTTTACGTAATAGTATGTAACCTTCTCGTGGTGGGTCATTCCAGTATGCCATTACCCCCAATGCATACACATGTGCTAGACTTGATATCTCATACCAATCAACCCACATACTAGTCTATAGTTGATCGTCCTGTTAATCAATATAAAGGACAAGGGATATTTAAGATAAACAACAAATTGTAATCTAAGGACTGCATTATATTAAATATCTCCATAAATATTACAATGATTATTCTAGACAAAATACTGTCCATACTAAATAAGATTGCCTCTAGGGCATCTATTCCAATAGTCTCCCACTTGCACTAGAGCCAATCTGGTGCATCTCGTATGCCCATAGATCAAGTGTGCCCTTTATGCTTGCACTGAACAAGCGACTTTGTAAGTGGATCTGACAGATTTTCATGTGTAGGAATCTTGCATATCTTCACATCTCCTCTATCTATGATCTCTCGAATAAGATGGAATTTCCTGAGTACGTGCTTGGCTTTTTGGCGTGACCTGGGTTCCTTGGATTGTGCGATTGCCCCAGTGTTATCACAGTACAACTCTATTGGATTCACAATACCAGAAACCACGCTAAGCTCAGTAATGAACTTCCTAATCCAAACAGCCTCCTTTTCTGCACCCGATGCAGCAATGTACTTAGCCTCAGTTGTAGAATCAGCAATTGTCTCTTGCTTGGAACTCTTCCAGCTCACCGCTCCTCCATTTAGGGAAAAAACGAATCCCCGACTGCGATCTGAAATCATCTCTGTTGGTTTGGAATATTGCATTAGTGTAACCCTTTACACCTTGCTCTTCCTCCCCTCCATATATCAAAAATACATCCTTAGTTCTTCTCATGTACATAAGGATATTCTTGACAGCAATCCAGTGACTCTCACCCGGATTTGACTGGTATCTGATTGTCGTACTCAACACGTATGACACATGTGGTCTAGTACATAACATGACGTACATGATAGCCTATGGATGAAGCATAAGGAATCCTACTGATGAGGTTCTTCTCAATCACATTGGAAGGACAATCATCCTTCGAATGGGTGATTCCATGCGACATGGGCAAGAATCCTCTCTTGGATTCTTGCATGTTGAACCATTTAAACACCTCGTCTATATATGTACTTTGACTTAGGCCAAGCAGCTTCCTCGATCTATCCGTATAGATCTTGATACCAAGTGTATAAGATGCATCCCCTAAATCCTTCATTGAGAAACACTTCCCTAGTCAATCTTTAACAGATTGCAAGGTAGGAATGTCGTTTCCAATGAGTATTATGTCATACAAGAAAAGAAACACAACAACGCTCCCACTAACCTTCTTGTAAACATAAGTTTCATCTTCGTTCTTTATGAAGCCAAACTCCTTGACCGCAACATCAAAACGTAGATTCAAACTCCTAGAATCTTGCTTCAACCCATAAATGGATCGCTGCAACTTACACACTTTATGCGATCTGGATCCTCAAAACCCTCTGGCTGTGTCATGTACACACCCTCAAGGAGGTTTAAATATAGCAACGCTATTTTGACATCCTTATGTCAAATCTCATAATCGTGATAGGATGCAATAGAAAGTAAGATACAAATGGATTTTCTGTCTGAATCCTTTTTCCACCAATCGGCCCTTATAGGCAATCACATTTCCATCCATGCCAATCTTCTTCTTGAAGACCCACTTGCACCCTATGGGCCGAGCCCCTTTGGGTGGTTCCACCATAGTCCATACTTTTTTGGTATACATGGATTCCATTTCGAATCTCATGTCTTCAAGCCTTTTTTGAGAGTCCGGCCCTTTCATGACCTCTCCATAGGTAGTAGGTTCAACATCTATGAGTAGTGAGCCACCGGGCTCAGTAAAGAGAATTACATACCTCTCTGGCTCATGGCACACCCTACTCGACCTACAAAGTTCTTGTGTTACCTGGTTAGGTTCCTTCACAACTGTAAGCTCAATGCAGTTTCAATGTTTCAAAGACTTGAAATAGCTAGTCTATTTCAAGGCCTTGAAAAAACTTTCAAAGCTTTGAAACTGACTGAGACTTCTAAGCTTGATCTTGGGGGGGGGGGTTTCTTTTTATGTTTAAACTCCTAAACCCCTGCGCATTATCTATTATTACTTGATGATGAAAGACATGCTTTTTGATATGTTTCACAACATCTAATTCATCTGTTTGAGTCAGTTTTGCAAGGAATATTACTTCCTATTCTGCAGGTTATATTTCATAACCTGAGTTTTGCAGGAAAGGAATTCATGGGTTGATTTCATTCTGCAATCAATTTGTTGATCCTAGCAGATTCTCAACATGTTTATGGACAAGATCAGATCAGTATCTCTGAAGATACTAAGCAACTATCCGTTGGAAGAAGACTATTAGAGAAGTCAAAGTTGTTGCATACAAAATAGGAAAAGTTGTTGCTGAAGATCCTGAAGATTTGCAGATCAAATCAGCTGTATATAAGGAGCTCAGTTTGAATCATTTGATACATAACTCAACGGTCAAAATCTAGAGACACTCTCAAACTATTCAAGGATTGTCAAGCAACAAAGAGGCAGATCAAAATCTCAATCCAATTCTCAGAAGAACACTGCACTCTCACAGCAGTTTCATCTCTTGTGTTCTTCTGTTCTGAACTTTATTTGTATATCTTTTACATACTACTACTTTTTACATTCTCAAGGATTGTTCAAGGTGAACGATAGAGAATTCTTAGTTAATTAGATAGCTAGAGCAGGTACTAGATAGGTTAGTGAGAATCACAAGCTGTAACAGAGTAAGGTATCGCTCTGTGCTTGAGATCTAGGGCTTAGCTGTAGATTAATAAGAATTTTGTTGAAAATCCTACAGGGAGAAGATCCCAGAGGTAGAAACGGAGGTCCAAGTGGACTGAACTCTATATATCTTGTATCTCTTGCATTTACTTTTTAGTTGCATACTTAGAACTTTTGCGGGGCATTCAAAATAGTTTCATTTCAAGGGTTTGAAACTCATTTCAAGTCCTTGAAATAGACTTATTCTTTCCTTACTCTAAATTTTTTCATTCCAAGGGCTTGAAACTCATTTCAAGGCCTTGAATCTCTTTATAAAACTTCTGAAACCACTTTTCTTGCAAAGTTAGCAAAAGTTTGCATACTCTATTCAATCTAAGACATCAAGTTGATACTACCAACTCCTGAGGCTGCTATTGCTGCAACTCCTGGAACACAACCAGATGTCGCACATGTAAGTGTTCTAGAAGCTCCGGGGTATGTGCCAAATGTATTCAGAGAATGAGAAGATGGGGGTAAAGACGCAGTTATGGATAAGCCTCACCAAGATGCAACCCGAAAGACTAATACTCCAGTTGTCGCGATCGAGGCGCCAGCAAAAATCGCTCCACTTGTGCCAACTCCAAACGCCTCAAGAAATGTTGCTTCCTGTGATGGACTTAGCGAAAACTTGTCCCTTCCTTGCATGGTTGTGGGAGATCCTCATTTTGGGGAGGGTTCGTCTAGCTTTGATCTAGACACCCTCTTTGCTCAAAACCCTTGGGCGGTCTGGGCCACACAAACCGTTGAGACTGTTGCTACTCAAAGAAACAATATGATCCCTGAGGAGTATTTCATGCGCGAAGCTCTTGCAGATCAGAAATTTGCTGAAGCAGTGACTTCTGGTGATCAAACAATGACTCCCATCCCTTTGCTTCAGCAGATCGTTGAGGGAACTTGTAAAATTATCTTCGAACATGTACTTTTTGCCATACGCATGCTTTCTTATAGGTTGAATTAACCCATTCTCTTTTTGAAAATATAGGTATAAGCCAAGCTTACCTGGAGTGGCTTATGAAAGTTCGCGTTTCATTTCCGGCCACGTTCTCAGGAGTGTTGGAGTTAGCGCCCAAAGACAGGGAAGATCTTCTTACGGAGATGACAGACCTGCTAGAGAGTATAAACAACATGACTCCCACAAGCATCACCTCTGTTTCCAATGCTCAATGTTTTCTGACTAGGGCTTATGGCATCCAGCAGGTTTCAGGGGGAAAGTTGAACCTTGACTTTCTCATTCAGAGATTAGTGAAGATCAGCAACTCTGTGAAACTCAAGTTTGGCTATGCCAACTACAATCTGGAGAATGCTGCTCTAAAGGCACGAAAAGAATTACTCGAAAAGGCTATCGAGGAGTTCGCGGAGGCCGCCAAGAAGCACAAGAGCAACAAAGAGCGCTTAGATCGCTTGGCTTCTAATTCCATAAAATTGTCAGCTGAAGACTCGCTTCTGAAAGACCTACTTGAAAATTAGTAGTCTAGTACTGTAACAATTTGAATCGCTTCTGAAACAATGATATGTATTGAGTTTTTTCACTCTTAATCACAATTGTGAACTTTTGTCTTTGCATTTGCTTTGTGCATGTTAAGCATCATGTTGTCGTTTCTGCCTAACTCATGCCTCTGAATATTGATGTTGCCACATCATGTAGTTATACGCGCGTTACCACCATCTAAAAGATAGATTAGGATTAAGCGCGGCTGCAAACAAACTTTATTGGCATAGCGATGCTATTTTTCCAAATAGGCTTAAGTCTGCTGTCATTTAGACAAACTCGGGCATTATGTATATGCTATCTAAACAGATAGGCTTAGTTTTGCTGCTATCTAAACAGATAGGCCTTATTTTGCTGCTATCTAAACATATAGGTATTTTTTCGCATATTGCTGCTATCTAGACAGAGGCTTAGAAAGGATTGCTATCTTGGTGGATAGGCTTAGAAGAGATTGCTATCTGGGCAGATAGGCTTTTATTTTCGCGTTTGGCTGCTATCTAAACAGATAGGCTTAGTTCATGGTATTAGCAGTTTTGACTATCAGTCGCGCAAAGTAGAGTAGAAATAACAGTTGATAAAAGAGCTCTCATATGGGAGAGTTATTATCATTAATAAAATCGTCATATGGGAGGATGTAAACAGAAAGCAAGCTACATAGTAATATAAAGCAATAATCAATGAGGCTAAGGATAATACTTCTTAATCCATCGTATGTTGATCGGATTGGGAGTCGTGGCAGCCCCATGGCAGCGTTGGATATTGCATTAGCCACTATCAAAAACTTCCTTAACTTCAAAAGGCCCCTCCCAGTTAGCTGCAAACTTGGGATGAGCGGCTTCGCGCATGCTGTGATCAGAAGCCCATAGTACTAAGTCTCCCACAGCGGAATCTCGATGTTGAACGGTCTTGTTATAGGCTCGAGAAATCCTCTCCTTGTATTTTGGCGTTTTCCTTCTTGGCCTGTTCGCGCTTCTCCTCTAATAAAATGAGATCATGGTCGCGCGTATTTTCTATAAAGTGCTGAAGGATAACCTTGCAGAATTAAACTTGATCTCAGTAGGGATCACTGCTTCGGCCCCATAGCAAAGTAGAAATGGATAAGCCCCATTAGAAGTCCTTGGTGACGTACGACAGGCCCACAATGTCAATTGCAAGGAGTCTGCCCACTTCTTGTGATCATCTGCGACCATTTTACTCAATATCCTTAGCAAGGTTTTGTTTGGGGCCTCAACTTGGTCGTTTCCCTTCGGGTAGTAGGGTGTCGAGCACACTTTCCTTACTCTATACTCCATCAATTTTGCTGCTACCTGGCGATTGACGAAGGAATTACCATTGTCAAACAAGATGGTATTAGGAATCCCGAAGCGGTAGATGATGTTCTCCTGAATGAACTTAACCACCGCCAATGCATTTGATGTCTTGAGTGGGACCGCTTCGACCCATTTGGTGAACTGCTCTGTCCCAGTAAGGATGAACTGATTTCCATGCGATGGTGGACGAATGGGACCAATGAAGTCTATGGACCAAGTATGAAATGGCCAACGAGTTCCTAGCGCGTGCAAGTCGACTGCAGGAGCATGAACTAGATTTCCATTGAATTGGCATTGTTGGCATCTTTTGCCCTTCGCGCGGTTTGCTTCCATAGTTGGCCAAAAGTAACCAACAGTTAAAAGCTGTCTGCATAACTTCGTGCCTCCTTGATGTTCTACTTGGTGAGACATCTCCATGACTTCTTGTAATTCTTGGTCGTTCAAGCATCTGATTAAATTCCTTTCATGTCCTTTCCGCAATTGCAAACTTTATTACAACACATACCTCGCTGACTTCCTTTTGAGTTTTTCAGCTTCTTTCCTGTCACTTGGAAGAATTTCGTCTTCCAAGTAGTCGATCAAATGCTTCCTCCAATCTACTTCATCATCAATCGCAGAATTTCCAAAGAATCCTTTAACAGTGCACATTTCTCGCAGCTCCCCTGCAAGGTTGCAGCATACAATGACATCTGCGGCCAATGGATTTCGTATCTCAGCGCTTTCCTGTAGATGGATACCTCATTTTCTCCGCAGGAATGTTGATGAATCTTCTCCTGCAAATTTCGACCCTCTTCTTTAATGACGCATCTCATAAGGATCCCCCCGGGTACCTTGTAATAAAGCAGGTTTTCATGTATGCAGAAGCCTTTTGTGGAAACCCAATTTTCCTTACTTCTTCCCTCATTCATCGCGCGCATGATGGGTTTCCTCCAGTCTTGAGCTTCGACCAACTCATCCTCACACAAGTTCCCTATCAGAGAGGGGGTTGTTTACTTGTTTTAACTTCAGTAGATATTTTGGCAGGACACTTATCTGAGCTGATCTTTTACCCTAAAGTAGTCAAGGCATCTTCATGTCGGTTATCTGACCTAGGAGTGTGCTCATAATTGATGGATTAAAACCTTTGTATCAGTTTCTGCACAATTGATCTCTAGCTTAGCAAATTTACTTCTTTCATGCCATACTCTCCGGAAGCTATTGGAATAGATGCCCTAGAGGCAATCTAATTTTAGTATGAATTGGCTAGAATAATCATTGTATTATTTATGGAGATATTTAATATAATTAAGTCCTTAGATTTAAAAATCATGTTATTTATCTTAAATATCCCTAGTCAAATATCATGATTAACAGGACGATCATCTATAGACTAGTATGGGGTTGGATTGATATGGAGATATCACGATCCAACACATGGGTATGTATTAGGAGTAATGACATACCGGATTGACCCAAATCCGAGAAGGCTAAATACAAGTTATGTAAATTCACAAGCGCTTCTTGCGGTGATAGGATATTATCATCCTTAGACTTGAAGTCACTAGATCCTCTAGTTGTGGAATATTATGCTTTGACAACGTCAAACGCTACTCCGTAACTGGGTAGTTATAAAAGCGCATGTTGGGCACAATAGGAAGCAAGCTTAGAGATGGTGAGTGATGTAGATAGGATTTTTCCCTCCCACATAACAGGAGCAAATATCTGAGGCCACTCGAGGGATGGCGCCTATGGAATGTCTGGCCAGACTCATATGAATCATGGGGATATTGATGTCATATGCATGGATAGGGCTATTCCCAGGATCGAGAAACGTGGATTGGATGTACGAGTGTGACTTGTATGTCTCGTGTCAAATCCGGATAATGAGACAAAGGGATGCGATAATAAGATCACAAGGTTTGTCAAGATGACTATTTCTATTAATTGGGTGGCATGGATGTGTTGCTAGACACGGCTCCATGTTTGTAAATAGTTACTACCAATTAAGTAGAAACCTATGGGGTCACACGCCATATGAATATAATTGGACAAGGGACTTAATTAATAAGGATTAATTAAAAGGATCATATTGCAACAAGCTGCTAACTTAGTAGGACTAATTAGCAAATAATACTAATCCATATATGGATAGGATTAGTATTGGGCCCTTATGGAAACAACTAGGAGTAGTTGGACTATATAAAGGAACTCATTCCTTCCCTCTGAATACATGTTATTCATAACACATATTGAGAGGAGAGAAAAGAGTTGAGAGAAAGCAAGCTAAGAGGCCGAACGCCCCTTACCCGCCGCCCCAAACCCGTCGGCCAACAAAGGGAGGCCGAGCTCCTCCTTTGTTGCTTCGTTGCGTGATTCCGTTGTCTCCTTCCTCCGTTCTAGCTAGCACAAGAAGGTTGGGAGGTCCAATTCTCTATCGTAGGCGTGGATCAACCGTAGAGAACGTGACATTATTCACATTTGAAGTCATCACAGGAGAACCCAAAGGTACACACATATTAATCCATTACTATGGTTATGTATTCTTGAATTTCGATCCTTTGAGGGATTTGAACGAAATAATTATCTTCTTCCTCTGCGATTCCATGTTCAAAACCCTACAGTGGTATCAAAGCCACAGGTCGTAGAGCATAAAGTAGTTTATGTGTTACGATTTTGTTTTTTTTAAGACTTTAAATTCATGTTTATCGCGTAAAACGACAAATTAAGCATAGTAGATGCAAATTGAATGGTGATTCAATCTAACAAGATCTAATTGTTCATTTGATGCAACAAATTAGTGAGTTTTTGGTTTTAAGATTAGGGTTTGGGCACATGTTTGGAAAAAGGGTTTTTCAACATGGAAACAACTTGGATTCGGCAACAAGGAAAGGAGTTGTTTTTGGAAACAACTCCTAGAAGGGTTCGACCCCCCCCCCCCATAGGGGACCGCCCCTGTGCCTTTCCGCCCAAGCCACGCACGGCCTAAGGGCCGGCCGGGCCTAGGCGCGACTGGGGAGACCGGCGGCTTGGGCTAGGTCGAGCCCCAGGGCCGTGTGTGATCCAATAGGGCTTTGGGAAGTTCTTTTTGGATTTTTTTGACCCTACTTCTTCCAAAACAATTAAAAATTGAACAAGCGCGTTAAAATTGGTTTTAGCTGTTTTTGTGCTATTCACATGGTGGTTGGATATGGCCTTAGGTTGTTGTTTGTGTGTGAATGTTTATTTTGTGGTTTGTTTTACGGCCTGCGAGCTGATCAATTAATGTAATAGTTAATTAATGTTTACGGCCTGCGAGTCGTTTATTTCTCAACTTGTGAGATTTATTTTATTTAGTATACGTGTAGATAGATAAAATAGATTGTTAGCCAATATTGAAGAAAAGAAGCCCAAAGACATAGGAGTCATGGAGATGGAGCATGGAGCATTCCACAAAACTATGAAGGATGGACCAAAAGATGGAAGCGCATGGTGATGTGATCTATTTTTAGGGTTCATAGATATTCTCATTGGCTTGGGAATATCTTAGTCTAGAAAGACCATATCCACATCACGTTTATTTTGTTGTGGTTGTTTATTTTATTGTCTTATTATTTTGTGATTGGTGTATGGTTGATGCATGCGATTAGGATAATAAGAAAATTAGACAACCCGAATCTACGATTTGGAGTTTTTCCCAAAATTCAAACATATAGATCATGTTGATATGGATCAACAATACAAATTAAAATTGGAAGGCAAATCCCTCATTTATAATATTGTGTTTATCCCTTCTGGTTATTTAGACGCTCATCATGATCACTATATCCCATGATTGTGCGTGCCAAAGCATGGCAACATGGTTTATCGTGATTAGATGCGATGGCACGTAACAATGTGCAATTGTTTAAGTAAGAGGTTGGACACAACTAGATTTAATAAGATTAAAAGAACCTAGAGGCATACAATTGGGATTATCCATGGGGATGGATAAATAATGGTTATTTGCCCAATTGAACCAAGAGTTACATATGATGTAATTAGAATGGTTCCTACCTAAATAACCAATTCCGGGTGACTTGCCAAAGCAAGCTCGGAAAAGGCAAAATATAGATCTTGGCCCACTAGAATATATAAGGATATTTTCCGCATTAATATGGAGGGTTGTTAATCCGAGAAAAATAGTGGGAGCTATATTTAATAATCTAGCCATTATTGAGTATAGTAAAATCATACTAAAATCTTGTATATTTCTCGTTTTGAGGAATTCCAATGGCGAACAATCCATCGAATTCATCACACTCCCTACGGGATGTTCTTGAGAAGGACAAGCTTTCTGGAACCAACTTTCTAGACTGGTATTGAAATTTAAGAATTGTTCTTAAACAAGGAAAGAAACTGTACACACTAGAAGAATTCGTTCCAGAGGGTCCAGAGAACAATACCCCTGCAGCCCTAAAGGCGTATCAGAAACGTGTTGACGATGCTAATGATGCGGCCTGCCTTATGCTTTGCACCATGTCTCCTGAGCTTCAGAAGCAACATGAGAACATGAATGCAGTCAATATGATCAAACACTTGAAGCAGCTCTTTCAAGAGCAGGCAAGGGTTGAAAGGTATGAAGTTTCTAGGGCATTGTTCAACAGTCACTTGGCGGAAGGGAACCCAGTAGGACCGCATGTGTTGCGGATGATCGGGTATCTTGAGAATCTCGATCGCCTAGGGTCCCCGATTGGTCAAGAGTTCGCCACGAATCTCATTCTGCAATCATTGTCAGATAGTTTTGGACAATTCATCATGAACTATAAAATGAATGAGATCGCCAAACCTCTACCAGAGCTACTCAATATGTTGAGGACAGCTGAACAATCCATCAACAAGGGAAAGGGCAAGGCCATAATGATGGTGCACAAAGAAAAGGGCAAAAGGTTTGCCTCTACTTCCAAGGGTAAAGGCAAGGCAGTTGCTAAACCTAAGGAAAATGCTCTTAAACCTGCTGGTGGTGTGGCCAAAGGCGTGATCAAGGGTGATTGTCACTACTGCAGTCAGCCTGGACACTGGAAAAGGAATTGCCCAAAGTATCTGGAGGATAAAAGACTTGGGATAGTGATCCCACAACCACCAGGTATATTTGTTATAGGTGTTAATTTAACTACTTCTTCGTCATGGGTATTGGATACTGTATGTGGATCTCATATTTTTCGAAATATGCAGGATCTAAGTAGAAGTCAAAGATTAGCAAAAGGAGAGGAGGACTTGCGCGTTGGGAATGGAGCAAGAGTTGCTGCATTGGCTATAGGCGTGTATAGGCTGTCTCTGCCTTCTGGATTAGTATTAGAATTAGATAATTGCTTTTATGTTCCTGCTATGAGTAAGAACATTATTTCCATATCTTGTTTGGACAAGAAAGGTTTTACTATTTCAATAAAGAACAATTGTTGTTCCATTTATTTTGATAGTATTCACTATTGTAGTGCGCAATTATTTAATAGATCATATATCATTGATCTAAGCTATCCAATATATAACATAAATACTAAGAGGATTAAATGAATGATTTAAATCCTGCTTATCTATGGCATTGTCGTCTAGGCCATATAAATGAGAAACGTGTATCTAGACTCCATAAAGATGGATTTCTAGACTCATTTGATTTTGAATCATATGAGACATGTGAGGCTTGTTTGTTGGGAAAGATGACAAAGTCCCCTTTCAACAAGAGAGGTGAAAGGACAAGTGAGCAATTAGCACTCATACATACTGATGTGTGTGGGCTGTTTGCTACACCTGGCAGAGGTGGTTATGTCTACTTCATTACATTCACTGATGATTTCAGTAGATATGGATTTGTATACCTTATGAAGGCTAAATCCGAATATTTTGAGAAATTCAAGGAATTTAAGAATGAAGTAGAGAAGCAACTTGGCAAAAGTACCAAAGCTCTACGATCAGATCGAGGAGGTGAGTACTTGAGCCAAGAGTTAGATGATTATCTTAGAGAATGTGGGATATTATCCCAACTCACTCCACCCGAAACGACCCGATGGAATGGCGTGTCCAAGAGGAGGAATCGAACATTGTTGGACATGGTGAGATCTATGATGTGTCAAACAAATCTTCCGTTATCTTTTTGGGGATATGCTTTAATGTGTGCAGCTTTCACCATTAATCGTGTTCCATCCAAATCAGTCATGAAGACACCACATGAGATGTGGAGTGGGAGCCGTCCCACAGTGTCGTTTATGAGGATATGGTGCTGCGATGTTTATGTAAAACGTTACAGCCAGACAAACTCGGGCTGAAATCGGATAAATGTAAGTTTGTGGGATACCCTAAGGAAACTATGGGCTATTAATTCTACAATCCAACCGATAACAAAGTGTTTGTTGCTCGGACCGACGTGTTTCTAGAAAGAGAATTTGTCTCTGAAGAAGCAAGTGAGAGGACTGTAGAACTTGAAGAAATTCAAGAACCAAAAATTACTGATTCGGTTATGGAACATGAACAGGAACCACAACAGGTTGTGGAGCAACCTGTTCAAGTAACACAAGAGCTTCGTAGGTCGAGTAGAGTGCGCCAGGAGCCAAAGAGGTATGGACTTCTCGTGACGGAAACAGGTGACACTATGCTCATAGGAGATGACCCTACTATCTATGGAGAGGCCATGGAAGGGCCAAACTCTCAGAAGTGGCTAAAAGCCATGAGATTCGAGATGGAATCCATGTACACAAACCAAGTATGGACTTTGGTGGAACCACCCCAAGGGGCACGCTCCATAGGGTGCAAATGGGTCTTCAAGAAGAAGACGGACATGGATGGTAATGTAGTTACCTATAAGGTCCGATTGGTGGCAAAAGGATTCAGACAGATTCATGATGAAACTTTTTCCCCAGTCGCTATGACCAAATTCATCCGAATCCTACTTGCAATTGCGGCTTACTATGACTATGAAATTTGGCCGATGGATGTCAAAACAGCATTCCTTTATGGGAATCTTCTCGAGGATGTGTACATGACACAACCAGAAGGTTTTGTAGATCCAGAGCATGCAAATAAAGTCTGTAAGCTTCAACGATCCATTTATGGATTGAAGAAAGCTTCTAGGAGTTGGAAGCGACGTTTTGATGAAGCCGTCAAAGAGTTTGACTTCGTCAAGAACGAATATGAGTCTTGTGTCTACAAGAAGGTTAGTGGGAGCTCCGTAGCGTTCCTGGTCTTGTATGTGGATGACATACTTCTCATTGGAAACGACATTCCTATGTTGCAATCAGTTAAGGATTGGCTAGGAAAGTGTTTCTCAATGAAAGACTTAGGGGAAGCAGCCTATATACTTGGTATAAAGATCTATAGGGATAGATCTAAGAGGTTGCTAGGCCTAATTCAAAGTAGATATATAGACAAGGTGTTGAAACGGTTCAACATGAAAGATTCCAAGAAGGGATTATTGCCCATGTCCCATGGAATTACTCTTTCGAAGAGTGATTGTCCATAAATTAAGATTGAGATGGACCGCATGAGTAAGATCCCCTGTGCTTCGGCCATAGGATGTATCATGTACGCCATGTTATGTACTAGACCGGACGTATCATACGCGTTGATTATGGCGAGCAGATATAAGTCTAATCCGGGTGAGGGTCACTGGATAGTAGTCAAGAACATCCTCAAGTACTTGAGAAGAACTAAGGATGCGTTCTTGATATTTGGAGGTGAGGAAGAGTTGTGTGTAACTGTTTACACGGATGCAAGATTCCAAACTGACAGAGATGATTTCAGATCGCAGTCGGGATTTGTGTATTGCATAAATGGAGGAGCTGTGAGCTCGAAGAGTTCCAAGCAAGAGACGGTTGCTGATTCTACAACAAAGGCTCAGTATATTGCTGCAAGTGGTGCAGCAAAGGAAGCTGTTTGGATTAGAAAGTTTGTTTCTGAGCTTGGTGTAGTTCCTAGCATTGATGATGCCACAGTGTTGTATTGTGACAACACAGGCGCGATCGCCCAATCTAAGGAACCTAGATCACACCAGAATTCCAAACACGTACTCCGGAAGTTCCATCTTATTCGAGAGATTATCGATAGAGGAGATGTGAAGATATGCAAGATTTCTACAGATGATAATCTGGCAGATCCATTTACAAATCCGCTTGTTCAGCGCAAGCATGAAGAGCACACTAGGGCGATTGGTATACGCCATGCACCAGATTGGTTCTAGTGCAAGTGGGAGACTGTTGGAATAGATGCCCTAGAGGCAATCTAATTTTAGTATGAATTGGCTAGAATAATCATTGTATTATTTATGGAGATATTTAATATAATGAAGTCCTTAGATTTACAAATCGTGTTGTTTATCTTAAATATCCCTAGTCAAATATAATGATTAACATGACGATCATCTATAGACTAGTATGTGGTTGGATTGATATGGAGATATCACGATCCAACACATGGGTATGTATTTGGAGTAATGACATACCGAATTGATCCAAATCTGAGAAGGCTACACACAAGTTATGTAAAGTCACAAGCGCTTATCGCGGTGATAGGATATTATCATCCTTAGACTTGAAGTCACTAGATCCTCTAGTTGTGGAATATTATGCTTTGACAACATCAAACGTTACTCCGTAACTGGGTAGTTATAAAAGTGCATGTTGGGCACAATAGGAAGCAAGCTTAGAGATGGTGAGTGATGTAGATACGATTTGTCCCTACCACATAACGGGAGCAAATATCCGAGGCCACTCGAGGGATGGCGCCTATGGAATGTCTGGCCAGACGCATATGAATCAATATGGGGATATTGATGTCATAAGCATGGATAGGGATATTCCCAGGATCGATAAACATGGATTGGATATACGAGTGTGAGTTGTATGTCTCGTGTCCAATCCGGATAATGAGACAAAGGGATGCGATAATAAGATCACAAGGTTTGTCAAGATGACTATTTCTATTAATTGGGCTGCATGGATGTGTTGCTAGACACCGCTCCATGTTTGTAAATAGTTACAACCAATTAAGTAGAAACCTATGGGGTCACACGCCATATGGATATAATTAGAAAAGGGACTTAATTAATAAGGATTAATTAAAAGGATCATATTGCAACAAGTTGCTAACTTAGTAGGACTAATTAGCAAATAATACTAATCCATATATGGATAGGATTAGTATTGGGCCCTTTATGGAAACAACTAGGAGTAGTTGGACTATATAAAGGAACTCCTTCCTTCCCTCTCAATACATGTTATTCATAACACATATCGAGAGGAGAGAAAAGAGTTGAGAGCAAGTAAGGAAAGAGGCCGAACGCCCCTTACCCGCCGCCCCAAACCCGTCGGCCAATAGAGGGAGGCCGAGCTCCTCCTTTGTTGCTTCGTTGCGTGATTCCGTTGTCTCCTTCCTCCATTCTAGCTAGCACAAGAAGGTTGGGAGGTCCGATTCTTTATCCTAGGCGTGGATCAATCGTAGAGAACGTGACAGTATTCACGTTTGAAGTCATCACAGGAGAACCCAAAGGTACACACATATTAATCCTTTACTATCGTTATGTATTCTTGACTTGTGATCCTTGGAGGGATTTGATTAGAATAATTATCTTATTCCGCTGCGACTCCATGTTCAAAACCCTACAGAAGCTTGCTTGACAATTAACTTAGAATCCCCCATCACTATCATGTTTTTTACTTCCAAGGCCTTAGCCGCGATGAGACCAGCAATCAAAGCTTCATATTCAGCTTCATTGTTTGTTACTGCAAAAGTAAGCTTTCTTGACATCTAAATGACTTTTCCATTGGGTTTTGTAAGTACGGTTCCAGCTCCTCCTCCTAACCTTGTGGACGATCCATCAAAGTGTAGCTTCCAATACTGGGTCTCAATCGCGTACACTTCTAATCCCTCGAGATCTTGCTCCAGCATAGGCTCATAGTTCTCATCCAGAAACTGTGCCAACAAGTCTTCCACTTCTTGAGATTTGATGGCTTTGGGGCGCGCTCATGTGATTTCATATTGGGAAATGGTCATGTACCATTTTGCCAATATCTCGCAAGGAGGCGAATGCCCCAAAAATATCGTATAGGGTCGCTGTTGGTTACAATGACCACTTTGTGGGATGCAAAATAATGCTTTAGCTTTTCAATAACAAAAAATAAAGCTAAACAATGTCGTTCAATATTCGTGTACCTGGATTCTGCAGACTGGACCACACGCGATATGTAGTTGATAGGTCTCTCATGTCCTTCAAAATCCTGAGCCAGCAGTGCGCCAATGGACTTTTTCGTCGAAGTGAGGTACATGAGCAAGGGCGACCCTAGCCGAGGTTCGATCATGACCTGTGGGGATGCCAATAACTCCTTTAACTTCTCAAACATAATTTGGTGCTCTTCAGTCCACAGGTATATCGCGTTCTTTTTGAGTAAGTTGCCGAAGCAGAAATTCAGCTCTGTAATAGCTGATACGAACCTCCTTTAATATGATAACTTCCCCAGAAACGCCTTTAATGCACTTTGAGTTTGTGGTATAGGCAGACTGGTAATAGCCGCGACTTTTTGCGGGATCGGGCTCTATCCCATGCCGATGTATTACGCCACCTGTAAGCTCAAAGAAGTTTCAATGTTTCAAAGAATTGAAATAGCTAGTCTATTTCAAGGCCTTGAAACAGCTTTCAAGCCCTTGAAACTGACTAAGACTTATAAGCATGGTCTTAGTAGGAGTTTCTGTTTCTGTTTGAACTCCTAAACCTCTGTGCTTTATATATTATTACTTGATTATGAAAGACAATATTTTTTGATATGTTTAACACCATCTAATCTATCTGTTTGACTCAGTTTTGCAGGGAATGTTTATTTCCTATTCTGCAGGACTTATTCCCCCCCCCCCTTTAGAGTATTGCTCCTTCTTTTCTACCTACTGTACACCCCTTCACGACCCAAAAACTTTACTGAGGTTAACCCAAATGCACATTTAATGGGGTTCATTGCTCTGCATCTTTAGAAATCTTTCCTCGAGTCTTTCCAATGGTCTTGATTCTGCTTTGAATTAACCACCAAATCATCTAGATAGAATTCCACTTCCTGGTGCATCATATCATGAAATAGTGCCATCATCGCGCGTTAGTAAGTGGCCCCTGCATTCTTCAATCCGAAAGGCATCATCGTGTAGTGGAACACTCCCACAGGTGTGATGAATGTTATTTTCTTCGCGTCTTCTGGGTCCATCTTGATCTGATTATAATCGCTAAATCCATCCATGAAGCTAAACATCTGATGGCCTGCGGTAGAATCAATCAGGATATCTATGTTTGGTAATGGGAAGTCTTCCTTTGGATAGACCATTTTAAAATCCCTGAAATCAACACAGACGTGAAGGCTCCCGTTCTTCTTCAAGACAGGCACAATGTTGGCAAGCCAGGTGGGATGGTGATTGGTCTCAATAAACTTTGCATTCTGCAACTTCACTATCTCCTCATTTATCTTGACATTAACCTCTGGGCGAAAGGTTCTCGCGCTCTGCTTCACCGACTTTGATCCTGGAATAGCATCGAGTCTTTGCATGGTGACCCCCTTGTCCAAGTCTGGCATTTCATCATAATCCCATGCGAAGACATATTTTTACTCTTTCAGCAACTTCATCAATTCTTGCTCCTCCTCATCGTCGAGATCCGCGCTCAAGAAGACTGGTCTCCTCTTTTCTTCGACTGGGCTTAAGAATTATTCCTTCAGCTCCTGCTTCTGAGGTTTTGGGCAATCCTCCATGCATTCAGGAGCTTATTTCAATTCCTCGAATGGTGCCTTCCCCTTATCTTTGCTTGGAGCATCTATCAGCTCGCAAATTTGCTCAGGTACACCTTCGATAGGAAGGGTCAAAGATGACCCCGCGCACCTTCAGATGCGGTAGAACTTCTTCCCATTAGCATAGAAGCTCCCGACTTGTTTGCCTTGCTCATTATGCTCGACGAAACTCTTCAGGGTATACACATTCTTCCTCTGATAGGTTATTCTTGGGGAAGCTTCCTCCTGCATAAGCTGCTTTTCTTTTGGCACTTCGCGCGTCACCATCACTCCAGCTGGTGATTGATCCTTAATATCCTCCCACCTGGGCAAGGGAGTTGGCTGAAATGGTGCTGGAGTTTACTCATCCGCCATTTCTGTGAACCAAACTGCCTCCGAAAGATGTGCTTCGTCCAGATTAAAGGGGTTCACTGAGGCCGGTATCTCTACTACCCTGTTCTTCCATGGCCTTCATTACCTGGTGAACTGTGCATGGTATGGCATCGAAGCGGTGGATCCATGGTCGACCAATCTGGATTCCTAGCCGAATCAATCCGAGATTCATTCTTGAGTCACTCCCAAAACCCATCAAAAGTGATGGCCTTTTGACAATATTGCTCCCCGGGATTCCAGCCAGCTCATGGGTGTTGAGTGGAATCACATTCACTGTAGCTCCTCCATCGAAAAAAGCTCTTTTGAACTCGATGCCGTTGACAATGGCAGTCACATACAATGGTCTCTGATGGTTCGCATCCGTCCTCTTGTCCGACTCATCGAACGTCATGACCAGGCCACTCGATCGGGGGACCCCCGATGCCTTTTCCTTTGAGACAACAGGTTCCTCTCCATAGTCCTCTGCCACCCATAAAATGGCCTTTGTCGTATCATGTCTGCAAGTGCTGGAGAAGTTCATGTCATCGAAGAACTTCTCGAATTTGTTGGAATATTTCATCCGTTCGGCGCGTGAGTCTTCCGTATCCACGTCATAATCTTCCTCCTCGCAGATATCAGGTACAACTGGGAATTCTGCATCTGTGGCCTCTTTAAAATCCAAATCGAGATCATTGCAACCTCTTTTCCTTTGGGCTCCTGTTGCGTATGGGATGTCAAGGGATTGCTGCGCACATCTTTTGCTGGCCCATCAACGACCAACTGCCCCTCCTTGATCTTCCCATGGAAATCACACCATCTGGGGTCTCGCAGTTGTTCCCCAGAGGGTTTATGCTCCAGTGTCGGTAGGATTCCATCTTTGCGCCACCTCTTGCACAAGGTTACCGCATCCCCGATTGAACACGACAATGGGGGAGATTCCCTGGGCATGGGCCGTTGCTGATTTTGCGGAGATGCGACCGCACTCACTTCAGCCTCCCGTCCACGTTTATAGCTGGATCTCCCAATTCTCAAGCTGGAGCCTGCTGGCACGCGATCGTTCACATATCTCTTTTTCATCTTCTCCACCAATGGCTCAATGTTCCTGGTGCAGTCAATCAATTTGAAAAGGTAGGCATATTCAAATTTATTAACATACCTTTATACTCGTTGCGCATGCCCTGAAGGAATATCTCCACCAGACGGCTCTCAGAGACTTCATCAATGCACTCCAGAGACCTGGTTCTGAATTTCTTAATGAATGCCACCCCTTCTTCATCGTGCTTATTTGTGCATGCGAGAGAGGTGTATAGTGGTGGCCTTCTCCTCGACCTGGAAGAAATCGGTGTAGAATTTCTTCTCCATGTCTTCCCATGTCTTAACAGAACCAGTTTCAAGGGTCCTGTACCATTTATGTGAGACAGTCCCCAGATATTTAGGGAATCCGCGCATCAGTAGCCTGGTATCGATCCCATGCGGTCCCATCAAATCAACAGATCTCATCACATGCTCATGCTCATTCCCACTGACTTCATCGAACTTATCCCACTTGGGAGACTTGTACCAAACGGGGTTGGGCATCATGTATATGTCACGCGGGATGGGAGATGCATTATCAACCTTTGGAAGGATGGTATTAGCAAAGGATTGGTTCGCAATGAGGCTATCAAGTCTTTTCTCCAAGGCTGTTGAAAGTGTGAGTATGCAGATGTATAAGCAACTAATATACTCTAGAAGGGGGGGGGGGTGGAATAGAGTATGCCAACTTTTTTCAAAACTTGCTAACAAGTAGAAGAACTTGTGCAGACAATGAATTTCAAGGCCTTGAACACAGGTTCAAGCCTTTGAAGAGAAGCAGAAAGTTTTAGAACAAGTATGCCTGTTTCAAGGCCTTGAAAATAAGTTCAAACCCTTGAAAAATAAACAGTTTTTGTATGCTGCAAAAGCTTTGAAAGTAGATGAACTGAAAAATGCACAAGACAAGTGATTTATAGAGTTTAGTCAACTTGGGCTACGTCTCTACCTCAGGGATTAGATCCCTGCAGGATTTTCAACTCCATTCTTATTAATCAAAAGCTTATCCTTAGAACTCAAGCACAGAGAGTTCCCTTACTCTATTACAGCTTGTGGTTTTCCCTAACCTGTCTAGTACCTGCTCTTGCTAACTTATTAACTAAGAATTCTCTATTGTTCACTTTGAACAATCCTTGATAATGAATGTAGAAGTAATACAGAAATGATCTACCAATATAGATCTATACAGAAGATCACTTAAGAGTAGAAAACTGCAGTGAAATGCAGTGAACTTCTGTGTATGGATTGGAAGAGATGAAGAACTTCTTTGATGCTTGTGAATCCAGAATGATTTCTCTGTATTTTCCCGTTGAGAAATTGTGTTGTTGTTGCTTCGAATTTGAGCTCTTTAAATACTTCAAACAACTCTGCAAATCTCTCCAGATTTTCAGCAACAACTTTCCTATTTTGTAGGCAACAGAGTTTGACTACTTTAAGATCTTCTCCAACGGTTGCATGATCAAAATCTTCAGATATATTGTTGTAATCCTTCATTTAACCATCATGAGAAGCTGTCAAACACATCTGATTGATCATAGGATCAATGTATTCAAGTGTTTCCAAATCTGCAGCAATCCAGTTTAGGAAACAATCCTGCAAAACTTAGAGACAATATTTCCTGCATTATCATGGTCAAACAGTTGATATAGTACGACTCAAAATATGTTTAACAATTTGTCTTTCATCATCTAACAACACGTAATCAAACAAATGCAAGAGAGATAATAAATTAGATCAGAGAGTTAACAGAAAAACTCCCCCTGAGAATATGCTTTCAGGTTTAACAGTTTCAAGGCTTTGAATCCAGTTTAAATGCCTTGAAAATAGCCAAGACTATTTTCAAGCCTCTGAAGCTGATTCAAGGCTTTGAAAGCTGTTTCAAGGCCTTGAAATAGCCAAGCTCTTTCAAATCTTGAACAACCTGAGCTTTCAATCTCCCCCTTGATGAAAGACAAAACCAAATTTTGTTTGATCCTTAGTCTCTGCAAAATAAACTGATTAGTCTGCAATTTAAAGACACAGTTATTCCAAAAAGATCAAACTTATTTAAGTACCAAAACATAAATAATTCAGCAGATAAAATAAAATAATCCTAAAAACCTAAACTGAAACCTAGAATTTTCTCCCCCTTTTTTACTTTCATCAAAAGATAGAAGATGTTGGATCAAGTGTCTGGAAAATTTTGAGAACTTAAAGAAATAAGTAAAGCAGAGAAAATATGGAAGAAAGAATAGGCAAGATTAAGGGTCCTTCTCATCTTCTTGATCTCCTGTTTCTTCCTCACTTTCTTCACTGTTGGTTTGAAATTCTTGAGAGATCACATATATTTCTTCAATGAAGGAACTGATCTTTTCAATAACACTGTGGAATAGGAAGGTGAGACCTTCCAAGGCTTTCTTCCCATGCTTCAGCTTCTTCTTTACAACTAACATTTTCTGTTGAAGAGAAGCAATATTTATATTCTTCTTTCCTTCTTTAGATTCCTCTTGGGATGGATCTCTGTCAAGTTTCCCTTTTTTGGGATTGGCATACACACCATAAGATCCTGAAGAATTTTTTGAGTCTGAATCTTGAATAAGGATTTCCTTTCCTTTTCCTTAAGCCTCAGAGACTGTCTTCTTCTTGTCTCTCTTAGGGCTTCCAATATGGATACCCTTCTGCTTATCTTGTGCAGATGCCATAGTTGTTTCTTCCTTGCTTGAGCTTGATCTTTTTTTACTATCTTCTTGGGTGGTGAAGATTCTTCTTCTTCAGTGAAACTTTTTGACACAGAGTCCTCACTGATTTCTTGAACCTCTTCCACTGATGCTTTTCTCTTCTTCTCTGAGACAGGTTTTGAACCTCCAACCATCTTGATTCAGTCTGAGGCTCTTCTTGTGCTCATTAGGGTTAGGGAGAAGAAAAGAGAGAGATGGAATGATACGGAATGAAGGAGAAGAGAAGAGGATAAATACTGAAAGAGTTTGAGTTTCAAACGGAAACTAGTATCTCTCTGATTCTAAAAAGATTTGCAAAGATCAGAGAAAATTTCAAACTATTATGCCGTTGGAAAAAGAATATACTAATACTATTTTTGGTTAAAACAAAGTTTTGAAAAGGGTAGGGACTTTATTAGGCAAATATCTACAGAGATATCACCCAGTATAGAATGATCCAAGTTTATTGACTATTAGTGTGGCAGAATCATTTTCAAGGCTTTGAAAAGGCTTTCAAGGCCTTGAAACACTGTAACACTGCAACAGGTAAAAAATCAAAGCTTTGAACTGATTTTCAAGGCTTTGAAACTCAGTTCAAACCTTTGTAAACACAAACAACTTACATTTCTTACCTTATACTCCACCTAAACCAATGCAGCCTTATTTAGCATTCCCAATTCCAATCTTAGAGCTGAGAACCTCTCATCTGCTAATGGTTTGGTGAAGATATCTGCAATTTGCATGTTAGTAGCAACAAATTCAAGAATAATATCACATTTCTCAGCATGAACTCTGATGAAGTGGTGTCTGACATCAATGTGCTTGGTTCTTGAGTGTTGTACTGGATTCTTTGTAATTGAAATTGCACTAGTGTTGTCACACTTAATAGGTATGCCTTTGAAGTCAAATCCAAGGTCTCTTAGCTGTTGATAAATCCATAGTACTTGTGAGCAACATGCTCCTGTAGCTATATATTCAGCTTCAGCTGTTGATAGAGCAACTGAATTCTGTTTCTTGGAATGCCAGCTAATCAAAAATGATCCAATGAATTGACAGGTTCCAGAAGTGCTTTTTTTATCAACTTTGTAGCCTGCAAAGTCAGCATCTAAAAATCCACTTAAAGAGAAGTTATAATGTCTTGGATACCAAAGCCCTAAGTCTTTGGTACCATTCAGATATCTGAATATTCTCTTCACAGCAGTTAAGTGTGATTCTTTTGGATCAGATTGAAATCTATCACACATGCATACACTAAACATAATATCTGTTCTGCTTGCTGTCAAATAGAGTAATGATCCAATCATGCCTCTATACTCTTTTACATTGACACTCTTACCAGATTCATCCTTGTCTAAGGATAGTATAGAGCTCATTGGGGTCTTGGATTCCTTGCATTAAGCCATGCTGTATTTATTCAGCAAGTCTCTTGTGTACTTTCTTTGATTCAAAAAGATACCCTTCTTCAATTGATGTATTTGAAGTCCTAGGAAGAAGGTTAATTCTCCCATCATGCTCATTTCAAATTCCCTTCTCATAAGACTAGAGAATTCTCTGCATAATTGATCATTTGTAGCTCCAAACAGTATGTCATCAACATATATATGGACTACAATTAAATCTTTCTCATGAGTCTTAATGAAAAGAGTCTTGTCTACTAAACCTCTTTTGAAATCATTTTGAAGTAAAAACTTTGACAGTCTTTCATACCAAGCCCTTGGAGCTTGTTTCAAACCATAAAGAGCTTTGTCAAGTTTGTAAACATGGTCTGGAAAAATGTCATTTTCAAAACCAGGTGGTTGTGCAACATAAACTTCTTCTTGTAAGTAGCCATTCAAGAAAGCACACTTCACATCCGTTTGAAATAGTTTCATGTTCTTGTAAGATGCAAATGCAAGTAAAATTCTAATTGCTTCTAACCTGGAGACTGGATCAAAGGTTTCTTCATAATCTATACCTTCTTCTTGATTGTAACCTTGAGCAACTAACCTTGCTTTGTTTCTGATTACATTTCCACTTTCATCCAACTTGTTTCTGAACACCCATCTGGTACCAATGACAGACTGGTTTGTTGGTGCAGGAACCATGTTCCAAACCTTATTCCTCTCAAACTCATTGAGTTCACTTTGCATAGCAATGATCCAGTCTGCTTCTTGTAAAGCTTCCTTCACAGTTTTTGGTTCTACAAGAGAAATAAAAGCATTAAAAGCACATAAGTTCTTCAACTGTGATCTAGTTTGTGTACCAATGGTTAAATCTGATATGATATTATCAGCTGGATGGGATGAGAGATATTTAAATCTCTTTCTTGGAGACCATGGTTCAGGTTCACCATATATCATCTTTGGTCTTGAAGTAGTGGCTCTGTCACTTGAATCCTTCTGATCATCTTTTTCAAGGCTTTGAGCTGTATTTTCAAGGCCTTGAGAACTCTTTACAGGTCTTGAAAATGTCTTCATTTTCTTCTGAGCCTTTCTTGAATCCAAGTGGATTCTCAGTATCTTCCTCTGATTCATGCTTTTTCAAATTCAAGTCTGCAAAACTTTCACTCAAAGAACCATCACAGCTTTCATCAAAAATAACATGAATGCTCTCTTAAACCAGTTTGGTTCTTTTATTGTAAACTCTACAAGCTTTGATATTCAGAGAGTAACCAAGAAATATACCTTCATCACTTCTTGCATCAAACTTACCGAGATTGTCTTTTCCATTGTAATGGATAAAACAAGTGCATCCAAAAGGTCTGAAGTAAGAGATGTTTGGCTTCCTCCCTTTGAATAGTTCATAGGGGGTCTTCTTTAGAATAGGTCTGATCAAGCACCTGTTCAAAATATAGTTTGCTATATTCACAGCTTCTACCCAGTAGTGTTTTGGTAGCTTGTTCTCAAGAAGCATTGTCCTTGACATATATTCAAGAGTCCTGTTCTTTCTTTCAACAACACCATTCTGTTGAGGAGTTCTTGGAGCAGAAAAGTTATGAGAAATACCATGCTTATCACAAAATAAATCAAACTCTAGCTGATCAAATTCTCTACCATGATCACTTCTGATTGAAGCTACAGGTAGGTTTTTTAAGTTTTGAAGTTCACTACAAAGCTTTGAAAATTCAGAGAGAGCTTCAGATTTTTCTTTGAGAAACATAACCCAAGTGTATCTAGAAAATTCATCTACAACAACTAGCATATACCTTTTGCCTTTTGGAGTAGGAGTCCTCATAGGACCACAGAGATCCATATGAAGTAATTCAATAGGTCTAGTTGTACTTACAAACTTCTTCGACTTGAAGGAGCTTCTGGTCTGCTTCCCTTGTGCACAGGCTTTGCATAACTCATCTTCTTTGAACTTGGCGGATGGCAATCCTCTTACCAAGTCTTTAGAATTCAATTTTTTCAAAGTATGCAAATTGATATGACCAAGTTTCCTATGCCAAAGCTTTGAATCTTCTTTCAAGGCCTTGAGACACTTCAAACTTTCACCTGCAAGTTTGTTAATCTGAAAAGTATAAACATTGTTTGATCTAGAGGCTGTGAGAATGCAATCTCTTGATTTCTCATTTTGCACCACACACTTCTATTTATCAAATATGACTTTGTTGCCATTATCACAAAGCTGAGATACACTAAAAAAATTAAACTTCAAACCTTCAACCAAATAAACATCAGAAATAGAGTTTTCAGAATTTTTACCAACTTTTCCAATACCAAGAATATTGCATTTTCCTTTGTCACCAAGTGTTATTAAACCTTCTGATTGCTCCTTAAATTCAGAGAATATAGATATCTTTCCACTCATGTGTCTTGAGCAACCACTGTCCATGAACCACTTCTGTTCCTTGGTGACAACCTGCAAGTACCAATCACTGCCTTACCCAGCTGTTAGACCAAGTGTGGAATTTGGATTCATATTCAGGATCAACCGTGTTAGGTGGTCTAACCCCTTTAGGCACCAAAATCTGCTTAACCTGTCCTTTAAGTTGAAAAGGAAAAGTGTTCCTCATTATGTGAGGGTCTCTTCTTCTAAAAGGACAAGTCATTTTAACATGACCAGTTTTACAGCAGTAATGACAAGTAGGAGAGGTTTTGTTTCCAGTTTTCACAAATCTGGTATTGTTTCTTCTTGGAAAGTTTGGATTGAATCCAATACCAGCTTTGTGAACAGACTGTGAACTTCCTCCAAGAATCAAGTTCAACTTCTGTTCTGATCCAGCAAGCTTGATTTTGACTAGTTCAGATTCTTGAAGTTTCTCAGTAAGATTAGTCTTTTGTCTTTCTAAATCATCAACATGATGTCTTAGATTAACAAGTCTATCATTCACAAAGGAGTTTTCAGTGACTACTTCCTTGACTTGTGTTTTCAAGGCTTTGAAACTTGTTTTCAAGGCCTTGAAATCACTGTCAGTTTTCTTCTGAGAGATTTAAAGATTCTGATTTAGGCAAACAAGTTGCAAATTTTCTTTTGCTTGCTCATTAACTTTCTCTTTCAAAAGCCTGACCTCTTTCAGATAATCTTCCTCATTTAAAAGCATTGTTCTGAGATATTCTGAAATAGATTCTTTTGGCTTTGAAATTAAACAGTTAACCATTACCTCAATGTTCTTTTTCAGAACTGTCATCTTGTTTGGCCATGAAGCATAGATTGTCATGTTCTTCTTCATATTCAGATTCACTGGAGCTATCTGAATCACTCCATGAAGCTATCATGGCTTTCTTTCTTCTGTCATGATCTTTCTTCTGAAAGTTCTTTCTCTTTTTGTGTGGACAATACCTTATCAAGTGTCCTGCATCACCACACTCAAAGCAGTTCATAACTTTTGACTTGTTCTGTGAAGAGAACTTACCTTTGTAATCCTTGCTGCTGGATGGTCTATGCCTTTCTCTGTTGAATTCTTTGTTTCCATAGTTTCTCTTCATTTTGAGAATCCTTGTCAAGGCTTTGGAAATCAAGGCAATTGGATCTTCATCATCACCATCCTCAGTCTCAAGGCTTTGAATCCTCTCATTCTCTTTGGCTTTAGGGGCTAGATTTTTGACACCTTCTGGAAGTTCTCCATCAACTTCATTCATAGATATCACATGTGTCAGGAGCTTCCCTTGTAGGTCATCAAGTTGTAAAGTTGAGAGATTCTGAGCTTCTTCAATAGTTGTGGTCTTTGGTTCCCATTTTGCCTTTGGAAGACTTATGAGTATCTTCCTCACCTTTTCCTCATTGGAAAAATGTTTTCCCAGTGAGTCAAGGTTGTTGACAATATCAATGAATCTCTTAACCATATCTCTGATGGACTCATCTGCATTCATTTTGAACAGCTCATACTATCTGAGATAAATGTTGATCTTGGTCTTCTTGACTTGACTGGTTCCTTCAAAGGTAACCACAAGTTGATCCCAGATTTCTTTAGCAGTTGTGCATCCAGAGATCCTGTTGAATTCATCTGTACTCAAATCACAATACAAAATGTTAATAGCCTTGTAGTTCCTAGAAAATTTCTCTAATTCAGAAGAGGAGAGTGAGTCTTCTGTTTTGGGAGTCCTGATCCCATCCTTCTCTATATAGAAAGTATGAGGTCCATTTTAAATAATGGTCCAAAGCTCTAGATCTTGATCAATGATAAAAGATATCATGAGAGCTTTCCAGTGAGCAAAGTTTTCTCCACAGAATAGATGAGGTCTGTTAGCAGCTCTTCCCTGTGAGAAGCCACCATCACCTGCAGTACTCATGATCACCAGATGGTTAAATCTTATACAGTGATACAAGCTCTGATAAGAATTGAAAGTTTGAGTATGCAGATGTATAAGCAACTAATATACTCTAGAAGGGGGGTTGAATAGAGTATGCCAACTTTTTGCAAAACTTGCTAACAAGTAGAAGAACTTGTGCAGACAATGAATTTCAAGGCCTTGAACACAGGTTCAAGCCTTTGAAGAGAAGCAGAAAGTTTTAGAACAAGTATGCCTTTTTCAAGGCCTTGAAAACAAGTTCAAACCCTTGAAAAATAAACAGTTTTTGTATGCTGCAAAAGCTTTGAAAGAAGATGAACTGAAAAATGCACAAGACAAGTGATTTATAGAGTTCATTCCACTTGGACCTTCGTCTCTACCTCAGGGATTAGATCCCTGCAGGATTTTCAACTCAATTCTTATTAATCAAAAGATATGCCCTAGAACTCAAGCATAGAGAGTTCCCTTACTCTGTTACAGCTTATGGTTTTCCCTAACATGTCTAGTACCTGCTCTAGCTAACTGATTAACTAAGAATTCTCTATTTTTCACTTTGAACAATCCTTGAGAATGAATGTAGAAATAATACAGAAATGATCTACCAATATAGCTCTATACAGAAGATCACTTAAGAGTAGAAAACTGCAGTGAAATGCAGTGAACTTCTGTGTATGGATTGGAAGAGATGAAGAACTTCTTTGATGCTTGTCAATCCAGAATGCTTTCTCTGTATTTGCCTGTTGAGAAATTGTGTTGTTGTTTCTTCGAATTTGAGCTCTTTAAATACTTCAAACAACTCTGCAAATCTCTCCAGATTTTCAGCAACAACTTTCCTATTTTGTAGGCAAAAGAGTTTGACTACTTTGATATCTTCTCCAACGGTTGAATGACCAAAATCTTCAGAGATATTGTTGTAACCCTTCATTTAACCATCATGAGAAGCTGTCAAACACGTCTGATTGATCATATGATCAAAGTATTCAAGTGTTTCCAAATCTGCAGCAATCCAGTTTAGGAAACCTGCAAAACTTAGAAACAATATTTCCTGCATTATCATGGTCAAACAGTTGATATAGTACGATTCAAAATATGTTTAACATTTTTTCTTTCTTAATCTAACAACAGGTAATCAAACAAATGCAAGAGAGATAATAAATTAGATCAGAGAGTTAACATAAAAACTCCCCCTGAGAATATGATTTCTAGTTTAACAGTTTCAAGGATTTGAATCCAGTTTCAAGGCCTCGAAAATAGCCAAGACTATTTTCAAGTCTCTGAAGCTGATTCAAGGCTTTGAAAGTTGTTTCAAGGCCTTGAAATAACCAAGATCTTTCAAGTCTAGAACAACCTGAGCATTCATTTGTCACATTGGAAGGTGTGCTTCCTCCTGGGGTGGATGATGGGGTTGCAGCAAGTCCAGGGATGTAAGGCATGATGGGCTCATAGGGAGGTGGAGGTGCGTAGCTACTCTGGACCCCCGTCGCGTATGATGGCGATGCAGGGTAAGAAGATGGATTCCCAGCAGTCAGAGGAGATTTTGAAGACCTTGGTTGTGGCACAGGCCAATTCGGCAAAGATGCCTGCGGGTTTGGTGGTGAAGGCGTGAGCGCTGTGGGTGCCATAGTGGACCCAGTCAGATTAGAGGGTCCCTGAGCAATGGGTGCTGCAGTGGATCCATTCAGGGCTAAAGCTCCCTGGCTAGCACTCTGTGCAAGCCCTCCCAAAATGGTCATGATCTGGGCTATCTGGGCAGATTGGACTTGCATAGCCCTGGCTTGGCTCTGGATTGCAGCATTCAGAGCCTCCAAAGAAGGGTTGCTTCCTGTAGCCGTCTGGGTTTGAACATTGGTGTTGGTTGTGAGGTTGTCTTCTCCTGAGACATCATCTCTTGCAGGAGACTGAATTACTTCATGGGGTTTAGGTTCAATGGATATGGTTGCAAAAATCTATAAGGGGTTAAAGGTGGGTTCACATCGGGTTCACCAAATTGTGTACAAGGAAGTCCCAAGGAGAGATCCAAGTGTACATCTTAGGTAGGGGATAAGATCAAGAACAAGAACACAGAGAGATGTAGGGTAGTGAGTAGGGAGACAGTAAGCACTTGTAACTGTTCTTGAGAGAGAGACAGTATACCAAGTTAGCCAGAGGATTCAAGAAGTTGCTACATAAGGCAAGTGTTCCTATATATATAGTGGGGAAGTGACCGTTGAGGAGGGGTTAATGCGCCCATTAATGGCGGCTTAATGACCGCCTCGTAACGGCATGTTCGACCGTATATATAGGACATGTTACGCGTCAGTTCCGCAAATGCAGGGACCGTTATGAGATCGACCGCATTAATTGGACATGTAGTCCTTGAATCTCTCAGACAGTTACTAAGGGTCGTGCGCGAGCGTGGTTGTTGCCCTCGCGCTACGTTCCTTACTCTAGCCTCGAAACCACTAAGCCCCTACAAGTCCCGTGTGGTTGGTATCGCGGGTGACCCTGTCTCACATCCCCCATGTGGATAAGTATGAACAGTGAGTAGGTGTATATGGAGCACATTCAGATGTGCTGGATGGCTGTCACGTGGCTATGACCTGTCTATCTGGAATGCTCCATCTACAATTACAAACATGGAGCAGCCTCTAGCAAGACATTCATGCCACCCAACTAATAGAAATAGTCATCTGATATACGTTGTGCAAGTATTGTCTCTATATCCGGATTGGACACGAGACATACAAGTCACACTCATATATCCAATCCATAGTTTCTCGATCCTGTAAATAGTCTTATCCATGCAGATAACATCAATATCCTATATTTATTTATCTGAGTCTGGCCAGACATTCTATAAGCACCATCCCTTGAGTGGTCGTGGATATTTGCTCCCGTTATGTAAGAGGGACAAATTATATCTACGTCACTACTATCTCTTAGCTTGTTTCTTTATTGTATCCGACGAACGCCTTTAATACTACCCAGTTACGGTGTAGCGTTTGATGATGTCAAAACACAACATTCAACAACTAGAGGATCTAGTGACTTCAAGTCTAAGGATGACAATACCGTTGTCACTACGAGAAGCACTTGTGACTTACATAACCCGTATGTAGCCTTCTCGTTATGGGTCAATCCAGTATGCTATTACTCCTAATGCATACTCATGTGTTGGATCGTGATATGTCCATATCAATCCAACCTCATACTAGTCTATAGTTGATCGTCCTGTTAATCAATATAATTGACTAGGGATATTTAAGATAAATAACATATTTTCAATCTAAGGACTTCATTATATTAAATATCTCCATAAATAATACAATGAATGTTTCTTGCCAAAAAACATTATTCATACTAAAAAGATTGCCTCTAGGGCATCCATTCCAACACGAGTGACATACGGGAAGCATAAAATTCTTAGAAAATATTTTGCATATCCCGATTGTAAGAAAAAAATCGTAACAATACTCCAAGTATGTCTTAGTATTTGAGATAGTTAACCAATATAAAAAGCTCCCAAAATTTATCATAGTAGAATAAGAACTCCCGAGCAAACGTCGTAAAATAACAGACTCTAAATATAACTTCCAAAATCTGAGTGAAACTCCAAAAATGATATCTATACTGAAACTTTAACCCCATATTTCTTATAGGACGCTTCCAAGTCTTGTAGACAATCACTAGTGAACCAAAAAAAATTCACTTAATAGTTTAAATGTTATTCTTCCCAAGTGAGCTCCATAACTCTATAAGAAATACACAATCAAATAGATATCCTGGTCCTCGAGCAGTATTAAGGTAACTAGACTCCAATGAACGCATAACATAGCTAGATATCCTATGAGCCCCAAAATCATTTACGACGAATCAGTCTAGCTTTGTATCCCGAGTACAATCATGGACAAGTATAATCGAATCAACAATCAAAACCATTCAATAAGTAAGTCTATCAAATCCTAGTTGGAACGCATCGAAAGCTCAACAAGTTGACTTCATAGTTACTTGTCTTAGGTGAGGGCGGGTGGGAACTTCCTCGGTCGTTTCTAAGATAATTCACATTAATCATCAGAAGTACCTCATTCTTGACCCCTAACTCCAAATTAGCATCCCAACCAGTACCTCGAGTACCAATTAAGTTAATGAAAGTAGGGTTCACCAGTAATATATCTTAGCATTCCCGCTACATCTCTTAAGTCCAGAGTCTCCCATTGTCGAAATATGATACTCCCCTTAAAATTATCCTAAGAGTCACATGGACTAGCAAAATTTTTATCGAACAAAGATTCGCCTCAAGTAGTTGTTATTCTAAGCCGTCTCTTCATGTCAAATCTTCCTAGTGTAGTATCAAAATGGTATATTAATCATTTTATGGGCTATCACCTATCGTCTCAAGGAATAAAATGCACAATTATCAGTTTAAGTATCACATCTATCACACAAACATGATAATATGCGGTATACAAAAATTCTTATTGGCACACATGAAACTCATCTTCTCAAATTAATATGTATAGCAACCGCAATTCATAATCTAGTTCCCATTTCATAATCTATATTCTCCATCATCTGAGTAACACTTTTCGTTGATACTCATATAACTCGTCTCCTTAAATAGGACGAAAAATAATCCATAATCTAGTCACGGTACTCCATACTTCTCATTGTCTATCACATAAATATCATTTCTCAATAAATCTATCAAGAAAGAATCTCTAAAATCTAACCAAATAACAGTATCAAAGGATTAGGGTGGGTGGGACTAATACTTAAGGTACCCATAACCCGATCGGCTTTTCCAATTTCATTATCTTTCCCTATGTCAATTTTAAGTTTCCCTACAAGTTTTAATCCCTCTATTGTATTTCCTGCTCTGATGCCACATGTAACACCCCTCAATACCCAAGCTTTCCGTTCAGGACTGGAGAGGACATGAGGGTGCTACTCATATATAAAATGGTGGAAATCGAGAACAAACACTGTCATAGTAATCTATTACACACTTTAAAACAATCTTACATTGACTTATACATTATCCAAAAGATCCAAATTGTCTAGAGTTCATATTTACTAAGAGTGCGGATAAATACTAGATGAGTCTCCATTTCCCCTTCTATGCCCAACTTTCTTATCCTAGACCTGCGGTGGGAACAAAACAAGAATCGCAGTTTTGAAAGTCAACAATAAAATACTGAGTAAGTAAACACCCAAGCTTATAAACAGATTATGAGGCATATTTTTTTTCTTAAAAAAAAATCATAGAGGAGAGTGAATAGTAACTAAATACATTCTTGATGAATGAAGTATGAATACTAATATATGAAATTCGCTTCCTTTTTACCTTGCATCTCAATATTCCTCTTATATCTCAAACGGGAATATCATTTCCAGTCTATCTCTTCGTTACTTTCGTAAAATCTCTTTCTCAAGAAACTCATATTATTAACTTTTTGATACGGGGAAGATCTACTATCACTAGAAACCATGACCTTAAGTACCGATACCCCCTAAGACTTTTCACAACCAGAGAGGTCAGTACATGGAGCGACCCGGCATGTTACGACCATGTTAAAACACACAGGCCGAGCGACTGTAGTCAACATCGACAATAATAATCACAGGCCGAGTGACCGAAGTCAACATCGACAATAATAATAACGAACCCCGCACAAATTTTTCCACTTTACGTTATTTGTGGATTATTATTCTTGTGAGGCATTCTCAAAACATATATTTCAAAACATACTCAAATCTCAAATAAAACAGTCATATCATAAAATACTTTTTGAGACAAATAATAAAATCATGTTTAGACGCTAAAGAAGCTAGGCACGCTAGACTTGGCATGTTTAACTCACCTCAATCCGATAGCAAATAGCACGTTCTAGCAACTACGAATAGACATAGCCCGCGTCTACGAAACCATCACCTACAAATTATATTTCTAATTAAACACGAAGTCTAACTATGCAAGTCCTACTTAATTTGTATAGTTAATTTAAAATTGATCCGCTCCCCCCTTAACATAACGATTCCAAGTTATATTTCTTTAATAACGCTTTGCAAGTTACACAATTACCATTTGCGAAATGATACTTACAAATTCATTTATTACAAACGAAAATTTGCTCCTAAACAACTTCTCGATTTATTTACTATTTCTAAAAGAGGCTATTCTTAGAGAAATTTTCATATTAAAGAAACATGTAATAATAGTGAAATAAGAGAGTAAACAAAAGTTATCTTATATATTTATAAGAATTTAGTGGAAGAAACGATTATTGAAACTATAAAGATTATACGATATTTAAGAGTAGTGAATTTCTAAGAAAACTATTTCTAAATACTCAGCACGATGTAACGATATTTATAAGCTAGAAAATATAAAATTTACAAGCATTTAGACTAACCGAACTGATGGTTAAGTTATTAAACATCATATTTGTTTAGTTTTAATAAAATAATTATAGTTTAATTTTCAATAGACATTCCGTACACTATTTCAATAAACGAGTTACAATTCTGGAACGAGGACGAAAACTAGTATTCTTAGAAAATATTTTGAATCCAACATCTGCATATTTATTTTTACGTAAAATGTATCGTTTATGTAAACAAGAAACAGCTTCCCCTAAGTTATATTAAAGACAGTCAGTACCCCCTCCTACTAACAATACATATTATATAAAAGACACTTACACCCCCCACTTTATACTACAAACAGTTTATATAAAATACACCCCCTGAAACTCACGTATACACCTCTTTACCCAACAAACCCGAATCGATCTGAGGCCACCAAGCTAGCATTTTAATTATCTAAAAAAACTTATCAATGTATTAGAGCTTACCTAGGCCAATAATGGGGAAAACGGTCGAGAAACAAATCGTTTCGGGTTCGTCGTCGAGGTGATCGAAGGTGGCTTTCGCCGCCGGAGATAGAGGCCTTCCTATCTTCGGTGGTCGCTGCGATGAGTCTCCTTGAACATTCACGAGATGATTGGTACCTATTTTAGGGGGTCGGTGCGCCGAAATTTCATGGGTCGAGCTTCCCGTTGCGGTGGCCGGTGATGGAGCTCGACACCGGTGAACACGACGTCCTTGGCTCCGGCGTGGATTTTTTCTAGTCTCATCGAGCCCCTATGAGTCTTCTGTAACTCATTTGAGGTGGCTGGTAGCACCGGCTAACTCCGGCCAAGCTTGGTCGCCGATTTTTTTTGGAGTTGGCCGGCGATGGTGGGTCACTGCCTCCTCTGGTTTTTCTTCCTTTCTGGTCGTCCGTGAGAGATGACGAGAGGTAGAGGGAGAGAGAGAGAGAGAGAGAGAGAGAGAGAGAGAGAGAGAGAGAGAGAGAGAGAGAGAGACATAGAAGAGGTGGTGGCGGCGATTCTAGTTGGGTAAATGGCATCTAATTATTGATAAATGGGTCAACAGACTTTGGCTTTTGCCGAGTTCTAGGTCTCGCTAAGCTCGCCCCCTCTTCATCATTTAAAGTCTGGGGAAAGGATGTGAAGGAGCATAAGAAGACAAAGTCTTCTTGTTTTGTGAGAAAATTTTATGGTTCCCCGTAGAGGTGTTGGAGAAAGTGGGGAAATGTTTGTTTTGGCTATATTTTATTTCTTTTTTTTCTTTTATTTTAAGGTGTTAAAGTTTTTATAAACTATAACTTTTCCCCCAACTTAACTAGTTTATACTTTCTGAAACTACACTTACCAACCCCTCTTTCCATATAATTCTGAATACTATATTCTAAACTTACGAATAGCCACAAAATTACCCGTATAATAAAAACAGGATATTAAACAAGGTTCATCTTCCTTCGTGATGAATCCAAACACTTTGGCCGCCTCATCAAAACGTAGATTCCAACTCCTAGAAGCTTGATTCAATCCATAAATAGATTGCTGCAACTTAAAGCAGGAACACAATCATATTTGTCTAATTCATGTATAATTCCAGAAGGTAGAGATTATCTCCTGTGGCTAATTCAGTAACCCTTGCATCATTGCCCCTCGTGTAGGTGTATCTATTCCAATTGTCTACATCTCTTGAGATCCTAAACATTTCTATAGATGTGATATCCTCATCCAGTATCATATACCCATGATGATAGGATAAACACATTGACTTCTATAAAAAATATACATAAAATGGAATTCATAGTTCCTTTTTCTTCCTGGTATTTTGGGCGGTATCTCTTCCATTAAACCACCTTGTGGGCTATAATGCAACTTCCTTGGGTTTAGCAACAACTTTCTTATACCCTTTGGGGTTCCTGGAAATCCATTTTCCTTTCCCCTTTAACCATTAATATGGTTTTGCCATTGCCCTTATTTATGCATCGTTCAGCTGTTCTCGATCATATTTAGTAAATCGTTTTTGAACAAAGCTTTAATTTTTCTAATTGCATCAATGCAATTCTTTGTTTGTTGGGAGAATAACTCCTTATTCTTTATTTATCTTCATAGATAACTCCCAGTATCTAATCTTTCAATCTTATTGAAATATCTCAGTTGCATTTGACCTCTTGCTTCAGCAGTCACACATTACGAGCTTGTGTCGTCGTGTCACATCTTGATGAATCAAGTCGCCTTGCTTCGGTAAGCCCGAACCTCATGACATCTTGATCATGAAAAGTGCTAAACAAGATAAGGTGAAACTCAAAATGGAGCAACACTTCAAAACTTTCATGTTTAGCCTGCTCTTGATTAGAGCTTCTTTAAACGTATGACCATATCATACGCCTCCATGTTCTCATCTTTCTTCCAAAGCTCAGAGTTCATGACAGCTAACATGAGGTAATTCACATCCAAAGAAACATTCTATGATGTTCCTTTCATTAGGCTTTTAGTGTGTTTTGGTAGTTGGTGGAAGGGAACTTTATGCTCTAGGATATACATCATTTTTCCTTTTATTTGAGAATAATTGCCAATTTTGTACCAATCTAGAAAATATGATTACATACAACTTGTCCTTCTTCAAGGACATATCGCAGTGATAAAGTCGAGTTTGTTTGTTTAACGCCATAAGTATTCAACACATAAGGATTATGAAAAATATTGTGAAGTTTGAACTATATTTAACAAGTGACGAGCTCATCTCCATGTGCTGTCATCTTTTTTCATGCGTCCAAGCTTGTGGGTCTTCATTGTCTTGTGTTTCTTTAGTCTTTGATCTTCTTCTCCATGCCTTGACTAATTCTATTTATTCAATTCTAGCTAGCATCTAAAGTGCATAGAGGAACCTCATAGGTGAGGGAGATGACGACAGACAGGCCGTTAATTAATTACATTAATTACATTCAAACCCAAAACCAAAACAAACCACAAAATAAACATCCACAACATAGGCCACATCCAACCACCTTACGATAAAACACATAAACAGTTAAAATCAAATTTTATCGCGCTTGGTCAATTTTAGTTGAATTTGAGATTTCTAGGGTTAAGAAGGTCAAAACGATCGTGCCAATCCAATTGGCCAAATCATAGTGACCCGACGGACCAGCCCAAGCCGATCGAACCAGTCGGCTGGTCGAACAGGGCCTGGCCGTCGGCTAGGTCAGAGCGCAATGAATGGGGGCAGAAGGCATGGCCTAACCCCATACGGTTGATTTCCTAAAAAAAACCCCTTTCCTTGGGGGTTGATTTCCAGTTGTAGGCAAAAACACCTTTTTCCCAATTGTGCCCAAACCTTAACTTTCCAAATCACCAAAACTTAAATCATATGTAAACGAAATTTGCTAATTTTTACACAATATGTAAAATTTTCTCATTCCCTATTGAATCATATATTAAATTTGCATCATTATGCCAATATCATTTTTTCGCAAAAAAAATAACGATACGGTGTAAACCTGATAAAAGAGTAACACATAAATCACGTTATGCGCTACGACCTGTGGCTCTCATACCACTGTAGGGTTTTGATGCAGGATACGTAGCGGTAATATAATTAAAATTTCCTGATCAAATCCCTCTACGAATCACAGGCTAAGCTATCATAACGTGATAAAGCAAGAGGATTGTGTACCTTGTGAGGTTATGTGATCACAACAAAGAATAATGTCCTCGTCTCTACGGTATCCACACCTAGGATTGCCAAATTTAATCACCCTTCATGTGTTGTGCTAGCTACTCGAGGAGGGAAGCAAAAGGATCACGCAAAGACGAGCCAATGGTGGTCGAACCACCTATGGAGGCCGACAGTCAGAGAGGCCGACGGGGCATCTCCTTCTTGGGGTCTCTCTCCTTGCTATATTATTTATCTCAATGACAACTCCTTGAGAAATAATAAGCTAGATTTTCCCTTTTATAGTTAATAACTCCTCATTAACTACAAACTTTCCCCAATACTATTCATGTCCAAACACAGATTAGTCCACTTTGCAAATTAGTCCAACTAACTATGCATGTGGTTGTATTTTTATCCTTTCGATTAACTAGTCAAAAATAATTAATCTTCATACCCAGTTTAATCGTTCGGTGTGTGACCCTGTAGGTTTCTATTAAGTTGGCAGTAACTATTACAAACATAGAGCGGTGTCTAGCAACACATCTATGCTACCCAACTAATAGAAATAGTCAGTGATCCGACAAATCTTGTGCCCAATGTTACCGTGTTGCATTGTTCCTTTGTCTATATATCTGGATTGGTCACGAGACATAAATGTCACACTCGTATATCCAATCGATAGTTTCTCTATCATGGGAATAGGCTTATCTATATAGATAACATCAATATCTCATATTGATTTATCTGAGTCTGGCCAGACATTCCATAAGCACTACCCCTCGAGTGGCCATGGATATTTGCTCCCATTATGTAGGAGGGACAAATCCTCTATACATCACTATCATCTCTCAGCTTGCTTCCTATCATGTCCGATGAACGCCTTTATTGCTATCCAGTTACAATATAGTGTTTGACGAGATCAAAACATGATATTCCACAACTAGGGTATCTAGTGACTTCAAGTGTAAGGACTACAACAACATTGTCACAACGAGAAGCACTTGCGACATTCACATAATTTATTCGTAGCCTTATCGTGGTGGGTCAATCCAGTATGCCATTACTCCTAATGCATACCCATGTGTTAGACTTGATATCTCCATATCAATCTACCCACATACTAGTCTGTAATGATTGTATAATTAATCAATATAATGGACAAGGGATATTTAAGATAAACAACAATTGTAATCTAAGGACTTCATTATATTGAATGTATCCATAAACAATAAATAAATATCTAGCCAAAATAATGTTCATACTAAAATAAGATTGCCTCTAGGGCATTTACTCCAACATGCTGAATCTTGTTCCATGCTACTTAAGGGATTCCTCTATCTTGGTTACATTTACTCCACCAAAATCTATAACTTATATCTCTATCTTATCACAAGGTCCATCGGGCAGTTCGAAACATGACACAGCATAGGTGGGTAGAGCTTGGACCACTTCTCTGATCATCACGTATTTTCCTGCAACATACATACTTTTCTCTTTCCAACCTTTAAGTTGTTGGTATGTCACTGTGTGAGTATGTTGAAAGTCACCTTTTTATTTCTACTCATAATCATGGGGTGATCGTGCTGACTAACTTCAAGGATCCCCGTTGTTGTTAACACACTATTTCCCATCGATTCTGGAACGTTGGTAGAGAAGAAAACTTCATATTTTTCACTATTGAAAGCTCTCTCTTTATTATGTAACATCTTTAGTAAAGCCTCTACGTTTTCCGTGTTTGCCAATGTAAAAAAATAGAATCGTTAGAAAAAAATAAGTGGGAGACCACTGGTCCTCCTTGAGAAGTTGTAACTCCTGCAAGCCTTCCTTCTTCTACAGCTACAGTGACTGTGCGCGACATGACCCAAGCATCCAAAATTCTTAGGTCATTAAAGTAAAGTCAAAGAAAGATAAGTGGACAAGAAAGTGAGCTTCCCACTTGCCTTACCAATCGGTTACTGGAGGGAACAAGCTCCTTGGCTTGTCACTTACCATCCTTCAATTCTCTCTCTCTCTCTCTCTCTCTCTCTCTCTCTCTCTCTCTCTATATATATATATATATATATATATATATATATATATATGTCTTATTATTCAAGTTCTTCAAGTCCTTCAAGTGTTCGTAATCTTCAAGCCCCCATTCTTCAAGTTCAATATTCATCCAAGCATAGGTAGTTCAACTATCTCTCTTCACATTAAGATCCATTTTTTGTGTTTACTTCTTTTATGAACCTCATCTCTTCTTCATAAATATTAAAAGTTATTTAGAAAAAAACTAGCACTTATTTCAAATATATGTTTTGAAGTTTAAGAACCACTTTTCTAACTAGTTTGTAGTGATTTCAAACCCCATAGCTAAGTTCATGTTATGATTTGTTGTGATTGGTAAAATATTCTTAGATTAGTGTTAGATAGAACAGAATCAAGTTTTACTAAGTTGGATTTATCATTGACGCGTAGTTTACAAGTTATGAGGCCATTTTCCTCATTTTACCCATATTTGGAAAATCACACTGAAATTATCTCTAATTTAGACTCTCTTAGCTTTCATTTAAAAAATTATCAACTCCATAGTTCTCGTATAAAAATAGTTAGAAACTTTAAATTTGACTTTCCAGATTTGTTATTTCACAAAAGTAATTTTGGTAAAACTTGAATGATTTTTTTCTAGACAAGTTTTAAGTTCCTCCTTCCTATGCCTGAAAATAGGTTCACATGACTTAATTCTAGGCAAAACCAACCCTTATAAATTTTTTTATGTGGGAGTATTGCCCTTGCGAAGTTTACCCTATAGTTCTGAATTCATTTTCAGCAGAATAGTAGTTCTGGAAATTTTACAAACTATAATAGCCTTTTTTGTTGATTCCTTTCCATTTTGAAACTAGACTCATTTATCGTTTCACCTCATATTTTTTCATGACTTATCTCAATGGTTTGATACTTCTGTCAAGGCAACAAAGTTAATGCAGCAAGTCTGAATTTGGAGGATCCCAAGTGTTCTAAATTTTCTCTCTCTAGGGTTTATGACTCAAAGGTATTATTATTAGTACAACTGAGTGTTATCTAGTGATTGATTTTAACCTAGGATAACATATCTCCTTAGGGGTATGCATTTTGTATAGGACGTACACATCATATAGGACATGTCTATCATCATACGTTTGTCGAAACGACTTGTTTGTAATTATGACTATGTGTGTATTTATAGAGCCCAAATTCATAGAGCAAAACGTTGTGTACGAGTAGAACAATGAGCATTCTACGAATTTCAGGGTGAGTTACATGCCTAACCTCGTGTGCTTATCTTTCTATTTGTGTCGTAAACTGATTTACTGCTTTACAATCTCTCTGGTTACTCATGGTATTCACAAATCAATTTTTCTATTTACTTTTTCCTTTACTCGATAAAGTGAGTACACATGTTGAGCCTTGCATTCTTACTTTCTTCGTGATTTCACATGCTTAGCCTTGCGTGTCTACTTTCTTTGTGTGAAAAACTAGCTTATAAAAAAATGTGATGTACTTTTTTATTTACTTGGTAAACGTTCTTTAATTCAACAAATAACACTTTACTACTCGTATATGAACTTGTAAAACTTTTTTCTCAACTAGCAAACTTTATTTCTCGTATCCGAACTTGGATAAATCTTTTTTAAAACATCGCGCCTAAATTAAAAGACTTAACAAGACTGAAAGGCATAACCAAAGGGAATTCATTCCCTTTATTTTCGGGAATCACTTTCCTTAGGCACCGATTCCCTTTATTTCACGGTATAGGTCCCCTGGAGGACATCAGTTCCCTTTGGCTTAGTCTTGTGGACTAGAGTCCTATCTAGAACTTACCTCATATATTGTAATACTGTTAGTGATGTAGAAACTTATGGTATAGTTGGCTTATCAATTGAATAGGGATGGGAAAGGTTTTCCAATAACGCGTGGCATGACGAGTTTGAATGTAACCTCTCATTGTTGTCTTATTATGGGAAAGGTTTCCCCCCTAAAATGTTTTCCCAATACTTCGATCTAGATATTGGGTGTGGCACAGGTTTTGTACCATGGATACTACAAATTAAAAACATGACTTGTTTCGTTCCGAAGTTTGAAAAATATTTATTTATAGCGATATTCTTAATGACATGCTACTTGTGAAAGATCTTTATTATGAAAAAATTTCCACATTTAGAATCTTATAAATAACTGATAAACGAAATAGCTACTTGTGATAACATTTCAGAATAGAAAGAACTACTTTTGAAAACTCTATTGGCTATGCAAAATTAAACTCTGATAATCTTACTTTGTTATTAATATTAATATCTTTAAACATTTTATATTATGTTATTTGCACTTATACCTTTGAAATAGTTCATACTCTGGTATTCAAGCAGATACTAGTAAAATAGTTCATAATATGATATTCGTACATGTACTTTTTAAATAGTTCATACTCTGATATTCGTACTTATACTTTTGAAATAGTTCATACTGTGATATTTATCCTTATACTTTTAAACAGTTCAAAGTATTTAAACACAAAACCATCTAACATTTCTCAACTATCTTGTACACGCTAATTTGTTTATTCACTCAGTTTTTACGTGTATTCTCACTCCAATGTATGTGTTCTTTTATTATGCTCACAACTAGTATGTGACTGCATTTACTTGGACTAACGCGCGAGAATCACGATCCTTCTCTCATGTAAACAGTAACTAATTAGTAATTACCAGAAAGCCACTATTTTGTCGCAAAACTTTCTTTTTTTGACTTGGTGTCCCGTTTGGACCCAGACGTGAACTATGTTAACATTGAAGTAACTAATCAGTAGTTGGATGCATCCTTTTTGTTTATTTGTTACTACTACTCCTTGAACAAAAGTGTAATTTTGTTGTATGGAGGGAACCTCCCCGGCCATTGGTTTTACCTGAAAACTTGGGGTGTTATAGACATAGAGCATGTTCTCATTTTTTCCCAGACAGTGATTTCATAAAATGAGTGGGCATGGTAGGATTTGGATTGGTTCCATTTCTGCAGCACCACTAGAGCACACATAATGTTCCATGATCCCAGTGATACTAGGTCTTCTCTATCTTTTGCATCTTGCACTTCAAACAAGCAAAGCTAAGAATCCACCCGAGCTGAGATGGTGCTTTTCTGGCAATATCCCATTTCATAGCAATATCTTTTTCAAGAGCATAGTTCTTCAGATGTTTATCATCAACCACATAAGAAAACATGGCTTTCTCTTTGTTAAGAGACATTGCTACAATATCAATTCGGTCTGGTGCACACAACTCAGCTATGTCTAGGTATTGAATTGTTGAGCTGTAAATGCCAACGAGCTAGAAAGATAACATCATTGGTGATGAAGTGAGAGAAAGATGAAGAAATAATATGTGGAGAAAGGGGGAGAAAACAGAAATTATACAAGTAGAAGGGGACTTAGCGAACACCAGAAATGGAGTTAACGAAAGAGGTGGTCGGAAATAATGAAGGTGGTGGTTGGAAGCGAAAGAGTTTAGAGAGATCATATGGAGAGAATCTTTAAGAATACCACTTTTAGACATATTTAATTGCTATTTTTGACCATTTTCAAAAGATTGTTTTTTAGAAGATAAAGATATTATTTTAGATTGTGCTTGGAATGAGGAAATACATGATGAAAATGAGAAAGAAATTGAAATTATGAAAAAGAATTCTCTTGGGAGCGGGGAAAAAGAAAATTAAGGAAATAAATAAATAGAATCATTTAAATATGGAAACAGATCATCAATCTTCCGCCCAAACAGGCGGAAAAACCACAGGAAAATATTAGGCTTTTTTTCGATTTCCCTCATTCTCCTTCTTTTGTATGTCTCTCTCTTTCTTTCCCTCCATCTATCATTTACGTCATTGACAGAGCAGCGCAGCTGACAATCAAATCCCATGAAAGAGAACAGTTTCGTCTAACAATGTCACCCCTCATTTTGATTTTTTTAATCAAGAGCATGATCAAATATTCTGAGGCATACCCACACAGGAGCAAACCATGCTCCTTCATAAACGAGATTTCTCCAACACATTGATGCTCCACACTATCATCCCAACGAAGAATTACCCTCCGGTGGAGCTCGTCGTGGAACAAGAACTAGAAATTTCAAGAATCACTGGACGAATCAATGAGGCTAGCAGTGTTTTGGCTCAAATTTATCAAGGTCTTATTGCTGAAAAAGCAATAATGATTAGAGTCAAGGTTCGTTGTTTTTCAAGGTCGTGGTGGCATTTGTTGATACCGAGTTAGTAGGGTGGAGATGCGTCGGTGCAAGAAGTGGGTGGGTCTGTAACGCTCTAAGTAAATGACTAAGGGTGGAAAATTTAGAAGAATTTGAGGAGAAATATTTTTATTTAGATTGTATATGGGGTAGCAAATTGTTAGCAATTTGTGCGCCCATGTGGAGTGCCCAATGCAATTATCATAACCTTATGGGGTTAGTTGCACTAATGCACAAACTAGAGGGGTTAGTAGCTAAGGCTCAAACCCTAGGGGTTTATGTGCAAACCTAGGAGAAGTTTTGCCTATATAAGGAGGCAGCCTCCTACACATTATGATGTGACTATAAGGCTATTCCAGAGAATAAAGTTACTCTGTCTAGATTCATACTAGTTGTAGAGAACCCTAGTCTCTCTCCAACTTCATCCAAGGAGGTGGAACGTGGTGTGGAAATCAGTGTTCGTCCTCGAGATTCACACTAGATTGGTGGGAGCAAGATCAAGAAGGAGGCACGTGAAAGCAAGCAACACAACGATCATCCGCTGCATTAAGGAGCTTAGGAAGACAAGGTAAACACATGAATATTCCGCTTTAATTCATGTTGTAGATCTGAATGTGTTAGATCCTTCCTGCCCTTCATTGGTATCAGAGCCATAGGCTTGTTTTTCGTGCCTCGATAAGCGTTCCCGAATCTGATTTAAAAATCGCGTTTCTGAAATTTCATAACCAGTAGACGAAACCTATATGTTTAGGTAGGGTTTTTCAAGAGGATTCCAGATATATAAATTTTATATTTTTTGGATTTACGGTGAATTAGTTATGAATTTTCAAAGTTTCGGAACTGTATTAATCTGGACTGCTAGATCCAATCAGTAGAACACGTTTTTCAAAAACTTGTTAAAATTGGATTTTGACCACATAATCGGGATCAGGACGAAAAGACGATCACGGCAAAATTAATTTCGTCAGAAACGGAGCAAGGGAAGGCGGCGCGTGAGCTTCACGCGCCACCACGCGCCGCACGCGCCTAAGGGCTGGCGGCGGCTGCTGACGTGGCCCTAGGGCTGACGTGGCAGATGACGTGGTGGTGCCACGTCAGCAAGTGGCTGACGTGGCGATGACGTGGCAGGCACGTGTCAGCTGACGTGGCGATCACGTGGCGGGCTGACGTGGCAGCTGACGCCAGCATAGGTGCTGACGTGGCATGCCACGTGGCATGCTGACGTGGCACATGGGCCGGCGTCGGCGCATGGCGGAGGCGGACGCGCCCACGCGCGGCGGCGCGTGAGGGCGCGTGCGGCCTCCTCCCGCCTTCATTTTTCGTCCGGTTTTTTCCTAGGGACTCCAAATTAAATTTCCTATTTTGTGGATATTTTTTCACAATTTTTGGAGCGACGAAATTTTTTTGTAATTTCCAGATTAATTAATTAGTGTTTAGCACACTTCCCGAGGCAGTTTGACGACCTTAAACACACTGGTTTGAGCCCAAATTTTTTCTGGAGACTTAGGTCATTTTTCCCTACGTTTTGCCATAGGTGGTGAGACCCTAAGTGGTAGGGAGCAATTTTCGATCTTTTTAGTTGATTAGATTATTGCTTATTAATTTCCAGTAATTATTGCTTAATTCTGGAAATTTCCAGAAAAATTCCAGTATGTTTGTTATATTGTTATACATGCTGTTGTGGTTTGAATGGATGTGTTTGGTGCATGGATGTGGCATAGATGTTTTATATTTTGGTTTTGGTTTTGGTTTTTGAATATGTAATCAAAATACGGCCTGCGAGTCGTGCCTCTCTATACTCTAGTGTCTTCTCTTCTCATCCACTCGCCTCTATGAGGTTACTTCTTATTAGAAATAAGATAGTTAGTAGAGATTGAAGATTGAAGCTTCAAGAGAGGTGGCCAAACCAAAAGCTATGGCGCAAGGTGCATGGAGCAATTAGACGGTCTAAAGGAGCCTCAAGCTTGGAGTCCTCAAGTAGGCGAGATGGCGTGAGATGGAGTTCAAGACTTGCTCAAAAAGTGCTCTCATAGTGGGAGTGCACCTTAGGGGCCACATCCATTGCATATTTATTTATGCTTATGCTTGTTTTATGTTATAACTGCGTGTGATTGGATATATACGTTTGACCTCGCATGCTAAAGAACTAAAACAAAAGAGCTCACATGATGACATGATTAAAATTGATAGGAAATCACAAGTGATGAGATTTGATTCCTAGGATATACGCTAGGTTTTGGTGTAGTCCTTGTGAGGAACTATTAAGTTTAATCGATGTCACATGTTATTTTGGAGCTAAGTAAATGCTAGTGATTAACTTCCACAATGTCTCTATCAATCGTGTCTAAATCGAAACTGTAAAGGCTAAATGGTGACAACAACGACATGATAAGCCGTCGTACTATGTAACCATCCGTTGGACATAGGTTGTCAGCTACCTACAAACATGGTCGAACCTGTGATGAATAAGTTGTCACAGCAGCACATAGACATTATCTTTAGGCTCACCAATAGTGGGAGGCAGCAGTCAAGATAATATCATAGAGCATGCTATGAAAAGGTGGGGAAATGACCTCATCAGCATGTTCTAGACCACTTTTAAAATTGTAGGAAACCAAAGAAGAATCTTGGATCCATCTTAGCCATTTGCGTACATAAATTCTGAGCATTGGCTCATAATAATCCTACCTCTACTATGAGTTATGGCTCATGTCATAATATTGAGCACTCGACTTTACCGTCTGAGATTGATGCCATGTATGATAATAGAGTTAAGGGTTGTCAGGTATAAGCTATCCGTTTTGTAATTTGTTGCAATCTCTGCCACGTTTCATGAAACGTTATATGACACACCTTGTACGTGTCAGGATGTTTGGATTAGACCAAACATCACACTGTTCTAGGATCTAAGCAAAAAGGGTTTGCTAAGAATGCTAGTCCAGCATACTTCGGATGTCTAAGCGATAAATGATTGCTAAAGACTGTTGGTGAAATATGATCATACTTAGTGAAGTATGATAGGCAGAAAAAGTCCCTAGCCCGGTATTAGGACCAAGGCAACAGGTGGGGCAAGGATAAATGAATTTAGGGACAATGTTCGTATAAGACCAGTATTACCCAAGACTGACAAACGAAAAAAGGGCAAAGGAGTTTTTCCTAAGACAAGAGAAGGCCAGACCTGGCACTAACTTCTCGGCTAAGGATCCAAAGGATTATCTTTGAGGGAGTAGCCACCAAAATTTGTTTTGGTCACAGTTTTAACTTTGGATATGGTTATATCATGGTGTTTGCGTTCTTAAAATTCTAGCATTAGTGACGCCTCAGAATTCTTGGATGTCAACTTAAGAGCATGACTTAAGATTCTGATATGTGGCGCGCTAGATTAAGACACACGTTGACAGGAAAGGATGTTCAGGCTAGCTAGGGCAGGCCTGCTTGGACTTTGCCCAAGGTACCCTTACCTGTGTGTGATTCTTGCCGGACATGAAAGGCAAAAACGCAAAATTATCCGGTAGTGCATTAAAGACTACTGAGTCTTTTATACATTATTCATTCTGTTGTTATGTTCCATTAAGTTGTTAAAGCTAAGACATGGTGCTTACTGTTCCATCACATTCGTAGATAATTATCCGCGTCTCAACTGTGTGTGCTTGGGCCACATAAATCTGAGGCACAAGGGTGCTTCAGACAGGTCTCTACAAAAGGTAGAAAACCGTCTGGATAAAAGGATATGTCCTTGGCCAGAATGAGACTGGAAGTATCTATCTTAGCAAGAGCTATGTGATGGAAAGAATAGTAAGGCAGTTGGCTATTCCCACGCCTCAGCAGGATGCTGTAGAGAATAAGAGGAATAGGATACTGTAAGAGATGGTCTGATGTATGAAAGAGCGTGCAAAGTACAAGTTCCCTATTCGGAGGAGACACTTTGCTAAACGACTATCAACATACGCAACCATAAGTCCACCAAGTCTGTAGCCACTACTCCCTACGAGATGTGGACCAAAAGGCAACCTGAATGAGGTCACCTTAGGCCATGGGGATCGGCAGCTTATGTACTAACTAAATTTCTAGTCAGGAAGAGGTTCGTTGAGAAGTAAGTCTCTACGAAACAGAAGTTTCACTGGATGACACCCCATCCCTGAATGATCAACAGGAAATAGTTCCTACGGATCTTCAGGACAGTGGGAGTAACTTGCCTAGTGAACAAGCCCATCATAGATTATGACTATGAGGAGGAACCCTCTTTGCGTAGGAACGTTCTTTAGAGCGTACCCCGTCGATGAATTGACTTCGAAAGGAAGACCATAAGGGTCATCACGCAAGACAATGATGAACCTAGAATGTTTGTCCCAGGATCTTTCATCACCTGACAAGAAGGAATTGGAAGTTAGACCCTAGATGGAAGAAACGTATCTCCATGGAGTAACGTACCTTCTCATGCTGTTTGGAGCATCCTAGGGGTTGCGTATTAGAAACGCAACAGCCGATCAGTAGTGTAACATAAATGGATTCACGAGATATATGATTTCTCATAGGAGATGTCCATAATTAAGGGATATGTTCGTAGAGATGATTATCTCCACGAGCATGGAGGAACCGCTGGAAGATACCCTGTTCCTTAGTTGATTATGAGGAATTAGTCCCTCAAGGATCCTTCGGACAGTGGGAGTGACTTTCCAAGCAGGATGCTCCATCCATAAGGGATGAAAGCAAATGATGATCCTCCTATGCAAAGGAATTGCTCATAAGAGCATACTCCATCGACTACTTGAGATCGAAGGGATGATCTCAATGATCACCTTGCATAAAACGATAGGATAGAATCCTAGGCCTTATCGTTCCCTAATAATGAATAATGAATAGTGAGCTTTACAGGATGAATTAGAGTCTATAAGGGGCCAACCAAGTTTAAGGCTACGTTGACTTTCGGACTGGATGGAAGACTATTGGAGATTGATGGATTTCCAAGGTCAATCAGAGACCCAGAAGGAAGCGTGGTAAGGCATATGACTTGCGTAGAAGCGAATAAGTCTACACTCGTTCTGAGGATAGACATCGACGAGTTTGAGTCGATCCGACGAATTTGCGTTGGTTAAACGAGGTATCCTTCCCAAGGCTTTGGGTAATAAGGATTACGTTGATTCGCTTGGTAGCATCAATAGTTGTGGATCCATTCTCGATAAACGTGATGACTGAATTTCTCAATGGAGAAATCCTAGAGGTGACTAAGATCAAATGCACAGAATGTGTGCAAGCTAACTAAGTCCATATGGGATCTTAGCTAGTCCTCTGGATAGTGGTATTTCATCAGGGATCGTTTACTATATGTTTACGATAACAAATGAAAACCGTTGTGTATCACTCTCACTAGTAGAGAGTTGGTGATCACGTCACTTAAATATCGATGACACACTATTAGCTATTGGAGCTTAGGGATTGTTTTGAGTCCCCTTAGGAGTAACGGTACTCCTGTAGCTCAGTGCAAGACTTTACGAGCCTAGACGTTTGCCCTAAAAGACACCATATAATATTGACCGGATGACCAGAGTGCCTGATGCATTAGGAGTCTTCTATGCACTATGGTGTAAACTCAGACCTAGCGAACGCTATGCAATCGGAAGAATTGGATTTTAGGATATTCTAATTTAAGACACAAGATTGTAACCAGGATACTCTATATGATGGATCACGTGCTATATCTATCGAAGATGATGCTTCGACTAGTTAGCCACATATGCTAACTAGGGTGGGGACCTAGATGCACTTGGATCCGACTCAGGCTATCGTCCATGCTAGATGATAGACTCGCATGGAACAAATGCAATATTAGTGTTGCATGATCGTATTGGACCGCTCCATTAGCCATGGAAGCGAAGCACGATTGCCTGCTCTGCCATAGGGCAGAAATGTGTTTGACTAAAAGGGTTTATAGTAAGCTTATGAGCTATCAACAAACCTATTACCATGAGTAGTGTTAGCATACGGCTATAACATTGCGGTAAAGTCAAACACATAGTCGAGGGTACTATTTCACAAAAGGTGAAATAACTACCTAGAGAGTAATCCTGGAGTGGATCGACTATGGGCCAGGATGTTGGCTCATCCCATTCATAAACCACATGAGAGTCGTCCTTGTGGATCTCTTTAGAGAATTGGGACTTGGTTGTCGATAACTAGCAATATGATTGATGAGCACACGAGACATTGATTGACTGGATTTTAATTGGATTTGTTTTAAGCAGCATGTTGTTTTGATACATGTATGATATGTTACATTTCCTGTACTAGCATAGAGCATATCACGCAGACACTAGGTCGGCTCACTCACACGAGCAACCGCCTTCGCAATATCCTGGATATGTCTGGGTGTGGCGGAAGATGAGACAGAATCCAGATAAGCGCTGAAAGCCTGCGATATGATATGAGATGCCTTCTTCATATGAGCATATGGCCTATGATAAGAGCTTGAGGTCTATCAGTAGAGCTGGGAGCCTTTCAGACGGATTCGACTGTCGCATTGGAAATAAGTTCCAAGGTGAGGTTGGTTATGGCCAATCGAACATGGTTATTACCCCGAACCATGTATAGTCTGTGTAGAAGAAGCCAGATGCGAGAGCTGATAACTGTTCACAATAGTGTGACATGGCAGCACTCGGGCTGGTGGCCATAAGGGCTACCGGATAGACATCTGCATAGTGGTCCTTTTGCAAGGATAAGACATGCGCTCTGATCAGAGTCTAAACACTATGGCGCATATTCCCCCTTGAATAACGCGCGCTTATGAGTGACCATGAGGTGATGAGTAGAATTAGTCCCTGGGATTCCTCATCGTGTGAGCCTCGTCGATCATATAAAGATGATTGACACAGTATACCCTTTGTACTTACGTCTGTGTCATGAGGAGACGGGTCGGTGGTGCTACTTTGGCGTGCCACCTTACGGCTATGGATGATTCGGCCTTCCGGACACTGCTGGGAAAGCAGCTGAGCCGAATCTGAGTGACACATGTATGTAAGGAAAGATTCTCGTTGCATCGCTCTTTATTATCTTTCATTGGGCCCACCTGCAAGATCTTATGGGATCATGTAGGATATGAAAATATAAAGGAGATGTGGACTCATTGGAGCATGGCCTTCGGGACAAGGCAGGTGCTCATGATCCACGAGATGACAATCAGAGGAATCTGGGGAATACGAGAGTTACGGAGAGCATTATCACTGTTTTATGTTTTAAGGGTGCCTTCCTGCGCTGGCTATACGAGTTTGGTATGTGGATCTCCGAGAGGGTGCCTTCCCATGCTGGCTATACGAGTTTGGTGTACGGATCTCCCGAAATGCAGGTACTCTCACCGGTCACACGCCACGGCCACACAATACTCTTTTGTAGATGATAGAAAGTTGGAGATTGATTGAGACTAGATGAATTGTGCAACCCCACTGTGCGAGTGGGAGATGTTAGCAATTTGTGCGCCCATGTGGGGTGCCCAATGCAATTATCATAACCTTATGGGGTTAGTTGCACTAATGCACAAACTAGAGGGGTTAGTAGCTAAGGCTCAAACCCTAGGGGTTTATGTGCAAACCTAGGAGAAGTTTTGCCTATATAAGGAGGCAGCCTCCTACACATTATGATGTGACTATAAGGCTATTCCAGAGAATAAAGTTACTCTGTCTAGATTCATACTAGTTGTAGAGAACCCTAGTCTCTCTCCAACTTCATCCAAGGAGGTGGAACGTGGTGTGGAAATCAGTGTTCGTCCTCGAGATTCACACTAGATTGGTGGGAGCAAGATCAAGAAGGAGGCACGTGAAAGCAAGCAACACAACGATCATCCGCTACATTAAGGAGCTTAGGAAGACAAGGTAAACACATGAATATTCCGCTTTAATTCATGTTGTAGATCTGAATGTGTTAGATCCTTCCTGCCCTTCACAAATTATAAAAGTGTAACTACAAGTCTATGTAACTTAAAAAATACTAAATGGGTGGGTGTAATATTGATTTACTAAAATTTATTCATATAATTTTATCTGCATCTTATTTTGTTATGAAATACGGGAAAGGTAGAGGATTATTGACAAGAAATCACTATTTTATTTTTCATCTCCTTTTTTCAAGTTCTTTACACAGGCCTTAGGCTATGTTATTTTTTAAAAGCCTTAGGCTATGTTTGAAATATGGAAAAGGGGAGGAAAATTCGTGATAAGGATGGTGCGCTCCTAACTGCTGGATATGGCCTAACAGGTACTTCCTTGTCGGCAAAACCAGCTGAAGCGAAAGCCGCAAACTTTGCGATTGATATGGCTATCAGTAGGGGATACAAGCGTATCGTTCTTGAGGGAGATGCAAAATTTCTTATCAAGGAGATACAGGAGCGCTAAAAAGGTGCAATGGCGTCCGACATTTCAGACACATAAGAGGAAGTAACACTCCTACTTGCAAAGATGAACTTCTTTGAAGACTGTTTTGTTAATTTCAGTGCGCGAGATGGAAACAAAGTGGCCCACAACCTAGCAAGTTACTCTCGAAAAACTGATGTTGCAGCTGTATGGATTACGGATTTTCCGTTTTGGCTAGTAGAGTTAGCACATCTTGATGTAACTGTTGAAAACCAGTTTCCGTCTTAGTGCGCTTCTATACAAGTATCAGTTTCTCAAAAAGAAAAGGGAGGAAAATAAAATGAATGGAACCAAAATCAAGAAAAAATGTGTTCTTGCTTGGAAAGAAAATAAAATAGAAAGAATAGAATCATAACGTCCCTAACAACCATGTCAACCATCGATGGATTGTCGTAACCTCTCTCAAATATATCAGTATTCGACTCTATGGTGGTGGTGGTGATGGTGGTGGATTTTGTTTCTATAGTGAGAAAGCATGGTGGTTGGTCTATTGTATGTTGGCCCCAAAGATGGGTAGTGGCATGGTGATACTTCTGCAAAGATTTGGAGCAGTGGTGGGTCGGTGGAGTTCCGGTGGTTTGGGGTACAGGTAGATTAAAAGAGTGTTAAGGGCTAATGGAAAATTACACACAATATTGTGGCAATGATTGTATTTAAATGATGCTTCTATAAATGCAAAAAGTTGGGATTTCAATTCCTTTTACATTGTCTTGTAGAAGCTTAAGGCCCCAAGAAGGGTTATTATCTATCCATATAAATTTTTTTGGTATAAACATACCAAATCTAGCAAATTTGTGAGCTACTCTATTGGTTGGCTGATGGCTATAACTGAAGCAAACACTATCAAACTGTCGTAGTAGTTCTCTGATATCTTGGATGACATCTCCTATCTCTGATCTACCCAAGTGATTACCGGAATGGTCATTTAGTGCTTTGACAATGGCTTTTTCATCAGATTCCATGATAAGCTTACCGACTCCTTGTTTCGCCGATGATAAAAATCATTCGATGATTGTCAAGACTTCTGCTTCGAACGCCGAAGACGTTGTGGGAAGGGTCGCCACCGCACCAATCAGCTCCCCAGCTAAATCTCTTAGAACACCCCCGCTGCTCCTTTGCTCTCGGATGAATGCCATGCCGCGTCGGCATTGCATATTAGAAAGTGGGGACCTAGTAGTCTCCGAGACGAAGCATGTGATGCCTACGAGTGCACTAAGCCTGGCCAAGCCTTAGCCATAGTTGGAGTCTTCTCAACAAAGTTCTGGAATGAGGAAATGATTCCCATGGCTAACGGTCCAGTGTTGTCGAAAATAGTTGCATGTCTATTATGACACAAACAAGATGTAATAATGCAAAATATAATTCGGTCATTCGGATATAATGTAGAGAAAAATGTTGGAATCCAATCTCTTATACCTCCCGTTCTTTTGCTGAGAAAGATGTTGCCCAAAAAATGTGTCCAAACTCGGATAGAGAGATGGCAGTCAATGAAAAGATGTGTGGCTAATTCGGTTTGTTGTGAAAAAATCGGACAAACCGTAGATAGATCCTTCTCGGAATTGCATAATTTTGTTCGGGTTGCTAGCGAGTCTTGGGAAGCCTTCCAAACTGTGTAAATCATCATGGGTTTCTTCCAAACTGTGTAAATCATCATGGGTTGCACTTTGGTTTTCCAGAGAAGATTGAGCAATGCGCCGAATTCGACGAGGAAGCCTCGTGTGTAGAGAGGAACTTGTCTTTACGTATCTTAGAGTAGCCCGACGTAACGGAGTATTCCCCATTGAGAGAATAGTGCCACCGAAGGGTGTCTAGAGATATTGCCCTTGGAATTTGATTTTTTGAGTATCTCCTCGAGATCTAAATGCATTCCACGTGCAATGATAGAATCTTAATTCCAGATCCAGTCAGGGTTATCAAGTACTGAGACCCGCATGTTGTCGGCAGCGCATGGTACCACGATTAGTTTGAACGACGGATCCCTTTTCATCCAAGGGTCGTGTGTTGCTCGGATTCTATTCTTGTGTCCAAATTTCCTCCTGAGACCTCCGCGAACCATGCATTTTGTGCTTAGAATCAACCTCCACACATAGGAAGTGTTGTGTTGCACCTCTACACTCATCAAATCTAAATTGGCATAATATTTATATTTAAAGACCCTACGAATAGGTATTAAGGAGTCTCCAAAATTATTTCGAGATAAGAGAAACATTGAAATCTTCCAGATCTTTTAATCCAATACCCCCTTCCTCTTCCGAGCGTTTAAGCTTCACCCAAGCAATTCCCCCAAAAGAATTTGCAAGTTAGCATCTACAACTTGTGAAAAAATAGAAGAAGAGTCTGAATCAACTCATTGTATAACTATGGATAGCTTATATGACTACTTTAATCAGAACCCCACAACCTGCAAAAGAAAGTTGATTCTATTTCTACACCTTGAGCTTTTTGGACACTTTTTCCCCTAGATTGCCAAAACTGACAAACTTTCTGCGACCGATAGTTGTGGGAAGCCCCAAGTATCTCTCGTGGCATGTCGTTTCTTGAACCCCAAGAAGATTACAAAATATACTCCTGTCTTGATTCGGCACATTAGAAGAGAAAAGGACTGCTGATTTATCTGAATTTAGCTTTTGACTGGAAGCTTTTTCATACCTTTAGAGAAGGGAATGAAAGAAAGTTATCTCAGCTGCATCGTCGTTGAGAAAAACCATGCTATCATCTGCGAAAAAATATGGGAGATGATGGAGCCTCCCTGTGATGCCGAGATTCTAGAAAGTTGTCTATCCCGAACCTCACCTAGCACGAGAAATAGTTTCACGGACAAAGAGAAACAAGTAAATGGAGAGGGGGCATCCATGTCTAAGACCTCTTTCAGGCTTCACATAACCTTTTGTTTTGCCGTTGACTGCAAAAGTAAAGGAGGCGGTTGAAATACATTCATGAACCAAGTTAACCCAATGGTTACTGAAGCCCATTTTAGCCAAGGTCGCCTCCAAGAAACTCCACTCAACTCTATCTTATGCCTTCGCCATATCAAGTTTAACTGCCATATATCCTGTTCTACCTTTCTTTCACGTGCGCACCGTGTGAAGGAGCTCAAAACCAATGAGTATGTTATCCATATTGAGCCGACCTAGAACAAAAGCAGTTTGGGTTGCTGAAATACAAGCGTTTAGAACATTTCATCTTGTTTCCTACTGTTTTCGTAACAAGCTTAAACAAAACTGAGAAGAGACTAATAGGGCACAAATCACTGTGAGGTCGTACCTATTTAACATTAGGGATAAGCACAATCATAGTTTTGTTGAAACCTCCAAGTTTTCCATTCTCGTTTGGAATATTCAGGCACATTGAGGCAACCTCATCTCCCACTATATCCCAATTTTCTTATAAAAAAGGGTGCAGGAAACCCGTTAGGGGGTTTTTTCCGGCCTCATTTTACTGAGGGCCTTCTCAATCTCATGTCCGGTAAAAGGAGCATCAAGCTCAGCCATATGGGCTGCCGAAATGATCGAGTCAACATGGTCTAACACCACCGTCATGTCCTCGTTTGACGAATGTTGCAAAGAGAACAACCCGGGAAAGTGATTTTTGAGGATGCCCGCGATTGAATCATGGTCCGAGTGCCAGATCCCACTTGGGTCTTCCAATCCTCCCAAATGGTTGTGCGATTTCCAAATAGAAGCTCGATGGTGAAAAAATCTTGTACTCGTATCCCCCTCTTGTAACCGTTGAGTCTTGATCATTTTCTCACATAACCTCTTTGTTTTGCAAAAGATAATTAATTTATTTTTAAATAACTCAATTTCTTCGAAGTAATCATCCATGTTACTTATACCTTAAACGTGATCTTCCATTTAACACTGCCAAATACTACTTTATCCCAGTTCTTCAAGCGCGAACCTGTAGCCGTTAATTTTCCCTCCAACTCAAGAGCATTAGCTTCCTCCCAACTCTTGCGAATAAACGTCTTGCATTCTTCATGGAGAATTCACATAGATTCAAAATGTTAGTGTGGAGCTTTTTTCTTCATTGGAATCCAACAAAGTTGTATTGGAAGGTGATCAGAGACCGCCGTAGTAAGATGATTAACCTTAGCCCCGCCATAAAGATTCAACCAAGCCATGTTGGTGATCCAATCATTCCTGAATAGGACCATTTCGGGAGATTAATCCAGGTGAATTTATTTCTGTTGAAACCGAAATCAAACAGTTCGTCAAATGATAAAGCACACTTGGAATTCTCCATTAGTTTCTGATCCGGCGGACGTCCTCTTTGCTTCTCATCTACGGTAACGTAGGCGTTAAAATCTCCCATCACACACCACATAATATTGGAATAATTTTGAAGGCTGCTCAACAATTCCCAAGAGTCTCTTCTTTCACTGCTTTTTGGATCACCATAGAACCCGGTAAATTGCCATTGGACCTGGAGAATGGGATCAGTAATTAAGAATTTAATAAAAACCTTGAACTTGTAAGAACTCTGACATCTGGGCTTTCATGCAAGAGTAAAGTCAAACCACAACTACAACCTATTCAATCAATGCTAAGGAAGACGTTAAAACCCAAGCGTCGTTTAATCCACTCCATCTCCGCGGATTTCAATCTAGTCTCCATCTAGAAGACAAATTTGGGGGGACTTTCTTCGGATGAGGTTTCGGAGCTCTAGAACGTTACGGAGGTTCCTAAGTACCCGTACGTTCCCGCTGATCGCATTCATTGCAATATGTGCCATTAATACATTGGATTTCTTTTGGCGTCTCCGTTTCCTCTCAAACCTCTCTCTTACTTGATTGCAACCCTGAGACCATCAATCCGATTACAGAACTTTTCTGAACTCATTCTCCGATGACGCGCCATCTCCTATGGGTTGGGACTTAAAATAATATGTTACGTTCCTCTTAGTTGCTGCTTCAGCCCCAGGTTTGGTATAAGCAATGGTACTGGGTGTAGAGCCTCTATGCAGATTAATCGAAATAGCTTTTTTTCCTTTGTCCGCAATAGAGTAAGATCCCTCTTCATAAATTTCGTCAGCAAGTGGGTTAGAGAAATACATGTTTTTTTATTGTTTCTTGTTACTTGTTTCTACCTTCAACCTATGTTGGGTCAGAAAGATCCATCTCATAATCTGAATTTTGCGAGGAGGCTTTTGACATCCCATCTGAATCCGACACACTTTCATCATCCGAAAGGTTGACAGGTTTTTTGAGTTCCTCTTCCCGTTGGCCGCACTGACCCGAGAGGGGTTCACTGGTTTTGTCCCATTCCCGTCTAGGTTTTTGCCTATCACCGCCTCCGTCATCTTTTGAAACCTTCGGAGCCTTGGACGACTGTTGAGCAATTTTTTTTCGTGACGGGGGCTTGAAAAGAAGCCAGACCCCAAAACCAGGTTCCTTAGGTTCCTTCTCGCCTTTTGTACTCACAACAGTCTGATAAGTGGGTATACCGCCCACACCATTCCCAAACGCAAGGAATGCGTTCAAAAACGAAGTCAATCCATAATCTTTCTTCAAAGACTTGAATCATGATCTGTTAGGGTTTCCCCCATTCCATGCATAACTTTTTTGAGATCATCCTCTTTGGAGAGAAAAGAAGGAAGATTTTTTACCTGGGCCCATACGTCGAATACCGCCAAATCCGAACGTGCGCCCATAACCCATGGTTAAGAGAGAGAAGATTCCCGTCAAAGACCCAAGGAACTCCTCAAGAACCTTGTTCATGGCTTCTTTGGATAGGATACAGAATATAAAACGATTTGGCGAGGTTTCCTGGATTTTGACCTCATCTCGCTCAAAGAAGATCTTCTTAAACAATAATTTAATCGCCCACGTGTTAACTCGTGAGGGGAGTAAGAAACTGCCAATCAAACACGGACCGAGTTCATGAATATCTTCCGTGCATCTTTAAGAGTCGAACACGATGAAGGTGTCTTCTTCCTGCAAGAGCAGGGGTAGTCTACGAACCTAAGGTAGTGCCATCGCTAAGTGTTTCTGTAGGGTTTTGATCATGGATGCGCAGCGGAAAATCAAATATAATCCATGCAATACCCTCCAAGGATCACAATTCAAGAGACATAACGATGGTAAGGGAAGAAATCAAGTTACACACCTTAGGGTTTCTCCTGTGATGACTTCTAGCGTGAATTGTGTCATGTTCTCTATAGTTGATCCACGTCTAGAGTTGAATTCTATATCTTCCTTCTCCTTTGTGCTAGCCCGGAATGGAGGAAGAGGAAGAATAAATCACACAACGCGAGGAAACAAGGAGGATCGGCCTTCTTGTTTGGGCCGACGGGATGGGGCGGCGGCGAGGGGGCGTGCACCTCTCTTGCTTGCTTGCTCTCTCTCCTTTTGTTCTCTCCCACTCAAGTTATGAACTAAAGTCTCATAAGTGTGGTAAGGAAGGAAGGAGCATCCTTTATATAGTCCAACAAATCCTTGCCAACTACCTAGAGGACCCATTCTAGTCCTACTAGAATTCGGTTTAGTCCCTTCCTTGCAAATTAGTCCTAGTAAGTTTGCAAGGTGTTGCAAAGTGATCCTTCTAATTAATTAATCCTATTAATTAATTCCCAAATCTAGTTCAACTCTATATAGCGTGTGACCCCATAGGTTCTATCTAGTTGGTAGCAACAATTCGCTAATATGGAGCGGTTTCTAGCAAAACATCCATTCTAGCCAACGAATAGAATAGTCATCCGACAAACCTTGTACAAGTAATTGTCTCATCCCTTTGTCTCCATATCCGGATTGGACACGAGACATACAAGTCACACTCGTATATCCAATCCATAGTTTCTCGATCCATGGGAATAGCCTTATTCGTGCAAATAAAATCAATATCCCATATTGATTTATTTGAGTCTGGCCAGACATTCTATAAGCACTATCCCTCGAGTGGCCTAGGATATTTTCTCCCGTTATGTGGGAGGGACGAATTCTATCTACGTCCACTACGATCTCTAAGCTTGCTTCTCATTGTATCCGGTACACGCCTTTATAACTACCCAGTTACGGTGTAGCGTTTAACGCTACCAAAATCACAATAATCCAGAACTAGAATATCTAGCGACTTCGAGTCTAAGGATGAAAATACCATTGCACCACGAGAAGAACTTGTGACTTAACATAACGTGTATGTAGCCTTCTCGGAGATGGGACAATCCGGTGCGCCATTACCCTAATGCACACCCATGTGTTGGATCATGATATCTCCATATCAATCCAACACCATACTAGTCTATAGATGATTGTCCCATTAATAATTATACTGGACTAGGGATATTTAAGATAAACAACACAATTGTAAATCGAATGACTTAATTATATTAAATATTCAATAAATAATACAATGAATGTTCTAGCCAAAATAAATTCATACTAAACTAGATTGCCTCTAGGGCATCTATTCCAACAGTTTCAACTATTTATCAAGTCCGACTTTGACATAGACTGTCGCAGGCTAGGTCGCCCGACATGTCCTTCCTTAGGGTTCCGACAAAGTCGAAGAGGGTAGAACTCTCTGGTTTATAAGTTATATCAAATTATGTGGCTCGGGTGCAGAACTGCAACAACCAATTAGAAACTAAAACTGATTGTATTAATTCTAATTATAATGTGTTGAAAATATTGACTTGCAATCAAAGATGGCACACCAAGGAATTGTTTCCATGTTTCATTGAGGCAGTGGGTGTGTGGGGTGGTGGTGTAATTGGCCTGGAGTCCAAGTCCTTCCTAATTTTCTTTGGTCCAACGCCACTACAACACTATTTAAAGGCTCGTGCCTTTGTATTGGAATACACACACAGAGAGTTGAGAGTGAGAGCTTAAGAAACTTTAGTGCGTGCGTGGGTGTTTATTCGGGGTGGCCGCCGTGGCTGTTGTGGCCACGACATGAATTGTAATCGGGTTCGCTTCTCAATAAAATATCGGGTTCTGGTCGTGGAGGTAGCTAGCGGGTCGTTGTGAATTCATTAGTGAACCACGTTAAATATATGTCTCGTTCTTGTTTTCCTTTCGTCGTTCATGCTCGAATACCCCCAGATTATAACAAACTGCTATCAGAGCAAGGTCAAGGGGATCACCAGCTTTAAAAAACTGGTATCAGAGCCGGGGTTCCAAGATCTAGGTGGAGCCAAGAGCTAAGGTCTCACATTTTTGTGGAAATCAAAGCTAGGGTTTCACGATTTAGGTGGAGCAGGTAATCGGGTGTACGGTTTCGAGATTATGCCAAGAACGATGTATGGTTTGGCGATCAAGATCGATCTGTTCGTGACAGAGAAGCGGGTACATGTAAGGTTTTGATCATGGATAAGCAGCGGAATAACAATAGTTTATCCGATCAAGACCCTCAAAGGATCATAGGAAGATAAGTCATGATGATGGTAAAAGATTCGTGTTATGTACCTTGTAGGCCTCCTTTGATGACTTCTAACGCGAAAAGTATCACGTCTCTACGGTTTATCCACGCCTAGGATTGAGATCTAGATCTTCCAAACACCTTGTGCTAGCTAGGAAGAATGGAAGAGGATGAAGAAATCACGCAACGGAGCACCAAAGAGAGGGCGGCCCTCTCTTCTTGGCCGACGGGTAGGGCGGACGGCAAGGGGGGTTCGACCCTCCTTGTTGTCTTGCTCTCTCCTTCCTTCTCTCCTACTCAATGTATGTTATGAGTGTTATTTATAGGGAAGGAAGCTAGGAGCATCCTTTATATAGTCCAACAACTCCTTGTTACTACATAAAGGCCCTCTCCTAATCCTACTCAAGTTCGGATTAGTCCAACTTGCATATTAGTCCTACTCAGTTAGCAAGTTGTTGTGATTTGATCCTTCTTATTAATTAATCATATTAATTAATTAATTCCCAAGTCTAGTTCAATCCTATATGGCATGTGACCCCATAGGTTTCTATTTAGTTGGTAGTAACTATTTACTAATATGGAGCGGCCTCAGCAAGACATCCATTCTAGCCAACGAATAGAAATAGTCATCATGACAAACCTTGTGCAAGTATTGTCTCATCCCTTTGTCTCAATATCCAGATTGGACACGAGACATACAAGTCACAATCGTATATCCAATCCATAGTTCCTCGATCCTGGGAATAGCCTTATTCGTGCAAATAACATCAATATCCCATATTGATTTATTTGAGTCGGGCCAGACATTCTATAAGCACTACCCCTCGAGTGGCCTAGGATATTTTCTCCCGTTATGTGGGAGGGACAAATTTCATCTATGTCACTACGATATATAAGCTTGCTTCCTATTGTGTTCGATACGCGCCTTTATGACTACTCAGTCACGGTGTAGCGTTTGACGCTACCAAAACACAATAATCCACAACTAGAAGATCTAGTGACTTCAAGTCTAAGGATGAAAATACCATTGTCACCACGAGAAGCACTTGTGACTTTACATAACTTGTATGTAGCCTTCTTGGAGATGGGTCAATCCAGTATGTCATTACTCCTAATGCATACACATGTGTTGGATCGTGATATCTCCATATCAAACCAACCCCATACTAGTCTATAGATGATTGTCCCTTTTAATCATTATAATGGACTAGGGATATAAAATATAAACAACACAATTGTAAATCTAATGACTTCGTTATATTAAATATCCAATGAATAATACAATGAATGTTCTAGCCAATTTATTTTTCATACTAAACTAGATTGCCTCTACGGCACATATTCCAACAGTACACCCACGCATCTGAAGTCCCGTGGAGGGGGCTATTCGGGCTCATGTCGGAGCAATCTGGCGCGCATCTGATTAGGCATGCAAGGGATCTGGCAAGTCCAGCAAGCATTCGGTACTGGCGTGAATCTGGCGGTTCACACGCATCTGGCGTTTGGTGTGACGTTCAGGCACAACCCGGCTCCCGGCGTGGAGCATCTGGCTTGTGAATTGAATATGATTCTCGCTCATGTGTTGCAGGAACTCGTTGGATTTGGAGCAACAACATGGAGTATCTGGCGCGTGATATTTGTGGCACGGGCATCTCATCTTGGTTATGGCGCACATTATGCACGGGTCTCTTCTGGTGTGCATCTGTTGTTTGGAGCGTATACCATGACAAGCATTGAGCTCGCATCTGGCGCTATATGTTTCTGGCGAGCATCTGGCGCATCTGAGTCATATGGGGCTCATCGGGCATGATAATTTGTGGCACTCGTCATCAGTGCATCTGGTCTAGATGACATCTGGGCATTCTGTCATGGTGCATCTGTCAGGCGCAATTGCGCGCATCGGGAATACATTCGGTCATGTTTCTCAGTGAATGTATTCGAGTCTAATTCTGGGTGGAGCACTTGTTTCTGTTTCCGGAAGTGCAACCACATCGGGCGCATTAGTTGCAGGAACGCAGGGTAGTTGGGGCAACGATTTGGCGATTCGGGTTTCGCAGTCAGCTGCGGAACGCCTGTTTTCGGGAGGCGTGTTCGTTTCAGGTGCTGGGAGACGCATCCGGTTCAGGTTTGAGAAGAGAAACATTATGTTCTGGTTTCGGGTTGCTGAGATGATTCAAGTCAAGGTGAAGATTTTATTAAAATATTGACTTGCAATCAAAGTTGGCATGGAATTATTTCCATGTTTCATTGAGGCAATGGGTTTGTGGGGTGGTGGTGTAATTGGCTTGGACTTCCAAGTCTTTCCTCTTTGGCTTTGGTCCAACGCCACTACACCACTATTTAAAGGCTCATGCCTTTGTATTGGAATACACACACAGAGAATTGAGAGTGAGAGCTTAAGAAACTTTAGTGTGTGTGTGGGTGTTTATTCGGGTTGGCAGTCGTGGCCGTTGTGGCCACGGTGTACATTGTAATCGGGTTTTCTTTTCAATAAAATATCGGATTCTGGCCGTGGAGGTAGCTATCGGGTTCGTTGCGAATTCGTTAGTGAACCACGTTAAATATCTATCTCGTTCTTGTTTCGTCTTCATCATTCTTGTTCGAATATCCCAACTTATAACATAATGTATAATCTTTGTTAAAATAAAATGCAATATTTTTTTATGCATTCACCAACTCTAAATTAAAATGACGTGGTTGTACCACGAGAAAGGCTCTAATAATCTGTTTCGAATGATTTTTCGGGTCACACCGGCCAGTGGCTTGGCCGGCCTAGTGGGTGGTGGTGCGTCACATCACGTGGTTTGGCCAAGAAAAGCTCGAAGTCACACAAGTAGTAGGAGCAGACAAGGTGCACGTTAGTTTCAAAGCTGGTGGTGATTGGCCGATTGGGGTGTGTAGAGTCCTTAAACCGCGTGCACTTGATGGGGGCCTGGCTTGGGCTGGCGTTAGTTGTGGGAAGTGCAGCCTCTAGTACTATGATTGGAGCGTGTTCTCACTTTCTTTTTGGATGCATGTTCCCGTTCTCATCCCAGAGAGCATTTATCTCGGGAACATTTGTTCCCCCTTATTCGTTGCGAGGGGTGTTGGAACAGCTAGAAAACTATCCCTACCCTCATTGCACTACTTTGAGAAAAGTAACAATTTTAAAATAAATTGTTAGTGTAATTTTTATTGTGTTTTCAAGAACAAAAAAAAAAAATCAACTCACTTGTCCACAATATCATCTACAAATGTGGTAGAATATTTTTAGAATACATTTGTGAAAGTTTGTTTTTTTATTTTAGATATGTCTGTAACCAGAAATTACATGCTACACGTGAATTATTATTATTTTTGTAGATGTCACGTGAATTAATTTGGAGTGATAATCAACGTATGTTCCTATTCCAAAGTTACACTATATATAAATAAAAATTTAAAAAGTACTATTTATTTTAATGTTTTTTCAATTTAAATGGGTTTAATTTCTCTCAAAAGAGTAGTTAATTTTAAAAAAATAATTGTTCTCTGCAAAAAATAAGAAAATGATTTTTTAGCAATTAGAATAAGAATATAGAGGACAATCAATCTTCATGAACACTACGTACATATTAACATAAAATATTATAGTCAATTGTAATCCCTAAATATAGTTTATAGGTAGTAATTTTTTCTAAAATCCATGTCTCATTATTGCTCATTCCTATACTCCAACTCCCAAGTGGTTTTGAAAAAATCGACTTGTTTTCCATGCAAAATGTAATTGGGGAGAGAAATGTCTTATTTATAAAGTACTAGAGGATTGCCCGTGCCCGAGGGCACTATCCAAAAAAATACGTTCCATAATCAGTTTACTGGAGGAGAAGATGAAAATTGGGTCACCGGTAATTTTATATGATATCCATTTTATATAATCAATTCTTACACACCTTTGATAAGTTACATATTAATCCGAAATAGGGTAAATTTCTAAGTAGTGTGTAGTTAAGTGGGTAGTTATGTAACACCCGTGGATTACTGTCCCAACAGCTTCTTTACCCGTACCACCGGATAAAAATGCTTAAGCCTTGAAGGTGCTAGTAGTAATTTACAAGGTTTACCATGTACCAGATTTCAAACTCACAAATCTCTGATGTGGGACAGGAAATTAGAATCCTCCAACCATACCATATATACATCTCATCCACAATATCAATCTGCAAAATCTCGATGTGGGACGGGAGATTACAATCCCCCCACCTTTATATAATCGACGTCCTCGTCGAGGGTGCTCAGTCACGTATCCCCTTGACTGGAGGAGAACCGCCACGGAGCCCTTGCGGGACCAGGGTTGGCTCTGATACCATTTGTAACACCCGTGGATTACCGTCCCAACAACTTCTTTACCCGTACCACCGGATTAATATGCTCAATCCTTGAAGGTGCTAGTAGAATCTACAAGGTTTATGATAACTCCGTTTTGGAGTTATATTATTCCTTATTTTTGCTATGTTTTGCGTGCTTTTCATGGAGAATTTAATCGTCTTTGAGCGTTTTGTGCTAAAATTGTGAAAATTGAGTTTTTGAGAGTTAATCGTTAAATCCGGGCGTTTCTCGTATATTTTGTTGCTTTTATTGTGATATGATCGCGGGTTCGTGTTTCGTGTTGTGGTTGGCAGGAAATAGGACGCGAGGATCAAAGGTGGTGAAGAAATGAGCTTCGGAAATAAAGAAAGCAAGGAAAACTCAAGAAAAGAAGCCAGAAAAAAAGCTAAGGCAGGAACTCTTCCCACGAAGAGAAAAGCTCTTCCCACGAAGAAAAGACTTAGCCAAAATTCCAGTTCTCTTCCTGTGACATGATGCTGTCTCAAAATAGGAGGACTTTTGCAGGAAGACTTCAGACAATCTCTTCCCACGAAGAGAAAGTGTCTTCGCACGAAGAGATTGCCCAGAAAGTCAGAAACGTCCGGGGTCTTTTTGCAATTATTAGAAACTTTGTTATATCATTCTAGCAACGTATTTAAGTGTGTTAGGTCGACTTTTTGAGTAGTTTTTTTTACGTGAAACACATCTTTTGGAGATCAAGGAGCTATTGTGAGAGCTTAGGAGCTTTGGATCATCCGTTTGGATTCTCAACTCTTCTCTTTTCTTGATTTTTATGCTTAAACTCATGAGACTTGTCGTTTTGAGTATGAATATGAGTAGCTAAACGTTATTTGCTGGGAATTCTCGTTTGGTGTAGCTAGGGTTTGATCTAAATACCATGTTTTGATGATTGTGATTCATGTTTTAGCTTAATCTCACGTAATCCTTCATTGTTATGGATTATTTACGTTTGTAATCATATTATCTTTGCGAGTAGCTAACGTAGAGATAAACTTAATTAGTTTTCACGCGGTAACTCCGTGAGGATTAGTCGGTAAATTGAATAATCCACCTAGTCGAATCAATGTTTGGTAACTCGGCATCGTTAACTAGGATCGTTAAAGTAGAATTGTGGTTTTAATGCATGCTTTAAGCTAGAATAGACTTGGTAACTCGGTTTGTTTTGGTTTAAAGTATAGTAAACTTACTTGGTAACTCGGTAAGTTTAACATTGACACGTTCCAACTGCAAGTGTACAGCTGTCGTGTGTAGTAATAAACCGGAAATCCGGGTTGTCGAACACAAGGGACTTTGTTTAAATTAATTATTGTTCTAAACCTTATGTGGGCACAGCGCAAGTTGTGTTTTGATCTAATTCTACTAAAATAAACGCAATATTCTCAATTAACCAAGTGAAATAGTTCACGATTAATAAAGAATGAATTTTAGGGTTTTTATAATATAAGGGAAAATACCGGGAATTCTCTAGGTTCACTAGGTTGAGCTAAATTTATGTTTTGATTTGTAAAACAACCACGTATCTTTCACTATCAATCAAGCAATGTTAAACTTACCGAGTTACCAAGTAAGTTTACTATACTTTAAACCAAAACAAATCGAGTTACCAAGTCTATTCTAGCTTAAAGCATGCATTAAAACCACAATTCTACTTTAACGATCCTAGTTAACGATGCCGAGTTACCAAACATTGATTCGACTAGGTGGATTATTCAATTTACCGACTAATCCTCACGGAGTTACCGCGTGAAAACTAATTAAGTTTATCTCTACGTTAGCTACTCGCAAAGATAATATGATTACAAACGTAAATAATCCATATCAATGAAGGATTACGTGAGATTAAGCTAAAACATGAATCACAATCATCAAAACATGGTATTTAGATCAAACCCTAGCTACACCAAACGAGAATTCCCATAAAATAACGTTTAGCTACTCATATTCATACTTGTGTTCGAGAGATTCCGGCAGGGAGACCTCCGTGTACACCGTACGTAGTGGATCAGGGATCGCACAGGAAGAATAGGGGTGTGTGTAGGGAGAGAGTAAGTCAGTAGCAACGTCTGAGAGAGAGACAGAGGTTTGGCAGAGCTTCCGCGTATGGCAGTGTGTCCTCCTTTGTATGGAAAGGTTAACGATATATATATACTGGAGAACGTGACCGTTGTAGTGTGGTTAATGCGCCCATTAATGGCGGCTTAATTAGCTTAACCATAACGGCACGTCCGTCCGAGTATATAGGAACCGTTAAAGCACGTGGTGCGCGAGTACCGGAACCGTTACGAGGTTGACCGGGTCTGACCGGATTGACCGGGTTTATGGAGCTCGTGCCATAAATCTCTCAAAACAGTTACTAAAGGTCGCGCGCGGGCTTGGCTCGCACGCGACAGGGCTTACTCTAGCCTCCAAACCACAAAGTCCCTACAGGTCCCGTGCGGTGGTATGCGAGGGCTCTGTCTCGCAGCCCCCACATGGATCAGCTCGGCTGGTGATCCCGTGTGTGTAAAGCACAATATGGTGTGCTGGATGGTTGCCACGTGGCCTAGATCTGCCATGTCATAAAGCAGTATCTACATTAGCCCCCTTTCTGCGCGTGAAGGCTCATAGCTGTATAGGCTTCCATGCGCGGAAACCAACATGCGCGTCGTCGCCACGCACCAATTCAAATACGGGTAGGTTCAGCCCCCGTGCGTGTCATTATGACCTAAAACCCCTAGAGTCGTGCCGTCTGACCTTTAGGGTTTTAGGCGTGACGTCAGCCCGTCCTGTGATTGCGCGATACGACGGTGACGGTTGCGATTCGACTACTGAAGGGACGCAACCCTTCATTCTTCTGGATAAATACCTTGTATCCCATTATTGCAAAGCATCACTTCTTTCTTTTAAAGTGAATGGTACCCGGAGATCTTCGAGAGCAGATCCAGATAATCAATCATCAGTTCAGAACTGCAAATCGTATTCTCCAATTGTGTATATCCAAGCAAGCTTCAAGGAAACAAGGTTGGCCTTGTTTACTTTTGATTTAAAATACCAGTGCTTGCCTTGAACCGCGTTGAATCTGTAAATCCATGAAATTTGTGGAGAGGCTTTTGATCTTTGAACCCGCTTCGTTTTAATCTTTCAACAATATCAACTCCCCAATTTCTGAAATCGGTACCGGAACTGTTTGATTTGGTTTGCATAGATCTCAAATTCCAAAATTCAAACTGAAGTGTGGTGTGGTATTTCTCCCCCCTTTTTCTTGCCCTTTCGCAGGAATGGCCAAGACAAGAGTAACCAGACCCGTCAAGGAAGATGAAGAGATGCCGGAGCTTCCGCAGGCTCTGTGGCGTAAAGCCCCCTTTTTGGGTGGGAAGGATTTTTATCATGCGAGGATAAAGGCGAAGAGAATGCCTGATCCTGTTCCTGTTGAGCAATTGCTGACGTTGACTCGCCCAGTTAACTCAGCCCTGCTCGAGTGGGTTGGTTCCGAGGATGTAGTCCGATTGGGGATCGAGAACGGGCACTTCCCGTATACTGCGATTTCTACTCAAGCGTTCGTCCAGAAATTGGACTATATGGATGAGTGGATCGACCACGTGTTGGATCATCACGCTGAGACTCTTGATAAAGCCGGCATTTTCTTTGCTATCCGTGCTATGAAGGGTGCTGCCGTGAAGTTGGATCAGTCCATGCTTCTAGACCTTCTGTCCCGTTACTCGCCCGCGACTCACACGTTTCATTTTGCGGAGTTCGAGGCTGCCCCCACGCTCGAGGACGTTCAGATGCTGTATGAGCTTTCCCCCATGGGTGAGGTGGACCCCTTGAGTCACCTGAGGACATCTGCTGAAATGGCCTTGTACGCGCAGATGGAGGAGTGCCTAGCAGAGGTAAAGAAAATCTCCACTCGGTGGACCACTACAAAGCCTCTTCCGAACTGGCAGCTGGTGGATACGTCTGCGAAGAATACCTGGAACAAGTGGTTGCAGTACTTCTTCCGAGACTATGCGAACAGCAGCATTACTAAGAAGCTTCAGAGCGAGAACCCGGAGGCCGAGAATTACGTAGAGGGCAAGGGTTATCATTTAACCCTTTGTGCCTTTCTCTGTGCTTGGCTGTCGAGGTATCTGATTGATGGTCACCCCCATGACGGGGTCTTCTACCATGTGCTGCCACTTGCCGTGAGGCTCGCTCTTGGCCAGAGAGTCGCACTCGGACCCTTGGTCCTGGGGACGCTATATTACAGGCTGGATCAGCTGGTTCTGGCGATGAGGGAATCGCGTGGCCGCCTCGATGTTCTGACCTTTGTCAATATCAGCTTTTTGACAATGTGGGTTTTCGAGCGCTGGCCGTCTTATGCTCCAACTCCCCTCCCACTTGATAAGTGGTGTCCCCCAGGCGAGACAGAAGCGCGCAACAGCGGAAGGGCTGCGAGATGGTTTGGAGCAAGCAACACCAAGTGTACTTGGAGTTTGATATGCGACAAACGAAAGGAGTTTACTGCCAGGCCCTATGCCACACGCGTTGAGAATGTGCGGTGGTTCCCAAAGCTATACCCTTCCAAAGGTATGGTCTTGTCAGAAGACCTTCTCTTTGAAAAGGGACCGCATTTCCACGAGCGCTATCGTGAGTTCTTTTGTTGGTGTCTGCGAGGTTCCCTTCCTGCCCTTGCAGAGCATATTCGTGAGCTCGCGCCAAGGTATGAAAGGCTTACAGTGGATGTTGACCCCACTCGGGTCTCTCCTCAGTTTGGTTTTGATGCAGTGGCCCCATCGATCTGGCCCCAGTCTATTATCAGAGGGTGCTACAAGCGTTTGCTGACAAAGGAGTGCAAGACGGTCCTCATGAGCAATCTTCCCTTTGAGCAGCCTGCGGGAACTCGCAAGGATGGTTGTTCCCAGAACTGGATCGCATACTGGGTTGCCCAGCAAACGAGGATTGAGACGGAGGCGGCGGCGCAGCCAGGAAGGGCCCCCTTGATCAAGAGAAACTCTTTTCCGTTTCGCCCCAATTGCAGTTTGAGCGAGTCTGAGTATGGTTGCTACTCGCTGTGGGACCGCGAGAATCATTTGTGCCCCGATTTCATTCTGAAGGAGCAAGTCGACGCAATCAAGAAGGGTGACGCGCAGGTCATCAAATATAGCAAGGCGTTTGCTGAGGTAAGCAATTTCCTTATGTGCTTTAAGCTTTTTGATTTCCTTGCGCTGATGCTTTTTGTTCTGCGCTGTTCAGTGTCATGTGCGAAGGTTCGCAGCTGGTGATCGCTCCAAATCGCTGGTGGACACCATTGTTGCCCTCCAGAAGGAAGGGGGATTCGTACCGGCTAGCATGGAGAATGGATGCCGAGGTCGAAACAAAGGTTCGCGGAGTCATGAACACTTTTGCTGACTCACTGATAGACAACCCTCCGGCTCCGTCTCCTCCTAGAGATGACCCGTCCCCTCCAGCGACTGCGGCGCCCAGAGTGAAGAGACCTAGGCAAAAGGGAATTACGATTTCTTCCCCTAGGAGTGCTCCAGCTTCTCCCCCAGTGAGGTCCCTTTCCATCAAGGACAAAGGCAAGGGTCGTATGCCCAGCAAAGTGCGAAAAGATCTCGCAGTTGAGACTTTCATTCCATTCAACCAAGAGGAGGAAGAGAGACAGGAGCCCCAGGCAAGTGATGAAGAAGAAGAAGCAACAGTTGTGATGTGCGAGGAAGAATCAGGAGGTACTTCCGTCGCATCTCCTTGCCCTTTATCTTGACTTCTTTGTAGTTCTTTTCTTTGAACCAAATATGTATTCGCAGATGATGATGATGAAGCCGTCGGTGGCCTTGTGGCCAAGAGGCAAAAGAGAGATGCCCATTCTGGCATTTCAGATGATCCTATAAGCGAGGATGTTCTTGCTGAATCCCGGAAGACAGCCGCGGAGGCTGCTGAAAGAAGAAGGCAGCGAGAGGAAGAGGAGCTCGAGCGTGTGAAGCAGCGGAGCCTCGAGGAGCAGCATGTTGACGACTTAGTGCGTCCAGTTGGCGAGGAAGACGAGCTTCCCGAAGAAGTGGCTCCTCATGTGGAGGAAAATGAGATTCCCGAAGAGGATGCAGCAGAGCTAGAGCAAGTCCAAGCGGACTTCGCAGAGATTGCAGGTGGCGATAAAGGTGAGATCTTCAATCTCGCAGTTACTTATAGAGATGTAATTGTGGGTGCGTTAAAGCACGGTGTGTCAAAGCCTGACATTCGCCGTTGGTTGGTAAGCAAATGCGGAGAACCCTCAGGTAATTATTTTGAGTGATACGCGCATACTAGGCTGTAGCCACTTGAGGCAAAATCATGACTGGTTTACTCGCATCCCAGGTCACGCTTCTCTTAAAGATTTGCTTAGTGAGGATACACTGATAGGGCACGGTTCCACGTCCCTAGTGTACAATGAGGATATCTCAATCCCACCTTCGCGTGGAGGTGCTTATTCTTAGCTTTAGTAAAGATAGCGAAATAACTTATAACACAAGTTACCTCACATTATCGCATTTGGCATCGCAGGTCACGCTGTGGAACCTGAGCTGGAGCAGAGAAGTCAGCCTTCTGCATCCCATGTTCCAATTTCGAGCTCCCATACCGAGAAGCCCGTCGCAGCCGCTGGACACGCAAGTGAGCATCTCGAGGATGTCATCGAACTCTCCGATGATGTCGAAGCTGATGCTGTGCCGATGGACGAAGGTGTCCGTACCGGTGGTGAGGAAGAAAGGACAAGTGATGCTAATGTTTTCGCATCTGGGAGTGTCCTCCGCCCAGCGACTTCGGCTGTCCCTTCGCCTCCGGCGATGACTGAGCCAGAAGCACCTATTCCTGCGTGGAGCATTTGGGGCTCGCAGGTTGGGAATGTAGTCGCAGCTGGTGCGGCCTACACTCTTCCTCCTGACTATGAGAGGTTGGAGCTCGCAGCTGATAGGAGAGCTATGGAGCGAGGGCAGTCTTCGAACAACCCAGTGGCCCGCATCCCTTGTCTTCATGAAATTCTGGAAGGCACTGGTAAGTAAAGATTTACCGTTCGCACGTCGCATTATTTGCTTGCGAGTTCTGACATTATAACCATTTTTGATGTCTCAGGTTTGAAGCAAACCGATGTAGACTGGGTGGTTCGAATGCGTCTCAGATACCCCCGATCGTTTGTGAGATCTCTGGAGATCGGACCTTTTGACAGGAGGCTATTCCTTACTGAAGCCATCTGGATACTGGAGCAGCTGTCTGCGGCTACACCTGCGACCATTTCGGCCCAGAGTGCTGAATTGCTGTGTGGCATGTGCCAAAATCTCCTGTTCAAAGTCCAAGGCAGACTTGGTTTCAAATTCCTCAAGGACAGAGTTACACTGATTCGCGCAGCTGTAACTTTGAATCTCGGTCACCAGAATCTCGCAGCTGAGATGCAGAAGGTGGAGCAGCAAAAGCAAAAGGTTGATGAAGCTTTGAAGCTGTATCACGAAATGAATGCCAAGTGCGAGCAACTGAAGCAAGAAGTGAAACAAGTGGAGAAGCTGAGCGAGCAGTTCGAGCCCCAAGACTCCTTGATCAAGAATTTGTTTTGACTTTTCGAATTTTGAAAAGAAAACGGAAAAATGGCTGAGACATTAATGTAATGTTTTGAAACATTAATGTAATATTGCTAGGGTTTCTCCCCCTTTTTTTTAACAACAAACAATGAGTTTGCCCGTTTTGGGATTTGATTGGACATTTCTGTGCATATCCAATTATGACATCAGCAATTGATTTTCTGCTTGATTTTCGCGCTAATTTCTCGGCAGATAAGCACGCTTCCGTTGGGAAGTCCATCCGAATCATGACTATCCGTCATTTATTAGGATACGCAACTGAATCGTCGCAGCCTTTAGTAGGGTAATTGATTGTTACCGCTTTTCAAGGCGTAAGTGATTGAACTTACCCTCTTTTTGAATTTTGCTGACTCATCTTCAGCAACCGAAGAGTCTCCACAGGGCCTATATAAACCCTGTCTTTGCCATTTGGGTTCTTCATCCCAAACATGTGTTTTGCCGTGAGTCCTTATGACTGCTGGCTTCAACGCTTGTTTTTCGTTGATTCATGGCAACTTCAAGTTTTGAATCCTGAGTTTGCGCTTTGTGCTATAGAAATAGTTTCCAAGATCCACTTTATGAGGCTTATTGCTGTTTATAACCATCATAAAGAGGATGCAGATAATACCTCATGTGTGTTCGAAGAAATTTCTTCGTGTATTATGTGTGCAGGTCATGTTTCCGGCCGCCTCGTGGCGAGGTGCAGCGCCGAAGTGACCGTGCTACCGTCTCGTAATGAACGGCGGAATTCTCCTCCAGCATCCCTGGAGGAGGGTTTCTTGCCTCTTCGTTCTTGAACTCAGGGTTGCGAACCGCTGTGTTCATCCCCGTCTACAAGGAGCCCTTGCCCTTTGGAGTTTCTGCTTGCAGTTTGATTGCTGGAACCGGTGGTTCCTTGGGCAAATGTTATGGGGAGCATATCTGACAACGGTCTTGTCGGATAGCGGGATGTCGAGCGTACGGCTTCATGTGGCTCTTTTTAGAGCAAGATCCCCCTTGCTACAGATGTTCACCCGCAGATCTGGGCATCGTGTAGCCGGCGTTTGAAGCCAGGGCGGTTCATTCTTTGCAGTCCGGGTTTCCGTACCGTGTCTCTGCTGGCTTATCAGCCATTTTTCGAATGTATTGTAAGCCATGTTGGCTGCGTAGTTAGATTCGAGCTTTTCGCTTGTAAGCTGTTATCTAGATAGATAAATTGTTAGTCATTTGACTCATAATGATATATAGCTTTTGTATTATCTGCTCTTTGCAACAAAATACAATTTCGCATGCGTTTCGGCTTTTTTTGCCTTGCATAATGCCATGTAATGATTCCACATATGCGATGTCAATGCGCAGATGTTTCGCTAGATCATTCGAGATCGTAATTTCGCAGCTGTGCCATCTTGACGGATGGGCTTGCAGGTGGTCGTTGTAAATCGTATGAGATCACGTTCACAACTTTGCTATCGTAACAGATAGTTTTTTAACAGATCAATTAAGATCATTGAGCGGTGCGAATTGCTATCATAGAAGATAGGCTTTATTAGAGAATTGCTTGAGATAGTTTCTCGCATGAATTGCTATCGCAGCAGATAGACCTTTAGAAGGTCTAGCAAGATGGTTCTGCAGTTACGTTGCCATCGTAACAGACGGGCTTGGGTGATCAACTAAAATCACTTTGCGTATAAATTGCTATCGTAACAGATAGGCTTAAGAAGATCATATAAGATCGCACTTGCATAAACCGCTATCGTGAGAGATAGGATTTTGATGATCGATTGAGATCGTTTTTGTATTTTGCTGCTATCGTAGGAGATAGGCTTTGGATGATCACTTAAGATCGCATTTGCATTGGCTGCCATCGTAAGGGATGGGCTTTAGATGATCAATTAAGATCGTATTTGTGTTGACTGCTATCGCGAGAGATAGGCTTTGATGATCACTTAAGATCGCATTTGCGTTTGGCTGCTATCGTAAGAGATAGGCTTTAGATGATCGATTGAGATCGCATTTGCTATCGTAAGAGATAGGCTTTGATGATCGATTAAGATCGCATTTGCGTTTGACTGCTATCGTAAGAGATAGGCTTTAGATGATCAATTAAGATCGTATTTGTGTTGACTGCTATCGTGAGAGATAGGCTTTGATGATCAATTAAGATCGCGTTTGCGTTTGGCTGCTATCGTAAGAGATAGGCTTTAGATGATCGATTGAGATCGCATTTGCTATCGTAAGAGATAGGCTTTGATGATCGATTAAGATCGCATTTGCGTTTGGCTGCCATCGTAAGAGATGGGCTTTAGATGATCAATTAAGATCGTATTTGTATTTGCTGATATTGCAGCGAATAAATCATTGTTAACAGCAACAACAAATTAAATAGAGCGATATAAACAGCTAGAAATATGAACTTCTCATTTGGGAGAATTCTTTTATTATAACATTCTCATATGGGAGAGATAGGATTACAATCCTCTCATATGGGAGAGGAGATTGCGTCAATCATAGCCACATGAGACATTAAGCAACGTTATCATAAAACGTATGAAATAAGAGAAGTCAAGGATAGTACTTCTTGATCCAGCGCATGTTGACTGAGCTTGGAGTTGAGGTTGTGCCGTGCAACCTTCGTATGCTGCAGTAGCCGCTATCGAAGACTTCTGTGACTTCGAAGGGTCCTTCCCAATTAGCTGCGAACTTTGGGTGAGTTGCTTCTCGCATGCAGTGGTCAGATGCGCGCAAGACCAGGTCGCCAACTGCGAAATCCCGTCGCTGGACTGTCTTGTTATAGGCGCGAGCGATTCTCTCTTGGTACCGCTTGTTAGTCCTTTTGGCTTGTTCTCGCTTTTCTTCCAGCAAGACTAAATCATGATCGCGTTGATTTTCATAGAGTGCATGGAAGGCCAGCCTTGCCGAATTGACTCTGACCTCCGCAGGTACTACAGCTTCGGCCCCATAACATAGTAGAAATGGCGAGGCCCCTGTAGGTGTCCTTGGAGAAGTTCTGTAGGCCCACAGAGCTATGTTAAGGGAGTCGGCCCACTTCTTGTGGTCATCTGCGACCATCTTGCTCAGAATTCTCAACAGCGTTTTGTTAGTCGCTTCGGCTTGTCCGTTTCCCTTTGGATAATAGGGGGTGGAGCATATCTGCCTGATATTGTACTCCGCGAGTTTCGTAGCTACCTGGCGATTAACAAAAGGAGTACCGTTATCTGAAAGAATGGTATTTGGGATTCCGAACCTGCATACGATGTTTTCCTGGATGAAGTTAACCACAGCCAGCGCGTTTGCCGTCTTTAGTGGTATTGCTTCCACCCACTTGGTGAACAGCTCGGTTGCAGTGAGAATGAAATGGTTCCCATGTGACGTTGGTCGGATGGGGCCGATGAAGTCCAAAGCCCATGTGTGAAATGGCCATGGCGTTCCTAATGCATGTAGATCCACGGCGGGAGCGTGCACTAGGTTCCCTTTGAATTGGCATTCTTGGCAGCGTCGCACCTTGGTGCGACAATCGACTTCCATCGTGGGCCAGAAGTATCCGATTGAGAGGATTTGTCTGCATAATTTCGCACCTCCCTGGTGTTCCACCTGATGAGAAAGGTCCATGACTTCTTGTGCTTTCCTGCCGTCTAGGCATCGCAGCAAGTTGCCCTCGTGACCTCTTCGCCAAAGCAGGTTTTCCTGAACCACATATCGAGACGCTTTCCTCTTCAATTTGTCGGCTTCTTTTCTCGATTCGGGTACGGTGCCCTGGGTAAGGAATTCAAACAATGGCTTCCTCCAGTCTGTGTCGTCATCGGTTAGAGCGATGAGTAGAGAATCTTTGATTAGTGCGCAACTTTCGCACTTCCCTTGTATCAGGGCTGCAGCTGTTGACATGCCTGGCCAATGAATGCCATATCTCTGAGCTTTCCTGTAGATTGACACCTCGCTTTCTCCGCAAGCGTGTTGGTGAATCTTTTCTAACAGCTGTTGTCCCTCTTGTTCGGAGACACATCGCATGAGTATTCCTCCAGGACCCTTGTAGTAAAGGGTGTTGTCGTGGATGCAGTATCCTTTCGTGAGTGCCCAACTTTCGCTGCTGGTGCCTTTCGCAATAGCTTGCAGGATTGCTTTTCGCCAGTCTGCGTCATCCATGTGTTCGTCGTTGCACACATCTTCTGTTAATGCCGACGACGTTCGTACTTCGATTGAAATCCTCGCGGGGCATTTGTCTATGCTGACCTTAGATCCTAGAGTTGCTAAGGCGTCTGCATGCCTGTTGTCCGCTCGGGGCTTGTGCTCGTATTTCACGTCGCAGAATTGCTGCATTAGCTTTTGCACTAGGGTGCGGTATGGCAGGAGGTTGATCTCCTTTAAACCATATTCGCCCGAGGCTTGCTTAACAATCAGTTTGGAATCTCCCATAACTGTTAAGTTGCTCACTTCCAGAGCTTTCGCCGCACGGAGCCCCGCGATAAGAGCCTCGTATTCCGCCTCGTTGTTCGTGACTGCGAAGTTGAGTTTTGCGGACATCTGTATGACTTCCCCGTCTGGCTTTGTCAAGACTATCCCAATGCCTCCGCCTTTTCTGGTTGACGAACCGTCGAAGTGGAGGGTCCAATAGGGCACGTCGATCGCGTAGATTTCAGGGCCTTCGAGCTCTTCCTCGATCACAGGTTCGTGACTGTTGTCGGGAAACTGTGCCAACAGATCTGCTACCGCCTGTGACTTGATCGCTCTTGGTTTCACGCATGTGATATCGTATTGAGAGATGGTCATGTACCATTTCGCCAATCTCCCGCCCGGAGTAGTGTGAGTTAGCAAGTATCGTATGGGGTCGCTTTTGGTGACCACCACTACTTTGTGCGATGCAAAATAGTGTCTCAACTTCTCTATTACGAAGAATAAAGCAAGGCAATGACGTTCGATGTCTGTGTACCTTGATTCAGCAGGCTGCACAATGCGAGAGATGTAATAGATGGGCCTCTCTTGGCCTTCATACACCTGAGCCAAGAGTGCTCCTATAGATTTCCTTGTCGATGTAAGGTATAGCAGAAGCGGTGATCCCAGTTGAGGCGCGATCATTATCTTTGGAGATGTGAGTAACTCCTTTAGCTTTTCGAATGCGGCTTCGTGATCAGGAGCCCAGTTGTACGCGGCGTCCTTCTTGAGAAGAGTGCTGAAGCAGCATGTGATTTCGGCGATTGCTGGGATGAATCTCCGCAGATATGACAATTTTCCCAAGAATGTTTTCAAGGTACTTTGGTTGTGAGGTGGCGTCATGCTGGTGATGGCTGACACTTTCGCAGGGTCAGGCTCGATCCCTTGGCGATGGACTACGCATCCCAAAAACTTCCCCGAGGTCACGCCGAATGCGCATTTCATGGGGTTCATTTTTAGTTGAAAGCTCCTGCATCTGTTGAACACCTTTCGCAGGTCTGCAAGGTGATCTGCTTCATGCTTGGATTTGACTACCAAGTCATCCACATAGAATTCCACTTCTTTGTGCATCATGTCGTGGAATAGAGCCATCATGGCCCGCTGATAGGTTGCGCCTGCGTTCTTAAGACCGAATGGCATTACCGTATAGTTGAATACCCCCACGGGAGTGATGAATGCAGTTTTCCTTGCATCTTCGGGATCCATCTTGATTTGATTGTACCCGCTGAAGCCGTCCATGAAACTGAACATGCGATGGCCTGCCGTTGAATCAATGAGCAAATCGATGTTAGGCAGTGGGAAATCGTCCTTAGGACAGAAGCGATTGAGATCTCGGAAGTCCACGCAGATGCGGAGCTGTCCGTTCTTCTTCACCACTGGCACGATGTTGGCCAACCATGTGGGATGGTGATTTGGCTCTATGAACTTGGCGTCTAGGAGTTTGATAATCTCCTGTTTGATCTTCACGTTGAGCTCTGGCCTGAAGCTTCTGGTGCTTTGCTTGACCGGCTTAGACCCTGGGATGATGTCTAAACGGTGCATGGTGATGCTCGTGTCCAGACCCGGCATCTCGTCATATTCCCATGCGAACACGTCCTTGTATTCAGTTAGGAGCTGCAGCAGTCCTTGTTCCTCTTCGCTTGTGAGGTCCGCACTCAGGAAGACTGGCCTTTTCTTTTCCTCGTTCGGGCTGAGGAACACTTCCTTTAGCTCTTGCTTTTGTGGTCTTGGCCTGTCTTCCATGCATTCGGGCGCTTCTTTGAGTTTCTCATCTGGAGTGCCCTGTGTTGGCTCTTCTGTCAGCGCAACTTGCTCGATTTGATTGATTTGCCCAGGGACATCCCCATGCCCGTGTGAGGACGTCCCCGCGCACCTTCATATGCGATAGCATTTCTTCCCGTTGGCGTAGAAGCTCTCTATCTCCTTACCCTCGGGGTCATGCTTTGCGATCCTCTTCAGAGTGTACACATTCTTCCGATGATATGCGATGCGGGGCGCCTCTTCGTGAGTAGGCGGCTTTTCCTTGGCATCCCCCCTTGTCACCATCACGCCCGCAGGTGACTGGTCCTTGATGTCCTCCCAGAGAGGTAAAGGAGTAGGGTTGAATGGTCCGGGTGTTTGCTCGTCCGTCATATCGGTGAACCACACCGCCTCGCTGAGATGTGCTTCGTCCAAGTTGAACGGGTTAGTTGAGGCCGGTATCTCGACAATCCTGTCGTTCCAGATAGCTTTCATCACCTGGTGAGCCGTCGAAGGGATCGCGTCAAAGCGATGAATCCAGGCCCGACCTATGATCATGTGATATGTGGTGTTCGCGTCTATGACATAGAACTTCGCCGAGCACTTGAGTTTGCCGATCTGAACGCCCAGGCGGATCCATCCGATCGTCATTCTAGAATCGCTTCCGAATCCCACCAGCGGGGATGGACGCTTGACTACCTTGTGCTCGGGGATCCCTGCTAGCTTCAGTGTGTGGAGTGGAACAACATTGACCGCTGCTCCTCCATCGACGAATGCTCGCTTGAATTCGACGCCGTTGATGATGGCGGTCACGTACAGGGGCCTCTGGTGGCTCGCATCTGTCTTCTTGTCGCTGGCAGAAAAGGTCATAATCTTTTCTGTGGAACGGGACGCCCTGACGACTTTCCCGTTGGAGACCACGAGGTCCTCCTCGTAGTCCTCTGCTACCCTTAAGATTGCTTTTGTCATGTCCGCTCGACATTTTTCGGAGAAGTTCATCTCGTTGAAGAATTTGTCGAAGCCATGCGAACCGTTCATGCGGTCGGCACGCTCATCTTCTGTGTCCATGCTGTAGTCTTCATCTTCATGGACTTCAGCAATGATGGGCAGACCATCCTCTGCGACTTCTTCCAAGTCCACTATCGAGATCATGGCGACCTCTTTGCCCTTTGAGCCCGAATCTGTATGGGCAGGCAGCGGGTTGTTGCGCACATCCTTCCGGTGGTCGCTGACGATGAGTTCGCCGTTCTTCATCTTCTGATCGAACGCGAATCTGAGCTTCTTGCACTCGGCTGTGGGGTGCATGACCTTGCCGTGGTATTCGCACCACTTAGGGTCACTCGTCATCTCCTTGGAGGGTGCTTTCTCGAGCGGTGGCAGGACGCCGTCCTTACGCCACTGTCTGCAGAGATCGCTCGCTTCCTCCACCGAGCATGGCAGAGGTGGTGCATCGAAGTTTGCAACCTTTGCTTGCTTCTGGGGCGAAACTGTGTTGACCTCAGCTTCGCGTCCCCGCTTGTAGCCAAATCTGCCGATCTTGTAGGTGGTGCCGCTCGCAGGTCGTTCTGGGGCGCTCTTCTTTCTCTGTCTCTCGACAATGGGCTCGATGTTCATCGTGCATTCGATGAGCTTTGAAAACGTGGGTGTTTGCAAATTGATCAGCATGCTTTTGTATTCGTCTCGCATGCACTGCAGGCATATCTCTACGAGCCGGCTTTCGAGCATTGGATCCTTGCACTCCAAGGATTTCGCTCTGAATTTCTTGATGAAAGTGATTCCATCTTCCTCGCGTTTCTGATACATCCGCGAGAGATGGATCATCGTCACCTTTTCTTCCATCTGGAAGAACTTGGTATAGAACTTCTGGACCATGTCGTCCCAAGTCTTCACAGATCCGGCCTCCAATGTTCGGTACCATTTGTATGCTACATTCCCAAGAGTTTTTGGGAATTCTCGCATCAGCAGCTTGGGATCAGCTCCGTATGGACCCATGACATCGATGAAACGCATGACATGCTCATGAGCGTTTCCATTGACGTCCTCGAACTTATCCCATTTGGGAGCCTTGTACCCCGCCGGGTTAGGCATGAGATAGATCTCTCGTGGAATGGGTGGATCGTTGTCTAGCTTCGGGATGATGGTATCCGCGAACGACTGATGAGCCAGGATGGAGTCCACGCGCTTCTGCAAAGACGTCATGCATTCTGGAATGCTTCCCTCGGTAGTTGGCGGAGGGGTTGCCGTAGGCGGTGGCGACACATATGCCGCCGGAGGATTGGGAGTGTATTGACTACTCGTGTTTCCCCAGATTGTCGCTGGTGGAGGCAGAGTGTACTGCAGAGCTGGGTTGGACGCCAAAGCCGGGGGCTGAGAGGCGTGAGCAGCAGGGGGTAGCATTTGTGCCGTTGACCCTTGGACCGAAGGCAGCTGCGTCGCTGACGGTGGAGTTTGCAGATGAGGCATGGGAGGCGTGGCTGATACTCCCAATCCTGGAGCGGTAGGGGTTCCTCCTCCCTGAGGGATAGCGGTGGCTGGTGGAGGATTTGGCGCAAGGGTGCCCAGAACGGCCAAGATCCGTTCTAACTGCGCAGACTGAGACTTGAGAGCTTTTGCCTGACTTTGGACAGTGGCGTCCAAAGACTCTAAAGTTGGTGCCTCGCCGGGAGTCGTCGGAGTACGGCGGGCCTCGTCTCCCGAGGGAGTTTCGGTGGAAGGCGATCGGTTGCTGACATCGTCCTCCTGAGACATGGTTGCTTTTGCTGGTAAGTTTCACGTCGGGTTCACCAAAATGTGTTCGAGAGATTCCGGCAGGGAGACCTCCGTGTACACCGTACGTAGTGGATCAGGGATCGCACAGGAAGAATAGGGGTGTGTGTAGGGAGAGAGTAAGTCAGTAGCAACGTCTGAGAGAGAGACAGAGGTTTGGCAGAGCTTCCGCGTATGGCAGTGTGTCCTCCTTTGTATGGAAAGGTTAACGATATATATATACTGGAGAACGTGACCGTTGTAGTGTGGTTAATGCGCCCATTAATGGCGGCTTAATTAGCTTAACCATAACGGCACGTCCGTCCGAGTATATAGGAACCGTTAAAGCACGTGGTGCGCGAGTACCGGAACCGTTACGAGGTTGACCGGGTCTGACCGGATTGACCGGGTTTATGGAGCTCGTGCCATAAATCTCTCAAAACAGTTACTAAAGGTCGCGCGCGGGCTTGGCTCGCACGCGACAGGGCTTACTCTAGCCTCCAAACCACAAAGTCCCTACAGGTCCCGTGCGGTGGTATGCGAGGGCTCTGTCTCGCAGCCCCCACATGGATCAGCTCGGCTGGTGATCCCGTGTGTGTGGAGCACAATATGGTGTGCTGGATGGTTGCCACGTGGCCTAGATCTGCCATGTCATAAAGCAGTATCTACAATACTCAAAACGACAAGTCTCATGAGTTTAAGCATAAAAATCAAGAAAAGAGAAGAGTTGAGAATCCAAACGGATGATCCAAAGCTCCTAAGCTCTCACAATAGCTCCTTGATCTCCAAAAGATGTGTTTCACGTAAAAAAACTACTCAAAAAGTCGACCTAACACACTTAAATACGTTCCTAGAATGATATAACAAAGTTTCTAATAATTGCAAAAAGACCCCGGACGTTTCTGACTTTCTGGGCAATCTCTTCGTGCGAAGACACTTTCTCTTCGTGGGAAAAGATTGTCTGAAGTCTTCCTGCAAAAGTCCTCCTATTTTGAGACAGCATCATGTCACAGGAAGAGAACTGGAATTTTGGCTAAGTCTTTTCTTCGTGGGAAGAGTTCCTGCCTTAACTTTTTTTCTGGCTTCTTTTCTTGAGTTTTCCTTGCTTTCTTTATTTCCGAAGCTCGTTTCTTCACCACCTTTGATCCTTGCGTCCTATTTCCTGCCAAACACAACACGAAACACGAACCCGCGATCATATCACAATAAAAGCAACAAAATATACGAGAAACGCCCGGATTTAACGATTAACTCTCAAAAACTCAATTTTCACAATTTTAGCACAAAACGCTCAAAGACGATTAAATTCTCCATGAAAAGCACTCAAAACATAGCAAAAATAAGGAATAATATAACTCCAAAACGGAGTTATCAACTACCCCCACACTACATTTTGCTCGTCCCGAGCAAATCCTCAAGCCAATTCTCACAATCTCATCTCATTTCCTCAAACCTTTCCCGATTTCCAAACTTTCTTTGCATACATACCACATTTGCCATTGCATACTTATCACACACCGTTTGCATACTTAACCATTACCAAATTGCATACGAGTCCGAGTAGATCAATTCACAAACCATCCTTTTTACTAGTCGACACGACTCGATTATACACAATGCAACTATATGCAAATGCAATATTCACAATGCAAGTATTGAAATAACATTTTTTTCTTTTCTTTTGCGAGATTGGGCAATCTCCATTAGCTTAAACCGACTCACACGAAGCAATGAGAAATCTAGACACAAGGAATAAGTTGAAATCAAATTCGTCAACATGAATCCCCCCTAGCTAGTATAGAGAACCTAGCTTTACTAAGTACAAGAACGCAATACCTTTTCATGTGTGCCACAAAATAAGAGGCTACGCTAGGCTAAGCCACGTTCAAGGTCCGAGCTCCTAATCCGCTAACGGGTTTAGAATGATGAGGCTTTAGGGACAAATAGGATAATAATCAACTCGAATCCTAAAGCGTCACATTCTCACAATTACCACATCTCACACACCCTCACAACAATGATAGAAACCAAGCCCGAAACTCACCATCTCCAGCCCTCGATCCCCTCACACCCCGGTACAATTACGATTTCCGCGGCTATTGTCATGAATGATGTATAAGCCAAAATTTCCCGTTCGTGAATTAGTTGCTTCTCCACTCGTTATTCCACAAAACTTTTCATTCTTCCTTTATTCAACTCTCCTTTTTTTTTCTCTCTTTTTTTTCTGATTTTTTTTTTTTCCAACAAATCTCTCAAATTCCTGCACAATTTCCTCAATATCCGTCCCGAGTGGTCTTCCAAGTGTCAAGCTAAAAATGATAATAGGGGAAGATAATATCCAAATCAACACGTATGAATCGCAAATAAATGTCTCTCCCCCTATTTCGATGAAATCCTCGGTGTAACAAACGAAGCCGCTAACACAATAGAGCACGTGTGGGGATGGAGTCGTCGCAAGCTCAATCTCGATGTTCGAAGTCAAATGTCGACACCCCCACACTCGAATGTAATCCGGTCCCCTCTCAAGTAGCCAATCACATATATGTCTCGTGCCTAATCCAACCAAACCTCCTACACCATGATGAAAAAAATCCGGTACCTAGCACGATCCACCTATTCAATTCCCCCAACCCAATTTTTGTGTGTATTAGATGGTACACACTCACGGCTCTCCTCACTCGTGTCCATGTTGTAATGCCATGGAACACCGCCACACCGAAGTGTGCAAGCCTACTCTCACTCACCCTCGCATTCCCCTCGAAGATCATAAATGAAGTGCATGCGATACGTAAGACTCACACAAGTATAGCATGAAGTACTCCCTCATCGAACCCCCTCAACTACAACACCCTCGTGACGCACTAAAGCGGTGATTCTAACCAATCAATGATGAAGGCCAAAAATCGTCACCCTAAGTCCACAAGTTATCAAAGAATCCAAGGTTCAAAACAGGGTTTACTAGTGGTCCTACAAGGTAAGTTCTATAAGCAGTGAGTGCTCTAATACACACCTCGCACAGCTGTTCTGTGTGCCACTACGAGGCGGGTTGGCGACTACCTAAGACGTACACAAGAACGTTCGGCTTGTTTAGCTCACACCTAGCTCAACTCTTGTAAGAAAATTAGGCACACACTTTAGATTTGACAAAATTAAGTTCATGTGTAAAATAGGCACGCATTCCCGTAAAGAAAGTTTCTCTATACTTACTAAGGGAATCTCACATTGTCACTCTCGATCGCAGTTCACGCCCTATGCCTAAAAGTCTCACACTTCTCGATTTTACCGAATTTTCAGCTTCTTTCGATTGCCCTTTCTCAAATTTTTATTTTTTGGGTTTTCACATTTTTTTAATTTTTTTTTTTTTACGTGTACTACATGCACGGCCAACTCGACTAATGACTCGATACTTTGGTGGGATGACTCAATAATACCAAAACGTGCACGCAAAAATATGAATAATAAAGAGAAAAATAAGGACATAACCAAAAAGCTATAACTAAATGATGACACGGGCGATGCAAAGACTCAATACTGACTAGTAAAAAGGATACCACCACCCCCACACTAGGATACATCGTTGTCCTCAACGATCACACGAGGACTCAACAATCCTAGCACGAGGGCCAAATCCACTACTCGTCTTCCTCTTCGGAGTACGGGGCATCCTCGCCTCCGTCTTTCTCTTTTTTGAGGCCATTTAGCAAATCAAGCAAATAAGATGAAAATTTAAATTGTGCACTGTGACAGGAAGTGTAACCGAAAGCAACTAACAAGTAGCAATTAAACAGATAACACCTAGGACTCTAATCAATCGCCCCCAAGGTTCGCAACTAAGCGAAAGAAATTAAAAATGGGCTTTTACTCAATCGTGCCTAGACGCGTAAAATTTAAATTTCTAGTTAAGATAGTACCTGAGACACCTGGAGTACCTTTCTTACAGGTGTCGTTTCCGCGAAAAATTCACCAAGAAGGGCCAAACTGACCGGTGAAAATTTTTCCGGAAAAAGTGAAAAATTTGTGCTTTCCTTACTCTCCTCGTAGTCCCCGTCGATGTTTGTTCTTGAACTTTTGGCTGAATCCCCCTCCAAGTGGTCCAATTTTTGGTTTTGCACTTCGGAACCCTAGTTCTTCCTCCTCTGATTTCTCTCTCGTCTCTCACTCTCACTCAAAACCACCCTCAAATCCTTGTTCTCCTCTTTGTCGTGAGAAAAACCCTTACTTGGGTGTTGAATTTGACAAAGAAACAAGATGAGAAGAGCTTGGTTTGTTGTGCGGCAATGGAGGAGGGACGTGGTCTGTTCGACTGGAAGAAGGAGGAAGAGAACTGATGAATTGATGCATAATGGATCGGGTCAATTGGGTTTATATACCCTTTAGTGGAATTGACCCAAATACCCCTCAAGAAACCCCTTCCTCTTGCATTATTTCAGACTTTTTGGACCTTTCACGCATTCTGGGCACCCTCTTCGTGCGAAGAGAATTTCTCTTCCTGCGAAGAGAATGTCCAGAATGTGCTCTTCCTCTTCTTGTGACAGTCTTCCTATTTTGAGACAGAAGGCTGTCACAGGAAGACAATTTTTTTTTCTCTAAGTACAAACTCTTCGTGGGAAGAGTTTTTCTCTTCGTAGGAAGAGAACTGACAGTGCTAAAAAAATTCACTTTTGCTTGATTTCCTTCGACTATTTACTCGTTTCTTCGAATCTTCATGAATCTCCTCGTCCTCGAGATCCCGTGAAGATGATAAAAGATTCCCAAAGTCCGGGGAATACTTTTTTCTTCAAATTCATGCTCTCGAAGATCCGTTGAAAATTTCCGGATGTTTTAAGCCGCTAAAATATCCTTTTTTCACCATTTCACTCGTGCCTTTGCTTCTTCATGAATCTCCTCGACCTCGAGATTCCTTTTGCATCATAAAAGATTCCCAATGTCTGGGGAATATTTTATTCTTCAATTTGACCCTTCCAAAGACCCGTTTGGCAATTCCGGATGCTTTTTCGACGCCTTTTTGCCCGCCTAACATCCTTTTTGGCCTATCTTCTTCGTCCGGACTCTGATTTACGTGATCCACCTGTCCACAGAAAGCTCTCGACCACCCCCACACATTGGCACTGTTCAATTATGTTTTTAGTCTGTTCTTCAAAATTTCACCTCATAATCCGTGCCAGTGAGCTAGCTTTCTCCGTTGATTAATCAAATTCTTGCGTATATCAAGACGGGGAGTCTGGGATCATGATCTTCCTCAAGTGCGTGTGTTGAGTAAGTGTAGGAATGGCGTCAATCCTCTATTTCTTCATTCCGGGTCCCGATACGCGTTTTGGCCTGCTCTTCCTCGTTTTTCCTGCGATTCTTCACTCGCGCATCAAGAAGGGGGGCCCGGAATAGGCCTTTCACCTAGAATTCCTGCACATACTCATTGGAAATATTAAATCCCCTATCTCGCACCTCTCCAATAAATCTAACAGAATAAAAATTTACAAAACAGTATTAAAACCTAAACTACAGCAATAAATAGGTTGGGTTTCCTCCCAACAAGCGCTTTGTAATTTTAGGTCGACGGCCCGACCCAGTTACCTCAAAATATGTTAAGGAGGTCTAGCACGACGTGCCTCCACCTTCAATTTCTTGCTCTTGATTTTCTGCACCACATCATGTGCACTCACCACATTTGGCTTCTTCTCTGATTCGGGTGGATCGGGATGCAAAACTGTAGGCAACCCAAGAGAAGGATCCACACGATCTTCTATAAACTTGATCATGGCCAATTTATTCTTCCCCTTGCTCGGAATAAATGCCTTGAACACGAGTGATGAGTCTAGAGCCTTGATAGTCAACTCCTCTGTCTCTAGATCCACATTTGCGCGCATTGTTTTCAACAACGGTCTTCCAAAGATGAGTGGAACATCGCGATCCTCCTTGATATCCACTATCACAAAGTCAGCTGGAAATACAAATGCACCCACTTTGACGAGCAAGTTCTCAATCACCCCATTTGCCGTAACTATAGAATTGTCTGCCAATTGCAGACCCATCTTCACAGGGGTCGGTGCACCGATGCCCAATCTCTTAAACAGAGACAATGGCATGAGTTATCATATACACGTCCTCGAGGAGATTCCCATAAAGGAATGCTGTTTTGACATCCATCTGCCAAATCTCATAGTCGTAGTATGCTGTAATTGCAAGTAGGATTCGGATGGATTTGGTCATTGCGACTGGTGAAAAGGTTTCATCATAATCAATACCATGAATCTGTCTGAATCCTTTAGCCACCAATCGGCCCTTATAGGTAATCACATTACCATCCATGTCGATCTTCTTCTTGAAGACCCACTTGCACCCTATGGGCCGCGCCCCATCAGGTGGTTCCACCAAAGTCCATACTTTGTTGGTGTACATGGATTCCATCTCGGATCTCATGGCTTCAAGCCACTTCTGCGAGTCTGGGCCATTCATGGCCTCCTCATAGGTAGTAGGCTCATCATCTATGAGCATCGTGTCACCAGAATCAGTTACGAGAAGTCCGTATCTCTCGGGTTCCTGGCGCACTCTACTAGATCTACGAAGCTCTTGTGTTACCTGAACAGGTGGATCCACAACTGTTTGTGATTCCTGTTCATGTTCCATAATCGGTTCAGTGATTTGTGGTTCTTGAACTTCTTCAAGTTCTACATTCCTCCCACTTGCTTCTTTAGAGACAAACTCTCTTTCTAGAAACACGCCGGTCCGAGCAACAAACACTTTGTTCTCGGTTGGATTGTAGAAGTAGTATCCCTTAGTTTCCTTAGGGTACCCCACAAACTTACACTTATCCGATTTAGGCCCTAGCTTGTCTAATTGTAAACGTTTTACATAGACATCGCAGCCCCAAATCCTCATGAACGACAGTGTGGGACGCCTCCCACTCCACATCTCATGTGGTGTCTTCATGACTGATTTAGATGGAACATGGTTAATGGTGAAAGCTGCACTCAATAGAGCGTGACCCCAAAATGATAATGGAAGATCGGTTTGACACATCATAGACCGAACCATATCCAATAGGGTTCGATTCCTCCTCTCGGACACGCCATTCCATTGTGGCGTTCCGGGTGGAGTGAGTTGGGACACGATCCCACACTCTCTAAGATAGTCGTCAAACTCTTGGCTCAAGTATTCTCCTCCACGATCCGATCGTAGAGCCTTGATACTTTTACCAAGTTGCTTCTCTACTTCATTCTTGAATTCTTTGAACACTTCAACGGATTCGGATTTTGCCCTCATAAGGTACACAAATCCATATCTACTGTAATCATCAGTAAACGTAATGAAGTAGACATAACCACCCCTGGCAGGCGTGGCAAATGGCCCACACACATCGGTATGTATGAGCGCCAATTGCTCACTAGTCCTTTCACCTTTCTTATTGAAAGGGGACTTTGTCATTTTTCCCAATAAACAAGCCTCACATGTCTCATATGATTCAAAATCAAATGAGTCTAGTAATCCATCCTTATGGAGTCTAGATACACGTTTCTCATTTATGTGGCCTAAACGACAATGCCATAAATAAGCAGGATTTAAATCATTTATTTTAATCCGCTTGATATTAATGTTGTAGACAGGATTGCTTAGATCGAGGACATAAAGTCCATTAAATAATTGCGCACTAAAATAGTGAATATTATTCAAATAAAAGGAACAACAATTGTTCTTTATTGAAATAATAAAACCTTCCTTGTCCAAACAAGAAATAGAAATAATGTTTCTGCTCATAGCAGGCAAAAAATAGCAATTATTTAATTCTAAAACTAATCCTGAAGGCAGAGATAGCTCGCACACGCCTATGGCCAACGCAACAACCTTTGCTCCATTCCCAACGCGCAGATCTACCTCCCCTTTAGCCAATCTTTTACTTCTCTTTAGATCCTGCATATTTCGACAAATATGAGATCCACATCCAGTATCTAATACCCATGATGTAGAGACAGTTAAATTGACATCTACAAAAAATACCTGGTGGTGGTGGAATCACTATTCCAAGCCTCTTGTCCTCCAGATATTTTGGGCAGTTCCTCCTCCAGTGTCCAGGTTGACTACAGTAGTGACATTCACCCTTAGTCACGACCTTGGCAATGCTACCAACAGGCTTAAGGGCTTGTTCCTTGGACTTGGCAACTGACTTGCCTTTGCCCTTGGAGGAAGATGCAAACTTTTTGCCCTTTCCTTTGTGCACCATCATAATGGCCTTGCCCTTACCCTTGTTGATGCTCTGTTCAGCCGTCCTCAACATGTTGAGCAAATCTGGCAGTGGTTTAACGATCTCGTTCATGTTATAGTTCATAATGAACTGTCCATAACTTTCAGGCAACGATTGCAACACGAGATCCGTTGCCAACTCTTGGCACACCGGGAACCCAAGCCGGGCGAGATTCTCCAAGTACCCGATCATTCGGAGTACATGGGGTCCCACCGGGTTCCCTTCTGCCAGATGACATTTGAACAGTGCCTTTGAGACCTCATACCTCTCTACCCTCGCCTGCTCTTGGAAGAGCTGCTTTAGATGTTCGATCATATCGACAGCATTCATGTTCTCATGTTGCTTCTGAAGCTCAGAGGTCATGGTGCAAAGCATTAGGCAGGCCGCATCATTAGCGTCATCAACACGCTTTTGATACGCCTTTAAGGCAGCAGGTGTCTGATTCTCTGGACCTTCTGGAACTTGCTCCTCTATTGCGTACAGTTTCTTCTCTTGCTTGAGAACAATTCTCAAGTTTCTGTACCAATCAAGAAAGTTGGTTCCAGAGAGCTTGTCCTTCTCAAGGACAGATCGTAGGGAATGTTGTGAACTCGATGAGTTGTTTGCCATTTGGAATTCTACAAAAGGAAAATACGCAAGTTTTAGTATTTGTGAAATTTTTTGACTATATTTAATAATGGCTAGTTTATTAAATATAGCTCCCACTATTTTTCTACGGATTAATAACCCTCAAGATATTAATGCGGAAAATATCATTATATTTTCTAGTGGGCCAAGATCCATCTTTTTCATCTCCTTATGAGCTTGCTTTGGCAAGTCACCCATAATTTGATTACTTCTTAGGTAGGAACGACTTTCAATTGCATCCCATATGCAACTCTTGGTTCAATCGGGCAAATAACTCCTTATTTATCCATCCGTATGGATAATCCCAATTGATTGCCTCTAGGTTTCTTAATCAAATTAATAGCCTAGTTGTGTTCAACCTCTTACCTAAACAATTGCACATTGTTACGTGCCATCGCATTCCATCATTATGAACCAAGTCGCCATGCTTTGGCACGCACGAACTTGATAAATAATGATGATAATGAGTGTTTAAATAACGAGAAGGCAAGAACACAATATTGAATTTTGAGGGATTTTAAATTCAATTTTAATTATCTTGTTGATCAATATCAACTAATCTATCTATTTGAGTTTGGGCACAACTCCAAATAATAGATCCGGGTTGTCTAATTATCTTATTATCCTAATTGCATGCATCATCCATACACCAACCACACAAATAATAAGACAATAAATAAACAACCACAAAAACAGAAATTAAACGTGATGTGGATATGGCCTTTTCTAGACTAAGATAATTCCAAGCCAATGGAATTATCTATGAACCCTAAACAAACACATCTCCATGCGTCTTGATCTTTTGGTCCATCCTTCATAGTCATGTGGTGTGCTCCATGCTCCATGCTCCATCTTTTGTGGCTCCTTTTGGCTTTGGGCTTCTTTTCTCCAATCTTGGCTAACAATCTACTTTATCTAGCACTAGCTAATATCTATACTAAATAAAATAAATCTCACAAGTTGAGAAAAAAAATGGCACGCAGGCCATAAAATCCTAATTAATTATTACAATTAATTGATCGGCTCGCAGGCCGTAAAACCAAACCACAAAATTAAACATCCACATCAAACCACATCCTAAGGCCATATCCAATCGCCATGCGATTTGCACATAAACAGTTAAAATCCAATTTTAACGCGCTTGGTCAATTTTAATTGATTTCAGGATTTCTAGGGTTAAAACGGTCCATGGGCCCAACAATTCAATTGCCCGGGCCCAAACAAAGTGAACCATAAAGCCCTAGGGCCAGCCCGGGCCAAAACCCGCAAGCTAGGCCCGCGGGTTAGGGCCGCCCGGCCCCTTAGGGCGCCATTCTTGGGCGGCAAGCAAGGGGGCGGTCCCCTAGGGGGCGGTCCCCTAGGGGGCCGAACCTCCTTGTGGAGGTTGTTTCCAAAACAACCTCCTTGCTTGGAGCCCAAGTTTGGTTGTTTCCTTGTTTTGGGAGAACTCCTTCTTCCCCAAGGATGCCCAAACCCTAGATCTAAGATCCTAAAATTTCTCAAACTCACCAATTCATGCATCCAATGCAATAATTGGGTCTTGTTATGATTAATTCTTTGACAAATTGCATCCAATGCTTGATTTGTCTTGTTTTACGCGATAAACAACAAATTAAGGTGTAAAACAACAAGAATGTAACACATAAACTACGTTTATGCTCTATGACATGTGGCTCTGATACCACTGTAGGGTTTTGATTCATGGATCGCGCAAACGGAAGCATAATCAAACAAACAACCATGCAAAACCCTCCAAGGATCACAAGTCTAGATGCATAACGATAGTGAAGGTAAGAAATCATAAACACACCTTTGGGTTCTCCTTGATGACTTCAAACGCGAATAGTGTCACGTTCTTTACAGTTGATCCACGCCTAGAGTTGATCCTAGATCTCCAATCTCCTTGGTGCTAGCCCGGAATGAGAGGAGGGTGAATGAATCACGCAAAACGAGACACAAAGAGGGGTTCGGCCCTCTTGTGGCGTCGGGGACGAGGGGCGGCGGCAAGGGTGGCGTCGGCCTCCTTGTTGCTTGCTCTCTCTCTCCTTTGTTCTCTCCCACTCTTGTTATGTTCTCTTTAGAGCATAAGTTATGAGGAAGGAAGGAAGGAGGGTCCTTTATATAGTCCAACAACTCCTTGTTAACTACCTAAAGGACTTATTCTAGTCCTACTAGAATTCAATTTAGTCCCTTCCTTGCAAATTAGTCCCTACTAAGTTTGCAAGGGTTTGCAAAGTGATCCTTCTAATTAATTAATCCAATTAATTAATTCCAAATCTAGTACAACTCTATATAGCGTGTGACCCCATAGGTTCTATCTAGTTGGTAGCAACTCTTTGCTAATATGGAGCGGTTTCTAGCAAAACATCCATTCTTGCCAACTAATAGAATAGTCATCTAGACAACCTTGTACAAGTAATTGTCTCATCCCTTTGCCTCCATATCCGGATTGGACACGAGACATACAAGTCACACTCGTATATCCAATCCCTAGTTTCTCGATCCATGGAATAGCCTTATTCGTGCAAATAACATCAATATCCCATATATTGATTTATTTGATTCTGGCCAGACATTCTATAAGCACTATCCTTCGAGTGGCCTTGGATATTTGCTCCCGTTATGTGGGAGGGGCAAATCCTCTCTACGTCCACTACGATCTCTAAGCTTGCTTCTCATTGTATCCAGTACACGCCTTTATAACTACCCAGTTACGGTGTAGCGTTTAACGCTACCAAGATCACAATGATCCACAACTAGAATATCTAGTGACTTCAAGTCTAAGGATGACAATACCATTGTACCCGAGAAGCACTTGTGACTTAACATAACGTGTATGTAGCCTTCTCGGTGATGGGTCAATCCAGTGCAACATTCCGTAATGCACACCTATGTGTTGGATCGTGATATCTCCATATCAATCCAACCCCATACTAGTCTATAGATGATTGTCCCATTTAATCATTATACTTGACTAGGGATATTTAAGATAAACAACACGATTGTAAATCTAAGGACTTCATTATATTAAATATCCAATAAATAATAAATGAATTTTCTAGCCAATTACAAATTCATACTAAACTAGATTGCCTCTAGGGCATCTATTCCAACAGTCTCCCACTTGCACTAGAGCCAATCTGGCGCATCTCGTATGCCCATACTCCTAGTGTGCCCTTCATGCTTCCACTGCGTGAGAGGCTTCGTAAGCGGGTCTGACAGATTATCATCTGTAGGAATCTTGCATATCCGAACGTCTCCTCTATCGATAATATCTCGAATCAGATGAAACTTCCTGAGCACATGCTTGGACTTCTGGTGCGATCTGGGTTCCTTTGATTGCGCGATCGCCCCAGTGTTGTCACAGAACAACTCCACTGGATCCGCAATTCTAGGGACCACACCAAGTTCAGAAACAAACTTTCTGATCCAAACAGCCTCCTTTGCTGCGCCATTTGCAGCAATGTACTCAGCCTCTGTTGTAGAATCAGCTACCGTCTCTTGCTTGGAACTCTTCCAGCTCACCGCTGCTCCATTCAGGCAAAACACATATCCCGATTGTGATCTAAATCCATCTCTATCGGTTTGGAAGCTTGCATCAGTGTAACCCCTTACACGCAACTCTTCCTCACCGCCAAACATCAAGAAAGCATCCTTAGTTCTTCTCAAGTACTTTAGGATGTTCTTGACAGCAATCCAGTGACTCTCACCCGGATTGGATTGGTATCTGCTTGTCATACTCAAGGCATATAACACATCTGGTCTAGTACATAACATGGCATACATGATAGATCCTATGGCCGAGGCATAGGGAATCCTACTCATGCGTTCCTTCTCAATCTCATTGGAAGGACAACCACTCTTCGAAAGAGCAATTCCATGTGACATGGGCAAGAATCCCTTCTTGGAGTCTTGCATGTTGAACCGTTTCAACACCTTGTCAATATATGTACTTTGACTTAGGCCTAGCAACCTTTTAGATCTATCTCTATAGATCTTTATACCAAGTATATAGGCTGCTTCCCCAAAGTCCTTCATTGAGAAACACTTTCCTAGCCAATCTTTCACAGATTGCAGCATGGGAATGTCGTTTCCAATGAGTAGTATGTCATCCACATACAAGACCAGAAAAGCTACAGAGCTCCCACTAACCTTCTTGTAAACACAAGACTCATCTTCGTTTCTGATGAAGCCAAACTCTTTGACCACTTCATCAAAACGTCGATTCCAACTCCTAGTGTGACATCCCACACAATTAAGTTCAAATAGGAATTTATTTGATTTAGTTTATAATGTTTTGAGCTTATTAAGTGGGATGGTAGAACTTAAATATTGGTTCCCTATAATCTTAATTTTAACAATTACTTAATTGTTATGAAATATTAAATCTAGAAAAGTAGTAAAGTATGTATGTATTTCTAGTATGTGTAGAAGTATTGCTATAGTATGTATACCTTGAATGTACATCTAGTGTAGGGGATTAGGCACATAGTTACCTATCACTAGGAAAGCTAGCTATCTATGTATAGTCACATCATGACTACTTGTGTTTCACACCATAGGCTTGTCTCCTCTACACTCTTCCCTAGCTATCTTGCTCAATGAATCACATCTTTTAAGTGCAATCCCGGATTTGAGCAAAGAAGCTACAAAAACATGACCAAAACTTGGTATTTTGTCATACTATGAGTGTAAAACTTGTGGGGGTTGGATACCTATCAACCCTAGAGCCATTTTTAAATGTTACTCCACATATTAAACTCAAAATATGGTAGCAAATGTGTCATCTTTTTGGTGTTCCAAAGTGGCTAGCTATAGGCATACTAGGACAATTCTTGCAAGCAAGTGTGACAAGACACATGAGAGATGCACCATATCTCTTTTTCATCTTTAACTCTTTGTAGTTCAGCCCATATCCCTCATTTCTCACATCCCCGTCTCTCTCTAAGAGTCACAAGAAGTCATCTTCTTTCACAAGAGAAGCTCAACCCGTTTTTGTGCAAAAACCTCTACAAAACACCACCAAAACTTCATATTCTAGCAACCAAATCATGAAAAATTTGTCTCCAAGCTAAATACAACCTTGGAGGGGACTTCTTCCTTCATCCTACCCATGGATTAAAGCTTACAATCACTCTTTTGCTCACTATTCCTAATCTTTGAGGTAAATTTTTGATCTATTCTTGGATCCTTGCATATTCTTGCTTCTAGTATCTATTGCAATGGTAAATCATCTAAGAATGTCATTGCATGTGTCTATTTTTGCATCTTCTTGTGGATTCATGGGTTCATCCACATGGAGGAAGGTTTAGAAGAAGTTCATGTCTCAAAAGATGAGAGTTGTCCTTGATTTCCCTATTCCATACTCTTCATCCTTCCAAATCATGTGTTTTTGCTCATCCTTGAAGACTATATGCTGCATATAGACTTGCATGTGTCTCTTCCATTCCTTATTAAATCGAAAATGAAGTGGTTTCACATACTTGCTCGAAGAACTTTTGATTTAAAAGAAAATTTGGTCTTGTAATGATTCTCTGTTTTCGGACAGAATATGTGACCTGACTTTGAGAGACCACATCTCACTCATAAAGATTCGGTTTGTGCTCTATCTTATATCGTTTTGAAGCCCTGTGTGTCTAATTTCATCTCCAATTGGTCTCATGCCAAAATTCATTGTAAATATTCCGGAATGTCCGTTTTCGTAAAGTGTGTCTGGGCTGGTAGTTGGGCTCGGGCAGATTGTGTCACCCGACTTTGAGAGGTCACTACTCCCACATACGAGCTTATATTTTGCTAAACTTTATATCGTTATGAAGCTCTATGTGTCTACTTTCATCTCCAATTGGTTTTGTTTCAAAAAGACTTTTAAATTTTCCGTAATGTGAGTTTTCGTAAACTGTGTCAGGGCTGGAGTGTGGGTTCGGACAGATTGTGTCACCCAACTTTGTGAGGCCATTACTCCCTCATACGAGCTTGTATTTTGCTCTATCTTATACCGATTCGAAGCTCTGTGTGTCTACTTTCATTTCCAGTTTGTTTCATGTCAATATTCATTATATATCATTCGAAATTCCATTTTTTGTAAAGTGTGTCAAATCTGAAAAGTCCGTTTCTCGCCGAGTGGCATATGCTACTTTAGAGAACATTATTCCTCCGTTCATTCAAGTTAGTGGGACATCATAATCATAGTATGGGGCATCTTATGAAACTTATTAGTAACATATAGCCACTAGGAATCACTTGAACTGATGTCAGCTTGTCCTTACGTGTTGAATTGCTATTTGTAGAGCCTCCTTCTTAGCTTTGCTCTTGGATTCCCGTATCGGTAGCTAGTAAGGATTTTATAAGCTAGGAATCGAGGTGAGTACTTACCCAACCCTTCGGTAGTGCTATTTTCATGTATTAACTGTTTATGGGCTATGAGGTGGATATTGTACAACTTGTGAATGGTGGAATGTGTTCTTAATAACTACTTGGTGATTCGTATCTTTTGATTGAAGATATAGCCCATGTTTTTAAAGCATGTTTATAAATGATATTTGTTAAACTGAAAGTCCATGGTATGTTTTCTAAATGTTTGGCGGAGATGGTTGCCTAAATGACACTGTTGGACAGTACCCTAACGGTGGGGGACAATACACCGGTACAGTACCCTAACGGTTGGGGGATATACACCGGACAGTACCCTCCCGGTGCGGGGACAATAGACCGGAGGTCGATGCCCTGTCCCAGGGATATAATATGGGATGAGCCGTTAACACGTGCGTTGTCATGACTTGTCGACTATATTTTCGTCCGAGGTAGCGATTCTACGCGGACTCGCCACATTGATGGCTAAGTGTCACGGATGAGATTTTAATGGCCAAAGTACTTGAATAAAATGAGCCAACGGCTCAAAGTGGTGTTGTGGAAGGGGTCGAGGACCCAAGTGTTGAATTAAATGCTTTACATGTTTACCTACTTGAATGCTTGCTTAAATTATGTTATTTATATTATTCTTTATCTATGTATGAACTGTGAAGCAAGCATGTTTGGAACAACTTGACCATGGCATTTGGAACTTGTATATATATTGTATATTTCCAAACCTAACAAAGGGGTAAGTACGTGCTCACCAGACTTCGCAGTCTGACCGGTTTTAAATGACCACTCTTTCAGGTTCCAACGAGAGGACCGAGCCAAGTAATCCAGCCGCATAATTTCATTCGCCATATCATGTTGAGAGATGTTTCATGCTTTTGTGCTAGGATTGTCTAAGACTGTCTTTGTTTAAGTGTATGTGGCAGTACGTAGTATCTTTCTATGTGTAACTCTTGGAGATTTATTATGCACTCTTTAGAGACCATGTATGGTCGTATTTTGGTAGTGGGAATGTGTAACCCCATGAGGGGATATCCCGTAGTTTGTTTAGTGTATTGTTGGAGTTTAATTTATGGATCTTTTTGTGAATGGATTATGTGCAACCGTGACTGAACCTTGAAGGACTTGACTCTGAGATCGACGAGTACCATGGAGGATAGAGAAACGTTTTATTCAATTCTCAAAGTTTTATTTCCTTTTGTGAAAAAAAAATGGCTTTAGATATAAGACCCCTTTTCATAAGCTTCCGCAATATTTATCAGCTAATCCTTGAATTTCTAAACATTTTCACTCTCATCCTCATGGTATGAGTTAGCCTTGGTGGCGTGTGACGCCTCGTTCCCGTTTAATTACGTTATTAATCGGGGTCGCGGGAGCGAGGTGCCACATGGTTGGTATCAGAGCATAGGTTTGTATAGAAACCTTAGACTATCTTAGGACGACACTATGTGTTAGTCTATTTAGTATAAGGTACTTGCTCATGTAGCAGTTATAGTACGTAAGTACTATGTAGGATGAAGTGTGCATTGTCTAGTCTCCTTATATATATTTAATGGGTATTCTTCTTATATATAGAATGAGTAGCAGTCGTTCAACCCGCAACTCGCAACATGCTGCAGCAGGGACTCCCCATGCGTCTGCATCTGATTCTACTGATGCTAGAGATGGCGCCAATCCTAATGAGATGGATGGGCTGGCTAGAGCCATGGAGGAAATGGCTAGAGCGATGGCAAGGGGAAACAAGAATGTGACAATTGATAACTTTAGAGCACTCAAGCCTAGGGTTTTCAAAGGCACCAATGACCCGGTGGAGGCTGAAAACTGGTTATTGTCAATGGAGAAGCACTTGGAGAGGTTGCACTGTACTGAGATGCAAAAGGTCGAGTTTGCCACCTATGCCTTGGAGGATAATGCTTATCGTTGGTGGATAGTCGTGAAAGAGCGCGAAGTGATTGACACGTGGGAAAGATTTGTTGAAGTCTTCAATAAGAAGTATTTCCCTCAGGCGTTGAATAATGCTAAAGCTATTGAGTTCATGAACCTTAGTCAAGGAAACATGACGGTGGCTGAGTATGAAGCAAAGTTTAATGAGCTCTCTCGGCATGCATCTCATGTGGTAGATACCGAGGAAAGGAGGGCTAGGAAATTTGAAGCAGGGTTGCGTCCAGGAATCCGTACTAGAATTGAGTTACTGGGGATCAACGACTATGACATACTAGTGGAGCGAGCTACTCTAGCAGAGAAAGGTATCATGGAGGCCATCAAGCAGAGGGACACGAGAAAAATTAAGAACAAAGGAGGTACAAGTAATTCCAGGAATGATATTGGTTTAGGCCCAAGAAACTCAAACTCTTTTAAGAGGGTTGGCCCAAATAGGAGCGGTACTTTTGGTCAGAGCGGGAGTGGAAGAGCTGGCACTGCAAGTGATGGCAACAAGGCATGCCTCAAGTGTGGGAAGTACCATATGGGTCGACCATGTGGTGAGTTTGGTGGAACGTGTTATAACTGCAAGCAACCTGGTCACTACGCTAGAGAGTGCCCTAGGAACACTCAGAGAGCTGGAGGAAGTCAAGGGGCGAGTGTCTCTGTTCATCAGCCTAACCCAAACCGCCAAGCAAGAGCTTTCGCACTTGTTCCAGGAGATGTCCAAGCATCAGCATCAGTGGTGGCAGGTACCTTTTTGATTTGTTCAAATCCTGCCCATGCCCTTATTGATTCCGGTTCTACTCATTCGTTTATCTCTACCCGCTTTGTGCATAATCTTCATGGTTGTCCTGAGCCTTTGGGCTACACACTTGATGTTTCTAGTCCCTTAGGTGTGGTAATGGCTTCTTCTTCCATTTATCGAAATTGTGACATCATCATTGAGGGTAGATCTTTGGCTGTTGACCTAATACCCTTGGATATTAGTGACTTTGATGTAATCTTGGGAATGGATTGGCTCTCGGCAAATCATGCGATTATTGATTGTGTGAATAAGTTGGTCACCTTCCGATCCCCCGTCCAAGAGGAGTTTACCTTCGAGGGGAAAAGAGTTGTATCGCCACCCTTTATAATTTCTTCCTTACAAGCTAGTAAGCTTATTCGGAAAGGTTGTGAGGGGTACTTAGCTTGTGTCTTGGACAGTTCCGTAGATGATCGTAAGATGGAGGATATTCCTATAGTCCAAGAGTTTGTGGATGTATTCCCCGAGGACGTGAGTGAGTTGCCTCCAGAAAGAGAAGTTGAGTTTTCAATTGAGGTATTACCGGGGACGACACCAATTTCTAAGGCACCTTATAGAATGGCCCCAATAGAACTTCGAGAGTTGAAGGTACAATTGGAAGAGTTGCTAAACAAGGGGTTTATTCGACCTAGTACTTCTCCATGGGGAGCTCCAGTTTTGTTTGTTAAGAAGAAGGATGGTTCCTTGAGGTTGTGCATTGACTATCGTGAATTAAATAAGGTGACAGTAAAGAACAAATACCCTTTACCTCGTATTGATGATTTGTTCGACCAATTGCAAGGTTCAAGAGACTTCTCAAAAATTGATTTGAGGTCGGGTTACCATCAGTTGAGAATTAAGGCTGAAGATGTTCCTAAGAGCGCATTTCGTACGAGATATGGTCATTATGAATTTCTTGTGATGCCTTTTGGACTTACCAATGCACCTGCCGCTTTTATGGATCTAATGAACAGGGTATTTAAGGCATTCTTAGATGATTTTGTCATTGTATTCATTGACGATATCCTTGTTTATTCAAAGAGCACGAGGGAGCACGAGGAACATTTGGGGATTGTCCTTCAAACCCTTAGAGAGCATAAATTGTTTGCGAAATTCGAGAAGTGCGAGTTTTGGCTATCGCAGATATCGTTCCTTGGTCATATAGTGAATGAAAGTGGCATCGCGGTGGATCCTAAGAAAATTGAGGCAGTTGTTAATTGGGAAAGACCAAGGAGTGTGACGGAGATTCGTAGTTTTCTTGGATTAGCCGGATACTACAGGAGATTCGTGCAGAATTTTTCTGTTGTTGCAAGTCCTCTAACTAAACTGATTCGAAAGGATGCTCCATTTGTGTGGACGGATGAATGTGAGAGAAGTTTTAAAGAATTGAAAGAGAGGCTAGTGTCAGCACCCATTTTGAGTTTACCAGATAGCTCTGGGGATTTTGTAATTTATAGTGATGCTTCGAAAAAGGGGCTTGGGTGTGTGCTTATGCAGAATGGGAAAGTGATTGCTTATGCGTCAAGACAGTTGAAGTCACATGAACAAAATTACCCAACCCATGATTTGGAGCTAGCTGCGGTGATCTTTGCTTTGAAGATTTGGAGGCATTACCTTTATGGAGAAAGGTGCGAGATTTTTACAGATCATAAGAGCCTGAAGTATATTTTTACCCAAAAAGAGTTAAACATGAGGCAGAGAAGATGGCTCGAGTTGATGAAGGACTACGATATATCAATTCACTATCACCCAGGGAAAGCAAATGTCGTGGCGGATGCTTTGAGTCGGAAGAGTAGTGCCAATCTAGCTTGTTTCATTACTTCCCAACGTGAGCTGCAGGAAGATCTTCGACGTTTGGACTTAGAATTTGTGCCGCATCAAGTTCCTAGCTACTTGTATGCCTTGAGACTAGAACCATCATTCTTGGAGGAACTAAAATTAGCTCAGGCACGCGATCCATTGTTGTTGAAAATGTCGCAAGGTGTGGTTGATGGTACTAGGAAGGATTTTGTATTGGTAGACGGGATGCTGAAGTTTGAAGGAAGAACCTGTGTTCCTAATGATCCGGAAGTTAAACATAAGTTGTTGGAACAATTTCATAGTTCGAGTTTTTCCGTTCATCCTGGAAGTACGAAGATGTATCATTATGTGAAGCAATTATACTGGTGGCCAGGCATGAAGAGGGAAATCGCTGAATTTGTTTCTCGCTGTTTGCAATGTCAATTAGTTAAAGCCGAGCATCAGAGGCCATCTGGGTTGTTACAACCTCTACCTATCCCTGAGTGGAAATGGGAACACGTTACAATGGATTTTGTCGTCTGGTTACCAAGATCTTCCCACCAAAATGATGCAATTTGGGTTATTGTGGATAGGTTGACCAAGTCGGCGCACTTTTTGGCAGTCAAGATGACTCACTCTTTGGAACGTTTGGCGAAGTTGTATATTGGAGAAATAATTCGTCTGCATGGGACACCAGTTTCTATTGTCTCCGATAGAGACCCGCGCTTTGTGTCGAGATTTTGGAAGAAGTTGCAAGAGTCTCTGGGAACTAAGTTGCATTTTAGCACATCCTTTCATCCGCAGACAGATGGGCAGTCAGAGCGCACAATTCAGACTCTGGAAGACTTGCTTAGATTTTGTGTCTTGGACTTTGAAGGTGGTTGGGAGGATCACCTACCTTTAGTCGAGTTTGCATACAATAACAGTTTCCAATCTAGTATCGGTATGGCACCGTTTGAGGCTTTGTATGGGAGAAAGTGTCGTTCACCAATCTGTTGGATGGAGGTTGGGGAGAGACAAATAGAAGGGCCCGAGTTGGTAGAATTGGCCACTGAAAAGGTTCGCGTGATCCGTGAACGGTTGAAAGCTGCTCAAAGTAGGCAAAAGAGTTACGCTGATAACCGAAGACGTGATTTGGAGTTTGAAGTGGGTGATCATGTGTTCTTGAAAGTATCTCCAACCAAGGGAGTGCTACGATTTGGAAAGAAAGGGAAACTTGGTGCACGCTATGTTGGCCCATTCGAGATCCTTGAAAGGATTGGAGTTGTGGCGTATCGTCTTGCATTGCCACCAGAGTTAGAGCATGTTCACAACGTATTCCATGTATCAATGCTGAAAAAGTATGTGTATGAACCAAGTCACATAATTTCCTATCAACCTTTGGAGGTTAGGTCTGACTTATCTTATGAGGAAAGGCCGGTAGAAATTTTGGATCGTCGTGATCAAGTTTTGCGAAACAAGGTCATTCCTTTGGTAAAGGTTCTATGGAGGAACCATGCAATAGAGGAAGCAACGTGGGAAAGTGAAGCTGAGATGCAGGACAAGTACCCACACTTATTTTAATTAAGAGGTACGTCAAGTTTGAGGACAAACTTCTTTTTAAGGTGGGTAGAATGTGACATCCCACACAATTAAGTTCAAATAGGAATTTATTTGATTTAGTTTATAATGTTTTGAGCTTATTAAGTGGGATGGTAGAACTTAAATATTGGTTCCCTATAATCTTAATTTTAACAATTACTTAATTGTTATGAAATATTAAATCTAGAAAAGTAGTAAAGTATGTATGTATTTCTAGTATGTGTAGAAGTACTGCTATAGTATGTATACCTTGAATGTACATCTAGTGTAGGGGATTAGGCACATAGTTACCTATCACTAGGAAAGCTAGCTATCTATGTATAGTCACATCATGACTACTTGTGTTTCACACCATAGGCTTGTCTCCTCTACACTCTTCCCTAGCTATCTTGCTCAATGAATCACATCTTTTAAGTGCAATCCCGGATTTGAGCAAAGAAGCCACAAAAACATGACCAAAACTTGGTATTTTGTCATACTATGAGTGTAAAACTTGTGGGGGTTGGATACCTATCAACCCTAGAGCCATTTTTAAATGTTACTCAACATATTAAACTCAAAATATGGTAGCAAATGTGTCATCTTTTTGGTGTTCCAAAGTGGCTAGCTATAGGCATACTAGGACAATTCTTGCAAGCAAGTGTGACAAGACACATGAGAGATGCACCATATCTCTTTTTCATCTTTAACTCTTTGTAGTTCAGCCCATATCCCTCATTTCTCACATCCCCATCTCTCTCTAAGAGTCACAAGAAGTCATCTTCTTTCACAAGAGAAGCTCAACCCGTTTTTGTGCAAAAACATCTACAAAACACCACCAAAACTTCATATTCTAGCAACCAAATCATGAAAAATTTGTCTCCAAGCTAAATACAACCTTGGAGGGGACTTCTTCCTTCATCCTACCCATGGATTAAAGCTTACAATCACTCTTTTGCTCACTATTCCTAATCTTTGAGGTAAATTTTTGATCTATTCTTGGATCCTTGCATATTCTTGCTTCTAGTATCTATTGCAATGGTAAATCATCTAAGAATGTCATTGCATGTGTCTATTTTTGCATCTTCTTGTGGATTCATGGGTTCATCCACATGGAGGAAGGTTTAGAAGAAGTTCATGTCTCAAAAGATGAGAGTTGTCCTTGATTTCCCTATTCCATACTCTTCATCCTTCCAAATCATGTGTTTTTGCTCATCCTTGAAGACTATATGCTGCATATATACTTGCATGTGTCTCTTCCATTCCTTATTAAATCGAAAATGAAGTGGTTTCACATACTTGCTCGAAGAACTTTTGATTTAAAAGAAAATTTGGTCTTGTAATGATTCTCTGTTTTCGGACAGAATATGTGACCAGACTTTGAGAGACCACATCTCACTCATAAAGATTCGGTTTGTGCTCTATCTTATATCGTTTTGAAGCCCTGTGTGTCTAATTTCATCTCCAATTGGTCTCATGCCAAAATTCATTGTAAATATTCCGGAATGTCCGTTTTCGTAAAGTGTGTCTGGTCTGGTAGTTGGGCTCGGGCAGATTGTGTCACCCGACTTTGAGAGGTCACTACTCCCACATACGAGCTTATATTTTGCTAAACTTTATATCGTTATGAAGCTCTATGTGTCTACTTTCATCTCCAATTGGTTTTGTTTCAAAAAGACTTTTAAATTTTCCGTAATGTGAGTTTTCGTAAACTGTGTCAGGGCTGGAGTGTGGGTTCGGACAGATTGTGTCACCCAACTTTGTGAGGCCATTACTCCCTCATACGAGCTTGTATTTTGCTCTATCTTATACCGATTCGAAGCTCTGTGTGTCTACTTTCATTTCCAGTTTGTTTCATGTCAATATTCATTATATATCATTCGAAATTCCATTTTTCGTAAAGTGTGTCAAATCTGAAAAGTCCGTTTCTCGCCGAGTGGCATATGCTACTTTAGAGAACATTATTCCTCCGTTCATTCAAGTTAGTGGGACATCATAATCATAGTATGGGGCATATTATGAAACTTATTAGTAACATATAGCCACTAGGAATCACTTGAACTGATGTCAGCTTGTCCTTACGTGTTGAATTGCTATTTGTAGAGCCTCCTTCTTAGCTTTGCTCTTGGATTCCCGTATCGGTAGCTAGTAAGGATTTTATAAGCTAGGAATCGAGGTGAGTACTTACCCAACCCTTCGGTAGTGCTATTTTCATGTATTAACTGTTTATGGGCTATGAGGTGGATATTGTACAACTTGTGAATGGTGGAATGTGTTCTTAATAACTACTTGGTGATTCGTATCTTTTGATTGGAGATATAGCCCATGTTTTTAAAGCATGTTTATAAATGATATTTGTTAAACTGAAAGTCCATGGTATGTTTTATAAATGTTTGGCCGAGATGGTTGCCTAAATGACACTGTTGGACAGTACCCTAACGGTGGGGGACAATACACCGGTACAGTACCCTAACGGTTGGGGGATATACACCGGACAGTACCCTCCCGGCGCGGGGACGATAGACCGGAGGTCGATGCCCTGTCCCAGGGATATAATATGGGATGAGCCGTTAACACGTGCGTTGTCATGACTTGTCGACTATATTTTCGTCCGAGGTAGCGATTCTACGCGGACTCGCCACATTGATGGCTAAGTGTCACGGATGAGATTTTAATGGCCAAAGTACTTGAATAAAATGAGCCAACGGCTCAAAGTGGTGTTGTGGAAGGGGTCGAGGACCCAAGTGTTGAATTAAATGCTTTACATGTTTACCTACTTGAATGCTTGCTTAAATTATGTTATTTATATTATTCTTTATCTATGTATGAACTGTGAAGCAAGCATGTTTGGAACAACTTGACCATGGCATTTGGAACTTGTATATATATTGTATATTTCCAAACCTAACAAAGGGGTAAGTACGTGCTCACCAGACTTCGCAGTCTGACCGGTTTTAAATGACCACTCTTTCAGGTTCCAACGAGAGGACCGAGCCAAGTAATCCAGCCGCATAATTTCATTCGCCATATCATGTTGAGAGATGTTTCATGCTTTTGTGCTAGGATTGTCTAAGACTGTCTTTGTTTAAGTGTATGTGGCAGTACGTAGTATCTTTCTATGTGTAACTCTTGGAGATTTATTATGCACTCTTTAGAGACCATGTATGGTCGTATTTTGGTAGTGGGAATGTGTAACCCCATGAGGGGATATCCCGTAGTTTGTTTAGTGTATTGTTGGAGTTTAATTTATGGACCTTTTTGTGAATGGATTATGTGCAACCGTGACTGAACCTTGAAGGACTTGACTCTGAGATCGACGAGTACCATGGAGGATAGAGAAACGTTTTATTCAATTCTCAAAGTTTTATTTCCTTTTGTGAAAAAAAATGGCTTTAGATATAAGACCCCTTTTCATAAGCTTCCGCAATATTTATCAGCTAATCCTTGAATTTCTAAACATTTTCACTCTCATCCTCATGGTATGAGTTAGCCTTGGTGGCGTGTGACGCCTCGTTCCCGTTTAATTACGTTATTAATCGGGGTCGCGGGAGCGGGGTGCCACACCTAGAAGCTTGCTTCAATCCATAAATGGATCGTTGCAGCTTACAGACTTTGTTGGCTTGCTTTGGATCCTCAAAACCCTCCGGCTGTATCATATACACGTCCTCGAGGAGATTCCCATAAAGGAATGCTGTTTTGACATCCATCTGCCAAATCTCATAGTCGTAGTATGCTGCAATTGCAAGTAGGATTCGGATGGATTTGGTCATTGCGACTGGTGAAAAGGTTTCATCATAGTCAATACCATGAATCTGTCTGAATCCTTTAGCCACCAATCGGCCCTTATAGGTAATCACATTACCATCCATGTCGATCTTCTTCTTGAAGACCCACTTGCACCCTATGGGCCGCGCCCCATCAGGTGGTTCCACCAAAGTACATACTTTGTTGGTGTACATGGATTCCATCTCGGATCTCATGGCTTCAAGCCACTTCTGCGAGTCTGGGCCATTCATGGCCTCCTCATAGGTAGTAGGCTCATCATCTATGAGCATCGTGTCACCAGAATCAGTTACGAGAAGTCCGTATCTCTCGGGTTCCTGGCGCACTCTACTAGATCTACGAAGCTCTTGTGTTACCTGAACAGGTGGATCCACAACTGTTTGTGATTCCTGTTCATGTTCCATAATCGGTTCAGTGATTTGTGGTTCTTGAACTTCTTCAAGTTCTACATTCCTCCCACTTGCTTCTTTAGAGACAAACTCTCTTTCTAGAAACACGCCGGTCCGAGCAACAAACACTTTGTTCTCGGTTGGATTGTAGAAGTAGTATCCCTTAGTTTCCTTAGGGTACCCCACAAACTTACACTTATCCGATTTAGGCCCTAGCTTGTCTAATTGTAAACGTTTTACATAGACATCGCAGCCCCAAATCCTCATGAACGACAGTGTGGGACGCCTCCCACTCCACATCTCATGTGGTGTCTTCATGACTGATTTAGATGGAACATGGTTACTGGTGAAAGCTGCACTCAATAGAGCGTGACCCCAAAATGATAATGGAAGATCGGTTTGACACATCATAGACCGAACCATATCCAATAGGGTTCGATTCCTCCTCTCGGACACGCCATTCCATTGTGGCGTTCCGGGTGGAGTGAGTTGGGACACGATCCCACACTCTCTAAGATAGTCGTCAAACTCTTGGCTCAAGTATTCTCCTCCACGATCCGATCGTAGAGCCTTGATACTTTTACCAAGTTGCTTCTCTACTTCATTCTTGAATTCTTTGAACACTTCAACGGATTCGGATTTTGCCCTCATAAGGTACACAAATCCATATCTACTGTAATCATCAGTAAACGTAATGAAGTAGACATAACCACCCCTGGCAGGCGTGGCAAATGGCCCACACACATCGGTATGTATGAGCGCCAATTGCTCACTAGTCCTTTCACCTTTCTTATTGAAAGGGGACTTTGTCATTTTTCCCAATAAACAAGCCTCACATGTCTCATATGATTCAAAATCAAATGAGTCTAGTAATCCATCCTTATGGAGTCTAGATACACGTTTCTCATTTATGTGGCCTAAACGACAATGCCATAAATAAGCAGGATTTAAATCATTTATTTTAATCCGCTTGGTATTAATGTTTTAGACAGGATTGCTTAGATCGAGGACATAAAGTCCATTAAATAATTGCGCACTAAAATAGTGAATATTATTCAAATAAAAGGAACAACAATTGTTCTTTATTGAAATAATAAAACCTTCCTTGTCCAAACAAGAAATAGAAATAATGTTTCTGCTCATAGCAGGCAAAAAATAGCAATTATTTAATTCTAAAACTAATCCTGAAGGCAGAGATAGCTCGCACACGCCTATGGCCAACGCAGCAACCTTTGCTCCATTCCCAACGCGCAGATCTACCTCCCCTTTAGCCAATCTTTTACTTCTCTTTAGATCCTGCATATTTCGACAAATATGAGATCCACATCCAGTATCTAATACCCATGATGTAGAGACAGTTAAATTGACATCTACAAAAAATACCTGGTGGTGGTGGAATCACTATTCCAAGCCTCTTGTCCTCCAGATATTTTGGGCAGTTCCTCCTCCAGTGTCCAGGTTGACTACAGTAGTGACATTCACCCTTAGTCACGACCTTGGCAATGCTACCAACAGGCTTAAGGGCTTGTTCCTTGGACTTGGCAACTGACTTGCCTTTGCCCTTGGAGGAAGATGCAAACTTTTTGCCCTTTCCTTTGTGCACCATCATAATGGCCTTGCCCTTACCCTTGTTGATGCTCTGTTCAGCCGTCCTCAACATGTTGAGCAAATCTGGCAGTGGTTTAACGATCTCGTTCATGTTATAGTTCATAATGAACTGTCCATAACTTTCAGGCAACGATTGCAACACGAGATCCTTTGCCAACTCTTGGCCGACCGGGAACCCAAGCCGGGCGAGATTCTCCAAGTACCCGATCATTCGGAGTACATGGGGTCCCACCGGGTTCCCTTCTGCCAGATGACATTTGAACAGTGCCTTTGAGACCTCATACCTCTCTACCCTCGCCTGCTCTTGGAAGAGCTGCTTTAGATGTTCGATCATATCGACAGCATTCATGTTCTCATGTTGCTTCTGAAGCTCAGAGGTCATGGTGCAAAGCATTAGGCAGGCCGCATCATTAGCGTCATCAACACGCTTTTGATACGCCTTTAAGGCAGCAGGTGTCTGATTCTCTGGACCTTCTGGAACTTGCTCCTCTATTGCGTACAGTTTCTTCTCTTGCTTGAGAACAATTCTCAAGTTTCTGTACCAATCAAGAAAGTTGGTTCCAGAGAGCTTGTCCTTCTCAAGGACAGATCGTAGGGAATGTTGTGAACTCGATGAGTTGTTTGCCATTTGGAATTCTACAAAAGGAAAATACGCAAGTTTTAGTATTTGTGAAATTTTTTGACTATATTTAATAATGGCTAGTTTATTAAATATAGCTCCCACTATTTTTCTACGGATTAATAACCCTCAAGATATTAATGCGGAAAATATCATTATATTTTCTAGTGGGCCAAGATCCATCTTTTTCATCTCCTTATGAGCTTGCTTTGGCAAGTCACCCATAATTTGATTACTTCTTAGGTAGGAACGACTTCCAATTGCATCCCATATGCAACTCTTGGTTCAATCGGGCAAATAACTCCTTATTTATCCATCCGTATGGATAATCCCAATTGATTGCCTCTAGGTTTCTTAATCAAATTAATAGCCTAGTTGTGTTCAACCTCTTACCTAAACAATTGCACATTGTTACGTGCCATCGCATTCCATCATTATGAACCAAGTCGCCATGCTTTGGCACGCACGAACTTGATAAATAATGATGATAATGAGTGTTTAAATAACGAGAAGGCAAGATCACAATATTGAATTTTGAGGGATTTTAAATTCAATTTTAATTATCTTGTTGATCAATATCAACTAATCTATCTATTTGAGTTTGGGCACAACTCCAAATAATAGATCCGGGTTGTCTAATTATCTTATTATCCTAATTGCATGCATCATCCATATACCAACCACACAAATAATAAGACAATAAATAAACAAGCACAAAAACAGAAATTAAACGTGATGTGGATATGGCCTTTTCTAGACTAAGATAATTCCAAGCCAATGGAATTATCTATGAACCCTAAACAAACACATCTCCATGCGTCTTGATCTTTTGGTCCATCCTTCATAGTCATGTGGTGTGCTCCATGCTCCATGCTCCATCTTTTGTGGCTCCTTTTGGCTTTGGGCTTCTTTTCTCCAATCTTGGCTAACAATCTACTTTATCTAGCACTAGCTAATATCTATACTAAATAAAATAAATCTCACAAGTTGAGAAAAAAAATGGCACGCAGGCCATAAAATCCTAATTAATTATTACAATTAATTGATCGGCTCGCAGGCCGTAAAACCAAACCACAAAATTAAACATCCACATCAAACCACATCCTAAGGCCATATCCAATCGCCATGCGATTTGCACATAAACAGTTAAAATCCAATTTTAACGCGCTTGGTCAATTTTAATTGATTTCAGGATTTCTAGGGTTAAAACGGTCCATGGGCCCAACAATTCAATTGCCCGGGCCCAAACAAAGTGAACCATAAAGCCCTAGGGCCGGCCCGGCCCAAAACCCGCAAGCTAGGCCCGCGGGTTAGGGCCGCCCGGCCCCTTAGGGCGCCATTCTTGGGCGGCAAGCAAGGGGGCGGTCCCCTAGGGGGCCGAACCTCCTTGTGGAGGTTGTTTCCAAAACAACCTCCTTGCTTGGAGCCCAAGTTTGGTTGTTTCCTTGTTTTGGGAGAACTCCTTCTTCCCCAAGGATGCCCAAACCCTAGATCTAAGATCCTAAAATTTCTCAAACTCACCAATTCATGCATCCAATGCAATAATTGGGTCTTGTTATGATTAATTCTTTGACAAATTGCATCCAATGCTTGATTTGTCTTGTTTTACGCGATAAACAACAAATTAAGGTGTAAAACAACAAGAATGTAACACATAAACTACGTTTATGCTCTATGACCTGTGGCTCTGATACCACTGTAGGGTTTTGATTCATGGATCGCGCAAACGGAAGCATAATCAAACAAACAACCATGCAAAACCCTCCAAGGATCACAAGTCTAGATGCATAACGATAGTGAAGGTAAGAAATCATAAACACACCTTTGGGTTCTCCTTGATGACTTCAAACGCGAATAGTGTCACGTTCTCTACAGTTGATCCACGCCTAGAGTTGATCCTAGATCTCCAATCTCCTTGGTGCTAGCCCGGAATGAGAGGAGGGTGAAGGAATCACGCAAAACGAGACACAAAGAGGGGTTCGGCCCTCTTGTGGCGTCGGGGACGAGGGGCGGCGGCAAGGGTGGCGTCGGCCTCCTTGTTGCTTGCTCTCTCTCTCCTTTGTTCTCTCCCACTCTTGTTATGTTCTCTTTAGAGCATAAGTTATGAGGAAGGAAGGAAGGAAGGAGGGTCCTTTATATAGTCCAACAACTCCTTGTTAACTACCTAAAGGACTTATTCTAGTCCTACTAGAATTCAATTTAGTCCCTTCCTTGCAAATTAGTCCCTACTAAGTTTGCAAGGGTTTGCAAAGTGATCCTTCTAATTAATTAATCATATTAATTAATTCCAAATCTAGTACAACTCTATATAGCGTGTGACCCCATAGGTTCTATCTAGTTGGTAGCAACTCTTTGCTAATATGGAGCGGTTTCTAGCAAAACATCCATTCTTGCCAACTAATAGAATAGTCATCTAGACAACCTTGTACAAGTAATTGTCTCATCCCTTTGCCTCCATATCCGGATTGGACACGAGACATACAAGTCACACTCGTATATCCAATCCCTAGTTTCTCGATCCATGGAATAGCCTTATTCGTGCAAATAACATCAATATCCCATATATTGATTTATTTGAGTCTGGCCAGACATTCTATAAGCACTATCCTTCGAGTGGCCTTGGATATTTGCTCCCGTTATGTGGGAGGGGCAAATCCTCTCTACGTCCACTACGATCTCTAAGCTTGCTTCTCATTGTATCCAGTACACGCCTTTATAACTACCCAGTTACGGTGTAGCGTTTAACGCTACCAAGATCACAATGATCCACAACTAGAATATCTAGTGACTTCAAGTCTAAGGATGACAATACCATTGTACCCGAGAAGCACTTGTGACTTAACATAACGTGTATGTAGCCTTCTCGGTGATGGGTCAATCCAGTGCAACATTCCGTAATGCACACCTATGTGTTGGATCGTGATATCTCCATATCAATCCAACCCCATACTAGTCTATAGATGATTGTCCCATTTAATCATTATACTTGACTAGGGATATTTAAGATAAACAACACGATTGTAAATCTAAGGACTTCATTATATTAAATATCCAATAAATAATAAATGAATTTTCTAGCCAATTACAAATTCATACTAAACTAGATTGCCTCTAGGGCATCTATTCCAACACTTGGACTCTTCTTTCTTCTCAACCGTGTCCTTTGATTTGGGACTCACGGCCTTGGGCAACTCTTCACCCAATTCCTTGTCTGTAGCTTTTGTAGCTTCGGCTCTCGCATGGCTAGGATATGGAGGATCCTGAGTAGTCACACCACTGCGAGTAGTAATAGCTTTGAGCTGCTCAGTAGGAAGAATGGTATTGGAAGGAAGCATACCTGGCAGAAATTTAGCATTCTGATTGGCAATCTGCCCAATCTGAGTCTCGTGGCTCTTTATTGTTGCTTGCATTGAGACAATCGTGCTCTCCATCCTGTCTTGATTAGCTAGTAACTTTCTCAATAAAGCATTTGTCTCTTGTTCCTCTTGCCGCGGAGCTTGCTGCTGCGGTTCTTGTCTCCGAGCCTGGTATGGAGGATTTGGCAGCTGATCCGGTGCATATAACCCACTGTTTGGATTGGCATAGCTAAAGTTGGGGTGATTACGGTTCTTGGGATGATAAGTATTCGGCCACTGCTGCTGTCTTGGTGGACCCAAGTAATTCACATCTTCAATGAAACCATATCCCTGATTCTCATCCGCGAGTAACTCACCCATGGGCTTCTGTGATGGAGGGTGCATGCCGTGAAATGCTGAGGTCATGGATTCCAGCTTTTGTTCCATAGATTCAATCTTGTTGACTAAGGCTGCATCCCCCGGTTTGGAGTACCTACGAGTTTCAGTTCGTGTAGACTCTCTCTTTGACACGTTGTTCAGCAGATCTTGAGCTCGCTGTGCTCCAAGCCCCATAAAATTACCTCCAGCTAGCATATCTAACTGGTCAGCTGTCTCCTTGTCTAATGCAGTGTAGAAATAATGGAAGAGCTTGTGCCATGGCTCCCCATGATTCGGACATCTACGGAGAATTTGGCTGAACTTCCTCCAAGCATCTCCCAATGAGCTGTCTTCTTCCTGAGTGAATTTTGCAATCTCAGCCATCTGCTGAGCGACTCTGGATGGTGGAAAATACTTCCTCAGAAACTCATGACAACAATCCGCCCATGTCACTATGCTACCAGCTGGCAGCTCCATACGCCACTTCTTGGCTTTTCCAGATAAGGAGAAGGGAAATAGTAATAGCTTAACCGTTTCATCTGGAACTCGCTGGTCGTGCAGGGTTGATGTGATTTTCTCAAATACCAGCAGATGGTGATTGGGATCATCTCCTGGAGCTCCGTTGAATGCGCACTCATCAAGAACCATATTGATCATATGTTGGCGCAACTCGAAGTGTTGGGCATTGATCTGTGGCCTGGCAATGGTAGGCTGATAACACGCTGGAGTAGTCCTGTAATAATCCACCATAGGGCGTTCTTCAATCTCGACATTGTCCTGCCTGTTGTTTCCCCCATTATTCCCATTATTGTTCCCACCGATGTTCGCCACTTGTGCCCCCACACCAGGACGTGGTTGTGGATTTGGGGGAGCCAAGCGATCCATCCTTGCCTGCATCTCAGCCATTTGAGCCCTCATCTCCTCAGTTTATCGTGCTTTATTGGCTGCATCCTCTACAGCTGCTGCTCTAGCTGCCTCCGCATCCTCCATACCTTTGCGGATCCTCTCAAACTCAGCTCTAGTTCCGTCATCCATAGCAACTGAGCTTGTCTTCCTCTTGTCTCTACGTTGTGCGCGTAACAAAGTTTCCGGATCCTCAAGTGTTGGGTGCAAAGGCTCGTCTCGAGAACGGGACATGCACCGTGAAGTTCAACCTGAAAACACAGATTACACACAGAAAGTAGGTGAGTAATAGATATAAATAATAAAATAAATCCCTAAGGCTAGGAATTATAACTAATTTAGCCGAAGTCCCCGGCAACGGCGCCAAAAACTTGACACGTTCCAACTGCAAGTGTACAGCTGTCGTGTGTAGTAATAAACCGAAAATCCGGATTGTCGAACCCAAGGGACTTTGTTTAAATTAATTATTGTTCTAAACCTTATGTGGGCACAGCGCAAGTTGTGTTTTGATCTAATTCTACTAAAATAAACGCAATATTCTCAATTAACCAAGTGAAATAGTTCACGATTAATAAAGAATGAATTTTAGGGTTTTTATAATATAAGGGAAAATACCGGGAATTCTCTAGGTTCACTAGGTTGAGCTAAATTTATGTTTTGATTTGTAAAACAACCACGTATCTTTCACTATCAATCAAGCAATGTTAAACTTACCGAGTTACCAAGTAAGTTTACTATACTTTAAACCAAAACAAACCGAGTTACCAAGTCTATTCTAGCTTAAAGCATGCATTAAAACCACAATTCTACTTTAACGATCCTAGTTAACGATGCCGAGTTACCAAACATTGATTCGACTAGGTGGATTATTCAATTTACCGACTAATCCTCACGGAGTTACCGCGTGAAAACTAATTAAGTTTATCTCTACGTTAGCTACTCGCAAAGATAATATGATTACAAACGTAAATAATCCATAACAATGAAGGATTAAGTGAGATTAAGCTAAAACATGAATCACAATCATCAAAACATGGTATTTAGATCAAACCCTAGCTACACCAAACGAGAATTCCCAGCAAATAACGTTTAGCTACTCATATTCATACTCAAAACGACAAGTCTCATGAGTTTAAGCATAAAAATCAAGAAAAGAGAAGAGTTGAGAATCCAAACGGATGATCCAAAGCTCCTAAGCTCTCACAATAGCTCATTGATCTCCAAAAGATGTGTTTCACGTAAAAAACTACTCAAAAAGTCGACCTAACACACTTAAATACGTTCCTAGAATGATATAACAAAGTTTCTAATAATTGCAAAAAGACCCCGGACGTTTCTGACTTTCTGGGCAATCTCTTCGTGCGAAGACACTTTCTCTTCGTGGGAAGAGATTGTCTGAAGTCTTCCTGCAGTTTACCATGTACCAGATTTTAAACTCACAAATCTCTGATGTGGGACAGGATATTAGAATCCTCCAACCATACCATATATACATCTCATCCACAATATCAATCCGCAATATCTCGATGTGGGACGGATATTACAAGTTAAGTAGTGGGTGGTGAAGTGTGTAGTAAGTGAGATCTAAGGGTTGTGGTTGATTTAATCCAAATGCCTAAAAGAGTCAAACAATGTTGTTTTATAGAATAGAAGCTTGCACAAATTTTGTTTTTCAAAAAATTTCCTTAATGAGATATCATCTAAAGGCTCAAAATGATTTGATTCAAATGATGAAAAGTCATTTTATTTGTTTGGAAATTAAATTGCCCTATTTTATTATATACTAGGAGATTGCTCGTGCCCTCAGGGCACTATCCAAGAAAAATCAAATACCGAAACAATATTTCCAAACTACACAATGCAAATACGGCACAAAATTTATAGTTCCACACTCTCAGCTTGAAGTGATATATTGATTGAAGTTTGTAAATTTATAATTCCTATGACCCTGTAAGTTAACATTGTATATGAAGTACTCTAAAGAATTAACTGATTCCTATAATCAAAGGGCAAGAAATATTGGTCACGCTGACCAAACGTGTCGACTTTCTAACTCCCTGAGATAGACATGAATAGGTTTTTAGTAATCGAGAGTAAAATAAATAAAAAACATAAACATAAAAAAAAAATCCAGTATATGAAGTGATCAAAGACACTAATATTAGCTAATATCAACTAATTATGTCAAGGCATATACAAATTGGATTTTTTAGCAATAAGGCCATATAAAGAGCTTGGCAATCTCTCCCAGTCTACACGATGACATGCTTCAAACTTCCTTGAAGAAGGGATTGGTTCCAAAGATCTGGAAAATTTCAACAAGGCTCTCTTTGTTAAAAAATTTTGGAGACTTCTCACTTCCAATACTTTAGTTGGTAATGTTTTCAAGCACAAATATTTCCCAAATTCTGATATTCTTTCAGTGTCTTTGCAAAATAACAGTTCATATGCTTGGACGTGCATACATAGCGCGGCTGAAGTTATTAAAAGTGGATTGAGATGGAAGCTTGGTGATGGACGGAGTATTAGGATTGCTAAAGACTCATGGATGAAACGGCCACCATCATTACGGATTGTCTCTCGTCCGCCAACCGCCGACCACAAGTTTGTGGCGAACTACCTGCTGCCAGACCGATCGTGGGACCAGGTCAAACGGACCGACGACGGTTTCTTGGCCGACCTCGCTGAGATTGTGAAGATCCAGGTTCCCGAAATTGCAGCTCCTGACTCCATTTGTTGGAGTTACACTGAAGATGTCAACTATAGCGTATCATCCATTTATAATATTATTCGTTCTCAAAAGTGAGATGCTCAAACCTCAGCATCTACGTCTCTTCGCTCATAAACTTGGCTGAAACTGCTATATTCAACAAAGTTCAACCGAAAATTATTTATACTGTTTGGAGAGCGGCTCAGGACTACGTCGCTACGAAGATGAAGGTTGTTAAGTTCAAACTGGGTATTTCGGTCTCTTGTCCTCTTTGCGGGAAGCATCCCTAGACGACAACCCATCTATTTATGGACTGTTTAGTGTCAATCGCTCTGTGGAAGCACTTTGGGCCTGGTTATTAAGGGGGGTGTCTCACTTTGGATCCCTACTATCTACCCGACGCTCTCGGCAACGGAAAGGGTGATCTTGTGCATTGTTCTTTGGCGAATCTGGAGTTATCGAAATGCCCATGTCTTTCAGAATGACTTCCAACCGATCGGGGCTCTTATTCGGCCAAAACTGATGATCACATCCAACAACAAATGGGCACACTCAACGACAAGTCTGAGTATTCGTAGAGAATCAGTCCGGCCTCTTGTTGGCGTCCCCCTGACCACGGCTACTTGAAACTAAACACGAATAGCGCGGTGGCAGAACAGATTCTAGCTGCCTGGGCAGCGGTGTTACGCGATCATCGCGGTCAGCTTATCGCAGCAGTCTCGTATCCACTGCCTTGGGATTCTTTGGCGCTTGAATTCGAAACCTTGGCAGTCCGATATGGTTGATTACTTGCTCTTGATGGTAATAAGAAGTCCATCATTGTTGAATCCGATGCTAAGAAGGCTATTGAAGCAATCACAACAACGGAGGGTACAACAATCAACCGGTCGCAAAACAGTGATGTTATTCGTCAGATTCGATCCCTTGCCCAGCGTTTTACGTATATCATTCACTTTTAGTCGTCGTTCGACGAGCGGCGTAGCACACTGTATGGTTTTGATCATGGATACGCAGCGGAAGAAATAATTATCCATTCAAGACCCTCCAAGGATCATAGGAAGAGAATTGACGCGGATTACTAGCGCGTATTACGCAAGCGTACGGTCAAGTAGTAAAGAGTGAGTATTTTTAATACTCGGGTTGTCGATCCCTCGAGGACAAGCTCGCAACAAGTTGATAATTAAAAATTTAGTGTAATTTACTAAGTAACCGGGTAAAAAGTGTGAGAATTGTGGTGTTTCCACCCCCAAACAAGTGGCTGTAGTAAAGACATAAATAATAGTAAACAAGAATTAAGAAGAATTCTTAATCAATTAATGGAGATGACTAGGCAATATCGTTGATCACCTAGGGCTGTAAACGATTTCCGGATTATCTGAGCAACACATTAACTATATTCTAACTAAGCCGGGTAACAGCGCTGACTATCTCATATCGGTCTCAAGTCATTCTACTTCACGGTAGACTACAATCTCCTATCGGTCTCCTGTGTCTACTGGTCCGTTCTAGTAGGCTAACGACATGCACGACAACGGGTCATGTCGGTCCACCGTTGCACGAAACTGTCGAATCTCACCTACCGAATCTACCCACACTAGCCAATCCTAACATGTCTCTTCTCAGTCTCAGTGATACGGGATTGATTCAAGTCTCATCCTAGTTAGTTAGAATCACTATCGTGCATTTGCTAACTAAGCAGTGTTTCCGGTTAGCTACACCATTAACACTGAGTATTAAGCACAGTACATGAACAATTGAATTAAAATATTGCTAACTTTAAGCATGAATCAACTATTGAACAAACCCTAGTTCTTGAACCCTAGTTTTATCTCCTAATCATGTCACTCAATTAGGATTACTAACATAAACAAGAAACTAGAATTGATTCAAAAGAAGAAATCAAGAAATCATGAAGCAAAGATCAAATCCGAAAAATATTCATCGTTTACATGAACCCTAGGCTCTCAAATCGAGATGCCTAGCAAAAGTTGCCTAGCTAATCATAACTAAGTATGAAATACTCATGATTTTCTCCATTAAAATTGACTAAGAAAGGTAGAAAGAAGAGAAAGCAAACACTAGAGCTTCAATGGTGAAGCTTTGATCTTCCGTCTTCGTCCCCTTTGCTCCAAGTTGTGTTTTTTTCCGTCCAAGATGCGTGTGTGACCCCCCAAGATCGTCCCTCTATGTTAGAATAGGCCTGGAGTCTTCAAACTTTCAAAAAATAGCAAAACAGCCCCTAAAATCCGCCCTGGAACTCTCTGTTCGTGCGAACAAACACTGTTCGTGCGAACAGAAGTTTGTTCCTTGTTCGTGCGAACAACTTTCTGTTCGTGCGAACAGATTTTTACTCCTTATTCACACAAACAAATTTCTTGTTCCTACAATTTAACAGCCCCTTTTTCACCCTTTTTTGCCATCTTAAAATTTTTCTAAGGCATTTTGTTCGTGCGAACAAAAGCTTGTTCGCACGAACACCCCTGGGAATTTTCTCAGATTTGCATCCTCTTTGTTGGACCATATCTTTCTCGTCCTATCTCCGTTTTAGCTCCGTAACCTATTGTGGAAATCTCTTTGAGTCTACTTTCATTTGCCACTGGTCACACTCCAAAATGTATTGTATAACTCAAGATACTATCAAACTAGTGGAGATTGGTCACTTTTGCTCTTCTAACTTTGCTTCTCTTGCTTCCTCTTGAGTTTGCTTTGCTTCCGAAGTTCGTTTCATGCCTCCTAGCCATCGTTTAGCATCCGTTCCTGTAAAGAAAACATGAAAAACCATACCAAGCGATTATATTTGACAAATAACATCAAAATATGCATCGAAACGCCCGGATTAACAATAAAGTGCTAGAAACTCAACTTTCTACGTTTTCTCAACATTCGTAATGTAAAACTCATATTTCAAACCGGGAATCACGCAAAACGATATAAAATATGCAAAAAAATATAACTCTAATAGAGAGTTATCAAGAATCATAACGATGGTAAAGGAAGAAACAAGTAACACACCTTGGAGGTCTCCTGTGATGACTTCTAACGTGAATTTTGTCACATCTCTACGGTTGATCCACACCTAGAGGTGAGATATAGATCCTCCAACTCATTGTGATAGCTAGGAAGAATGGAATAGGATGAAGAAATAATGCAACAAATCACCAATGAAGAGCGTTCAGACCCTCTTGGTGGCCTTCGGGTGGAGGGGCGGCATAAGGGGGTTCGGCCTCCTTACGTTGCTTTCTCTCTCCTTGATTTATTCTCTCTCCTACTATAAGTAAGTAGATGTGTAAAGAAAAATAATCTAGGATTGTTCTTTATATATTCCAACAACTCCTTGTCCTACTACATAAAGAACCCCTCTCCTAATCCTACTCAAATAAGGATTAGTCCCTTTTGCAAACTAGTTTAATCATGTCCATACATGGATTAGTTCTCTTTACAGATTAATCATAATCATGTCTCTACATGAATTAGTCCACCTTGGCAAATCATAATCATGTCTATACATGGATTAGTCTAACTTGCATATTAGTCCTACTAAGTTAGCAAGTTGTTGCGATTTGATCCTTCTAATTAATTAATCGCATTAATTAATTCCCAAGTCTATTTCACCCCTATATGGCGTGTGACCCCATAGGTTCTATTTAGTTGGTAGTAACTATTTACTAATATGGAGCGGCCTCTAGCAAAACATTCATTCTAGCCAACCAATAGAAATAGTCATCATGACAAACCTTGTGCAAGTATTGTCTCATCCCTTTGTCTCAATATCCGGATTGGACACGAGACATACAAGTCACACTCGTATATTCAATTCATAGTTCCTCAATCCCGGGAATAGCCTTATTCGTGCAAATAACATCAATATCCTATATTGATTTATTTTAGTCTGACCAGACATTCATTAAGCACTATCCCTCGAGTGGCCTAGGATATTTTCTCCCGTTATGTGGGAGGAACAAATTCTATATACATCACTACGATATCTAAGCTTGCTTCCTATTGTGTCCAATACGCGCCTCTATGACTACCCAGTCACGGTGTAGTGTTTGACGCTACCAAAACACAATATTCCACAACTAGATGATCTAGTGACTTCAAGTCTAAGGATGACAACATCGTTGTCACCGCGAGAAGCACTTGTGACTTTACATAACTTGTATGTAGCCTTCTCGAAGATGGGTCAATCCAGTGTGCCATTACTCCTAATGCATACACATGTGTTGGATCGTGGTATCTCTATATAAATCCAACCCCATACTAGTCTACAGATGATTGTCCTATTAATCATATAATTGACTAGGAATATTTAAGAATATAACACTTATATTCTAAGGACTTCATTCATGTTAACATATCTCCATATCGATAACATAATGAATCGTAAATTCACATATTTGTCACAATAAATTGATTGCCTCTAGGGCACAATTCCAACAGTCTCCCACTTGAACTAGAGTCAATCTCATGCATCATATGCCTATAGATCTAGCGCGTCCCTCCATGCTTACAATGCATAGGGGCATGGTAGGCGAGACATCTGCTGGTACCTTGCAAATATTCTCATCTCTTCTATCAACAATTTGATTGAGAATGAATATTATGAGTAAGTGTATATTTATGCATTAATATACTCATTCCTCTGTATTAGAATCGGCAACTGAATCTTGTCTGGAATCTTTCCAGCTCACAGTCCCTCCCACTAGTGCAAAACATAAAACTTGACTTATAATCTGAAATCTTCTTTGTTAGATTTGAAGTTCGCATCACTGTAACCCCTTACAGTAAACTCTTCCTATCCTTCATATATCAAGAATTCATCCTTCAATTCTTCTCAAGTACTTAAGGATAATCTTGATAATTATCCAGTGACGCTCACCCGGATTTAAGTGGTATCTTTGTTTCATACCATATGACACGTCTGGCCTAGTACATAACATGGCATATCTCGTGAATATCATTCATACGGTCAATTTCTCAATCTAATTGTAAAGAAAATTAGTCTTCCAGAGACTAATTCCATGTGACATAGGTAGAATCCATATTCTCCACATGTTGAACCATTTTCAACACCTTCATCAATTTATGTACCATGACCTAAGTCGCACAACCATCTTGATCTATCTCCATAGATTCTTCATGGGTTGCTTCGCCTAAGTCAATCATTGAAGATTTAATTCCCTAGTCAATCTACGTAAGACTGCCAAGTAGGGACATCATTCCCAATGATTAGTATGTCTCAACATACAAGACCAGATACATAACTGTGCTCCAACTAACATTCTTGTAAACACAAGATTCATCTTCAATTTTGATGGAACCAAACTCCTTTGATTGCATCATCAATTCAAAGAATCCAACTCCAAGAAGCATGACTCAATATATGGACAGAATGCTACAAGCGAGGTGGTGCGAATGGATTTAAAAATCACAAATGGGGAAAGATTTCGTCATAGTCTATACTATAAACTTACATGAAACCATTTTCAAACCAATTGTCCCTTAAAAGTAATCATATTACCATCCATGATGGTTTCCTCATAACCCACTTGCACCCTATGGGTCCTACCCTTTCAGGTGGTTCCACCAAAGCTCATACTTTGTTGGTATACATGGATTCCATATCGTATATCATGGCTCCAAGCCTTTTCAGAGAGCATGGCCCACACGTGGCCATCTCATAGGTTGTAGGCTCATATCGATGAGCAATATATCACGGGTTATGAGAAATCCTTATTTCTCTAGTGCCTTGACATATCCTACCTGTCCTACGAGGATCTTGTGTTATCTGAGTAGGTTGCTACACAACACCTTGTGATCCTGCTCACGTTTCATCAAAAAGATCAATGTTCTTGTTAAGGATCGTAAATTGCATATTTTAGTAGGTTAGTGAACTCCTCTTAACTTACTTTTATGTGTTATTTGCGTGTTATATCCCTAATTCTAGACTTATGCTTGTTTTCGTAGCTTTGGTTGTTTTCTCTCATTTTGTAGGTGAAGATGTGCTTTAAAACGCAAGAGGCGAGCTAGGGGAGCTTAAACGATGAATTTGAAGAGGATTTGAGGCTCAAGAGCATCAAGAAGGGACTTGGAGGACCTAATTTGAAGAATAGTTGAAGATTTAAGGGCCTATTTGAGAAGACGAGAGAAGAATTGAGGCCATTATTGAAGATCTAGAAGTCAAAAGTGAAGGTCAAGGGCCAAGAAGATAAGTTTTTAACGGAAGTGGGGCTTAAGTGCAAGTTTTGAAATGTTTTAATGGCTCATTTGAAGGATTTTTAACGGATTGGGGGTCAAATGGTCATTTTCAGAAGCTTATAAGTTAGAATTGGGCCTTTTAAAGCATTCCAGCAAGCTAGGGGGGAGCCGGGTGCAATTTCTCAAACCCAGCTCACCCCCAGCCATGTTTCTCACGCTTCTCTCTCTCTCACCCCGATTCTTTCTTCAACAAACCCACGGCCTCCATGGAAACCACGCACCAAGCTTCGTCTGAAGCTCACCCAAGCCCCAATTCTTCACCAAATCACTTGAAATTGGTCCCAATCTACTCCTTGTCCGACCCTCTTCCAAACCCACTGCTCAATTTGGCCCAAACCGAAGTGAAGAGAAAAGCCCCAAATGACCTAGGGTTCGTGAAGCTTCTGCAAATCAACGAAGGAGGAGCTCTGAGATGAATTGGAGGGTGAGGATTGAAGACTTGGAGGCTACAAAACCCCCTCTCACTGCCTATATAAGCTGAAGAGAAAGAAGGAAGAAGGGGGGACGAACACGCTTCTTGCTAAGCCGAACCTCTATCTCTCTCTCTTCTCTCTCGGTACTCAACCGATTCTGGGTTCATTCTGGTGTCTCCGAGCTCGTCCTGAGCTAACACGGAGCCAGAAACAGCCAAAGGGAGAGAGGGTTAGGTCTGGTTGAATCTGGGTTTGAAGTGCTCTGTTTTGAGCACTGTATTTGCTCTGTTTTGAACTGTGTTATTGCAGCAGCAGCAACTTGCTGTTAGCTTTGAATTTCTGGGTTTGTTAGCTGCTGGTTAGGTTGATTAGAGTGTGGTAGAATCAAACACTAGTAGTTGTTTCATAATTTGGTAGCAAGTTGGTGTTATTTGGTGGAATTGAAGAGTATTTGAGCTTGAATATAATGACTATTTTCATGAATACTCTTGATTCTTGTTTCTTGCTCTTGAATATGAACAACTAAGCTACTTGTTGGGTTTGATTGATGAAGATAGATGACTTGTGTGTGAGAAATTCAATTGTTCTTCTAGTCTTATGAGGTGGATGTCGAATTCGTAGTGTTCAAGTGTTGAATATCAAATCCGAATTGTGGCTTGATCTTTCATATGGAAACGCTCTCGTTTACATATGAAAGATGCTTGACATAACTCGATTTTGCATTTCACTCTTGAATACAAGAGCTAGACAAATCCTCTTGCTATATAATCCATGCTTTTCTTTGACATAAACTTTGGGTGTTGATGCTCACACACAAGGCATCTATTGGAATCGATTGACCCAACTTACTCTCTTATTGACAAACTCGTTTGAATCGTATTAGTAATAGTGTTAGTAGTTGTTTTCTTTCTTAGTTATTTGCTCTAGCAATATCAACAACTCTTGCTCCATCACTTGAGTGGTGGATTCAAAGCTTGGCTAGCTCTAAAGCCTTTGGGAAACTTGTTTTGTTAATTTAGTTAGTTGCTTAGTAAGTTTACTAGTCAGCTTAGAGTGTTTAATCTCTTTCCCAATCCTTGTGGAAATCGACCCCGTTCTTACTCGGGTACTACTTAGAACGATATTCCTATACTTGGGAATTATCGCGAACAGTTCTGTTGTGGTTCTTGAACTCCTTCAAGTTCTACTGTCCTCCCACTGTTTCCTTTTAGAGACAATCTCTATCTTAGAAACACTGTGGTTTGAGCAAGAAACAATTTGTTCTCGATTGGACTGTAGAAATAATATCCCTTTCAGGATATCCCACAAAAAAATTATCCGAATTGGGTCCAAGTTTATCTGTAAACGCCTTTACATTAACTTCATAACCCAAACTCTTTATGAACGACATACTAGGACACTTCCTAGTCCATATCTCATATGTTGTTTTTCATAATTGAGTTAGATGGAACAAGGTTAAGGGCAAAAATTGATGTAATTAGAACATAGCCCCTAAAAGTAAACTAGACGTTATGTATGACTCATCATGGACCGAACCGTGTCCATCAAGGTCCGAATTATCCTTTTAGACACGCCAAACCCATGTGGCGTGCTAGGTGGAGCGAGTTTGGATCATATCCAACATTCTCATAGATACTTGTCAAAATCTTGGCTCAAGTACTCTCCTCTACGATCCAATCGTAGAGACCTAATATTTTTGCCAAATTGGTTCTCTACTTCATTCTTGAATTCCTTGAACAATTCAAAGGATTCTGATTTGTTTCTTCATAAGATACACAAATCCGTATTTCTCTGATCCAATCAGTAAATATGATGAAGTACTGAAAACCATTTTTAGCATTTGTGCTTAGTGGACTACATACATCAATATGTATGATTCCAAAAAGATCATATCTTTGCCTAATAAATAAGTCTTACATGTCTCATATGATTCAATAATCAAATGAGTTCCAGAAATCCATCCATATGGGGTTCTATATATGTATATCTTAGTCATGTGGCCTAAACGATAATGCTAAAGATAAGTGAAGTTCATATCATTATATGCAAACCTCTTGGTATTAATGTTATAGATGAAATTATCATGATCAAGGATATACAATCCTTTAGAAAAAAATTGCATTGCAATAATGTAAATAAATGGAACAACATTTGTCCTTTTTATTATGATAGAGAGCTTTCTTGTCCAAACAAGAAACTATGATAATGATCATAATCATAATCATAGCAGGGACATAATCATTTTTGTCTAATTCATGAACAATTTCATAAAGGTAGAAATAATTCCTTACGGCTAATTCAGCAACCCCTTGCTTCATTGCCCCACGTGCAGGTTAATTTCTTCCTTATCCAATTGTCTTCATCTCTTGAGATCCTCCACACTTCTATAAATGTGAGATCCTCATCTAGTATCATATACTTATGATGATGAGATAGACACATTGAATTCTATAACAAAATATCTTAACTGTAATTCAAAATTCCTTTATTATTTACTTCCAGGTACTTTTGGGTAGTCTCTCTTCCTCAACACCACCTATGGGAATTTAGGGAACCTTGGATTTAGCAAAAAGCTTGCTTTATACCAATGGGGTCGGCGCAAGCCTTTTTCCCTTACCCATGTCGTTAACCATTAACAGTTCTGCCTAGGCCCTTTAAATTGTGTCCAATGCAATTCTTGGTCCACTTGGGTGAATAACTTTTATTATTTATCTATCTCATAGATAACACCCATTGACTAATGTTTCAATCATATTGAATTAGCTTAGTTTCGTAACGCAAAGTGGAGCAACACTTCAAACCTTTCATGTCTAGCTCGCTATTTAAAAGAGCTTTTTTCAATGTATGATCATATCATACGCCTCCATGTTCTCATCTTGCTTCTAAAGATCAGAGTTCATGACAGCTAACATGTGTGAAGTCACATCTAAAGAACCATTCTTTGATGTTCCTTTCCATAAGGCTTTTAGTGTGTTTTGGTAGTTGGTGGGAGAACTTTATGTTATACGATGTACAACAATTTCTCGTTTATTTGAGAATAATTCTCAATTTTATACCAATCTAGAAAATAGATTTCAGACAGCTTGTCCATCTTATGGACACAAGGTCGTGCTTCGTTTGTTTAATGCTATGGGTATTCGACACCAAAAGGATTATGCGAAGTATTGTGACATATAACTATATTTAACAAGGACTTAAATTGTCAAACATAGCTCCCACTATTTTTCTCGGATTAATAACCCTCCATATTACTGTGGAAAATATCATAATATTTTTAAGTGGGCCAAGATCCATATTTAACTTCTTTTGAGCTTGCTTTGGCAAGTCACCCAAAATCAGTTATTTAGATAGGAACAATTCCAATTGCGTCATTATGCAACTATTGGTTCAATTGGGCAAATAACTTCTTATTTATCCATCTATATGGATAATCCCAATTGTTTGCCTCTAGGCTTTTAATCTTATTAAAATTACCCAGTTGCGTCCAACCTCTTACCTAAACAGTTGCAGTTACTTGCTTGTGCCATCGCAACACAATCATGACAAATCAAGTTGCATGCTTTGGCACGCACAAACTTGATAATCATGATCATGAAGAGTGCCAAGATAACGAGAAGGCAAAAACGCAATATTTAAATTAAGGGATTTTATTATTTATTATTTTTAAAATTTTAAGTTGTTTTGTTGATCCATATCAACTGATCTACTTATTTTGAGTTTGGGCTAACTCACAAATAAAAGATATGGGTTGTTACTTATCTTATTATTAAATTGCATGCACCACCCATACACCAACAACAATAATAAGACGATAAAGTAAACATCCACAAAAATAAAATAATGTGATATGGATATGGCCTCCTAGACTAAGATATTATCAAGCCAATGAGAATATCTATGAACCCTAGAATAGAAAACGCATCTCCATGTACCTGCATCTCTTGGTCCATCCTTCATAGCCTTGTGGAATGCTCCATGCTCCATGTTGTGGCTCCTTTAATTCTTTGGGCTTCTTTTCTTCAATCTTGGCTATCATCTATTTTATCTAGTACTAGCTAACATCTATACTAAATAAAATAAATCTCACAAGTTGAGAAAAATATCGGCTCGCATGCAGTAAACGCTAATTAATTACTACATCAAATTGATCAGCTCGCAGGCCGTAAGAAATCACAAAATTAAACATACACAACAAACCACATCTAAGGCCATATCCAATCACCATGCAAATTGCACATAAACAGTTAAAACCAATTTTTAAAGCGCTTAGTCAATTTTAGTTGATTTTAGGATCACTATGGTCAAAACGGTCCAATAGGGCCCACCAAAACTTGGCCGAACCCCTTAATGGACCGCCGAATGGCCTTGGGCCGGCCGGACCCTAGCCCACACGGCTTGGCCGTGCGCTAGGGCTGCACCGGCCCCTTGGTCGAACCTTTCTTGGGTGGAAAGGAAGGAGGGGCGGTCCCCTAGGGGGGCTGAACCTCCTTAGAAGTTGTTTCCAAAACAACTTGTTGCCCAAGTTTGGTTGTTTCCTAATTGAAAAACTCCTTTTTCTAATTGGATGCCCAAGAACCGTAGATCTAAGATCCTAAAATTTCTCAAACTCACTAATTCCTACATCCCGTGTAAATTAGTTCTTGTTTGATTGAATTATTGACAAATTGCATCAATATGCTTGATTTGTCTGTTTTCCGCGATAAACAACAATTTGAAGTGTAAAACTATATAAATCATAACACATAAACCACGTTATGCTCTATGAATTGTGGCTCTGACTCCACTGTAGGGTTTAGATCATGGATACGCATCCGAAGAAATAATTATCCATTCAAGACCCTCCAAGGATCACAGGAAGAGAATCATAACGATGGTAAGGGAAGAAACAAGTAACACACCGAGGTCTCCTGTGATGACTTGTAACGTGAATTGTGTCACGTTTGTACGGTTGATCCACACCTAGAGGTGAGATATAGATCCTCCAACTCCTTGTGCTAGCTAGGAAGAATGGAAGAGGATGAAGAAATCATGAAACAAATCACCAAGGAAGAGGGTTCGGACCCTCTTGGTGGTCGTCGGATAAAGGGGTGACATAAGGGAGTTCGGCATCCTAATGTTGCTTTCTCTCACCTTGATTTATTCTCTCTCCTACTCTAAGTAAGTATATGTGTAGAGAAAAATAAGCTATGAGTGTTCTTTATATAGTCCAACAACTCCTTGTCCTACTACATAAAGAACCCCTCTCCTAATCCTACTCAAATAAGGATTAGTCCCTTTTGAAAACTAGTCCTAATCATGTCCATACATGAATTAGTTCTCTTTTCAGATTAATCATAATCATGACACTACATGAATTAGTCCACCTTGGCAAATCCTAATCATGTCTATACATGGATTAGTCTAACTTGCATATTAGTCCTACTAAGTTAGCAAGTTGTTGCGATTTGATCCTTCGAGATAATTAATCAGATTAACTAATTCCCAAGTCTATTTCACCCCTATATGGCGTGTGACCCCATATGTTATATTTAGTTGGTAGTAACTATTTACTAATATGGAGCGGCCTCTAGCAAAACATTCATTCTAGCCAACCAATAGATATAGTCATCACGACAAACCTTGTGCAAGTATTGTCTCATCCCTTTGTCTCAATATCCGGATTGGACGCGAGACATACAAGTGACACTCGTATATCCAATCCATAGTTCCTCAACCCTGAGAATAGCCTTATTCGTGCAAATATCATCAATATCCTATATTGATTTATTTGAGTCTCGCCAGACATTCATTAAGCACTATCTCTCGAGTGGCCTAGGATATTTGCTCCCGTTATGTGGGAGGAACAAATTTTATCTACATCACTACGATATCTAAGCTTGCTTACTATTGCGCCCAATACGCGCCTTTATGACTACCTAGTCACGGTGTAGTGTTTGACTCTACCAAAACACAATATTCCACAACTACATGATCTGTTGACTTCAAGTCTAAGGATGACGACACCGTTGTCACAGCGAGAAGCACTTGTGACTTTACATAACTTGTATGTAGCCTTCTTGGAGATGGTTCAATCTAGTATGTCATTACTTCTAATGCATACCCATGTGTTGGATCGTGATATCTCTGTATCAATCCAACCCCATACTAGTCTACAGATGATTGTCCAATTAATCATTATAATTGACTAGGGATATTTAAGAATATAACACTTATACTCTAAGGACTTAATTCATGTTAACATATCTCCATATCGATAACATAATGAATCGTGAATCCACATATTTGTCACAATAAATTGATTGCATCCAAGGCACAATTCCAACACACACGGGTTTGCAAAGTTTGGTCTTTCTTTACCAAAAATATGTGTTGCTAGGTAGCAACCCGATTCAGGCTCTCCAACTTCTTCAAAACGATGTAATGGGTATTAATCCTCCCGACTTTTTACATGAATAGAAGTTGATTTTCCATAAAAAAAAAAAAAAAAAAAAAAAAAAAAGAGAGAGAGAGAGAGAGAGAGAGAGAGAGAGAGAGAGAGAGAGATTGTGCTCAACCACCGTACACAAGAATACCCACAAAATAGCTTGACATTAATATTTATAACAAATGTATACCTCAACTTGCAACTGGTGATTCTTCCATATGCTTCATGGGAAGCTTAGTAGAAGAAGGCATAAGACCTTTTGTTGCAGTACAACTGATATACGACTTTTTTTTTGTAAAAAATGAGCAAGGGTACATGAAAAAGCTAAATTTAAATTTTGGACAGGTTCCTAAACATAAGTGAAATAGCGTCAAAAAAAATTAAAAAAAAAAATGATTTGTGGCATTGAACTGAAGTAAAGAACATAGGGGTGAACAAGTATCCGTCAATCCGCACTGATTCGCAAGTTCGTCCGATCCGTGACGGATTGGGTCCGGACCGATCCGTGACGGATCGGAGTAGGATCAAGAAATATAAATCCGATCCGATCGTCAATCCGTTGGATCCGTTTATAATTATCGTTATGTTATTTTTACTAACATCATCAATATAATTTGTTCTAATGCTACCTTTAACTTAGTAATGTCATTACTAATATTGTGTTGACTAATTTTGATTTTTTATGTTATAAAGAGGAAGATATTTCGTACTTTAACTAAAAATTATACTGTTGATAATTGCATACTAATGTTTACTTTGTTAGTTGAACATATTCGATATTTTGAAATATTTGCGATCCGCGGATTAATCCGGTCTGATCCACGAAACCGTGGATCCAAGTGGAACCAATTCGTTTCGATCCCTAAACTGGTCGTCCGGATTAACTCAATCTCAATTCGGACTGATCCGGTCCGTGTGCACCCCTTAAGAACATAAGCTAAACAAAGCTAATGAACACACAATATCTGAATAACAAAACTCAATAGAAAAAGTGCAAGAATTTCTTTTAAGCTTCTATTGCAATTACATTTGTCCGTTATTTTTTATCCAACAAAAACTATTTGGGTCACACTAAATATTTGTAATAATGTTTTTACTCGGACTCACTAACAATTTTATATTTTTTTAACAAAGTAGCTAAATTAACGGTGCCATACATGTCGGTCTTCTTCTTGAAGACCCACTTGCACCCTATGGGCCAAGATCCTTCGAGTGGTTCCACTAAAGTCCATACTTTGTTGGTATACATGGATTCGATTTCGGATCTCTTGGCTTCAAGCCATTTCTGAGAGTTCGGCCTCTTTACGGCATCTCCATAGGTAGTAGGCTCATAATACATGAGTAGTACGTCACTGGGCTCTGTTACGAGAAGTCCATACCTCTCTGGCTCCTGACATACCCTACTCGACCTACGAAGCTCTTCTGCAGGTTGCTCCACACCAGCTTGCGGTTCCTGCTCATGTTCCATTGTGGGATCAGTGTTTGTGGTTCTTGAACTTCTTTAAGTTCTACAGTCCTCTCACTGGCTTCTGTAGAGACAAACTCTCTTTCTAGAAACACACTGGTCCGGGGAACAAAGACTTTATTCTCGGTTGGATTGTAGAAATTCTTTTTGTTTTCTTAGGATATTCCACAAATTTACACTTATCCGAATTGGGTCCGATCTTGTCTGATTGTAAACGCTTTACATAGACGTCGCAACCCCAAATATTCATAAACGACACTATGGGATGCTACCCGTTCCATATCTCATATGGTATCTTCATGACTGATTTGGATGGAAGACGGTTGAGGGTAAAAGTTGCAGTTAATAGAGTGTGTCCCCAAAATTGGAAGATCAGTCTGACACATCATAGATTGAACCATGTCCAACAGTGTTCAATTCCTCCTCTCAGACACACCATTCCATTGTGGTGTTCCAGGTGGAGTAAGTTGGGACAAGATCCCACACTCTCTAAGATAGTCGCCAAACTCTTGGCTTAAGTATTCTCCTCCCGGATTCTATCGTAGAGCCTTAATACTCTTGCCCAGTTTATTTTCTACTTCATTCTTGAATTCTTTGAAATTTTCAAAGGATTCGAATTTGTTCTTCATAAGATACACAAATTTGTATGTACTGAATTCATCGGTAAATGTAATGAAGTAAGGATAACCACCTCTAGCGGGCGTGACAAATGGGCAACACGCATCAGTATGTATGAGTGCCAATAGCTCACTAGTCCTCTCACCTTTGTTATGAAAAGGGCTATGTCATTTTACCCAATAAACAAGATTCGCATGTCTCATATGATTCATAATCAAATGAGTCTAGAAATCCATCCTTATGGAGTCTAGAAATGTGTTTCTCGTTTATATGGCATAAACCACAGTGCCATAGATAAAAAGGATTTAAATCATTAGTTTTAGTCCTCTTGGTATTTATGTTATAGACGGAATTATCTAGATCGAGGAGATACAATCCATTAGAAAAAAGTGCATTATAATAATGCATACTATCAAAATAAATGGAGCAACATTTGTCCTTTATTGTGATAGAAATACATTTCTTGTTCAAACAAGAAATAGAAATAATATTTCTGCTCATAGCAGGCACAGAAAAACAATTGTCTAATGCTAGAGTAAGTCTTGAAGGTAAATATCCACGACTACTCGATGAGTGAGACTTAGAAAAATGCATGACCATGTTCGAATAAATCAATATAAGATACTGATGTTATTTGTTTATCTAAGTCTACTCACAGATCGAGAAACTATGGATTGGATACACAAGTGTGACATTCCATGTCTTTTGTCCAATGCGGATAGATGAGATAAGGGGATTGTACAACACGGTAACATTGGCACAGAGGTTTGTCAGATCACTGACTAATCCTATTAGTTGGGTAGCATTGATGTGTTGCTAGAAACCGCTCAATGAACATAATAGGAACCTATAGGGTCACACACCAAAGGATTAGACTTGATGTAGATGTTAGTTAGTTGGACTATTTAACAGTTAAAAGAAACAAGGATCAAAGTGCAACAACATGCATACTTAGTTGGACTAAATAGCAAACTGGACTGAAACAAAAGTTAATCCAAACTGTTGGAACTAATTAGTAGTGGGGCAGTTTTATAATTAGAAAAGAGTTATTAATTATAAAAGAATAGGTCCAGCGATAATTTCATAAGGATGAAAATTAGAGCACAAGAAAGAGAGAGAGAGAGAGAGGGGGGGAGAGAGAAAGAGGCCGCCCCTAGAGGCCGACGACTCCAAGAGGAGGCACGGCCCTCCCCATCTTCTTGTTCCATTATTGATGCTTCAATATTGATTGGATCAAGCTGCTTTGGCGATTCCTCCTTCTTCTACACTGCTAGCACAAACAGTAGAGGAATGTCCAGTTGGAGATCCTAAAATGTGGACTTCTGTAGAAGCGTGGACACTATTTTTACACAAAGTGATCGTCCCAGTCGAGATGACTGAGGTAATTTTTTCTCCTTCATCATGTTATGATGCTTCACCTGCGATTCATGGAGGGTTTTGAGCAGAATAAAGTTTAATATTTCCGCTGTGTAACCTGCATCAAATCCATACAGTGGGTAATGTCTTAAATGAGGCAATGGAACTTTCTCGAAGCATCGAGGTTTGTCGTTTCATTCACACCAGGCGGGGAAATAATCAGGTGGCCTACTTGCATGCGAGACATGGACTTTCAATAACAGACTAGGAGGTGTTTTTTTACGGAGCCCCAATGGGCATCAAAATCAATTAGAAATGATGTAATGCGCCTCACAAGCCCAACCAAAGTTGATTAATATAATTTCTCAGTATTCTTCTCAAAAAAATCATTTAACATTTGTGTGGTCTAAAATTTATGAGAGCTCTTCAAAATGATGGTCATATGTCATAATTCCCAAAACTCTCCCACTAAAAATTAAATATAATTATAAAAGTTGAGAGAAATATTATGGTCCCAATATTCTAAATGTGGGACCCTACGCTTTTTCAGAAACTGTTTATTTAAGGTGTGATCCAGATATTGAGACATTAAATTGAACGGTGTAAAAGTTAATTCAATTTTATTAAAACTTGAACCCCCTAATATGTCATGTAGATAGCAATATTATTATTTTTTAAACTATTTTAGAGCTTATATTGTAATTAATTTTTTTCTTAATATTTTTTCTTAATAACGTTAATATTACAAATGTATTAAATTAGCATCGACTTAAGTAGGAATAAAAAATTCTCCCTACATATGAGATCTAAAATTTGTGGTAACCCTCTAAAATCATGTGTCCGTGCATTAATTCAAAAAGTCTTCCACTATCATTTGTGGTTAATAAAAATTTAATGTTCTCCAAAATCTAATGTTTTTAAGATTGTTGAGAGAATCTTTGTGATTCCAATATTCCAAATGTGTTATCATAAAATTTACCATCATACTTCTTTTTCAAAAAATATTTCTTAAAGTAGGAGCGATCCGAGGGTTGATATATGTTTGATCTAATGGAGTAAAAGTTATTTTAAAGTCAACCGTCATGTTTTATTATATAGATATTCCAATATTTATGTGGGCGCGTGGTGGGACGCAATGGGTTATAAGAAGAAAGGCCAAGGCCACTAGCGCGTTGCAAGCAAAACTCATATCAGTCGAAATGGCATACATTTTGCTCTTCAGCATAATATTACATGTATAAACATTAACACTTCTAGCTCTTATGTGTTATCTTGTTTTTAGGGAGGAGTGATCCAGCTTTTCAGGATGCTCCCGTTTTTACTATAACCAGGGATTAATCTTCTTAGCTTTTGCAATATTTTCAAGGTGTCCCAAGCTGCGGTTATAAAAGCCCTGAAGCTGCTAAGTAAGTTGTGTTATAAAATCATCATATGTCGTTTTTGTTTTCAATGTCGCTAGTAATTGTGTCTTTGTAGTCATTTGATTTCTTTGTATTATAGTAGTTGGGTCTTTGTAGTCATTTGGTAATTATTTCTTTAGAATTGTTGCAAGTGTCGAGATGAGAATATCATATGTCGTAAAATTTTATTGCAATAAGATATGTCTATTGTTATGACGTGGATAAAAAGTCTATTAAAATATTGTCAAAAAGCATGTCCCGAAAAATAACTCCCCCGCTACTTCTGCAAAGCTGCGGCAGGAAAATAATTTCTGTAGAAAAAGAAGATACATTAAAATTTACCAAATACGTCAACAACTACTTTTGACATAAAAAATTGGCATTCTAGAAAGCAAAAGCATTACCAAACAGATTCTAAATCACCCAGCAAGCTTGGCCTTGTAGCTGAGAAATTAAACATGAGCATGAATTAGTAAATGTACCGTGTGCAAGCCTTCTTTTTATGAAAGATTAGAACTTCAATATCCAAAAGAAGTCAACATGAAGTTTGATCAATCGGCCGTAACAGCAGAGGCCATAACAACTGCCAAAAGACAATGGGGGCTAAAACATAAGACCCCCCCCCCCCCCCCCCAAGCAAAGAAACCAAAACAACAAATCTAAGCAAACACACTAGGTAGGAGAGTTTTGTATAAAATAAATGGAAGATGGATTCTCTACACTTCATCATCACTCCTTATCAGCTTCTGAAAAGATAAAACCAGCAGCTGATTAGAAATCGAAACATTGCAGTGTAAGAAATGTCCCTGACTTGCCTAAAGAAGAGCCTTGATTGTTGCCTCCAGAAGCCCTTTATCTTGGGGGGGGGGGGGGGGGGGGTTTGGGGGGGGAGGTTGGAAATGAGGCATAATGAACAATGAGATCATTGAAGGTGGAAAACCATCACAAAAAGACAGTATTGGTAGTTTTTTTTAACACATCGATTTTTTATCAATGTCCCATGGTTGTAGATGAGGTTTTCAGTAACGTCTTGAGGTGGTTGAGGGAGCTTCTTTCGCTGTTCTCTCCATCTCGGGAGCTTGGTATGTTGGATCAGATTCCAGTGTCTCAGTTGCTTCTTCCCCTTCTTCGCCCTCCAGTAAGGACAGGGTCTTGTATCAGATGGTCCCGTTTTGCGTCTGTTTAGGTGGCATTTCATTTTGATGGCTCTAGACGCCTTGGTCAAGGTGCTGGTGGTTGTATGTTTAGAGACCATGATGGTCACCTTATCGTGGTTTTCGCTTGTAGGTTTGGTCCAATTGCGTCGTTGGAGGTGGAGGCACATGCTTAATTATCATATCTCACCTTAGCTTATACCTTGGTATTTTGATTGATTGGGTACATGGTGATTCGCTTTTCGTGGTGTTGGCGGTGTTGGGTCATGGATAGATTCCATGGCGGATTTATCTGTTGGTGTAGGATTGTCGTGGTCTTCTGTTTGGGGCTCGTATCAGGCATTCTCATAGACAGGTAAACATGGTGGCAAACGCTTTGGCGGCTTTTTGCCATTCTTTCTCCTCTTTTGTTAGTTTCAGCCTCCTGAGTTAGCTCCTTCTCAGGTTAGGAGCCTGTACAGACATGATAGGATTGACCTTTTATTTTATCGTCCACCATGAGGTTTGATTAGTCGGCAGTGGTGTGGTTTTGTCCCCCACAGTTACTATGGGTGTGTTGCCCGTTATTTTTTCAAATAAGATGTGGGGTTATGCTGAGGTTAAGATGAAAAAAAAAAAGTTAGAGGTTCTAAGGTTAATGGAGGTGGTGATATGCAAAGGAGCATTTTCAGAATTTTCAAGCATTTTGTGGGACTTTGTTCCTTTTTTTCCAAGACTTCAGAAAGTGGGAGGCGTTTAGCATGGAAAATCGGCGAAAGTTCACCAAAAATATTGGTAGATATGAAAGTGTTCTTGTTTCTCCACAACCAAACACACCAAATGATAGTTCCAATCCAACTGAAGAGAAGTGGCCTAGCGGGGACAGAGGATTCCCTAATATGCTCAGAGAGTAAGAACTTTAGTGAAGCACACTGATGTATGAAATTGGAGATAGATACCAATGAATTTGAGCAAACCTACAATGCAAAAATAGGTGATCATTTTCTTCTAGGTGCTCAGAACACAAAGGACATGTCCTAGCTTGAGAAAGCTTGAATTTAAAAAGTTTGCATCTAATTGGGGTTTTATCTAAGATGATATGTCATATTAAAACTATTACTTTATGTGGCAGCTTTAATTTCTAAAAATCCTTCCATGGGAAGTCCCAAACTAATCTCTTAACCTTCATGGAATCATTTGTTGCAATGATGTGGTTGATGTTGTCCTTCATCAAAAGATGGTAAGCAGATGCTGCTGTGAAACAACCATCATTTGTAGGATTCCAGATGATTGAGTCCGCGTGATCAGTTTTTGGAACTGGGATCATAGAAATACAATTCCAAGCCAGGGAGGAAAAAGTTGGAGCTGAGTGGTATCCCAGGAGTGCTCATGATGGTTAATTAGGCCCTCCACTGTTTTTAGGTAGAGAGTTGATGTTTGTAACTGAGGAAGAGATAGCTTGGGTAGCCATTTGGAATCCAAAGATCACTCAAGATCTTAACGGATTTACCATTACCAACTTGCCACAACATACTTTGGTTGGCAAAGGTCTGACTTGGCAAAAACCCTCCAAACCTTGGATACCCTCACAATGGACTTCAGTGAAAGGAAGTTTTCCTTTTACAATATTTAGAGGAGAAGTAATGAGAGAGGGCAAAGGTAGGCTGTGAGATGAGTTTCCAAGCTTGTTTTGCAATAAGAGCCTGATTTAGTGAGTATGGATCCTTTAAGCCAAGCCCACCCACGCTTTGGGGTAACACATTTGTTGCCACCCAATGGATAGATTTTATATCCTCTTGACCAGTCCAAATGAAACGTGCAAACATTTTTGACATCAATGTATTTCTTAAGAAAACTGTAAATGAAAAAGGTGTAAATCAGCAAACTTGAGAGGGTTGTCTAGGTAAGGGTGATCCTACCAGCTCTACTTAGAAGGAGACATTTCCAACCATTACATTTGTCTTTAACTTTGTTAATGACTGCTTCATAAAGACTGTTATCATGTTTCTCCCAAATTAGAGGCAATCGTGAGTAGACTCCTAAAGAATCTGACAAAGAGATCCCTAAACTTGCACTTAACAAAGCTTTAGAATGAACGTACAATTTGGACTCACAACTAGACTAGATTTAGAGTTAATGAGTTATTAATCACCTGACCAGATTGGAGGCAGTAATCTTCAAAGATTTTAGCCACATATTGCCCAGTGTTATGGGTGATCCTAATAACGTGTCCAAGCTTTGAATGAATACGGTCGATATTTATGTAATACTTACAAGTAGAGCTGCAATTCGGGTCGGTTAACCAGCCGGTTACGATTCAAACTGACCCAAATTAACCGAACTAGGAGAACCAAGAACCAAGCTGAATAGAGAGAACCGAAACCGACCATTGAACCGTATATTAACGATCCATGTTCGGTCATAGGTTATCGAACCGAACCGGAACCGGAACCGGCCGGTTATAACCGAAAATTTTGGCTACTTTTATGATTAAAAAAAAAACCCTCATAAACTGCCCAGAACCGGAACCGATGTACCGGTTCCAGTCCCACGGTTCTGGTTCCGTTAGACATGCCATATTTACCGGTTTCGGTTAGCCGAACTGAATTGGCCAATCTACCTGTTTAACCGAACCAGAACCAGTCGGTTATGTAATTTCTGGTTCGGTTCCAGTTAACCGAACATGCAGCTCTTACTGCATACAAGCATTAAACAGATAGAAAATTAGTCTTTAAGCAATGTGCCATCAAATGCATAAGCTTCTCATAAGCTAAGTCTGTAGGCTGTAGCAGTCACATATGATGATAATTGATAAACAAGAAGAGACAATATCTCAACTCTCAGTCTTGGAAATAAATTGTTCTATAAATCAAATTGTGGATCCAGATAATTTAAGAAAAAAAGTAAATGGTGAGGTCCAAGTCGAACCCAAATGTCAACTTGACTTTGGTAAATCACGAATCTTGAAAATGAACACATTCTGAAAATTATCAATGTAGAAGGACCGTATGTGTTCTATGATTCTGACTCAGAGATACTTGGCCAACCAGGGTAGCTCCTTGCAGCCTTTCAGAGCAAAAGAGACATCATCACTGCCACAAAAGAAAATCAAATATTAGAATGCTATCTCAAATTTCCTAATGCTTGTTGTTATTCTAGCATTCCTTCATTACAAACAATTAATCTTCTCTCAACCTAGCGATATTAGAGCAGGCTTTCTATCATTATGGGTTCTAAACATCTGTTCCCATAATACTGTATATACATGTTAAACCAGTTATAACTTTTGGCTTCGACATTAAAAGAATACAGACATGTACGTCTGTAAGAATAACTCTGCATTATCCCATGTTTCCGAAGGATGGAGCTCGCAATCTTTTTCCTCTTGGGCTCCGTTTGGTAGGGGGTAAAATGTTTCACAGAGAATATTCTACGCGTAAAATATTTTTCGTGGATAAGTTCTCTGCAATTATTTTCTCGTGTTTTGTTGACAGTTACAAAATATTTTGCTTCTGCATTAAATATTATTTAAAAAAAAATACATATAACAATAATTTATTAATTGGTGGTGGTGTAGTGGGCGGCAGTGGCGGTGGAGGTGGGTGGCGGCAATAGTTGTCCTTGGTGACGGAGGTGTTGGAGTGAATTGTTGTCATGCTCCTTCACTCTCCGAAAAATGGTTTACGGATTTTAAATGTGTAGAACATTTTGCATCATGTGAGTGAACATTTTACAAGGGAAAACATTTTATGAGACAAATGGCGAACCGTACACCAAAACAAGGGAAAAAAATTTACAGGAAAATATTTTACCACCAACCGAACGGAGCCTTGGACTCATATGCAGAGTACATAAGAATAAGATAGTGGGTTTAGTGAAACAAGTTGCCATGCTAAAGGAGCTCAGACTGGTCGACTGGGCTAGTTGATTTATTTTAGATACCGAACAATTAAACTGACCTCGGAAAGTTGAGTTGCAGCTTCTGCAACCTGTGTCTTGCTCCTGCTTCACATAAGATGATTCTGCACTCACCGAGCTTACAACTGCGCACACACACAAGATAATGATTAAAGACCCCTCGGACCTCTAGACTATGACACTTTCACCTATCATATATTCAATATACAATGAAGGGGCATTTCGAAGGTGTGAGAAAACAATGGTATGAGCTGTTTAGGAACTGTCTCAGAAATATTTACATTCTGTGAAAGAAAAAAAAGCCCGAGATTACCATCAGGATTCATGACTAAAACCATTTGAAGCTACAATTATATTCCTTTGAACAACGTGAAAGACAACCAGATTCATCATACTGCAAGGAACCACAGCTGTATCTAATGTAAAATGGGGTCAAAGGGATATAGCTTTCCTTCAAATGACCAATTATAGAGTTTATTAGGATATGAGGGGGAGAATGTTAAATTTCATAACATTCGCACTGGAGATTGATTCGCTCCAACTTTTAATTATTGCCAAACATGACTGCAAAACTTTACAAAAGACAGCTATATAGATCTCCCCTCACATGGCCATACTGAATGTAGAAAACTGCAATGTTCATAAACTTCCAGAGAACAAAGGGTGGTGTCTCTTACCCAACTTTTAGAAGTGTATCCCACCCAGGAAAAGCTTCACCATTGCTAGCGCAGATACATGAAACATTCATAGCCAACTGCATACAGATAAGATGATCAGCAGAGGGACAGAAAGGGGGAGGCCATTTTCAACTAGTGTCAATGGAATTATGTGGGATTGAAGTTCTTATTTTGGCAAAGACGTTTGAGATCACACGGATTTTAAATGGCACATGAATAGAAAAAACACCGTAGGAAGAAAATGCTTAAAGAAAACTTAGTTAACCTTCTCGAAGGTTGTTTCACCCATTCCAGTTTTGTAGAGCTCATGCACCATAGCAGCCAAGAAGATTTTACTCAGTTTGGAACAGCTCTTCATTAACTGGGAAAAGAATGATGACACCAAGTCAGAAACAACTTCACAATGCAAGGATATCATTACTATATAAAAATGTACAAATAAAAGTAAACATAAATTCCGTTAGGCATGCTAAGAGGAATCCTACTAGGCAATCCTTTTCCTCAATAACATGGAGTAAGCAAATAGATAAATTTCTTCTGCCATTGCTCTCCCATGCCATTTGGGCTTGATCACCATCTGGACCACAAGGCCATGACAACAGTGCTCTGGCAAGCCAGCGAATTGGCAGATGATGCTGAACCAGAGAACCACGCTGTCAACAAACAGCCTTGCTGCATGCATGTAGCCAATTGGTGCAGTGAACAGACGTGACAAATTTTAGCTTTCCAGTGGAACGGAACATGGTGCCAGTGAAAGAGTTTCAAAGCGTGTGAAGTCAATTGCGCATCGGGAAACAACTTCAAAACCAGAATTGTTTCGTTTGGCCAGTCCAAATGCACTTGTAAATGATTTTTTCTCTCATTTTAGAATAGCTTAGAGTGTTTACCAAAATGGAGGTATGCTTAAGTGATGTGCTACAACCCTGACGTTGCAATAGTTTATTTCCTGAAGTCTACAGCTTTTGAAGTCTACAAGCTTTCTTTTCACTTCCAAATTGTTCGGCGCATGAGCTAAGACTATGCTAACAAGTCTCAAGATTAGCATTTTGTTTGTGTTGGTTGTTGAACTTGAAACTAATATGCTACAAGGAGAAGCATCACCTAAAGGGAGTTACTGTGGGGGCATCATAGTCCCAATTTAGTTGCTGCCACTAGATAAGTGCCACCCATGACACCATGCCGACTGAACCAGTAGCCCATCATCTTTTCTTCCCTTGGTGCAGCTTTCATGTTCTTGCAAATGTGGATATTACATATTTACTCTCTGTGGGATACAAAAATTATCTATCATATACATATTATTTATTATGTACCTTTCTAATTGCCATACACGCTACACATAGAAAGTCTACAACCCTTTTCTGTTGAACTTGGCCAGCTGAACATAGCTTTCATATTTAGATAAAAACCCTGAGGTGTCTGATAAAGAAGCTGCTATTTTTAAGATAATCAGAGTGAGAGCATGGTTCAATCTGATCAAGCATAGCCATATCCAGCAGGGAAATCACTCTCAAAACATGTAACTTTGGGAACATGTAGGTATGATTCTCACAGTCAAATTTTGAGCATTTTAAAATAAAGTAGCAAATTTGATTAAGTTATACTAATCATTGATTTTTGATCCACAAGAGGTTGCCTCAACTATATATATTATGGAAAAGCTAGCGCTCACTTTACAAGCCGTGATCTAACTCGGAAGCTCTCCATCATTTTTTATTACTTCAACCCTTGTTAGCTCTTGTTAAGCCGAAAATGATCATCACTCTCATTTCTGTTCTTGCGTGGCATACTTCCTAATCCAACTTTGCTTTTAAACAATTTGAGTTCATGTGGATCCGCTAAACAAGTAGTCGCGCTATATGCAGAAGTCAGAACATCATAACTAGCACATAAATTCCAGATTACTACTTTCGATCATCCCTTACTATTCCTGCTTTAAAAAAAAAAAAAAAAAAAAAAAAAAAAGAAAGGAATTCCATCCCCTAATTTATATCAGAGTTTGTTACATTTCTTACTTGGTTGAAAAGGTTCAAGTCATCCCCCATAGGTAGATTAAGAAGACAGAAATAAAAGTAAACAGTGAAGTTAGATGAGTGAAGTTAGATGGCTACTTACTTGAATATGAGGAGACTGAAACATCTCTTTTATGGCTGCTTCAACATCTGCCATGCCAACTAGGGATTTTTCTGAAACCAAGCAAATTTACACAATAACTGAACAAAGCCGCATTTGTAGGAAAAAAAACTAATTCTGATATTATTTGAGATGCTAAAAGTGAAAGTAGTGTTCAGTCTGACCAAACAACATTTATAGCAGGAAAATCAATCTGAAAATATGGATAACTTTGGGCCACGTAGGCATGATTATCACAGTCAAATTTTAGATTTGTAAAACTAAATAAGAAAATTTAATTAATTTATACCGGTCGCTGATTCTGGCATTATTACTGAAGAAATTTTTCCATAAGAGATTTCCTCAACTACATAAGAGCGGCAAACATAATAATTGTATGGTTAAGCCAGAGCTAACTTTACAGGCCCTAATCTACCTCACAGATTCTGCATTCTCGTCAACGAACTTGAAAGATATCTACTGAATGCTAGAGAAGCTTTGATTCAATTAGAAAGAGCACGAAATAATCCAAAAAGGAGGAGATAAACTTTGAACTTTAAAGTTGAACCGTACAATGAAACTAGTTAAAAGGATCAAAATATAATGTACAGAGAAAGTCTTCTACAACATCAATCTTTGGTAATGCAAGCATAATAAGTTGACAGACAGTGCAATGTGTATACCCGGGCATGCAGTTCATATTAAGTTGGTCACCAAGTAACTGAGTAAAGAAAAAATCTCCAATAGTGTTAAACCATATTCGGGTTTTTAATAACAGAATAATGATAGTCAGGAAGAATGACGGGTATGAAGAGTGAACGTTTCTGCTGATGCTAAGATGTTTGTTTTAAAAATAGAAACATGTGCCTTAATTTCAGGAAAAACCTCCAAATAACCTAAATATGTCAATTATATATTTAGTTATTTCAGCTCTTTATCTTATATAAGCAATCATAAAGCATCCTTTAATAAGTCACAGCACAATACCAAATTGTAGATGATCAATTCTACTAAGATCTCTTTAGATACTAAAAAACTAAGTGCACAGAATACTTCAGACAAAATAGCCAGAGCCTTGTCCTTTTGGCAAACCATGAATTATGGATTAAAAACAAAAGTTCAATTCAAACTGTGTTCTTTTGTGTTGGTTTATGAACTGGTTTCTTCTTTTCTACCATTTAGATATTAAAAAACATAACCAATAGGAAATAAAATACTGCCCCTGTAATTTTATCATATTGACCAGCAGTATTTGAACTTTACAAAAAGTAGTATTAATTTTGTATTATCGTACGGTTCGTAACATTTACACTTGTCTAATGTTGATGTTATTACCACAAATATTACAGAAAAAAATGTAATATTTTATGTGGGAATCTAACCAGTGTCCTCCATGAGCCTTTATAATTTTCTTATAGACCATTCGCGTCCAATGTATCTTAGCATACAGAAAAATGATCATATAAGTCCTCCCAAACTCATTTGGGTCCCCTGGCATAAACTAACATTTCGAACCCCTCACATACATCTTCTTATTGTGTAGTCATAATTAATATTGACAGAATTATTAATTTGCTATTATTTTCTTTTAACAAAAAGTTTAACTTGATCTATAAATAGCATGATATCTTCGAAAAGAAACTATAAAACTAGTTACAATCATACTTTACATGTTAATGTCTGAGAACATTTCCTACCCGTATCACCATTTTTATCACCATTCTCTAAATTTTTCAGGGAAAATGGTTTAGTCTCCCACCCTTAGCACTCCGTTTCACTATTTTGGGTGAAGCATTTATGTTTTTGGTCCCATCCTTCTAATCAAAGTTTACATCAAAATGGTAAGTGTTAAATAATAATATTTCACCATCTTGCCATTTTGGAGAATGGTTTTTTCATTCTCCCATGGCAATTTACCAGATGTATCTCAATAATATAAATTTTGATTTATATTGCAATTGTAGTTCATTTAATGTTCAACCCAATATTAAAACAATTAAAGTGCTATGTAGAATTACAATGATTGAGCTAAGTATAAAATTGTTGTAACAAGAAGCACAGTACATATAAATTATTTCATACACTATGCTTAAAGAATTACAAAATAAACCAACATTTCAAAACCGCACATTCAACGACATACTCTATTTAACCATGATTACCCACAAGTGTGCAACAAGTCTCCTTAGTTCGCTGTGTCAAATCTCGATGTCTACTAACAAAATTGGACAAGTGTGGTATTTGTAAATTCTGAGTATACACGTATTTATTAGTACTAAGTGTATTTTCATATTTCAGAGGTGCCAAAAGGAGAGAAAAATGAATAAACACGAGATATCTAGTTACCAAACTTCTAAATTGTGTTAAAGACACCAAACACCAGAGACCTACATCATCTATATAGCATACACTTCAATTTGGGCCCTACGTAGTCAAGGGGGATTGATATGGTTGAATCACTTTCCTAATGGTAGGCTTGATTAAAACAGTTGGTGGAAGAAGGAAGTACTCATACTGTAGAAGAAGTGCAGTATTATTGCCAATAGAGGCTTTCAGTTTAGATTGAAAAATGAACATAGAAACTGTTTGCCTATATTTAGTCTAGATTAATAACCATCGCCACACACATTTGGCAGTAATGCTAGATACTGATACGAGGTTGTACTTTAAAGTTAATCTATAGCATTAAAGCAATTGTAAGACAGAAAACCTGAACTGATAACTAACATAATGTCCTATCAAAACCAACCACTTGGATATCAATTCCTTTTCCCATTTATTTCTATATCGTTCAGAAAATGTAGCCAAAGATGACTACCTGTTGAACTGCCATTAGGGGCTGATGCTGCCTTTTTAATACGGTAGTCAGCAAGTTCCGCTGCACACCTGCATATCTCCAGTGCACGACGTGCATCTCCTGATACAGCTGCTACCTGAACATAACGAAATAAAACACTAAGGATTGTGAGAAGCACATCAAAAACAACAGTAGAAATGTCCAATGGTCCATTTAACAAAGTGATCGAAAGGAAAACAATTATGGTTAGGCATACTCAAGAAACAACTGGTGCATGGCTCAACCTTTCTTGAAGCAAATTCAATTGCTTGTTTTTCAAAAGCATCAATTCCTTTTAGGCGCGTTGATATAATCTCTTGGAGCTGATGATGGTTATATGGACCAAAGCAAAGTCTTTGAATGCCCATGCGGCTTGATATTCGTGGAAGCAACTTCTCTGGAAGATCCATAGTATTTGCAATTCCTGAAAAGATTTAGGGAACTAATTGAATTTGACAGTAAAAATTAACAGCTCATCTTAGAAGATGAATTTCTGTGACATAGTTTCTTCTACCTATGACAATTAATTTGGAATGCGGCTTAGTAGGCCAGTCGAGAATGTTGTATAGGACCTGCAGGAGACACGGAGAGGAATACTTAATTTAAAACATGAAACAACATCTTAAAGGAAGGTCTGGCAAGAAAAGATTGCATAATTTGGATTTACCGACTGGTTTTTGGTTACAAGAAGATCAAGTTCATCAATGAGAAGAATACAAGGTTGATTATCTTCTTTGCCATGTATGTTCCCATTTGAGAATCGCTCATTCAGCAAGTTGAGAGCTTTTTTCCAGCCAACTCTGTGTCCACTCAATGCTTCATGTATAACCTTGGAAATAAGTACAACAGAAAGTTAGTTATTATTCATTAAGCAGACACGATGATGGAAAGACTTAGTTCGACTTCAGAAGAAACAGGTACCCTGTAAATATTCTCTGGTGAAGCCAATTTTAGACCATTAATGTTCACAAAAGTGTAAGGCTTTATGCTTCCTCCATCAACTTCAGACTTCAAGCTCCTCATTACTGAAAGTACACTCATCGTCTGGAGATTTGGCAGATAATCAGAATGTAAAGGACATGAAAAACAATCATTCAACTGCTACAACATTGGAAGTAGCAACTAGACCGATTGAATGAGCACAGTACCAATATGCTTTGAAGCTCATAAATGATACCTTGCCAGTTCCAGGGACACCATGGATGTACAGGCAACGCCCAAGACATTGGTCATCGCAGATGGCACCTTTTATAAATGAGGTTATCTCCTCCACTTCTCTGATTGAAATAAATGTTGGCTACTGTTATTTCCAGCAAAACAAAATATTAAATTCAAGAACGACAAATAAAGACACATACTTAGTCCTACAAGGTAGTGACTTGGGCAAGGTTGCCAATAGAAGTGTTGATTTCGCTCTTTCAAGTTCAGTTTGCTTGTGGCATCTCACATGCTCTGGGATTTTCTTCAAACCAATCTTTTGCAGTCCAAATACTCGTCCGTTCCTTGAATTCTGTATCAGTACTAGGAATGAGTTTTCTTAATTGAGGACAATTAAATTAGAAAACGATTGTTATCACAAACTACATACAGCAGCCAACTGATGAGCTGTGGGCGCTCCACTTAATAAATTACGCCTGTTCTCTTGTTCATATTCCATGTCATCATCCGAGTCGGAATCTGTTTCCTTGCACGACTTCCACTCTTCGTCACTGTCAGCTCTTTCATCATCCTAGCCAATAATAGTTATAGCTATGAGTTCCACTTACAAAGATGCAGTTTGTGACTGTAAAATGTACAAACCGCTGCTTAGCAATGCTACCTTTTCACAATTGTCGATATCGGCAAGCCGCTTGAAACTGTGAAAGTGGCTGTCGTACTCGTATTCACAGAAAAAGACATCATCACCTTCATTGCCAGCTTTGGTGAACTCATCAGGATTCATTACATAGCAATGTCTAATCACCGATTCCATCTACAGAGGCAAGCAAACATACACTTCAGAAAACGTAAGAAAAGGTTTAACCTCTTCAACACATTGTCTCATGCTGTATTATAAATACAGATGTTCATCACTATACTTGACTCTGTATTGTAAGAATCCATGGGGTTCCACCTCAAAACCAATTGGCAATGAGGGGAGTAGCCCAGGAACACTTATTAGTTATGTTTGTTCTTCTTGAATGTCCGATGTGGGACTTCTCAACACGCCCCCTCACGTGTGGCATTCTTTGGCCTACACGTGGATCTTTTGTCTGCGGGTGGCGGTGAGCACGTGGGTTGTTAGACCATTCACGTGTGTGAGCCGAGGCTCTGATACCATGTAAGAATCCATGGGGTTCCACCTCAAAACCAATTGGCAATGAGGGGAGTAGCCCAGGAACACTTATTAGTTATGTTTGTTCTTCTTGAATGTCCGATGTGGGACTTCTCAACATGTATAAGCACCATACTGAGGACAGTGTTGGTATGAGAGTGAAGTGAGGTGTATGGATCTGGGTCTAGGAGTTGCATGATGGAACAGATAGAGGAACAACAGAAGTAGCAGCTTTTTAGAATAGGAGGGTCAGTATCGATAGGGTAATTCATAAAAGTTAAAACGGCAGCTCTCCAGCATCCGGAAAGAAAGAAAAAAAAAAAAAACTGCTACCAAGATATGCAATCTCCAGTTGCATATGAAAACTTTCAGTGGGTTGGATTATTGACATATTTTAGGAACTAAGAGAACTGGACTTTCTTTAACAACTAGTCATAATCATATAAACATTACAGTTCTCAATCAACACCAAACTGCATACAGTTAAGGAACAGTACAATCTACATTGGTAACATGAAAACCATGGACCCTCACTTTTTAAGTTGTATTGCATTGTTTGATATAAACTCGAGTCATTCTTTGACAATTTAGTTTGTCAAAGGCAATGATACTTCTAATTCCTACTTTTTTTGAATGAAATCCATTAGAGCAACTAATAAACATTTCTTTCAGATGTTTTACAGTTCCTAGCTTTAGAATAATCTGAAGGTGAATTCATAAGAACCTAAAATCCTCTTGTCATAGTTCTCTTGTCTTCACGTCTTCATAATAGCAAGAACACTTAACTGTATATGAGAAGGCTGTTCAGACACACTGAAACACCTCAACCAAATTGTTTTCCTTGCAGCTTGCTCACAACTTCAAATTGACGAGCACAGAAAACAAGCCCACAAACAGATGATATCTACTCTCTTTGATGCGGTTATTGATCACTCGTATTAATCAATTGTCCAGAAATATAGCTTTAATGCGATCAGGAATTTATCAAGTATAAGCAGTAGGACTAAAAAAATGTAAAACATCACCTCAACATCAGAAATTTCATTTGTGATGTAAAGTTCCCTCTTCAAATTATGTGCTTGTCTTCCTGCAGCAGTTTCTTCGGGGATAGTGTACCACCGTCCCCGAAACCAAAAGCTTCCATCAACATCTTTCCAGATACTACAAAATAAAAAGACAAATAATCACTAATTTACTCCTGGTGAATAACATTGATTCGACTCATTAAACATCGATTCGAGAGTGTACCTCTCAATGCGGGCTGCCCACAAATCACTTGATAGGAGCTTCTCCCTGGCAGTCCTGGCCAGTTTCTTCCCCTTAGGAGGGGTGGGAAGCTCAACCTTAGTGCCCAACTTCCGAGCCTCGCAATAGGCGCAAATCCAATCACCTTCAGGAACTTCCTTCAACGGTGGCTTCAAGCATTTCAAATGGAACCCTGCCAAGCAACCATCACACTCCAACATCAAGGCCTTCCCTGCTTTGAAACACACCCGGCATTGCTCAACTTCAGGGTCCTCTTCGTCGGAGCTCGCGTCCTCTCTCCTCTTGACATAAACACTGTCCCCCACTTCAAACTCACCTCCATCATACACAACCTTCTTGTAATAAACCCGCTTCTTCACTCTCGTCTTCTTCCTCTCCTCTGATTTTGCACATTTCTGAACCTTCCCCTTTCTGGTGACCGAACTGCATTTCTTCCTCTTCTTCTTGGATTCCTGCGTGTCCGGCGACACGGGGGATATCAGAACATCAATTGAATCACCGTCAACCTTATTGTGCTTCGACTTCCTGGCTTTGGGGGGACTTTGGGGATTTGATCTTTTGGGGGTTTTGGCATCGAAGTCAATTGACTCTCGTCGTGACGGTGGAAGTGGCGGTTTGGGGGACGGAAAGTGACGGGAGGAGCGGCGTGGTGGTGGTGCAGACTGTGGAGTTGGAGGAACTGCTGGGGATTGGGTTGGGAAAGGGGATCGTTTGCCCTTCAATGGAGATCTCAGCGATTTCTTCGGGGTTTCTGCCATGGAAATGCTGCAGAGGTCCCCGAGGAATTGCTAGGGTTGGAGAAAGAGAGGGAGAGAGTGAGAAAGAACGGCCATAAGGCGGACATAGGGTTCTACACAGAGAAAGGAAATTGGCGGGAAAAACATTTTCTTTCCCCATCTACTTGTTCTCTTCATTTGTTTTGTTTCCGAAACGATGAGCTTGGATTTACATAAATATAATGAAAGGGGAAAAAAGAAATGTAGTAGAGGAGGAAAATTGTAATTTTGCAATGGAAAATTGTAATTTTAAAAAGGTTAAATTACGGATACGCGACCTGTGGTATAGGCTCGGTTCTGTTAGGTGACATGTGGTTTGAAAAGTTTCACTTAAGTGAACTGTGGTGTGCTCTGTGTTTCACCTAAGTTTTCCGTTAACAAGTAATTAAATTAATTGCATTTTAACCCTTTTACTCCAAATCAAGACTCAATATAACCTTCTTTCAAAAAAAACAGAAAAACAAAAAAACTCAACATAAACCAAAAAGAAGATAGAAATAAAAACAAGACAAAAAAAACTCAGCCCACGGAAGAATTGGAGAAAGAAACAAGAAATTCACTCAATTTAGCATTCTAAATGTTTCATCTCATCTTCTTATTCATATGTTTTTCTTCAAATACCTTTGTAATTTGGGCATAAATTGGGCATTACCAACAACTACGGATGAAGAAGTAGTTGTTGTAGCGGATGAGGAAAGCTTCTTCCTTCTTCGGCTTCATCATCCTCTCTTCTCCAGTAGTGTTCATTATTTGAAGTAGCTGTTGTGCTATTGTAATTTACATTCAAACACTACTGCAATCAAATTAATGGTATAATGATTATGATAGATACTTCAAATAAAACATGTTTGCAAATTGTGCTACTACTTTTTTTTTTTTAGGGAAAGAATTTAATTAAGAGCTGGGCGTCACACCCGCTAAATCATCCAAGAATACAGGGGAGGCCCAATCTGGGACTTGTGAATAAAAAGACATATCTTCTTCTACTTTACCTCTCTGGGCAAAACAATGAGCTAGGCGATTGCCACTTCTATCTATGTGTTTGACAGAGAAGTAACTAAAATCCCTTAAGTTGGTTTCTGCAATCATCCACGAGAGATTTGATCTCCCCCAAGGCGTGATCAGAGCGCATCTTGCCAAACTCCTCGTGGAGGATAAGATGAACTGCCGCCAAAGAATCGGACTCTACTTCGACGACTGTGAGGTGGAATTCCTTTGCCAGCTTTAGACCCGAGAGGATGGCCATAAGTTCGGCAAGCAACGGAGTTCGTACCTGAGGGAGCCGGCAAAAGCGGCCGGCTACAAAGTGACCAAAACTGTCGCGTAACACGCAACCCGTGCCGGCCGAAAGATCAAAGCGTAGCCACGCCGCATCGGAGTTCAACTTGATAGTCCCAGCGTTCGGGGGAACCCAGCTAGCCACACTGGGGAGTACAGTGCCACCACCATCGTCCAGCTGGCCCAGGAGGCGAGCTTCTTTGTACCACTGAATCATGCCCAAAGCCGAGTTAACTGAAGCTCCTGTCGAGAGATCTTTGTTCTCGAATATCATACTGTTCCTCCTCCGCCAAATCGCCCATATCAACGCCACAAAAATCTCGCACAGTTCCACGGTTTTAGAAGAGAAAACTTCATATATCAACTCCCGAATGGGACCCTTCCAGTGAAGGACAAAACCCATTTTATCGCAAGCACTCCAAACTTGACGAGCATTATCACATGTAAGAAACGCATGTTCTTCCGTTTCCGCGCCACTAGAACATAATTGACAAATAGTAGGAACACTCAACCCCCTGTTACGGAACTGTGTAGCAACCGCAATCGAATTATTCCATAGCCGCCAAGTCGGAAAAATGATCTTCTTTGGAATTTTGAGCTTCCAAAGGCGTTGAAGCCACGTTCGGTTCACATGACCACTGGATGAAGAAGGGTCTCCATTTGAGAGAATTACTTGTGCCTTATAACCCGACGAAACAGAGTATAAACCATCATCCGTGTTGTGCCAAAAGAGCTCGTCCGGAGTATCCTCGGGGGGGATAGGAATACTACGGATTACTTCAACATCTATTGGCAATAACAACTCTGCTAACTTGTGTTCGTCCCAGCTTCTAGAAGCTGAATCGATGAGTGAACTAACCTTTGCATCCTCGGCCCCCTCCGGACAAGGAGTGAAAACCCTTCGGGAGCTACAACGAGGCACCCACTTGTCTCCAAAGATCTTTATGTTACTCCCACTGCCCACTTTTCAGTGGATACCTGACTTGATTAAATCACGTCCTGCGAGAATACTGCGGAAAGCAAAGGAAATTTGGCTGCGCGGGCCGACCTTTACATCAAGAATAGAGGATTCCCTGAAATATTTTCCTTTAAAAACACGACACACTAGACTGTTTGGATTTTTAAGGAACCTCCAAGTTTGTTTCGCCAGCAAAGCGATGTTAAAATCATGGAAGTCCTTAAAACCAAGTCCGCCATCTTCTTTTATAAGCTTCAATCTGTCCCAAGAAATCCAATGCATTCTGCGTTTATCTTCATTACCACCCCACCAAAAACGTTTGACTAGCCGCTCCATGTCTTGACAAACCCTCTTCGGTAACAAGAAACAACCCATAGCATAATTAGGGATAGCTTGAATGACTGATTTAATGAGGATTTCCTTTCCAGCAACTGAAAGTTCTTCCCCTTTCCAACCCTTCAATTTATTGCCGACCCTTTCTGAGAGATAACTGAAGGCAGCCGTTCGTCTGCGACCAATAGATGTGGGGAGCCCTAAGTAAGACTCGTGCTCGTCAACTAGTTGGACTCCCAGTCTGTTGCTTAGCTCGATTTTGGCATCTGCAGGGACGTTATCCGAAAAAGACTACAGAGGATTTCTAAAGATTAAGTTGTTGACCTGAAGCAACCTCGTACCTTTGTAGAATCTCGCAAAGATTATCAATTTCGCGATGGGTAGCTTTTGTAAAGAGTAGGCTATCATCCGCAAAAAATAAGTGGGAAACAACTGGGCCACCCCTAGAAGCAGACAGCCCTGAAATCACACGGTCTTGCACAGCAAGTGTCAAACTGCAAGATAAAGTTTCACTAACGAGTAAAAATAAATAGGGAGATAAAGGGCATCCCTGTCTCAGACCCCTTCCCGGCTTGATCATACTATGTACCTCACCATTGACAATGATGCAGTATGATGCAGTGGAGACACATTTCATAACTAATTCAATCCATTTAAATCCAAATCCCATATGTTCCAGCACGAAGGAAATCCCATTCAACTCGATCATAGGCCTTACTCATATCAGCCTTTAGCGCCAAATAACCAGTTTTGCTTTTTTTCCTGCACCTCATAGAGTGGAGAAGCTCAAAAGCTGTTAGAGTATTATCAGAAATAAGTCTACCAGGAACAAAGGCGCTCTGATTTTCAGAGATCAGAGAATCTAGAATTGTCTTCAACCGATTAGCTAGAGCTTTCGTCACAATCTTGTAAATGGTGTTGCATAGGCTGATAGGCCTCAAATCAGTGGCCTTTTGGACTTGCTTCACTTTAGGAATCAGAGCAATGAGAGTGTGATTGAATTTGGAGATGTCTGCAGCTTCATTAAGGATCCCCAAGCAAACCTTCTCCACGTCCGGACCTACTATATTCCAGAACTTCTGATAAAAGAGAGGGGGGGAATCCATCAGGGCCTGGAGCCTTGACAGGCGCCATCTGAAATAGGGTCGTGCGGATATCAATAGCCGTAAAGGGTTGGTTCATATCAGCCCGTTGCTCGAGGGAAACTAGCTCCTCAATACCTGGCATCATAGATTCCATCTGCGCTCTAGACGGGTCAACTGATGTAAATATAGTCTCAAAGTAACCAGTAAGGATAGAGATAACATGTTGCTTATCCTCCATCCAAGTACCAGCTGCATCTTCTAAGCCTCTAATTCGATTCCTGTTTCTACGGTTAGAAGCTTTTCGGTGGAAGAACCTGGTATTCTGATCACCCTTCCTCATCCATATATCGCGGGACCACTGACGCCACATCTCCTCCTCCTGATGTAGGATTTGGAGAATGTTGTGACGGACTTATTTGGCTTCGGCCAACACCTTAGCCGACTGATACCCGTCCAAGAGGCCTTGTAACTTGTTGCGAAGCTGCTGTAGACGTCTTTTAACGTGACCAAAGGTTTGTCTATCCCAGATATAAAAGCATTCAGCTAGTGAGGATAGTTTTGTGTCAACATTAGACTCGGGGGAAGCCCAAGAATCGGCAATAAGTGATCGGCATCCCTCATGATGGGTCCACATCGACTCAAACTGGAACCTCCTCTTGACTCTTGCAGTACGTTGTTCGCCATTCTCCCACGAAACTTCAATAGGGGAGTGATCCGAGACTTCTGCAACCAGATGATCGACTTTGGCCCAGCCAAAAGCGTCCACCCAATTATTATTAGCTACGCACCTATCTAAATGTTCCCTGATAGCAGCAGAGCCTTCCTGATTGTTACGCCACGTAAAGCGGGAACCTGAAAACCCCATGTCACGTAACCGGAGCCGTTGAATAACACTTAAGAAATCTTCTATCTGGGAGAAAGGAACCGGGCAGCCCCCTTCCTTGTCCAAGATGGACGGGAACGCGTTAAAGTCCCCAACGATGCACCAAGGGTGATTCCCTGGATTAAGACACTATAACAAATGCCATGAGAACTGTCGCTCCTCCCTCACGGGGGAACCATAAAAACACGTAAGAAAACCATGAATGGAAGTATTCGAAGAACCGATACTACCATGTAAATGAGAATCTGACCAATTAATAAGCGAAAAGCTAACCGAATCATCCCAAAGGAGTGCTAAACCGCCTCTCCTGCCGCCATGACTTCCGTCACAATCCCTGAAAATGCCATTCTGAAAGCCCAGTCTTCGCTTAATCCGTCTCATCTCGTTTGCATACTATTTGGTTTCCATCAAGAAAACCACATTTGGCCGTCTTCTCCTTACCAAATCGCAAAGAGAAGTAACGCTACGGGGTTTGCCAAGCCCCCGTACGTTCCATCTAATGGTATTCATTGCGACTGGATAGGCTGTCCTGCAGCCTCAGCGAATGAAAGATTTGGAGTATTTGAGGCACTCCCGTCCTGTGGCGGAATCCCTACATTGGAAACCTTTGCATACATGGCCTGCCCTCCTTCCAAATCACTAGGAAGAGTACCACCGAGAGCATTGAAGGTGGTTGCTGGATTAGCCGCTGTTTCTTATTTTTGGGACGGCTTATTGACATGAGCAGAGTGTCATGCTTGTATTTTTAGGCCCTTAGGAGAATCTGTAGAAGCTGGAGGGTTCGGACCACGACCCCCTAACCTGCCACCTTGCTGGTTGCCTCTTCCCGAAGTTCTCCCCGAGTTACGACCCCTCCCGCGACCGCTGGGTGCTACAGAACCTCTTCCCATTGATGAGAGCTTCTCTCTTTGCTTTTCCGTCGGGTTGGGGGATAAGTTCACCTCCCCAAGTTTTCGTTTTGGACCCGTGACCAGAGAGGAAGCAATGGCAGGGCCCTTGCCCTTCGCCTCTGCCGTTGTTCGCGGTTTCCTGATCGAAGAACTCTGCTTGTCCGATGGTACAGTGGACTTCTCACCCACCGCAAGGGGGTTAGTGAAGGATTTGACCGTGTTTTCAGTCACTGCTTCCTCGGACTTCTCCTCCTCCGAGTCGCTAAAACCCCAGTCACTACCGTTGGATTTCTTCTCGACGTCCATGTCATCCTTCGGAGAATTATCAGCAGCTTCTGGAACCGAAAATTCGTTCCCGCCATCAAAGATATCGGAGAAAATCTTCTGTTTACGAGGGGGAGGTTTGAAGACCAACCAGTCCCCGAATCCCGGCGCTTCGCGTTCCTTCTCCTCATCTGTCTTGTTCACACAATCAGAGTTGTAGTGCCCAAAGTGCCCACACCAATGGCAGACTTACCCTATGCACTCGTATTTGAAATCGAGCCAGAGGACCTCATCAATGGCCTCTGTATAACAACATCACTGGAGAGGCTTGTCAAGGGGGAGACGTACACGCGCCCGCATGTAGTCACCCTCAGGGCCGGAGAGTATTATGGAGTCAACTTGAAGAATGGGACCAAAATCGCAGAGGGCCACACGGAGATCATCCTCTGTTTGTAGATAAAAAGGGAGATTGCGAACTTGGACCCAAACCACAATGCTGTCGAAGGTGACCTTATCAAACTTCAAAGTAACATCCCAGGGGAGTAGAAGAAAGACATTTTCGTCGAAAATCCACGGACCGCCGCTAAGGACCTTGTCCTTTGAGGCCACTGAAGGGAACTCGAAAATAAACCTATTAGGGTTGGGTTCATGGATCTTGATGTCTTCACCTTGTGGCCAAATCTTCTTGAATAAGACTTTCATGGCCCAGACGTTGAAACGAATAGGCATGAGAAAGGATCCGATCAAACAGGGACCCCTGCCCTTAATAGCTTGAAGACAATATTGCTTGTCAAACTTGATTACCCTCTCTTCGCTTAGAGAGAGTTTGCCGAAGTCTCTGATAATACCGCTTGATTCAGCCATGTAGGCGACCAGAGAGGTGGGAAGAGAACTTCGGAGAGACCGGATTTGAACGAGAGAAACCAGAAGCAGGATTCCGAGAGCAAGCTCGAAGACCAGAGAAGAAACCAGACGCTAAAATTCGCCTCCCTGCGATCTCCGAACAATTCGGAGCAAAAGAAAACCCCAGCGAAACAAAAGCAGCTGAAATTGTGCTACTAATTAACATTCTTACATGAGTGTTAAAATTTTCATGCGCTATAGCATACTCACAATCACAGCAACAGTGCACACTTATTTTTCTTGTAGAACACGGTGGTGTTATTTTATCATTCGAACTATGACGCTGTCACTACGTCCATTCTATGATTGTATATGCGGAGATAGTATTTCAATGTAAGGGCAATTTATTTTCTTTTGTGTTATATTTTTGCAGGGTAATCCTTTATAAAAATTCTTCCATGGACGGGCGAAGGTGTTTTGAGGACGCGAGAAGGGGATAGAATAGCAAGCTACAAAAAGCAATATATTTCCCCATCTCTCTCTCTCTCTCTCTCTCTCTCCCTCTCTCTCTCTCTCCCTCTCTCTCTCTCTCTCTCCCTCTCTCTCTCTCTCGCGCGCGCGTGCGTTCATTATACACAATCGATGAACACGACCATCCAAATGGCAGACCAATTGCAGTGCTGCTAGGGTTTCGGCATGTGCTAGTGTGCTTCGGAGACGGCGAGCAAATTGGTGAAAAACAAACCATTTGGTTTCTTGTTTCGGTGATTGATACGATCTCAATCAATTGGTGATCAAGTCTGTTTGCTCGTGGCTGAGAAGGCGAGCAGGTGGTGGTGTGCTAGGGTTTTTTTTGTTTTGTTTTTTATTTCTATATCTTTTTTGATTTATGTTGAGTCTTGATTTGAAACAAATGGGGTTAAAATGCAATCAATTTAATTACTTGTTAACGGAAATATGGACGGAAAACTTAGGTGAAACACGGAGCAAACCACACGTCACTTAAGTGAAACTTTTCAAACCAAATGTCACCTAACAGAACTGAGTCTATACCACAGGTCACCTATCCGTAATTTACCCTTTTTTTAAATTGTCCCGACATCGAATCGGTGGGGGACTGTTTTGAGGTTCAACTGTTCGGATCCGTGACCGATTAGATTACATTTTTTTAACAATATAATAATACATTTATGTAAATATATAATTATTTTAATTTAAAATATAACAAACTTGATATTGTTGGACTGAATACTAAAAGCCATGTTTTTTGTATTGGATTATCTAAATTTGATATTTAAGATAATGGTTTGGGCAATGTTTTTGCATTATGTTATTATTGTGCATAGTTGTCTATTATTCCACATAGTAGAAGATTTGGTGTGTAGAGTCTAGCTCACACACATAAGATCTTATCTTCGGCTGTTGTGGAATTACTCCAAAAATTCTGAGAAGAGAAAAATTACTCCAAAAATTTTTCTAAGTCTTTTTCTCTTAGTACGAAGACAATTGTCTTAGTACTAAGAGAGTCCTGGGCATCTTGAAAAACATCTTTTTCGCCATTTTACGCGTTCTTGGCCTTTCCTTTGCTTTCCGAAGGATCTCCTCGTCCTCGAGACTCCTTTCATATCGTAAAACATTCGAAAAATTTGGGGAACATTTTTTTTTTCAATTTCACGCTTTCCAAGGCACTTTTTGCGTTTCCGGATGCTTTTTGCCTCGTTTTACTATCTTGAGCATCCTTTTTGGCGTAATTTTCTCCTCCGGACTCCGATATGCGCGAACCACCTATCCATAGAAAGCTCTCGACTACCCCCACACAATGGCACTCTCCAATTCCGCTTTCAGTCTCGTTTTCATAATTTCACCTCGTAATCCGTGCCAATGTGCCAGCTTTCTTTGCTCTTCAATGTAATCCTTGCGTATATCAAGACGGGGAGTCCGGAAATACGATCTCCCCCAGGTGCGTGTGTTGAGTACATGTAAGATAAGCTGTTCCACTCTAATTTCTTCATTTTGGATCCCGATACGCGTTCTGGGTTGCTATTTCTCAGATTTTTCTCCGTTCTTCACGCGCGCATCAAGTAGGGGGATCCAAAATAGGCCTTCCACCTAAAAATCCTGCACATACTCATTGGAAATATTAAATCCACTCTCTCGCACCTCTCAAACAATTCAGATATAATAAAACAAACCAAACAGTATTTAAATCTATCCTAGTGCAGTAAATAGGTTGGGTTGCCTCCCAACAAGCACTTTGTAATTTAAGGTCGACGGCCCGACCCAGTTACCTCTAAAGAGCTCATATATCGGAAATTGCCTTGAGGCGCTCAATTACCCCAATGAAATTCCCGTCTACGTATGGCTTTGCTCACTGTCCATTCACTTTGAATCGTTCCCCATTCTCAGCTTCTACATCAAGTGATCCCCATGGGTAAACCTCTGTTATTGTGAATGGACCACTCCACCTTGACTTCAGCTTGCCCGAAAACAATTTCAGACGTGCGTTGAATATCAAAACCTTTTGGCCCACTCTGAAATTCCGTGGAATGATATGCTTGTCATGCCATTGCTTGGTTCTCTCTTTTTAGATCTTGGCACTCTGATATGCCATCAACCTGTGTTCTTCTAACTCAAGCAATGCCCGTTTCCTTTGCTCACCAGAGAGCTTAGCATCCAAATTTAATTTCTTAAGCGCCAAGAACGCTTTGTGCTCAAGTTCCACCAATAGATGGCACGATTTCCCAAAAACGAGCTGGTAGGGAGACATACCTAAGGGAGTCTTGTATGCAGTACGATATGCCCACAAACTGTCATCCAAGTGTAGAGCCCAGTCTTTGCGCCCCGGATTGACAGTTTTCTCCAGAATCCCCTTAATCTCCGGATTTGACACTTCAGCTTGCCCATTAGATTGTGGATGATAGGCCAATGAGATCTTGTGTGTCTTTACCCCATACTTGCTCAATGTATTGGCGAAGACCTTGTTCACAAAGTGGGATCCCTCATCGCTAATAATGGCTCTTGGCGTCCCAAACCTTGTGAATATATTTTTGCGCAAGAATCTCTCAACTGTAGCACTATCATTCTTCGGACATGCCAACGCCTCCACCCATTTGGTAACATAGTCAACCGCCAACAAAATATACAGATTACCAAGCGAAGATGGGAATGGCACAATAAAGTCAATTCCCCACACATCAAACGGTTCTACTTCTAACACGAAATTCTGAGGCATTTCATTTCGGTTAGAGATATTACCTGTTCTTTGACACCGGTCACACTGCTGCACAAATAGATGGGCGTCTTTATGCAAAGTTGGCCAAAAGAAACCACTTTGAAGTACCTTAGAAACTGTGCGTGATTTGCCGAAATGTCCCCCGCAATTCAACTCGTGGCAGTGTCTAGGGATCTCTAACGTGTCCGGTTCCGCAACACACCTCCGCAATACATTATCCGCCCCAACTTGAAAAGATAAGGATCATCCCAGAAGTATTGTTGCGCGTCTGCAAAGAATTTCTTCCTCTGGTAGTAATTCATGTCCTTGGGCACAATGTTGAGTGCCTTGAAATTTGCCAAGTCAGCAAACCAAGGCACAACTGCAACCACAACCATAAGCTGCTCATCTGGAAAATCCTCTCGAATAGGCAAATCGTCCTGTATATCATTCTCCGGCCGTGACAAATGGTCCGCAACCACATTCTCTACCCCCTTTTTATCCTTGATTACCACATCGAACTCTTGCATCAATAGAACCCACCGGATCAATCTGGGCTTGGCGTCCTTCTTGGTGAGAAGATATTTGAGAGCTGCATGGTCTGTGAAAATAGTCACCGGCGAACCCACAAGATATGGACAAAACTTGTCCAACGCGAATATGATAGCCAACATCTCTTTCTCCGTGGTGGCATAATTAACCTGTGCACTGTTAAGAGTACGACCGGCATTATAAATGACATGAGCTACCTTATCTTTCCGCTGGCCCAGAATTGCTCCCACCGCATAATCACTAGCATCACACATGAGCTCAAATGGTAGGGTCCAGTCTGGTGTGGCGATGATGGGTGCGCTAATCAACTTCTCCTTGAGCACATCAAAAGCTGACTTGCATTCCACAGTAAACTCAAAGACCGCATCCTTCTCAAGCAATCCAGACAAAGGCTTCGTGATTTTCGAAAAGTCTTTAATGAAGCGTCGATAAAAACCAGCATGTCCCAAGAAACTCCTTACCCCTTTGACAGAGGTAGGGTAAGGAAGCTTCTCAATCACCTCGATCTTGGCTCTATCCACCTCTAAGCCCTTGCTGGAGATCTTGTGTCCCAAAACAATGCCCTCAGTAACCATAATGTGACACTTCTCCCAGTTGAGCAGTAGGCTGGTGTCAATACATCTATCCAGAACACGGGCCAATTGTCGCAAGCAGTCCTCAAATCCATCACCATATAATGAGAAGTCGTCCATGAACACTTCAAACTTTTCCTCCATCATATCAGAGAAGATCGACATCATACACCTCTGAAAAGTAGCAGGTGTGTTGCATAACCCAAAAGGCATGCGTCGAAAAGCAAAAGTCCCATAGGGACATGTGAATGTCGTCTTCTCCTGATCCGCTGGCTCAATGGCAATCTCGTTGTACCCGGAGTACCCATCCAGAAAGCAATAATGCGAATGATGTGCCAGCCTATCAAGCATCTGATCAACAAATGGGAGGGGAAAATGATCCTTCAAAGTGGCATCATTGAGTTTGCGGTAATCCATGCAAACTCTCCACCCAGTAACGGTACGAGTGGCGATCTGATCACCCTTTTCCCCTTCCACCACAGTAATACCTCCCTTTTTAGGGACACACTGCACCGAGCTAATCCATGTGCTGTCAGAAATCGGATAAATGATGCCCGCCTCCAACCATTTAAGCACCTCTTTCTTCACCACCTCTTGCATGTGAGGATTAAGGCGGCGCTGAAACTGGACTACCGTCTTCTTATCTTCCATGATCCGAATATTGTGCTGGCAAACTGTGGGGCTGATCCCCTTGATATCTGCTATGGTCCATCCCATATCTGCCTTTCTTTCCTGTAAGACCTTTAGAAGCTGCTCCTCCTGTCCTCTGTCCAAACCTGCAGTTACAATAACAGGTAAAGTTTCATTAGATCCCAAGTACAAATATTTCAAATGAACAGGTAAAGGATTTAATTCTAAAATAGGAGCAGTAGTAAGAGAAGGAGTAAGAATCTTCCTGCTTCCCTCATTAAAGAGGGGTAGGGGCTGTCGCCAATGAACATCCAATGCTTGCTCTTTCTCGCTGGAATCAAGTAGAGCAAGCTCCTCATATAGTTGCTCCAATAGAATATCGTCTTCTTCATCTGGTGTGTATGCCTCTACACCGAAACACTGCTAACTCACTGCATATGCGGGAAATTTCATAGCTTCAAAGACATTGAATGCCACCTTCTCACCGTTAATCCGCATTGTCAACTCTCCATTGACAACATCAATGATGGTCTTCCCAGTGGCAAGGAATGCCCGTCCCAATACGAGTGGAAAGTCCGCGGGGAAGATGAGTCCTTCGACTCTAACAAGCACATCCTCCAAGACACCCGTTGGGCGTTTGATAGTACGGTCAGCCATCTGCAAGCACATGCGAGTAGGTTTTGGATCCCCTACACCAAGTTGCTCAAATATTGATGTGGGCATCAAATTTATTCTTGCTCCAAGATCACAAAGTGCTCTACCATGGAATGCATCTCCCACTGTTACAGGAATGATAAAACCACCCGGATCTTTCATCTTCTTGGGTAACGCCTTTTGCACTACGGCGCTACACTCTTCATTCAGGGTTACAGTTTCAAAATCATCCATGCGCCTCCTATTGGAGAGGAGGTCCTTGAGAAATTTGGCATACTTGGGCATTTGTGAAATAGCCTCCGCGAAAGGAATGTTAATGTGCAATTTCTTAAAAATATCCACAAATTTCCTGAAGTGCTTAGCGTCCTCTTGACTCTTTAACCTTTGCGGGTATGGCACACGCATGCTGTACTCCTTAGGCTTTTGCTTCTCCTTCGACTTCCTACTTGTGTCCTTTGATTGGGGAATCACGTTAGGGACGGGAATTGCTTCATCCAATGCCTTCTCGGTTGCCTTAGTTGCTTCTGCTCGCGCGTGGCTAGGATATGGGGGATCTTCAGTAGTGAGGCCACTGCGAGTTTTGATGGCATTCAGCTGCTCATTAGGCGTGATAGTATTTGCTGGAAGCATACCTGGCGGAAGTTTGATATTCTGATTGGCAATCTGCCCAATCTGAGTCTCGTGGCTCTTTACTGCGGCTTGTATTGAGACTATAGTGCTCTCCATCCTGTCTTGATTAGCTAGTAGCTTTCTCAACAAAGAATTAGTCTCTTGCTCTTCTTTTTGTGGAACCTGCTGGTGTGGAACTTGCCTTTGTGCTTGATATGGAACATTTGGTCTCTGACCGGGTGCATATAAACCACTGTTCGAATTAGCATAGCTGAAGTTGGGGTGATTGCGATTGTTAGGGTGATAGGTGTTAGGCCATTGCTGCTGTCGCATAAAATTCACCTCTTCAACACTATTATCATATCCCTGGCTTTCATGTGCTAGTAATTCACCCATGGGCTTCTGTGATGGCGGGTGCATACCTTGAAATGCTGAGGTCATGGATTCCAGATTTTGTTCCATAGATTCAATCTTGTTGACTAAGGCTGCATCCCCTGGTTTGGAGTACCTGCGAGTTTCAGTTCGTGTAGATTCTCTCTTGGACACGTTGTTCAACAAATCTTGAGATCGCTGGGCTCCAAGCCCCATAAAATTTCCTCCATCTAGCATATCCAACTGATCAGCTGTCTCCTTTGTCCAGTGCAGTGTAGAAATAATGGAAGAGCTTGTGCCATGGCTCCCCATGATTCGGACATCTACGAAGAATTTGGCTGAACTTCCTCCAAGCGTCTCCTAATGAGCTGTTTTCTTCCTGAGCAAAATTTGCAATTTCTGCCATTTGCTGAGCAACTCTGGATGGTGGCAAATACTTCCTCAGAAACTCATGGCAACAATCAGCCCATGTCACTATGCTCCCAACCGGTAGTTCCATCAGCCACTTCTTGGCTTTTCCAGATAAAGAGAAGGGAAATAACAAGAGCTTAACCGTTTCGTCTGGCACTCGTTGGTCGTGCAAGGTTGATGTAATCTGATCAAATACCAGTAGATGGTGGTTGGGATCATCTCCTGGAGCTCTGTTGAATGCACACTCATCACGAACCATATTGATCATATGTTGGCGCAGCTCGAAGTGTTGGGCATTGATCTGTGGCCTGACAATAGTTGGTTGGTAACAAGCTGGAGTAGTCCTGAAATAATCCACCATAGGACGTTCTTCAACCTCAGCGTTTTCAACCTGTGCTACCACCTCCCGTGCATTATTTCCCCCATTATTATTGTTACCTCCATTTTTGTTATTGCCTCCATCGTTCCTCACTTGTGCCCCCACAGCAAGACGTGGTTGTGGATTTGGAGGGTTCAAGCGGGCCATAGCAGCTTGCATCTCGTTCAACTGAGCTCTGAGCTCCTCAGTCTCCCTTGCTCGATTTGCTGCATCTTCCACAACTGCAACTCTAGCTGCTTCAGCATCTTGCAGGCCTTTGCGGAACCTCTCAAACTCGGATCTAGTTTGCTCGTCCATCTGAACTGAATTTGCTTTCCTCTTGTCTCTACTCTGTGCGCGTAATAAGGATTCCGGGTCTTCAAGTGTTGGATGCAAAGGCTCGTTTCTAGAACGGGACATGCACCAAGTGAATCAAACCTGAAAACACGAATTACACACAGAAAATAGGTGAGTAACAAATATAAACTGAAAAAGTAAATCCCTAAAGAGAAAAATAATAACTAATTTATCTGAAGTCCCCGGCAACGGCGCCAAAAACTTGACACGCTCCAACTGCAAGTGTACAACTGTCGTGTGTAGTAATAAAATTCCATAAATCCAGGTTGTCGAACCCAAGAGACTTCGCCGTAAATTAGCTATTAAATTCGTTCTTTGTGTGGGCAAGGCGCAATTGTTTTGTTCTATTGTTCCTACTAAAATTAAAAGCAAGTGTCTCAATTAACCGAGTGATTTACTTCACGATTAATAAAGATGATTAATTGTAATATTTCTCAAAGTTTGGAAAAGACAGGATATCTCTACGGGTCACTAGGTATTTCTCGCGATATCGGATTTATGTTTTGTTAACACGATGATTCATTATTCTAGCTAAACGAGCATGAATGTGTTGAAGATGTCTCAACCAACACCAATACTTAAACTAGCAAAGCTGATGTCTCTCGCCTAAACAAGTTCAAATATGCATTAAGATAATTAATCTACTCTTTGTTCTTAGCTAACCAGCAAGATTTCTCAACCCTAGATACGGCTAGTGTGTATTTCAATTTTCCGGGCAATGAATATCGATGTCTCTAACATTCATAACCTAGCTCTATCCTATCAATATGTCTATTGATAGCTGTGCACAAGAGATTCCGGCGGGGAGACCTCCGTGTACACCGTAAGTAGAGGATCAGAGATAACACAGGAAGAGTTGGGTTGTGTGTAGGGAGAGAGTAAGGCAGTAGTAATGTCTGAGAGAGAGACAGAGGTTTAGCAGAGCTTCCGCGTATGGCTAGTGTGTTCTCCTTTGTATGGAAAGGTTAACGTCCTATATATAACGGAGAATGTGACCGTTGCAGTGTGGTTAATGCGCCCATTAATGGCGGCTTAATTAGCTTAACCGCAACGGCAAGTTCGTCCGCCTATATAGGGACCGTTACAGCACGTTATGCGCGAATACCGGAACCGTTACGGGGTTGACCGGGTTTGACCGGATTGACCGGGTTTATGGAGCTCGTGCCATAAATCTCTCAAAAGCAGTTACTAAAGGTCGCGCGCGGGCTTGGCTCGCACGCGACAGGACTTACTCTAGCCTCCAAACCACTAAGTCCCTACAAGTCCCGTGCAGTGGTATGCGAGGGCCCTGTCTCGCAGCCCCCACATGGATCAGCGCGGCTGGTGATCCAGTGTGTGTAGAGCACAATATGGTGTGCTGGATGGTTTCCACGTGGCCAAGATCTGTCAGCTCAGAAAGCACTATCTACATTAGCCCCCTTTCTGCGCGTGAAGACTCATAGCTGGATAGACTTCCATGCGCGGAAACCAACATACGCGTCGCCGCCACGCACCAATTCAAATATGAGTAAATTCAGCCCCCGTGCGTGCCATTATGACCTAAAACCCCTAGAGTCGTGCCGTCTGGCCTTTAGGGTTTTAGGCGTGACGTCAGCTTGTCCTGTGATTGCGCGATTCGACGGTGACGGTTGCGATTCGACTACTGAAAGGACGCAACCCTTCATTGTTTTTGGATAAATACTCTGTACTCTCCATTGTTGCAAAGCATCACTTCTTTCTCTTAAAGTGAATGATACCCGGAAGTCTTCGAGAGCAGATTCAGATAATCAATCACCAGTTCTTTCTTGTCAATCGTCTTCTTCAACTGTGTGCATCCAAGCAAGCTCTACGAGAACAAGGTTGGCCTTGTTCAATTTTGTTTATCATACCAATGTATGCTTTGAACTGTGTTGGATCTGCAAACCCATGACATATTATCTGTTGAAAACTTGCGAAGAAAATCCAATCCTTGAACCCAATTCCGGCTTAATCCCCCCATGATAAGGACCTTGAATGTAGGGTTTTGAAATTCCTGATAATGCAAACAATTTCCAACCTCTAACTTCTGAAATTGGTACCAGAAACTGTTCATGTTTCTTCCCATAGATCTTGAATCTCAGAATTCAAACTGAAGTGTGCATATTTCTCCCCCTTTTTTTTCTTGCTCTTCCGTAGGAATGGCAAAGACAAAAGGAACTAGACCCACCAAGGAGGACGAAGAAATACCTGATCTTTCGCGAGCCCTATGGCGAAAAGCCCCCTACCTGGGTGGCAAAGACTTCTATCATGCTAGGGTTAAGGCAAGGAAACTGCCTGCCCCTGTTTCTGGTGAAGGATTGCAAACATTAACCCCTCCAGTTAACTCGGCCTTGCTCGATTTGATTGGCTCCGAAGACGTGGTTCGATTGGGAATCGAAAATGGGTACTTCCCATATGCTGCGATTTCTACCCAAGCTTTTGTTCAGAAATTGGACTACATGGATGAGTGGATTGACCATGTATTGACTCATCACGCCGTGACTCTAAACGAGGCCGGCGTATACTTCGCAGTTCGAGCTATGAAGGGTGTGCCGTGAAGCTGGACCAGTCCATGCTTCTAAACCTTCTTTCCCGCTACTCGCCTGCGACTCACACATTTCACTTTTCTGAGTTCGAGGCTGCCCCCACGCTCGAGGACGTGCACATGCTTTATGATCTATCTCCCATGGGCGAAGTGGATCCTTTGAGTCCTTTGAGGACGGATGCGGAGCTCGCTCTGTACGCGCAGATGGAGGAGTGCCTGGCAGAGGTCAAGAAAATTTCCACCCGGTGGACTACTACAAAAGTCCTTCCCGACTGGCAGTTAGTTGACACATCTGCGAAAAACACTTGGAACAAATGGGTGCCGTACTTTTTCCGTGATTATGCGAACAACAGCATCACCAAGAAGCTTCTGAGTGAAAACCCAGAGGCGGAGAACTACGTGGAGGGTAAGGGTTATCACTTAACCCTATGCGCCTTTCTCTGCGCCTGGTTGTCGAGGTACCTGATCGATGGCCACCCGCACGATGGGGTCTTTTATCACGTTCTGCCCCTTGCTGTGAAGTTGGCTCTCGGCCAGAAAGTCGCACTCGGACCTTTGGTCTTGGGCACATTGTACTACAGACTGGATCAGCTGGTCGTGGCCATGAAGGAATCGCGTGGCCGTCTCGACATACTGACTTTTGTTAACATTGCTTTCTTGACAATGTGGGTCTTTGAGCGCTGGCCTTCCTATGCTCCAGTTGCTTCTAAGCCCAGCAGGTGGTGTCCCCCAGGTGCGGTGGAGGAGCGTAACAGTGGCAGAGCTGCGAGGTGGTTTGGGACAATTAACACCAAGTGCGTTTGGAGTCTGATGTGCGACAATCGGGAGGAGTTCATAGCCAGGCCCTATGCCATGCGCATTGAAAACGTGCGATGGTTTCCAAAGCTGTATCCTTCCAAGGGTGTTGTCTTCTAAGAAGAGCTCCTCTTCGAAGATGGAGAGCACTTCCACGAGCGCTATCGTGAATTCTTTTGCTGGTGCCTGCGAGGCTCCCTTCCTGCTCTCGCAGAACATGTTCGCGAGCTCGCGTCAAGGTACGAGAGGCTTACTGTGGATATTGATCCCACTCGCGTTTCTCCCCAATTCGGTTTTGATGCAGTGGCGCCATCAATCTGGCCACCGTCTATTGTCAGAGGCTGCTATAAGCGTTTGTTGACAAAGAAGTGCAAAACGGTCTTGCTGAGCAACCTTCCCTTTGAGAAACCTGCAGGTAACCGTGAAGGCGGTTATTCCAAAAACTGGCTCGCATACTGGATCGCCCAGCACACAAGATTCGAGACGCAGTCGGCCCCCCAGCCAAGCAGAGCTCCTTTGATCAAAAGAAACTCTTTTCCATTTCGTCCTAATTGCAGTCTGGACGAGTCTGAATATGGTTGCTACTCTTTGCTGGATCACGAGAACCATTTGTGTCCTGCCATCATTCTAGACGAGAAGACCGCCGCAGTTAGAAAAGGCGACTCGCATGTCATCAGATATAGCGAAACTTTTGCTAAGGCAAGCAACTTCTTTCGCATGCATTTAAGCTTCTTTACTTCAATATATTGACAACTCATTCTACACCGCTTGCTGTAGTGCCATGTGCGGAGGTTTGCGTCTGGCGAGCGTTCCAAGTCGCTGGTTAACACTATTGTTACCACAAGAAGACAAGGACAGTCTTTTCGGCTAGCATCGAGGATGGACCCTGAGGTCGAAGCCAGGATTCGCGAGGTCATGAATGCTTTTGCTGACTCGCTGATAGATAATGCTCCGGCCTTGTCTCCCCCTAGAGATGATCCGCCTCCTCCAGCAACTGCCGTGCCAAGAGCGAAGAGGCCTAGGCAAAGAGGAATTACAATTTCTTCCCCTAGAAGCGCTCCAACTTCCTGCGACACCCCGCACCTCGCCGTGGGGAGAGATACGGGAATGTCGTCCCGCGCCCGAGATGGCTCCCGGGTGCAAGGGGAACGAATGGTAAACAAAACAAACATCGCATAATTATTTATTACAAACCAAGAGTCTTCAAAGTGATACATTACATACTATTAAACAGGATGAAACAATGTCTAGGTGTTTCAATTATTTAAATACTAGATAAGCTAGGTGAGTCCGCGATATTCCCTTAAGCCGAGCTCCCTTCACCTAGACCTGCGGGGGAAAGAAACAAGACCGCAGTTTTTCCAAAGTCAGCACAAACGCTGAGCAAGTAAACACCCCAACATGTAAATCGGAAGGAGGCATATTTTATTTTAATAAAAAGAGGGATAATAAGTAAGTAAACAACATATCATTTCAAATGACCACTATAAATTATCCAACTCATTATTTAATATTCCCAATCCATTTCCATATTTTCCAAAATAAACCAGGTCCATCCATCATCCATATGAAAAATCCAAATTTATTTAGTTGTAGCGGGTGTAATACCCCGTATTGAAGTTAGGGATTATTTGGTCATTTCAGAAAAATATTTGACAATTTTGAGAAATTTATATTTGAAACTTTTTCTTGACTTCTTATTAGTTTTAAATTTTACGGATGTCATTCGACATCTATGATTATACAAAACTTATTTTGAGCTTATTTTGTAGTTTTGAAAACTTGAATAATACGATATGAAACTCATTTTGTATACTTGGGAGATACTTGTAATTTTTTTTAAAAAATTTGATGTTGACATTTACTAACAGAGTGATTTTATTTGGAACAATTATTTGGCAATTTTATAATTTATGAAAATTAACTTTTATGCGTTAGCTATTTATTGAAAAATACATTTTTACCGCTTAATTTTTGGTATCTTCTACTTCTACCCCTCTTGCATATGAAATTTTGTAGTTATCCTAAATTTCTAGTATTTGCATGTCAACCCTCATTCTCTTGGTAATCCAATTCCTACCCCAACTATCTTGTTATGAGACTTTTATTCCATTAAAGCTCCTCTTCCACTCACATGCAAGTCAACTCTCAAATAAAAAAAAACTACTACCATTACTTATTATGTATATTCCATTGTATGATTATTAACCCCCATCATGTTCACACCATCACTCTTTTCTCACCTACAATGACTCTCACATCCTATGCATCACCACCATCTTCTTCACTACTCAATTCCTCTATTGAAGAACACTCATACATGCTCTATTCTCTCTCCCCAAATTTCATCCCGTTTTTGGGAGTTGACCTCACAAAAACACCATGAAAACTTCATTTCCTAGCATCCAAAGCATGAAAAACTTGATTCCAAGCTTTATACAACTATGGAGGGGAGTCATTTAACCATTCTACTCATAAATTGAAGGCCCAATTCACTCTTTTCCTCACCATCATCTTTATTCTTGGGGTAACAATTCTTCTAGTCTTCAATTCATTCATGCATGTCCATCTTTTGCTTTGATTGATGAAATTTAATCTTAGTTTTCTTCATTTCCATGCTTGATTCTTCATTTCCTTTGTTAGATCATGTGATTGACTCCAAAATTTTGACTATTTCATGAAACCCACACTAGAACCCACATGCATGTTGTGAATGTCATCTTCCTTGCATTGTTACCCAAGAGGGTTTTGATCATTTGTGTCAAGAGCATGTAAATATCTTACTTAATGCCTAAAATGAAGTATTTTTTTGTGAAAATCAAGTCTCCATAAGTTGCATGTGTCATATAATTGATTTGATCATGTTTTAAGTGCTCTAGGTGAAAATTGCACATTTTTACAATCTGACCAGTTTGTGAAAAACGTACATTATATCCAAGTTTCGTCTCTGTGAAATTTTGTAACTCTTTCATATTCTGAAACTAGACTCAGAGAGGGTCATTTTGAAAAAAAATTCAACTCCATAGCATTTTTTGTTAGGGAGATATGCTCATTCTAAGTTGCATGTTTTCTGAAACTCTGTTTTTGGACAATTTTTACCATTTTTGTTAAAAATCTCATTTCCAGAAACTTATGGAACCAAATCTTTCTTGTGATGAAATAAGACACATAAGGGATTCATTCTGGAGAATATGGGCATTTTTCCTATTCTCCAAGTAGTAGTAATTGTTCTTCAAAGTTGAAACTTTCTTCCAAACTTGTCTCTGCATAGCAGTGTTTGTTATTTTTGTAACTTGAGTTTTATAATAGCTATGCATGATTTTCTTGATGTTTCTGAAATTAGACACATATAGATTCATCATACATTAATTTCAATATTTTAGGAGATGATTTTATATGGTAAATATGACTCCAAAGTCAGAGCTACAATTCTGTCCAGAATTGTAGTTCCGCATTTTTTAGAAAACTTGAATTTGTGAACTTCTAGGTGTTTTGTTGGACTTATTTTGATAATTAAACATAATTATATGTGCATTAGTGACATCTAGGACTATGTGACATGTAGGTTTGCATTTGTATTATAAATGTGTAAATTGGTTATAACGAGTACGTCATACGTGTGATTGTAGACATCGACCTCGTAGGAGAGAGCGGTTGTCGTCGGAGTGCTAGGCTTAGTTTCTTGATTTTGATTGTGTTTCATCTCAGTGGTAAGTACATATGTACGACCTTTTCACATCAAAATGTGCGTATGTGTTTGATGTTTCAAATGAATGCTTGTTATATGAAAAAGTATGAGAATGCATGTTTTCCACTTGAATGTTGTTAAACTATTATATTCATCTCCTTTGAGAACTCTCGGAAATTACTTGTGAAATGTTGATATTCTGACTCTGGTTATGTGAAAGAGAAGAAATAAAATACCTCTAATAGACTTAGGACGATGTACAGAGTATTGTTATTAATGGGAGGCGTCAAGCGATCCTCCATTTTCTTATGGCTAAGACCATTAAAGCAATGCTTCTTATTATTGGATAGAACGTTAATGTTCACAAATCCGCCCCCGATGAGCCAAAATGTACCAAGATATTGAGGCCAAGGGGTTTATAGAGCTATAGAGTGCTACTTATACTTGTAAGGGTCACTACGGTATAGGGGTGTCGACACTTAAGGCCTTTTAGCTAATGTTATGAGCGGGGTTGACGAATGGGCTCCCTTAACACTCGGGTGAAATAGGGTTTGATAGACCCTAGAAGGAACCCTTAGTGATTATTTCGTGATCCCTCTGTCTACATCGATCCTGCTGGTGGCTCTAGACATGCCTCAGCTAAACTTAACGGTTAAATTGGAATTAAAAGAAAATTTGATTACTCTATTGATGTTGTTTGTGGCTCTTGATTGCCTAATCTAATCAAATTATTTGAAAAGCTTTGGCTACTTGTGATTTAATATCATTATCAGGTCAAATGGACTTGTTCACTGTTGATATTCTACTTGTTTAAGAATATGTTGACTACTTGTGTTTTATAAATGTTTTAAAGATGATGGTTCTCGCTACGCGGTTACTCATAAATGTTCAGAATTGTTCCAACTCTTTTGCTCATTGATTTTCAAATCTCTTTATTTGCTTCAACTCATGCTTTCGTGCCACTCGTTGCTTTACATGTCGTAGTGTGTATTTACTCAGTTTTTACTGATCATTTCTTCAAAACTGCGTCGGCTTTTGCCATTTTAAAACCGCAGGTCATCACTCAAGGCGGGGGATGAGAACGCAGAACGAGACAAAGACGTTTAGATTAAGTTAGAGTAGATCACATAGATTATTTCAAACGCATTATATTTGTAATCTTATCTTCTCAAGATTGTTGTATTTATTAAATAAAATGTAATATTGGTAACTATATTTCTACTTCTGGTTATCGATTGTCTCTTTAACCCTGAACCGAGATCCGGGCTGTTTCAGCGGGGAACGAACCAATCCAAAAATATAGAACCAACCATATCCCATGCATCCAAGACCTCAAGTGCCGGCACCCCTCTAAGACTTCTTGCGGCCAGAGAGGTGAGTACATGGAGCAGCCCGGGGCAATTGCAACCGAGCAAAATATAATAACCACAATAAATAGTAATCCGTAAATGGTTCCACCGCACAACTGTTTCCACTTTACGTTATTACGTATTATTAATTTCCATGTGATATTTTCCAAAAGAATCATTTGGACAAGTATTTGAAATCTCAAGTCAAGCGCGTATATCACAAATCACATTTTGAGACGTATAAATCATAAAAATAGTTGGACACGAAAGAAAGACGGGCACGCTAGGTTAGGCATATTTACTCACCTCAAGTAGCACGACAAATATCACGATAGCTCCTACAGATACACGTAGCCCTCGTCTACGAATTCGTCACCACCTACAATTTATAATTCCTAAATTAATTACAAGTCTAATTATGCAAATATGCAAAAATTGCTATATCTCCTAATTTCTCATTTGTAATTATCCCCCTTAACCCCATTAATTAATAGCATAAAACAATTACTTAAATTCACACTTATATTTTCCTCATAAAAATATTATAACTCATATAAATACAAGCGCATAAAATTATTGAGTAATAAAACTAATATTAAGTTTATACACTCTTATTTTATAGAAAATAATAATCTAATAAACAAACTATTTATTTATAAGTGACTATAAAAGTTAATTCAAACAAAATCAATTATAGTTATTTATTTATTAGAAAATATATACACTTTATAATACTTAAATACTCAAATAAAACTCACAAAAATGCTTATTTCAATAAAACAAGTCATATATAATCATAAACTTATGTTAAATAAATAATTTCTACTTTCTAGAAAAATAATCATTTAATATCAACAATAATAATATGGATTTTTATTAAAAAGTCTACTTTATTAATTATTCCACAAATTAATTTCCAACTTATTTATTTTATCAATATTATCAAAATAATCTATTTTACTCAAAATAACAATTTACAAGCAATTTAAACTATTTAGTTAAATAAGCCAAAATTATCTAATTAAACCAAATGACACATTTTTATCTTGCTTATAAAAACAACAATATTCCATTTAAATATAAATCTATGCAATTTTAGTAACTTATTTACTTTTATATAGTCAAAATAATATATATATAATTATTTGCTTATATCGTAAATCCAAAAATAGCACTTTTAAAGTTTATAAAAATATGCAGTTTGATAATATACACACATCACCCCCAATCTTTGAGAAACTAAACATGCAGTTAACATCTTGCCCTCAACTTTTCAGAAATGACATAAACTACCCCCCTTTATGAACACAAGCATACAACTCAAACCCAACATACCCGATTCGTGTTAGGGCTAACAAGATGTGATTTTGATGATTGGAAATGAACCAGAGAGTGATTTAGGACTCACCTACGCGAAAAATCGCGAGAAACGGTCAAGAATCGGAACGGGTCACGTCCTCGAAGGTGGCGGTCGGCGGTGATGAACACCAACGACGAATCGGACGTCCTAGGCTCTGTTTGATGTTTCTAGAGTACTCCTCGGACCTCCAGGAGTGTTTTGGTTCAAACAGGAGCAAGTGGGTCGCTCCGGTTAGCTCGGGTGAGCTTCTCGCCGGATTTAATGGTGGCGGCGGCGATGGTGGCGGGTCTGGTGCACTGCAGCGAGTTGTTGCTGCAAAAGCCCCTCTTTGCAAAGAAACAGAGAGGGTGAGGGCTTGAGGAGGTTGAAACAGTGAGGGAGTGAGAGAGGCAGAGGTGGTGGCGGCGTTTTGCCGTCGGGTTGGTTCGCCGGAGTTGCTGGCGGCCTTCTCGGCGGCTGATGCTGCTGCTACTACTGGTAGGGTGTAGCAGAGAGGAAGAGAGAAGGGTTTTCGGGTGTTTAAAACAGTGAGGGGAAGAGGGAGAGAGAGGTGGGTGGCGGTGTTCCCGTCGGGCTTCTCGCCGGAGGTGGCTGGTGGCGTTGGCGGCAGTAGCTGCTGGTGGTGGTGGTGGTGAGTAGCAGAGAGGGAGAAGAGAGGGAAGAGAGGAGGTGGCTGCTGTGGTGTGGTGGTGGTGATGGTGCGGTGGTGAGGGTGGTGTGTTTGCCGTGGGTTTACAAGAGAGGGAGGAGTGAGAGAGAGTTTTTTGTGTTCTGATGTGAAAAACAAAAGGAGAAGTGGGTATTAAATATTGGAAATAGTTGCTTGGAGAGGTTGGTTTCCTCCAACCGACTTTGGGCTCTTTTTTTTTTGTCTTCTAGTTAGCTTTGCTAGAATGTTTAGGGAGTACCAAATGGGTGTGTCATCTAGTGGGTTGGGTACACACATGCTATATTCACACAAATCACATAAAATACTAAATAAATACCCAATAAAATACCGGTTTCTATAAAATTATTATATGAAATTCCCAAGTATATTTCCAATCCAAAAATAATCTAACTCACCACTCGAAATAAAAATTAAATTTTATATTTCCCAATTTACCCTTCACAAATAGACGGGGTATTACATCCTTCCCCCCTTAAAGAAAAGCTTCGTCCTCGAAGCTAAATCCACCCATACTCAATAATCGTATCGTCTCCTCGAAGCTAAATCCACCCATACTCGATAATCATATCGTATCGATAAAATGCAGGTATATGTCTATATGATGACGCACAAATTATATCACGAAATGTACTAGGGTTAATATGAAATACTAAGATTTATTTTATAAACGTAAGGGTGTTAAAAGCGAAAGGTTACATCCTCCCCTCCTTAGGGAGTGACGTCCCCGGAACTCAATTTACCTCACTAAATAGGTGGGGATACTTCTTTCTCATATCATCTTCTGCTTCCCAAGTAGCTTCTTCCGTCTGATGGTTCGTCCATAACACTTTCCGTCTGATGGTTCGTATGTAAGAGACGGGTCCAACTCAACTGGTTCAGGGTCTAACACGTGAGATGGGTCTGGAACGTACTTCTTCAGTTGTGAAACGTGAAAGACATTGTGTACTCGTCCCAAATTCGAAGGCAAGTCTAGACGATAAGCAACTTTCCCAATTCTTTCCAAGATGTCGTATGGTCCGATAAACTTTGGGCTCAATTTCCCTTTCTGGTTGAATCTCGTTACTCCCTTGGTAGGTGAAACCTTGAGAAATGCTTTTTCTCCAATCTGGAACTCCAATGGCCTTCTTTTCTGATCCGCATAAGACTTCTGCCTGTCCTGAGCTGCCTTCATTCTTTGCTGGATTAGTCGTACTTGATCCGTCATATCCTCGATAACTTGTTGGCCAATCACTATCGTCTCGCTGATGTCTTTCCAACACAGTGGCGATCGGCACTTTCTTCCGTACAAAGCTTCATACGGTGCCATGCCAATGCTAGCGTGATAACTGTTGTTGTAGGAGAACTCTATCAAAGGTAGTTTGTCAACCCATGAGCCTTGGAAATCCATGACACAAGCTCTTAGCATGTCCTCCAATGTCTGAATAGTCCTTTCTGTTTGTCCGTCTGTAGCTGGGTGAAACGCTGTACTGAACTTCAACTGAGTTCCCAATGCTTCCTGAAGAGCTCGCCAAAAATGAGAGAGGAAATTAGGGTCCCTATCAGAAATTATCGAACTTGGAACCCCATGATACCTCACTATGTTCTTAATATACGCGTCTGCTCTTTGCTCCATGTTCCAGGTGTCTTTCATCGGGATAAACCTAGCTGTCTTGGTCAGTCGATCTACTACTACCCATATCTGGTTGAGTCTGTTCTTTGACGTCGGCAAAGCGGTCACGAAATCCATCAAAATGGAATCCCACTTCCAAACTGGTACGTCTAGTGGTTGAACTAAGCCTCCCATCCTCTTGTGTTCGAACTTCACTTTCTGACACGTTAAGCATCTGGCTACGAATTCTGCTACTTCCTTCTTCATGTTAGGCCACCAGAACATCTTCTTCAAATCTTTGTAGAGCTTGTCGCCTCCAGGGTGTACTGAGTAAGGTGTGTTGTGTGCTTCACGCATCAATCTCTCCTTAGTTTCTGCACACTTCTGTGGTACGCACCACCTTCCTTTGTAGCGAATGCTTCCATCCTCGTGAATATTGAAGTCATTGGCTTTTCCTTCAGCGATTTTCTTCCTGATTCTGTCTAGCTTCACGTCTCCAGCTTGGTTACTCCTTATTTCTTCAAGGAAGTCTGGTACGGCTGTCATACTGCTGAGTAGGTTCTGCACTCCTCCTTGATCCATTACTTCGATCTCGAGCTTTCTGAATTCATGGCATAGCCATTCTGGCAAAACTATCATTGCGTTCAAGGCATGGCTCGCCTTACGAATCAATGCATCAGCTACTACGTTTGCTTTCCCTTCATGGTACTGGATACGCAAGTCGTAGTCCTTGATGATTTCTAGCCATCTTCGTTGTCTGTTGTTCAGCTCCTTCTGCGTGAAGATGTACTTTAGGCTGCGGTGATCGGTCTAAAGCTTGCAAACTGCTCCATACAAGTGGTGCCTCCATATCTTCAGCGCGAAAACAATTGCTGCTAACTCTAAGTCGTGAGTAGCATAGTTTTCTTCGTGGGGTTTCAGCTGCCTTGAAGCATAGGCAATCACCCTTCTATCCTGCATAAATACACAACCTAGCCCTTTCTTCGATGCATCGCTGTACACTTCAAACTCGCCAGAGTCGTTGGGTAGAGCTAATACTGGTGCTGTGGTCAATTTCTCCTTCAGGGTCTGAAATGCTTCTTCACATTTGTCGTCCCAATGATACTTCACCGTCTTCTTCGTCAGCGCAGTCAGTGGTCTGGCAATCTTGGAGAAATCCTTCACGAAACGCCTGTAGTAGCCTGCTAAGCCAAGGAAACTTCGTATCTCGGATACATTCTTTGGCGTTGGCCAACCTTTGACTGCTGAAATCTTTCCTGGATCCACAGATATTCCCTCCTTCGAGATGATGTGACCCAAAAATGGAACACGATTCAGCCAAAACTCACATTTGGACAGTTTAGCATACAACCGTTCTTGTCTCAGAGTCTGCAACACTTCTCTGAGATGTTCCTCGTGCTTCTCCTCGTCTTTCGAGTACACAAGGATGTCATCGATGAAGACGACAACGAAACGATCTAGGAATGGCCTCATCACTCGGTTCATCAGGTCCATAAACACTGCAGGTGCATTGGTTAGACCAAAAGGCATTACTGTGAACTCGTAATGGCCATACCTCGTTCTAAAGGCTGTCTTCGGGATATCCTTCTCGGCTACCCGAAGTTGATGGTACCCTGACCTCAAGTCAATCTTCGAAAAGAAACTAGCCCCTTGTAATTGATCGAACAAGTCGTCAATCCGGGGTAGAGGGTACTTATTCTTGATGGTTGCATTATTCAACTCACGGTAGTCAATGCATAGCCTTAAGCTTCCATCTTTCTTCTTTACAAAAGCACTGGTGCTCCCCAAGGTGAAACACTTGGCCTTATTTATCCTTTCTGTAGCAGTTCTTGCAGTTGGTCCTTCAGTTCCTTCAGTTTGGCTGGTGCCATCCGATACGGTGCTTTCGAGATCGGCGCGGTTCCGGGTGCTAATTCCAGAGTAAACTCCACTTCTCTTTTGGGTGGCATACCTGGAATCTCGTCTGGAAATACGTCGGGAAATTCCTTCACGACAGGTATCTCTTCCAACACATTCTCCTTCTTGGACACATCTTGGATGTAGCACAAGTAGGCAGAGTTCCCTTTCTTCACTTGGTTGACTATGGTCATTGCTGACACTAGTCTAATACAGGGCTCCTTCTTAATGCCACGATAAGAAATCTTCTCACCGTTGGGTCCTCTTAGCCGAACCTTCTGATCATAACAATCAATGACGGCTCGATATTTGCTAAGCCAATCCATCCCTAGGATGACGTCTATGCCTTTGAGATCGAACTTAATCAAATCCGCATGCAAGATATAGGCTAGAATTTTGACTTCTACTCCTTCGAATATAGTGTCACAAACTGTTATGTGGCCAGTGGGTGTTGCTACAGGGATAGATTTTCTAGCAGACTTATTCAAACTCAATTTCTCAGCAAATGATGACGATATGAATGAGTACGATGCGCCAGAATCAAATAATATAAATGCTGGGTGCTCATGGACAAGGAAAGTACCCGTGACAACTCCGTGAGCAGCTTCAGCCTCAGTCTTAGTCATGACTGCAATCCTTCCCACATTGGCATTCTGAGTTCCAGATCCTCCTGCTCCAGCTCCAGTGTTCACATTACCTCCATGACCAGCATTGTTGTTTCGGTTCTGAGCTCCATGCTGTCCTGCATTCCCCTGGTTGTAGTTCTGCTGCCTTCCATAGCCATCTCCCTGGTTGTTGCAGTTTCCAGGGTTCCTGTTTCCATATCCGATCTGCAGGATTGGTGGTTGCTGGTTCCCATACTGCTGGTGGTTTCCCAGATAGTTATTCTGGGGTTGCCTCTGATAGTTCCCTCCTTGGTTTCCTTGCTGGTTCCCGCCTGGTCGAGCTCGACATTCATAAGCACGATGTCCTTTCCTGCTACAGTTGTGGCAGATGACCAAGTTCCCCATACAGTCTCTTCCTGGGTGGTTTTGCTGACATCTCTTGCAGATGTAGCGACGAACTGGCTGAGCTACTTGCCACTGCTGGTTCTGATGGTTCCCTCCATTATTTGGCTTCAACTTTTTGTTACTGCTGCTACCTCCAGCTTCAGCTGTCTTGCGTTTCCCGCGAAACTCATCCTGCACCTCCTGGACTTGCCACATATCAGCTGCTCGATCATATGCCTCGTGACAAGTGTCGTAAGTCCTGCTACGCATGATCTTCTGCAACTGGAGGTGTAGTCCCGAAATGAACTTGTTGATCTTATCATCCTCATCGGGTACAGTGTGGCCTGCAAACCTCAGTAGCTCCACGAACTTTTTGAAGTAGTCCGTCACTGAGCCATTCCCTTGCCTCAGGTTGTTGAATTCATTGCACTTCAGTCTCTCGACATGTGCTGGGTAGAACCGGGTTCTAAGAGCAGTCTTAAAGGCTTCCCAATTGAAGTTGGGTCGAGCCAGCAAGACTTCTTGACTAGTTGTCCACCAATTATCTGCATCGTGTGACAGATGGATGATGGCGCAGTTGACCTTTTCATCATCAGCGCAATGCACAACCCTAAGCAGCTTCTTGAAATGTCTGATCCAGTTCTCCAATTCAACGGGATCTTCCTTCCCACTGAATTGGCGAGGATTCAGATCAGCTATCTGCTTGGCATAGCTTTGTCTTCCACGCTCTTCATTACTAACTACTCGATCCATGATTTGCGTCATCTGGGCCATCTGTGCAGCTAGTTGTTCCACCGTCGGTTGGTTATTTCCTGCAGCTGCCATTTGTTCTTGGCTGACTCTCCTGGTGTAGTAGCGCTGGGGTCTATCAGTCATACTCCTACACTATCACCTATTTTATTATTCCTTATTTTACCAAAGATAAATAGTTAAAGTGAATTATTTCATGAAATGCATGGTATCCTATTCACATAGCATATATATAACATATATTCCATCTAATAGATCAAGCATATAACTTTTTTCCTCCACATAATCAGGTAAAAATATACCAACATATATCTCATACTTCAAACTGTTGGAATTGTGCCCTAGAGGCAATCAATTAATTGTGACATTTATGGATTTACGATTCATTATGTTATCGATATGGAGATATGTTAACATGAATGAAGTCCTTAGAATATAAGTGTTATATTCTTAAATATCCCTAGTCAATTATAATGATTAATAGGACAATCATCTATAGGCTAGTATGGGGTTGGATTGATATGGAGATATCATGATCCAACACATGGGTATGCATTAGGAGTAATGGCATACTGGATTGACCCATCTCCGAGAAGGCTACATACATGTTATGTTAAGTCACAAGCGCTTCTCGCGGTGCAACGGTATTGTCATCCTTAGACTTGAAGTCACTAGATATTCTAGTTGTGGATTATTGTGATCTTGGTAGCGTTAAACGCTACACCGTAACTGGGTAGTTATAAAGGCGTGTACTGGATACAATAAGAAGCAAGCTTAGCGATCGTAGTGGACGTAGATAGGATTTGTCCCTCCCACATAACGGGAGAAAATATCCTAGGCCACTCGAGGGATAGTGCTTATAAAATGTCAGGCCAGACTCAAATAAATCAATATGGGATATTGATGTTATTTGCACGAATAAGGCTATTCCCAGGATCGAGAAACTATGAATTGGATATACGAGTGTGACTTGTATGTCTCGTGTCCAATCCGGATATTGGGACAAAAGGATGAGGCAATTACTTGCACAAGGTTTGTCATGATGACTATTCTATTTGTTGGCTAGAATGGATGTCTTGCTAGAGGCCGCTCCATATTAGTAAATAGTTACTACCAACTAAATAGAACCTATGGGGTCACGCGCCATATAGGGGTGAACTAGACATGGGAAATAATTAATTAATATGATTAATTAATTAGAAGGATCAAATTGCAACAACTTGCTAACTTAGTAGGACTAATATGCAAGTTGGACTAATCCATGTATAGACATGATTAGGATTTTCCAAGGTGGCCTAATTCATGTAGAGACATGATTAGGATTAATTTGCAAATAAGAACTAATCCATGTATTGACATGATAAGGACTATTTTGCAAAAGGGACTAATCCGAACTTGAGTAGGATTATGAGGGGTTCTTTATGTAGTAGGACAAGGAGTTGTTGGACTATGTAAAGAACACTCATAGCTTATTTTTCTCTCTACACACACCACAAATCTATATGATAGAAGAAAGGAGAGAACAAAGCAAGGAGAGAGCAAGTCCCAAGCAAGGGCCGAACCCCCCTTGGGACCGCCGCCCCCTACCCGTCGGCCCAAAGGGTGCCGCCCCCACCTTTGGTGCTCCATTGTTGGCGATTTCTTCTTCCTCTTCCATTCTTCCTAGCTAGCACATGGATTTGGAGGGTCTAGATCTCACCTCTAGGCGTGGATCAACCGTAGAGACGTGACACTATTCGCGTTTGAAGTCATCAAGGAGAACCCAAAGGTGTGTTTATGATTTCTAACCCTTACCATCGTTATGTCTCTTGACTTGTGATCCTTGGAGGGTTTTGCATGGTTTTCTTTGATTATGCTTCCGTTGTGCGATCCATGAATCAAAACCCTACAGTGGTATCAGAGCCACAGGTCGTAGAGCATAAACGTGGTTTATGTGTTACGTTTTAGTTGTTTTACACCTTAAATTGATTGTTTATCGCGTAAAACAAGACAAATCAAGCATGGGATGCAATTTGTCAATAATCTATCATAACAAGATCTAATTTTTGCATTGGATGCTTGAATTAGTGAGTTTGAGAAATTTTGGGATCTTAGATCTAGGGTTTGGGCATCCTTGGGGAAGAAGGAGTTCTCCCAAAACAAGGAAACAACCAAACTTGGGCACCAAGCAAGGGAGTTGTTTTGGAAACAACTCCCTCAAGGAGGTTCGGCCCCCCATAGGGACCGCCCCCCTTGCTTGCCGCCCAAGCTTGGCCGCCCTAGGGGTCGGGCGGCCCTAACCCGCGGGCCTAGGCTTGTGGGTTTTGGGCCGGGCCGGCCCTAGGGCCTTGCGGTTCACCTTTTTGGGCCCGGGCAATTGGATTGTTGGGCCCATGGACCGTTTTAACCCTAGAAATCCTAAAATCAATTAAAATTGACCAAGCGCGTTAAAATTGAATTTTAACTGTTTATGTGCAATTCGTATGGTGATTGGATATGGCCTTAGGATGTGGTTTGATGTGGATGTTTAATTTTGTGGTTTGGTTTTACGGCCTGCGAGCTGATCAATTAATTGTAATAATTAATTAGGGTTTTATGGCCTGCGTGCCATTTTTTTCTCAACTTGTGAGATTTATTTTATTTAGTATAGAAGTTAGCTAGTGCTAGATAAAGTAGATTGTTAGCCAAGATTGAAGAAAAAGAAGCCCAAAGCCAAAGGAGCCACAAAAGATGGAGCAGCATGGAGCATTCCACAAGACTATGAAGGATGGACCAAAAGATCAAGACGCATGGAGATGTGTTTGCTTTAGGGTTCATAGATAATTCCATTGGCTTGGAATTATCTTAGTCTAGAAAAGGCCATATCCACAACACGTTTAATTTCTGTTTTGTGGTTGTTTACTTTATTGTCTTATTATTTTGTGGTTGGTGTATGGATGATGCATGCAATTAGGATAATAAGATAATTAGACAACCCGGATCTATTATTTGGAGTTGTGCCCAAACTCAAATAGATAGATAAGTTGATTTTGATCAACAAAACAATTAAAATTGAATTTAAAATACCTCAAAATTCAAATATTATGTTCTTGCCTTCTCGTTATTTAAACACTCATGATCATCATTATTTATCAAGTTCGTGCGTGCCAAAGCAGGGAATGATGGAATGCGATGGCACGTAACAATGTGCAATTGTTTAAATAAGAGGTTGAACACAACTAGGCTATTAATGTGATTAAGAAACCTAGAGGCAATCAATTGGGATTATCCATAAGGATGGATAAATAACGAGTTATTTGCCCAATTGAACCAAGAGTTGCATATGGGATGCAATTGGAATTGTTCCTACCTAAAGTAGTCAAATTATGGGTGACTTGCCAAAGCAAGCTCATAAGGAGATGAAACATGGATCTTGGCCCACTAGAAAATATAAGGATATTTTCCGCATTAATATCTTGAGGGTTATTAATCCGTAGTAAAATAGTGGGAGCTATATTTAACAAATTAAATCCTTGTTGAATATAGTTGAAACGTCACAAACTTTGCAGAATCCTATTATGTTGAATACCCATGGCATTAAACAAATAAAAAACGCGACTTTATCTTTTTCTAGACTGGTATAAAATTGAGAATTGTTCTCAAATAAAAGGAAATTGTTGTAAATAGTAGAACATAAAGCTCTCTTCCTACCAACTACCAAAACACACTAAAACCTATGAAAGGAACACCAAAGAATGGTTCTTTGGTTATGACTTGCCTCATGTTAGCTGCCATGAACTCTGAGCTTTGGAAGCAAGAAGAGAAACATGGAGAAGTATGATATGATCATACATTGAAAGAAGCTCTTTCAAAAGAGCAAGCTAAACATGAAAGGTTTGAAGTGTTGCTCCACTTTGGGTTATGCAAATATACTAATTCAATATGATTGAAACATTAGTAAATATGCATTATCTATGAGATAGATTGAGAATAAACGGTTATTCACCCAAGTGGACCAAGAATTGCATTGGATGCAATTATAGTTCTGTGTTAAAAGTTGATTTACTCAATATGATTGAAAAATCACTAAACAAAACACTCATAATGGGCATGGGCAAAGTTGTTAAAGGTTAACAACATGGGTAAGGGCAAATGGTTTGCGCCGACCCCATAGGTATAAAGCAAGCCTGTTGCTAAAACCAAGTTGCCTCAGAGTCCCATAGGTGGTGTAGAGGAAGAGAGGCTACCCAAAGTACCTGGAAGTAAGTAATAAAGGAATTATGAATTCCAATATAGGTATTTTGTTATAAAATTCAATGTGTCTATCTCATCATCAAGAGTATATGATACTAGATAAGGATCTCACATTTATAGAAATGTGGAGGATCTCAAGAGACGAAGACAATTGGATAAGGAAGAAATAATCCTACACGTGGGGCTATGAAGCAAAGGGTTGCTGAAAAGCCATAAGGAATTATTTCTACTTTTAAGAAATTGTTCATGAATTAGACAAAAGCGATAATGTCCCTACTATGAGTAGGACCATTATCATAGTTTTTGTTTGGACAAGAAAGCTCCTTATCATAATAAAAGGACAAATGTTGTTCCATTTATTATGGTATGCATTATTGTAATACAATTTTGTCTAAGTGGATTCTATATCCATGATCATGATAATTTCATCTATAACATTAATACCTAGAGGTTTGCATATAATGATATGAACCTCACTTATCTTTAGCATTATCGTTTAGGCCTCATAAATAAGAGATACGTATCTGGAACTCCATGAGGATGGATTTCTGGAACTCATTTGATTATTGAATCATATGAGACATGTAAGACTTATTAGGAAAAGATATGATCTTTTGGGAATCATACATATTGATGTATGAAGGCCGCTAAGCACAAATACTAAAGATGGTTTTCAGTACTTCATCATATTTACTGATAGGATCAGAGAAATATGGATTTGTGTATCTTAGGAAGAAACAAATCAGAATCCTTTGAATTGTTCAAAGTATTCAGGAATGAAGTAGGGAACCAACTTGGCAAAAGTATTTAGACTCTACGATTGGATCATAGAAGAAAGTACTTGAGCCAAGAAGTTTGACAAGAATCTATGGGAGTATTGGATATGATCCAAAACTCGCTCCACCTAGCACGCCACATGGGTTTGGCGTGTCTAAGAGGAGAGTTCAAACCGTGTAGGACACAGTTCAGTCCAAGATGATTCAAACAGAACTTCCAGTTTACTTTTGGGGCTATGTTCTAATTACAGCAAATTTCGCCCTTAACCTTGTTCCATCAAAACAGATTATGAATAACACCATATGAGATATGGACTAGGAAGTGTCCTAGTATGTCATTCATAAGGATTTGGGGTTATGAAGTTTATGTAAAAGAGTTTACAAAATAAACTTGGACCCAAGTCGGATAAATGTTTTGTGGAATATTCTGAAAAGGATATTATTTCTACAACCTAATCGAGAACAAAACTGTTTGTTACTCGAACTACAGTGTTTCTAGGTAGAGATTGTCTCTAAGAGAAACCAGTGGGAGGGCAATAGAACTTGAAGGAGTTCAAGAACCACAATAGAACATTGATCCTCTTGATGGAACATGAGCAGGATCACAAGGTATTGTGGAGTAACCTACTCAGAAAACACAAGAACCTCGTAGGTTAGGTAGGATATATCGAGGAACTAGAGAAATAAGGATTTCTCATAACCCATGATATATTGCTCATAAAGATGAGCCTACAACCTATGAGATGGCCACGTGTGGGCCATACTCTCAGAAATGGCTAGGAGCCATAGGATACAATATGGAATCCATGTATACCAACAAAGTATAGACTTTGGTGGAACCACCTGAAGGGTAGGACCCATAGGGTGCAAGTGGGTTATGAGGAAACCAACATGGATGGTAATATGATTACCTTTAAGGGAAAATTGGTAGGAAAGGGATTTCATGTGAGCTCATAGTATAGACTATGACGAAATCTTTCCCCAATTGTGATGCTTAAATCCATTCGCATCTTGCTTGAAGCAATCTATTTATAGATTGGGTCAAGCTTCTAAGAGTTGGACTCTTCAAATTGATGATGTAATCGAAGGAGTTTGGTTCCATCAAAATTGAAGATGAGACTTGTGTCTACAAGAAGGTTAGTGGGAGCACAGTTATGTGTCTGGTCTTGTATGTGGAGACATACTTAATCATTGGGAATGTTGCCCCTACTTGGCAGTCTTACGTAGATTGACTAGGGAGTTGACTTTCTAATGGTAGACTTAAGCGAAGCAACTTGTGAAGATCTATTGAGGTAGATCAAGATGGTTGTATAGCTTAGGTCATAGTACATAAATTGACAAAGGTGTTGAAATGGTTCAACGTGAAAAGAATATTGATTCTTACCCATGTCACATGGAATTAGTCTTTGGAAGGCTAATTGTCTTTCCAATTAGATTGGGAATGGACCGTATGAATTAGATTCACGAGATACGCCATGCAATGTACTAGGCCAGACGAGTCATAAGGCATGACACAAAGATACCAGTCAAATCCGGGTGAGAGTCACTGGATAATTATCAAGATTATCCTTAAGTACTTGAGAAGAACTAAAGGATGAATTTTGATAAATGGAGGATAGGAAGAGTTTACTATAAAGGGTTACAGTGATGCGAACTTCATATCTGACAAAGAAGATTTCAGATTATAAGTCAAGTTTTGAGTTTTGCCTTAGTGGGAGCGACTGTGAGCTGGAAAGGTTCCAGGCAAGATTCAGTCACTGATTCTAACATAGAGGACTGAGTAAATTAATGCATAAGATGCATTTATTCAGAATATTCAATCTAAATCAAATTGTTGATGGAGGAGATGTGAATATTTGCAAGGTGCCAGCATATGTCTCGCCCCTACGTAGCGTAAGCGTAGAGGGCCGCGCTAGATCAATAGGCATGTGATGCAGGAGATTGACTATAGTGCAAGTGGGAGACTGTTGGAATTGTGCCCTAGAGGCAATCAATTAATCGTGACATTTATGGATTTACGATTCATTATGTTATCGATATGGAGATATGTTAACATGAATGAAGTCCTTAGAATATAAGTGTTATATTCTTAAATATCCCTAGTCAATTATAATGATTAATAGGACAATCATCTATAGGCTAGTATAGGGTTGGATTGATATGGAGATATCATGATCCAACACATGGGTATGCATTAGGAGTAATGGCATACTGGATTGACCCATCTCCGAGAAGGCTACATACATGTTATGTTAAGTCACAAGCGCTTCTCGCGGTGCAACGGTATTGTCATCCTTAGACTTGAAGTCACTAGATATTCTAGTTGTGGATTATTGTGATCTTGGTAGCGTTAAACGCTACACCGTAACTGGGTAATTATAAAGGCGTGTACTGGATACAATAAGAAGCAAGCTTAGAGATCGTAGTGGACGTAGATAGGATTTGTCCCTCCCACATAACGGGAGCAAATATCCTAGGCCACTCGAGGGATAGTGCTTATAAAATGTCTGGCCAGACTCAAATAAATCAATATGGGATATTGATGTTATTTGCACGAATAAGGCTATTCCCAGGATCGAGAAACTATGGATTGGATATACGAGTGTGACTTGTATGTCTCGTGTCCAATCCGGATATTGGGACAAAAGGATGAGGCAATTACTTGCACAAGGTTTGTCATGATGACTATTCTATTTGTTGGCTAGAATGGATGTCTTGCTAGAGGCCGCTCCATATTAGTAAATAGTTACTACCAACTAAATAGAACCTATGGGGTCACACGCCATATAGGGGTGAACTAGACATGGGAAATAATTAATTAATATGATTAATTAATTAGAAGGATCAAATCGCAACAACTTGCTAACTTAGTAGGACTAATATGCAAGTTGGACTAATCCATGTATAGACATGATTAGGATTTGCCAAGGTGGCCTAATTCATGTAGAGACATGATTAGGATTAATTGGCAAGAACTAATCCATGTATTGACATGATAATGACTATTTTGCAAAAGGGACTAATCCGAACTTGAGTAGGATTATGAGGGGTTCTTTATGTAGTAGGACAAGGAGTTGTCGGACTATATAAAGAACACTCCTAGCTTATTTTTCTCTCTACACACTCCACAAATCTATATGATAGAAGAAAGGAGAGAACAAAGCAAGGAGAGAGCAAGTCCCAAGCAAGGGCCGAACCCCCCTTGGGACCGCCGCCCCTACCCGTCGGCCCAAAGGGTGCCGCCCCCACCTTTGGTGCTCCATTGTTGGCGATTTCTTCTTCCTCTTCCATTCTTCCTAGCTAGCACATGGATTTGGAGGGTCTAGATCTCACCTCTAGGCGTGGATCAACCGTAGAGACGTGACACTATTCGCGTTTGAAGTCATCAAGGAGAACCCAAAGGTGTGTTTATGATTTCTAACCCTTACCATCGTTATGTCTCTTGACTTGTGATCCTTGGAGGGTTTTGCATGGTTTTCTTTGATTATGCTTCCGTTGTGCGATCCATGAATCAAAACCCTACACAAACCAGCCAACTCATATATCACAAGTCTCAAAACGTCATTCCAAATTGGAAATGGACGTGGGTGGGTGGGACTTCAATAAGAATAATACCACCCATCCCCCAAGCGGCTCGTCAAATTTTAATTTTCTTATCCTATATTTATTTTAAATTGCCCTACAGGTTTTAATTCATATTTGGATAGCCTGCTCTGATACCACCTGCGACACCCCGCACCTCGCCGTGGGGAGAGATACGGGAATGTCGTCCCGCGCCCGAGATGGCTCCCGAGTGCAAGGGGAACGAATGGTAAACAAAACAAACATCGCATAATTATTTATTACAAACCAAGAGTCTTCAAAGTGATACATTACATACTATTAAACAGGATGAAACAATGTCTAGGTGTTTCAATTATTTAAATACTAGATAAGCTAGGTGAGTCCGCGATATTCCCTTAAGCCGAGCTCCCTTCACCTAGACCTGCGGGGGAAAGAAACAAGACCGCAGTTTTTCCAAAGTCAGCACAAACGCTGAGCAAGTAAACACCCCAACATGTAAATCGGAAGGAGGCATATTTTATTTTAATAAAAAGAGGGATAAAAATTAAGTAAACAACGTATCATTTCAAATGACCACTATAAATTATCCAACTTATTATTTAATATTCCCAATCCATTTCCATGTTTTCCAAAATAAACCAGGTCCATCCATCATCCATATGAAAAATCCAAAATTATTTAGTTGTAGCGGGGAACGAACCAATCCAAAAATATAGAACCAACCATATCCCATGCATCCAAGACCTTAAGTGCCGCCACCCCTCTAAGACTTCTTGCGGCCAGAGAGCTGAGTACATGGAGCAGCCCGGGGCAATTGCAACCGAGAAAAATATAATAACCACAATAAATAGTAATCCGTAAATGGTTCCACCGCACAACTGTTTCCACTTTACGTTATTACGTATTATTAATTTCCATGTGATATTTTCCAAAAGAATCATTTGGACAAGTATTTGAATCTCAAGTCAAGCGCGTATATCACAAATCACATTTTGAGACGTATAAATCATAAAAATAGTTGGACACGAAAGAAGGACGGGCACACTAGGTTAGGCATATTTACTCACCTCAAGTAGCACGACAAATATCACGATAGCTCCTACAGATACACGTAGCCCTCGTCTACGAATTCGTCACCACCTACAATTTATAATTCCTAAATTAATTACAAGTCTAATTATGCAAATATGCAAAAATTGCTATATCTCCTAATTTCTCATTTGTAATTATCCCCCTTAACCCCATTAATTAATAGCATAAAACAATTACTTAAATTCACACTTATATTTTCCTCATAAAAATATTATAACTCATATAAATACAAGCTCATAAAATTATTGAGTAATAAAACTAATATTAAGTTTATACACTCTTATTTTATAGAAAATAATAATCTAATAAACAAACTATTTATTTATAAGTGACTATAAAAGTTAATTCAAACTAAATCAATTATAGTTATTTATTTATTAGAAAATATATACACTTTATAATACTTAAATACTCAAATAAAATTCACAAAAATGCTTATTTCAATAAAACAAGTCATATATAATCATAAACTTATGTTAAATAAATAATTTCTACTTTCTAGAAAAATAATCATTTAATATCAACAATAATAAAATGGATTTTTATTAAAAAGTCTACTTTATTAATTATTCCACAAATTAATTTCCAACTTATTTATTTTATCAATATTATCAAAATAATCTATTTTACTCAAAATAACAATTTACAAGCAATTTAAACTATTTAGTTAAATAAGCCAAAACTATCTAATTAAACCAAATCACACATTTTTATCTTGCTTATAAAAACAACAATATTTCATTTAAATATAAATCTATGCAATTTTAGCAACTTATTTACTTTTATATAGTCAAAATAATATATGTAATTATTTGCTTATATCATAAATCCAAAAATAGCACTTTTAAAGTTTATAAAAATATGCAGTTTGATAATATACACACATCACCCCCAATCTTTGAGAAACTAAACATGCAGTTAACATCTTGCCCTCAACTTTTCAGAAATGACATAAACTACCCCCCTTTATGAACACAAGCATACAACTCAAACCCAACATACCCGATTCGTGTTAGAGCTAACAAGATGTGATTTTGATGATTGGAAATGAACCAGAGAGTGATTTAGGACTCACCTACGCAAAAAATTGCGAGAAACGGTCAAGAATCGGAACGGGTCACGTCCTCGAAGGTGGCGGTCGGCGGTGATGAACACCAACGACGAATCGGACGTCCTAGGCTCTGTTTGATGTTGCTAGAGTACTCCTCGGACCTCCAGGAGTGTTTTGGTTCAAACAGGAGCAAGTGGGTCGCTCCGGTTAGCTCGGGTGAGCTTTTCGCCGGATTTAATGGTTGCGGCGGCGATGGTGGCGGGTCTGGTGCACTGCAGCGAGTTGTTGCTGCAAAAGCCCCTCTTTGCAAAGAAACAGAGAGGGTGAGGGCTTGAGGAGGTTGAAACAGTGAGGGAGTGAGAGAGGCAGAGGTGGTGGCGGCGTTTTGCCGTCGGGTTGGTTCGCCGGAGTTGCTGGCGGCCTTCTCGGCGGCTGCTGCTGCTGCTACTACTGGTAGGGTGTAGCAGAGAGGAAGAGAGAAGGGTTTTCGGGTGTTTAAAACAGTGAGGGGAAGAGGGAGAGAGAGGTGGGTGGCGGTGTTCCCGTCGGGCTTCTCGCCGGAGGTGGCTGGTGGCGTTGGCGGCAGCAGCTGCTGCTGCTGGTGGTGGTGAGTAGCAGAGAGGGAGAAGAGAGGGAAGAGAGGAGGTGGCTGCTGTGGTGTGGTGGTGGTTCGGGTGGTGGTGGTGATGGTGCGGTGGTGAGGGTGGTGTGTTTGCCGTGGGTTTACAAGAGAGGGAGGAGTGAGAGAGAGTTTTTTGTGTTCTGATGTGAAAAACAAAAGGAGAAGTGGGTATTAAATATTGGAAAAAGTTGCTTGGAGAGGTTGGTTTCCTCCAACCGACTTTGGGCTTTTTTTTTTTTTTTTTTTTTTTTTTTTTTTGTCTTCTAGTTAGCTTTGCTAGAATGTTTAGGGAGTACCAAATGGGTGTGTCATCTAGTGGGTTGGGTACACACATGCTATATTCACACAAATCACATAAAATACTAAATAAATACCCAATAAAATACCGGTTTCTATAAAATTATTATATGAAATTCCCAAGTATATTTCCAATCCAAAAATAATCTAACTCACCACTCGAAATAAAAATTAAATTTTATATTTCCCAATTTACCCTTCACAAATAGACGGGGTATTACACTTCCCCTCCTGCGAGATCCCTTTCTGCCAAGGACAAAGACAAAGGTCGCATGACCAGTAAGACGCGGAAGGAGCTCGCAGTGGAGACCTTCGTTCCATTCGGCCAGGAGGAAGAAGAGGAGAGGCAGGAGCCAAGAGAAGGAGATGAAGAAGAAGAAGAAAGAGTTGAAGATGCGATGCATGAGGAAGAATCGGGAGGTATCTTGATGCGCAATTTAGCGTGCTATTCGCAAGTATACGAATCAAGTAATATAGAGAGTATTTTAGACTCGGATTATCGATCCCACATGGACTTTGCAGGTTTTTCTAGTAATCAGTTTTAACGAACACAGTGTAAAAAGGAGGAATATTTTGAGAGTGTGCTTGCTAACTACGTACTGAAAGTAAATAACTGAAACGTAAATCTTTTTGTGGGGATTTTCTGAATTATCTTAAGGTTGTAAAACTAGGATTTGAGATACTAGGTCCCGGGATCCCCTAGGGTTTCTTCAGATTTTTGTTTCTTCGTTTGACATGAAAACACACAGCAGTCTCGTTATCCGTGCCACGTACCAATTGTGCAGTATCTTTTCTTTTCCTGCACGTTATCACAATCCTGTAGACTGTCGGATTCCTGTTAAGCTGCCTAAATCTGCAGTCTCGTTCTAAGGCTGCTAGGGTTTCTAACCTGTCCTGATGGCCCGGGTCAGATTCTCTAACAGTTGGTCTCAACGATTTCAGGCTAGTCCTAACTCCCCTTCGCTAGTCGGCCCATCGGGGTAAGGTGCTAAATTCTGTCTTCTCTTCCTAACCCTAACCAGACGTTTTCACCTACCGGCTTGGGTCTGTAGCAATTCTGGGTGATCAAGCCGAGCATGCATGAACAGTAAAATTCAAAGACAGAATAACGAATAAAGCTGCTGATATTAAGATAGTGCAATCATGAATTCATAGTCAAAACTCAGAACAATGTCTGAAAACAAAACCCTAGGTTCACCGAGAACCTAGGTAAAAAGTTTAGCTACTGAAATTCATATGTAAATAACACAGTTTTTGAATAAGAGAGAGAATAAGATCAAACTAGGTCTTCGAATCTGGAATCACGTTTCCGTGCTCTCCGGGGATGCTCTGACTTCTCCGTGGATGTGTTATTGTGTGTTGTTGATGTTGTGTTTTTTTGATGTGCTCAAAACGAGTCTGGACGAGTCTTTATATAGTGATGAAGACGTTTCTGGAACTTGCCTTTATTTACGAAACTGCCACTGACCGAAACCGCCTCAAAATTTGTGCTGTCTGCGTAAAATACGCAGGGCTCTGCGTATAATACGCAGACAGCAGCCTGACATATGCTGATTTTTGCGTATTTTCCTCCCTGGCTGCGTATTTCACCTCCCTGGCTGCGTATTTTTCCATCCTGGCTGCGTATTTTTCCATTTTCCTGCGTATTTTCTTCCCCTGGCTGCGTATAATACGCAGGATGCTGCGTATAATACGCAAACAGGGTCAGAAACTGGCCAAAAATCCTCCCTCTGGCTTGCTGTCTGCGTATAATACGCAGAATCCTGCGTATAATACGCAGACAGCAAGAAAAACTGCTCTTTTCTGCTCCGTTTTGCGTTTTGACCCGAAACTTGTCGAAATTACCAAAATACCCCTGGGTCAAAACCGCTCCAAATTCTGCCCAATCCTGACTCTGGCCATAGGAAAACTGCTGCCTGAAATTGGGAGACAAAACCTGAACTTGACTCCGGAAACCCGGGCCCGGTGCCAAAATGACCAAAATACCCCTAGGCCAAAACTGTCCCGGAAATTGTTCCGAACATGAAATAGTTCTCACGACTCCAGACACCGGAAATCGAGATTCCTTATTCGGACGTGGCCTGTCTGGGACCCACACTTGACGGGAGTCGGTTTTTTGGCCGGACTCCGTTTCAGCATTATAACCTGTTTTCGGAAAGCCCTTGACGTCTCCGTTCTTTTGCCCCTGGTTTCACTTCAAAATTCCAAGTCAAGCTCAGGATATTGTCAACCGAGCGCATTCCGGTCATTCTCGGTTTTGGCGTTTTCAGCTTCCTCGGTCGGTTTTTACTGCCCGTTTTTCCTCCAGTCTTTCCGTTTTCCATTCCACTCTCCCTTTTACCAGTCTCGGTCAAATCCTGCTCCGAGCATTTTCTGCACGTTTCCCGAGGCGAATCCGATTCTGTCTCGGCACGCATCCCAATGCGCTTCCCGAACCTGTTCCTGTAAAGACAACATGAACAAACCCGTGATCATATCTCGAAATGCGTGAAATAAGCAGAAATTTACGAAGAGCAAATAAACATCTCGTTCCTAAAACCAAGACTTTCCGAGGCTGAATTCCGGCTAAAACGCGGTTTTCCAGCACACATACACATCTTTTCAGGCTATAAGATAACCCCTATTTGGGCGTTATCAAATACCCCCACACTAAACTTTGCTCGTCCCGAGCAAACTCCAGCAATATACTTCATATGCATACTATCCCGAATCAATCCAGAGTGGTGTAACTGCACTTATTTAAAAACAGTATTACTATGATAAAAACATTTTATCTTTTTGGTAAGACTGGGCAGTCTCTTCAACTCAAACTGGACATCATTAAGTTCTCATATTCCCCTAGATGTCAGAAACTGCGGTGATCGGAAGAACTCGCGGCCAGCCTAGGTTAGGAACAAGCACGAACACCACTTACTTCCGCTTTTGCACGCAAACCGAACGTATCCCTAACGCACACCTTCCGTGCTTTTACTACGGGTGTAATGTAAATCTGCCGGCCTTGGGACGGTAGGATAAGTCATTTAGAAGCGATGTCCTAAACGTCACAGCACACTCACACATACCCCAATCTCACACTCCCTCACCAAGATGACGGAAACTGACCCAAATCACCTAAGATTCTAGACACCCAATTTCCCCAGTCCCGGTGTAACTGCCGTTCTCGCGGCCACAACTGTGAACGAATGTGAAACTGTGATGAAAATTGTCGGCCTGGCGTTTTGAAATAAAATCAATCAAGCACCCTGAATTTTCTGCCTTTGAAATATATATTTTTTTTGTTCGTTTTTCTTTCAATTATTTTTTTAGTTTTTTTTTTTTTTTTTTTTTTTTTTTTGCGGGGCAACACAATAAACAACAATAATATAAACCAGGCCAACTCTGTGATAAACCAAAAACGTGGGGTAGCAAAAAAATACTGAAATAAAATCTGAGTTGACCACCCCCACACTAATTTCGAACCATGTAGTCAATCTGTAAAATTATCGCGCTTTTCCAACCGATCCTCCTCACTCCAAGGATGTCTAAATAGCACAACGCGTCCTCCTATCAACCCTGTCAACCCAAGTTCCCTATGTCATACGGAAAATTTCCGCACTACGGCTCTCCTCCTGTGCTCACGATGTAATGTCGCGAGTCACCGCCACACCGAAGTGTGCTGCCGTCACTATCTCACCCTTACACACCCTCAAATATAAAAATAAAGCTCATCCACTATCAAATATGACAATTCTGCTCTACCCCAGAAAATCCCCCTCAACTCAACTCCCTCGTGCCATGACGCGTAGGAAGGGTAAAAATACTAACAATGATGCGAGTATCAAAAAACGGCTTCCTAGGTCAAACGGTTACCAAGAAAAGGGTATAATGGATCAACGGGGCTCACTAGTGGACCTAAGGCGCGAGACAGGACGTGAGGTCCCCTATGGCCTATCACTCCACCAAATGATGTGGTGACCGTGATGGCGGGTTGACGACTACCTGGTGACGGTGGTCTGGCAGCTAGTCGGATACATTGCTCGGGAGACAGCTACTTGCGTTTTCTGGAGTGCATTGGCTCTATTAACTCCCCTAGACAGATTCTCGCAGCTCTTCCTCACTTAAGTTCGTCCACTTCGGGAAATTTTCTATCATTAAGCTCTCTCCAGTTTTACGCTAAATCCTTCACCCAGTCTCAAAATTTTCAATTTTTATCATTTTTTTTAAATTTTTTAATTTTTTTTAAACAGTTACAATGCAGTTACAACGCCACCACTCCCATACTGGATGGCGCCATGCCCTCATGGTACTATTCATCAGGCATATAATCTGGATTGGATGAGCTGGCTTGCCTCATCGAATGGGAACAACTGGTAGCATACGGTAGCATATGCAGAAAAATAAAGCGAGAGACAGAAATTGAACCTGTGCACCCGGAGTCAGTTCTTACAGGTGCTGACTTTTCCGCTGATTTCGGCTTAGAAGGACCGTTGACCGGTCGCCGAAAAATTTCTCGACGGAAGTTGCCAACCTCCCGGGCTCTGTATGCGCTCTTCAAATGTGCAATCCCCGAGCACCATTGTGTGTGACAATGTGCTCCCATATGGTCGAGTGTACTTTCGTACACCGGGGTCGATTGCTCTGTTATGCAGAAAAACCGTTCCTGAAAAATCCCCAACTCGTACGAGTCCCTGTGACGGTCGAGTGCAGAACACACCGGGGTCGATTCTTCAAGTTTTCGGAAATCAGCCCTTTCTTCTACGAAATTTTCTAAATTCGCTTCAAACTCCACGGACCTGTACATGGAGGTAGAAAGAGACAAGAGGCCAAAATGGCTCCAACCTGTCGGCCTTAAAAACCCTACGTTTGCCAAAATTACGAAAATGCCCTTCATGTAGAATTTGAAAAAAAACTGAAGTTTTGTGCGTATAATACGCATACTGTGCGTATTTTACGCACACAGGGCCATCTGGAGTGATAAAAAAAATTGCAATTTTACCTGCTGACTGCGTATAATACGCAGGTTCTGCGTAAAATACGCAGACAGCAGGTATAATTGATGTTTTTTTTTTTTTTTTTTTTTTTTTCCAGAAAAATCCAGTTTACACTGCTGGCTGCGTATAATACGCAGACAGCTGCGTAAAATACGCAGACAGCAGCTAAAATAATTTTTCAAAAATATTGTTTTTTTCAAAAATCAAGTTTTTCTTGCTGGCTGCGTATAATACGCAGAAAGCTGCGAAAAATACGCAGACAGCAGCAAAAAATAAATTTTCAATTTTTTTTTTTTTTTTTTGGGTTTTTTATTGCTGGCTGCGTATAATACGCAGAAAGCTGCGTAAAATACGCAGACAGCAGCAAAAATAATTTTTTCAATTTTTTTTTTTCAAAAGTTTGGCCAACTGGGCTGCGGTGTGCGTAAAATACGCACACAGCAGCCTAGACATCGATTTTTTTTTTCTCTCTACCGTATTCATGCTCCGTTTTCTTCTCGTTTTCTGCTCTGCTGTATCTGCACATACTCAATTCAAAGTTAATACCCACTCATCTTACCTCTCTCAAAATTCAAAACTGAAAATAAAACTGAAATAATTTAAACTAACTTACTACGTTGGGTTGCCTCCCAACCAGCGCTTGTAATTTACGGTCGACGGCCCGACCCAGTTACCTCATGTTTGCTCAAGGGACGTCAAAACCGCCTTCCTTGACGTCCTCTTCCGGGCCCAAATATGGCTTGACCCGGTTTCGCTCACCCTGCAAGTTGTACTGTCATGTGAATTCTTCAATTCAACCACATCCCATGAAAGTACCTCTTTGATGATAAACGATCCTGACCACCGAGATCTCAATTTTCCCGTGAAAAACTGCTTCCGAGACTCGTGGAGAAGTACTGTCTGACCTACTTGAAACTGCTTTGGCTGTGCCGAACTTTGATGGCTCTGGAGCGGTTTAACCTCTCGGTTCGGTGGCTCTTTGAGTGACGGGACCGGGGCCAATTTCTGCTCACCTTTTCCGTCCAGCTGTAAAATGGTCCGATTTTCAGCTTGCATGGCCTGCTCCTCCTGGAATCTCTCCTCATTCTCTCTATCCACTCTGTCAATATCAGCCCATAGCTCGTCCATCTCCTCGTTTTCCCAGCTTTCTTCGACTACCTCCACTGCGAAGATGTCTTCATGCTCATAATAATTCGGCAGTTGCAGATTTTTGAAAACGTTGAACTTCACCTTGTCTTCATTAATCTGCATAGTCAGTTCTCCGCTCTTGCAGTTTATCATGGCTTCTCCAGTGGCCAGAAACGGTCTGCCCAGAATGAGTGGTACGTCTCCTGCCTCCATGTCCAGAATTACGAAATCAGCCGGAAAAATCAATTCTCCTACTTTCACCAGAATGTCTTCAATAACCCCGTAAGCCTGCTTCACGGATCTGTCCGCCATCTGCAGCTTGATTCTGGTGGGCCTGATTTCGCCGATTTTCAAAGTTTTGAAAATCGACAACGGCATCAGATTGATACTGGCCCCTAGGTCACACAGAGCCTTTCCTGTGTAAGCATTACCTAGGGTCACCGGGATGACAAAACTGCCAGGGTCCTTCCTCTTCCTCGGTAGCCCATTCTTCACACAATTGCTCACTTCTGCCGTCAGATTTATTGTCTCGAAATCGCTCATACGTTTCCGTCCATACAAAATATCTTTGAGGAACTTGGCATAAGTGGGCATCTTTGCCAACGCCTCCGCAAAGGGTATGTTGATCTTCAGCTGTTTGAAAATCTCGAGAAATCTGGCGTAGTCCTTGCTATCATCCCTCTTTCGTGTCTTCAAAGGATACGGCACCTCCTTGGAGACAGGTATCGTTTCTGCTTCCTTCTCTTTCTGCACTACATCCTGCTCAACCGAGCCCTTCGGCTGGGGGCGGTCGGCTGAGCTGTTATCCTGGCCAAATACTTTGCGCTCGATTTCCTTTGACTTTTCTGCACGTGCATGGCTAGGATACGGTGGATCTTGTAGTGCTAATCCACTCCGAGTGGTGATGGCATTGACCTGAGCACGTGGATTGTTTACTGTATTCGAGGGTAAGTTTCCTGGCTGTCTTTCAGTTAGCTGCTGTGCTAACTGCCCTACTTGTACTTCCAAAGCGCGCAATGACGTTTTGGTCATCTGCACGTCGGCTGTCAGGGCGTCCATGTGCTTGAACCGGGACTCCATGGTCTGGAACATGGACTTGATCTCCTTCATCTGAGCGTCGTACTGCTGTGCAGATGGGCCCGACTGAGCCTGCTGCGTCGGTGCAGCCTGCTGGGCTGATGGCCTGTGCTGGAATCCCGGTACATAAATTGCAGAATTCGGGTTTTCGTACCGGAACCCGGGATGATCTCTTGTGCCTGGTCTGTACCGGCTCGGATCCCACTGCTGCTGTACGTAACTGGCATCTTCGTTTCCGAGCCCCTCCATGACTGCGTCTAAATCTGGCCCGTCCACCACTGCAACAGTCTTATTTTCTGAGTAGACTTTCTTAACCAAGTCTTGCACGATCTTGGCCAGATTATCTATCCGGTCATCTTCCATTGGCTCGGCTCGGGCGGTGATCCTGCGATCGTCAAACAGGCGAGTGTCCTGTTTGGCTAACTGCTTCATCAACTCATAGGCACCGTCTTTGTCCACATGGTACAGGAAGTTTCCTCCGGCTTCTCTGTCAATCCTGTCAGCACTCTCCCTGTCTAGGGCATGGTAGAATACCTGCAGGATCTTCGGGTCTCCAAAACCGTGGTTCGGGCACCTCTTCACTAATCTCATCAATCTGTCCCATGCGTCTACCACCGTCTCCCCCGTCTTCTGTTTGAATGACAGAATCTCGCTTTGTAACTGGATGACCCGGGAGGCGGGGTAAAATTTGGAGAGGAAATCGGTGACACACCCCTCCCATGTTGTGATGGACCTGGGTGGTCGGGATTCGAGCCAGTCGTTGGCCACTCCGTATAGGCAGTACGGGAACAGAATTAGCATGAGTGCCTCTGCTTTAACTCCCTTATACCGAACTTTGTTGCAGTAGTCCTCGAATTTCCCGATGAAGTCGTTCGGGTCTTCGTCAGCTTTGCCATAAAATGGGCAGAGGGTCTGCACCGTCTGGATGGTGGAAGGTTTTATGTCAAAGTGTTCTGCGGTGATCTCGGGCACCACAATAGCTCGTTCATGCCCTCCTGTGGGGACTTCGAAATTCTCCACCAATGCCTTCCCAGACCGGTTGTATGTCCTCTGTTTGCTCCGGGCAGCAAGGCCTGCTGTGACGAGCTCTTCGATGTACCGAGCCATCTCGGCTGGAGTACGTGTCTCGGGCAGTTCTGGCGTTCTCTCGGTATTGTCGCCCATCCTGAAAAAGTAGAGATCTCAAGAGCAGTGAGATAACAGAAAAATAAAAATAAAAAATAAAATAAAATAAAAATAAAAAATCTGAAAATTAATTCGGATTACTAAATAAACCCTAAAAAGTCCCCGGCAACGGCGCCAAAAACTTGATGCGCAATTTAGCGTGCTATTCGCAAGTATACGAATCAAGTAATATAGAGAGTATTTTAGACTCGGATTATCGATCCCACAGGGACTTTGCAGGTTTTTCTAGTAATCAGTTTTAACGAACACAGTGTAAAAAGGAGGAATATTTTGAGAGTGTGCTTGCTAACTACGTACTGAAAGTAAATAACTGAAACGTAAATCTTTTTGTGGGAATTTTCTGAATTATCTTAAGGTTGTAAAACTAGGATTTGAGATACTAGGTCCCGGGATCCCCTAGGGTTTCTTCAGATTTTCGTTTCTTCGTTTGACATGAAAACACACAGCAGTCTCGTTATCCGTGCCACGTACCAATTGTGCAGTATCTTTTCTTTTCCTGCACGTTATCACAATCCTGCAGACTGTCGGATTCCTGTTATGCTGCCTAAATCTGCAGTCTCGTTCTAAGGCTGCTAGGGTTTCTAACCTGTCCTGATGGCCCGGGTCAGATTCTCTAACAGTTGGTCTCAACGATTTCAGGCTAGTCCTAACTCCCCTTCGCTAGTCGGCCCATCGGGGTAAGGTGTCAAATTCTGTCTTCTCTTCCTAACCCTAACCAGACGTTTTCACCTACCGGCTTGGGTCTGTAGCAATTCTGGGTGATCAAGCCGAGCATGCATGAACAGTAAAATTCAAAGACAGAATAACGAATAAAGCTGCTGATATTAAGATAGTGCAATCATGAATTCATAGTCAAAACTCAGAACAATGTCTGAAAACAAAACCCTAGGTTCACCGAGAACCTAGGTAAAAAGTTTAGCTACTGAAATTCATATGTAAATAACACAGTTTTTGAATAAGAGAGAGAATAAGATCAAACTAGGTCTTCGAATCTGGAATCACGTTTCCGTGCTCTCCGGGGATGCTCTGACTTCTCCGTGGATGTGTTATTGTGTGTTGTTGATGTTGTGTTTTTTTGATGTGCTCAAAACGAGTCTGGACGAGTCTTTATATAGTGATGAAGACGTTTCTGGAACTTGCCTTTATTTACGAAACTGCCACTGACCGAAACCGCCTCAAAATTTGTGCTGTCTGCGTAAAATACGCAGGGCTCTGCGTATAATACGCAGACAGCAGCCTGACATATGCTGATTTTTGCGTATTTTCCTCCCTGGCTGCGTATTTCACCTCCCTGGCTGCGTATTTTTCCATCCTGGCTGCGTATTTTTCCATTTTCCTGCGTATTTTCTTCCCCTGGCTGCGTATAATACGCAGGATGCTGCGTATAATACGCAGACAGGGTCAGAAACTGGCCAAAAATCCTCCCTCTGGCTTGCTGTCTGCGTATAATACGCAGAATCCTGCGTATAATACGCAGACAGCAAGAAAAACTGCTCTTTTCTGCTCCGTTTTGCGTTTTGACCCGAAACTTGTCGAAATTACCAAAATACCCCTGGGTCAAAACCGCTCCAAATTCTGCCCAATCCTGACTCTGGCCATAGGAAAACTGCTGCCTGAAATTGGGAGACAAAACCTGAACTTGACTCCGGAAACCCGGGCCCGGTGCCAAAATGACCAAAATACCCCTAGGCCAAAACTGTCCCGGAAATTGTCCCGAACATGAAATAGTTCTCACGACTCCAGACACCGGAAACCGAGATTCCTTATTCGGACGTGGCCTGTCTGGGACCCACACTTGACGGGAGTCGGTTTTTTGGCCGGACTCCGTTTCAGCATTATAACCTGTTTTCGGAAAGCCCTTGACGTCTCCGTTCTTTTGCCCCTGGTTTCACTTCAAAATTCCAAGTCAAGCTCAGGATATTGTCAACCGAGCGCATTCCGGTCATTCTCGGTTTTGGCGTTTTCAGCTTCCTCGGTCGGTTTTTACTGCCCGTTTTTCCTCCAGTCTTTCTGTTTTCCATTCCACTCTCCCTTTTACCAGTCTCGGTCAAATCCTGCTCCGAGCATTTTCTGCACGTTTCCCGAGGCGAATCCGATTCTGTCTCGGCACGCATCCCAATGCGCTTCCCGAACCTGTTCCTGTAAAGACAACATGAACAAACCCGTGATCATATCTCGAAATGCGTGAAATAAGCAGAAATTTACGAAGAGCAAATAAACATCTCGTTCCTAAAACCAAGACTTTCCGAGGCTGAATTCCGGCTAAAACGCGGTTTTCCAGCACACATACACATCTTTTCAGGCTATAAGATAACCCCTATTTGGGCGTTATCATATCTCAATCGCACTTGTGTCCTCATTATCTTAGTTCTTTTGCAATTTGATTTGAACAAATTGTTTCTTCGCAGATGATGATCATACCATCGGCGGCCTTTTGGCCAAGAGGCAGAAGAGGAGTTCTCATTCTGGCGTTTCTGATGAACCCATAAGCGAGGACATTCTCGCGGAGTCCAGGAAGACAACTGCGGAAGCTGCTGAAAGGAGAAGAAAGCGAGAAGAGGAAGAGCTCGAGCGCGTGAAGTAGAGGAGCCTTGAAGAACAACATGTCGACGACCTAGTGCGTCCAACTGATGAGGAAGATGCGCTTCCCGAAGAGGTGACTCCCCGAGTTGAGGAGGAGGACGTGGCTCCAGAAGACGATGCGGCAGCCTTGGAGCAAGCCCAAGCAGATTTTGAAGAAATCGCAGGCGGCAATGAAGGTGAGATTTTTAATCTCGCAGTAACTTATCGAGATGTTATTGTCGGTGCATTAAAGCATGGTGTGTCAAAAGCTGACATTCGCCGTTGGCTAGTAGGCAAGTGCGGTGAACCCTCAGGTAATCACTTGAACGATATGCATGAACTGGGCTTAACAACTCAAAGCATAATCATGACTAGTTTCTTCGCGCCCCAGGTCACGCTCATTTTAAAGACATACTTAACGAGGACACCCTAATAGGGCAAGGTTCCACGTCCTTAGCGTATGACGAGGATACTGCAATCCCACCTTCGCGTGGAGGTGCTTGCTCTTAGCTTTAGCAAAGATAGTAAAATAACGTACGATACAATTTACCTCACACCATCGCATTTTGTATTGCAGGCGATGCTGATGAACCAGTGCTGGAGAAGAGAAGTCAACCTTCTGCGTCCTATGTCCCGGTGCCGAGTTCTCATACCGAGAAGCCCGTCGCAGCTGCTGAATACGTAGGAGAGCCTCTTGAGGACGTCATCGAACTTTCTGATGATGCCGAGGCTGACACTGTGCTAATGGAGGAAGATGTCCATGCTAGTGCTGAGGAAATGAGAACAAGTGCTGTTGATGCTACCGCATCTGAGAGTGTCCCTCGCCAAGCAACTTCGGCTGCTACTACGCTTCCAGCGATGACTGAGTCGGCGGAACCTCTTCCTGCGTGGAGCTTTTGGGGCTCGCAGGTCGGGGCTGCAATCGCAACTGGTGCGGCTTATACTCTTCCCCCCAACTACGAGGAGTTAGAGCTCGCAGCTGATAGAAGGGCAATGGAGCGAGGGCAATCTTCAACTACCCCAGTGATGCGCATTCCTTCTCTGCGCGAGATCCTTGAAGGAACTGGTATGTCGTGATTTGCTGTTCGCATTTCGCATCCTTCATTCGCGAATTTGATAGTATAACTTGGTTTTGACATTGCTTCAGGTTTGAAGCAAGCCGATGTGGACTGGCTAGTTCGGATGCGCCTCACCTACCCCCAATCATTTGCGAGATCTCTGGAGATAGGGCCCTTTAACAGGAGGCTGTTTCTTACCGAGGCCATTTGGATTTTGGAGCAGCTGTCTGCGGCCACGCCTGCGACCATTTCTCCTCAGAGTGCCGAATTGATTTTTGGCATGTGCCAAAATCTTCTTGCCAAAGTTCAAGGCAGGCTGGGTTTCAAGTTTCTTATGAAAAGAGTTACCCTGATTCGCGCAGCCGTAACTTTGAAACTCGGCCACCAAAACCTCGCAGCTGAGAAGCAGAAGGTAGAGCAGTAAAAGCAAAAGGTTGAAGAGGCTATGAAGCTCTATCATGAGATGAATGCCAAGTGCGAACAATTGAAGCAGGTGGTGGAGCAGGTGGAAAATCTGAGCCGTCAGTTTACCCCTCATGACTCCTTGATCAAGGGTTTATTTTGATTTTTTGAAAAGTAGCAATAAATAACAGAAACATTATTGTAATGTTGCTAGGGTTTCTCCCCCCCTTTTTTTTCAAAAAAGAAGCATCGAAATGCCCGTTTTGCCCTTTTCGGGATTTGCTAGAATATCTCTGTGCATATCTAATTATGACATCAGCAATTGATATTCTGCCTTGATTTTCGCGCTAATTGCTCATTAGATAAGCACGCTTTCCTTGGGAAGTCCATCCGAATCATGACCATCCGTCATTAATTAGGATACGCAACTGAATCGTCGTAGCCTTTAGTAGGGTAATTGATCGTTACCGCTTTTCAAGGCGTAAGTGATTGACCTTACCCTCTTTTCAAATTCTGCTGACTCATCTTGGCAACCGAAGAGTCTCCACAAGGTCTATATAAACCCTGCCTTTTGCCATTTGGGTTCTTCGTCCCAAAAATGTGCTTTGCCGTGAGTCCCTACGACTGCTGGCTTCATCGCTTATTTTCCGTTGATTCATGGCAACTTCAAGTCATGAAACCTGAGTTTGCGCTTTGTGCTATAGAAATAGCTTCCAAGATCCGCTTTATGAGGCTTACTGATCTTTGTAACCTTCATAGAGAAGATGCAGATAATACCTCACTTTTGTTCGAAGAATTTTCTTCGTGTATTATGTTTGCAGGTCATGTTTCCGGCCGCCTCCCGGTGAGGTGCAGCGCCGTAGTGACCTTGCTACCGACTCGTAATGAACGGTGGGATTCTCCTCCAGCATGCCCGGAGGAGAATTTCTTGCCTCCTCGTTCTTGAACTCAAGGTGGCGAGCCAATGCGCTTGTCTATCTGGACAAGGAGCCCATTGCCAGAGGAATGACTGCTCCCCTGTTTTGCACTGCTGCACACGCCGGAACAGGTGGTTCCTCTGGTACATATCTTGATCAGACAGAGGCCTTGTCAGATCCTGAGATCTTGGACATAGCGTCACGCAGATCTTGCTGCTAGGGACGCAGCGAATGGCGAGCTGATCTCTTCGCAGGAGCGCCCTACTTGCTACAGATCTTTGGTCGCAGATCTGTGCATCGCATAGTTGGTGTTAGGACCGTTAGGTTCATCCTTTTTCAGCTAGGATTCCCGCGATGTGTAACTTCTTGTTCGTAAGTTACTCTTTTAGATGTATTGTAAGCCATGTTGGCTGCGTAGTTAGATTTGAGATTTTTCGCTTCTGAGCTGCTATCTAGACAGATAAATTGTAAGTCCTTTTGACTCATAATGATAAATCGTTTTGTATGATCTGCTGTCTTGTTACAACAAAATACAATTTCGCATGCGTATCGGCAGATTTCGCCTTGTGTAATGCTATATACACACTTCTTATTGTTTTTATATCATTCGAGATCGTGTTTGCGCAGCTGTGCCATCTTGGCAGATGGGCTTATGATATGTTCCAGCTTAAAGTGTCGGTGCTATCTCATCAGATAGGCCTTTGTAGATCACTTAAGATCATTTTACATAATGTTGCTATTACAACAGATAGACTTAAGAACGATTTTCAAATCGCATTTGTAGAGCGTTGCTATCGTGGCAGATAGGCTTGAAAGATCATTTAAGATCATATTCGCATAGGCTGCTATCGTAACAGATAGGCTTAAAAGATCAATTTAGATCATTTTCGCATGAGCTGCTATCGTGGCAGATAGGCTTAGAAGATCAATTAAGGTCGTTTTCGCATAGGCTGCTATCGTGATAGATAGGCTTAGAAGATCAATTAAGATCGTTTTCGCATAGGCTGCTATCATGACAGATAGGCTTAGAAGATCAATTAAGATCGTTTTCGCATAGGCTGCTATCGTGACAGATAGGCTTAGAAGATCAATCAAGATCGCATTTGCATAGGCTGCTTGTTGGAATAGATGCCCTAGAGGCAATCTAGTTTAGTATGAATTTGTATTTGGCTAGAAATTCATTTATTATTTATTGGATATTTAATATAATGAAGTCCTTAGATTTACAATCGTGTTGTTTATCTTAAATATCCCTAGTCAAGTATAATGATTAAATGGGACAATCATCTATAGACTAGTATGGGGTTGGATTGATATGGAGATATCACGATCCAACACATAGGTGTGCATTACGGAATGTTGCACTGGATTGACCCATCACCGAGAAGGCTACATACACGTTATGTTAAGTCACAAGTGCTTCTCGGGTACAATGGTATTGTCATCCTTAGACTTGAAGTCACTAGATATTCTAGTTGTGGATCATTGTGATCTTGGTAGCGTTAAACGCTACACCGTAACTGGGTAGTTATAAAGGCGTGTACTGGATACAATGAGAAGCAAGCTTAGAGATCGTAGTGGACGTAGAGAGGATTTGCCCCTCCCACATAACGGGAGCAAATATCCAAGGCCACTCGAAGGATAGTGCTTATAGAATGTCTGGCCAGACTCAAATAAATCAATATATGGGATATTGATGTTATTTGCACGAATAAGGCTATTCCATGGATCGAGAAACTAGGGATTGGATATACGAGTGTGACTTGTATGTCTCGTGTCCAATCCGGATATGGAGGCAAAGGGATGAGACAATTACTTGTACAAGGTTGTCTAGATGACTATTCTATTAGTTGGCTAGAATGGATGTTTTGCTAGAAACCGCTCCATATTAGCAAGGAGTTGCTACCAACTAGATAGAACCTATGGGGTCACACGCTATATAGAGTTGTACTAGATTTGGGAATTAATTAATTGGATTAATTAATTAGAAGGATCACTTTGCAAACCCTTGCAAACTTAGTAGGGACTAATTTGCAAGGAAGGGACTAAATTGAATTCTAGTAGGACTAGAATAAGTCCTTTAGGTAGTTAACAAGGAGTTGTTGGACTATATAAAGGACCCTCCTTCCTTCCTTCCTTATAACTTATGCTCTAAAGAGAACATAACAAGAGTGGGAGAGAACAAAGGAGAGAGAGAGCAAGCAACAAGGAGGACGCCGCCCCCTTGCCGCCGCCCCCTCGTCCCCGACGCCACAAGAGGGCCGAACCCCCTCTTTGTGCCTCGTTTTGCGTGATTCCTTCACCCTCCTCTCATTCCGGGCTAGCACCAAGGAGATTGGAGATCTAGGATCAACTCTAGGCGTGGATCAACTATAGAGAACGTGACACCATTCGCGTTTGAAGTCATCAAGGAGAACCCAAAGGTGTGTTTATGATTTCTTACCTTCACTATCGTTATGCATCTAGACTTGTGATCCTTGGAGGGTTTTGCATGGTTGTTTGTTTGATTATGCTTCCGTTTGCGCGATCCATGAATCAAAACCCTACAGTGGTATCAGAGCCACAGGTCATAGAGCATAAACGTAGTTTATGTGTTACATTCTTGTTGTTTTACACCTTAATTTGTTGTTTATCGCGTAAAACAAGACAAATCAAGCATTGGATGCAATTTGTCAAAGAATTAATCATAACAAGACCCAATTTTGCATTGGATGCATGAATTGGTGAGTTTGAGAAATTTTAGGATGTTAGATCTAGGTTTTGGGCATCCTTGGGGAAGAAGGAGTTCTCCCAAAACAAGGAAACAACCAAACTTGGGCTCCAAGCAAGGAGGTTGTTTTGGAAACAACCTCCACAAGGAGGTTCGGCCCCCTAGGGGACCGCCCCCTTGCTTGCCGCCCAAGATTGGCGCCCTAAGGGGCCGGGCGGCCCTAACCCGCGGGCCTAGCTTGCGAGTTTTGGGCCGGGCCGGCCCTAGGGCTTTATGGTTCATTTTTTTTTGGGCCCGGGCAATTGGATTGTTGGGCCCATGGACCGTTTTAACCCTAGAAATCCTAAAATCAATTAAAATTGACCAAGCGCGTTAAAATTGGATTTTAACTGTTTATGTGCAAATCGCATGGTGATTGGATATGGCCTTAGGATGTGGTTTGATGTGGATGTTTAATTTTGTGGTTTGGTTTTACGGCCTGCGAGCTGATCAATTAATTGTAATAATTAAAATAGGGTTTTATGGCCTGCGTGCCATTTTTTTTTTCTCAACTTGTGAGATTTATTTTTATTTAGTATAGATATTAGCTAGTGCTAGATAAAGTAGATTGTTAGCCAAGATTGGAGAAAAAGAAGCCCAAAGCCAAAAGGAGCCACAAAAGATGGAGCATGGAGCATGGAGCATTCCACATGACTATGAAGGATGGACCAAAAGATCAAGACGCATGGAGATGTGTTTGCTTTTAGGGTTCATAGATAATTCCATTGGCTTGGAATTATCTTAGTCTAGAAAAGGCCATATCCACATCACGTTTAATTTCTGTTTTGTGGTTGTTTATTTATTGTCTTATTATTTGTGTGGTTGGTGTATGGATGATGCATGCAATTAGGATAATAAGATAATTAGACAACCCGGATCTATTATTTGGAGTTGTGCCCAAACTCTAATCAATTGATTAGTTGATATTGATCAACAAGATAATTAAAATTAAAATTGAAAAATCCCTCAAATTTTAAATATTGTGTTCTTGCCTTCTCGTTATTTAAACACTCATTATCATCATTATTTATCAAGTTCGTGCGTGCCAAAGCATGGCGACTTGGTTCATAATGATGGAATGCGATGGCACGTAACAATGTGCAATTGTTTAGATAAGAGGTTGAACACAACTAGGCTATTAATTTGATTAAGAAACCTAGAGGCAATCAATTGGGATTATCCATATGGATGGATAAATAAGGAGTTATTTGCCCGATTGAACCAAGAGTTGCATATGGGATGCAATTGGAAATCGTTCCTACCTAAGAAGTAATCGAATTATGGGTGACTTGCCAAAGCAAGCTCATAAGGAGATGAAAAAGATGGATCTTGGCCCACTAGAAAATATAAGGATATTTTCCGCATTAATATCTTGAGGGTTATTAATCCGTGGAAAAATAGTGGGAGCTATATTTAATAAACTAGCCATTATTAAATATAGTCAAAAATTCACAAATACTAAAACTTGCGTATTTTCCTTTTGTAAAATTCCAAATGGCAAACAACTCATCGAGTTCACAACATTCCCTACGATCTGTCCTTGAGAAGGACAAGCTCTCTGGAACCAACTTTCTTGATTGGTACAGAAACTTGAGAATTGTTCTCAAGCAAGAGAAGAAGCTGTACGCAATAGAGGAGCATGTTCCAGAAGGTCCAGAGAATCAGACACCTGCTGCCTTAAAGGCGTATCAAAAGCGTGTTGATGACGCTAATGATGCGGCCTGCCTAATGCTTTGCACCATGACCTCTGAGCTTCAGAAGCAACATGAGAACATGAATGCTGTCGATATGATCGAACATCTAAAGCAGCTCTTCCAAGAGCAGGCGAGGGTAGAGAGGTATGAGGTCTCAAAGGCACTGTTCAAATGTCATCTGGCAGAAGGGAACCCGGTGGGACCCCATGTACTCCGAATGATCGGGTACTTGGAGAATCTCGCCCGGCTTGGGTTCCTGGTCGGCCAAGAGTTGGCAACCGATCTCGTGTTGCAATCGTTGCCTGAAAGTTATGGACAGTTCATTATGAACTATAACATGAACGAGATCGTTAAACCACTGCCAGATTTGCTCAACATGTTGAGGACGGCTGAACAGAGCATCAACAAGGGTAAGGGCAAGGCCATTATGATGGTGCATAAAGGAAAGGGCAAAAAGTTTGCCTCTTCCTCTAAGGGCAAAGGCAAGTCAGTTGCCAAGTCCAAGGAACAAGCTCTTAAGCCTGTTGGTGCCATTGCCAAGGTCGTGACTAAGGGTGAATGTCACTACTGTAGTCAACCTGGACACTGGAGGAGGAACTGCCCAAAATATCTGGAGGACAAGAGGCTTGGAATAGTGATTCCACCACCACTAGGTATTTTTGTTGTAGATGTCAATTTAACTGTCTCTACATCATGGGTATTAGATACTGGATGTGGATCTCATATTTGTCGAAATATGCAGGATCTAAAGAGAAGTAAAAGATTGGCTAAAGGGGAGGTAGATCTACGCGTTGGGAATGGAGCAAAGGTTGCTGCGTTGGCCATAGGCGTGTGCGAGCTATCTCTGCCTTCAGGATTAGTTTTAGAATGAAATAATTGCTATTTTGTGCCTGCTATGAGCAGAAATATTATTTCTATTTCTTGTTTGGACAAGGAAGGTTTTATTATTTCAATAAAGAACAATTGTTGTTCCTTTTATTTGAATAATATTCACTATTTTAGTGCGCAATTATTTAATGGACTTTATGTCCTTGATCTAAGCAATCCTGTCTACAACATTAATACCAAGCGGATTAAAATAAATGATTTAAATCCTGCTTATTTATGGCATTGTCGTTTAGGCCACATAAATGAGAAACGTGTATCTAGACTCCATAAGGATGGATTACTAGACTCATTTGATTTTGAATCATATGAGACATGTGAGGCTTGTTTATTGGGAAAAATGACAAAGTCCCCTTTCAATAAGAAAGGTGAGAGGACTAGTGAGCAATTATCGCTCATACATACTGATGTGTGTGGGCCATTTGCCACGCCTGCCAGGGGTGGTTATGTCTACTTCATTACGTTTACTGATGATTACAGTAGATATGGATTTGTGTACCTTATGAGGGCAAAATCCGAATCCTTTGAAGTGTTCAAAGAATTCAAGAATGAAGTAGAGAAGCAACTTGGCAAAAGTATCAAGGCTCTACGATCGGATCGTGGAGGAGAATACTTGAGCCAAGAGTTTGACGACTATCTTAGAGAGTGTGGGATCGTGTCCCAACTCACTCCACCCGGAACGCCACAATGGAATGGCGTGTCCGAGAGGAGGAATCGAACCCTATTGGATATGGTTCGGTCTATGATGTGTCAAACCGATCTTCCATTATCATTTTGGGGCTACGCTCTATTAAGTGCAGCTTTCACCATTAACCGTGTTCCATCTAAATCAGTTATGAAGACACCATATGAGATGTGGAGTGGGAGGCGTCCCACACTGTCGTTCATGAGGATTTGGGGCTGCGATGTCTATGTAAAGCGTTTACAATCAGACAAGCTAGGGCCTAAATCGGATAAGTGTAAATTTGTGGGGTACCCTAAGGAAACTAAGGGATACTACTTCTACAATCCAACCGAGAACAAAGTGTTTGTTGCTCGGACCGGCGTGTTTCTAGAAAGAGAGTTTGTCTCTAAAGAAGCAAGTGGGAGGAATGTAGAACTTGAAGAAGTTCAAGAAACACAAATCACTGAACCGATTATGGAACATGAACAGGAATCACAAGCAGTTGTGGATCCACCTGTTCAGGTAACACAAGAGCTTCGTAGATCTAGTAGAGTGCGCCAGGAACCCGAGAGGTACGGACTTCTCGTAACTGATTCCGGTGACACTATGCTCATAGATGATGAGCCTACTACCTATGAGGAGGCCATGAATGGCCCAGACTCGCAGAAGTGGCTTGAGGCCATGAGATCCGAGATGGAATCCATGTATACCAACAAAGTATGGACTTTGGTGGAACCATCTGATGGGGCGCGGCCCATAGGGTGCAAGTGGGTCTTCAAGAAGAAGATCGACATGGATGGTAATGTGATTACCTATAAGGGCCGATTGGTGGCTAAAGGATTCAGACAGATTCATGGTATTGAATATGATGAAACCTTTTCACCAGTCGCTATGACCAAATCCATCTGAATCCTACTTGCAATTGCAGCATACTACGACTATGAGATTTGGCAGATGGATGTCAAAACAGCATTCCTTTATGGGAATCTCCTCGAGGATGTGTATATGATACAGCCGGAGGGTTTTGAGGATCCAAAGCAAGCCAACAAAGTGTGTAAACTGCAACGATCCATTTATGGATTGAAGCAAGCTTCTAGGAGTTGGAATCGACGTTTTGATGAAGTAGTCAAAGAGTTTGGCTTCATCATAAACGAAGATGAGTCTTGTGTTTACAAGAAGGTTAGTGGGAGCTCTGTAGCTTTTCTGGTCTTGTATGTGGATGACATACTACTCATTGGAAACGACATTCCCATGCTGCAATCTGTGAAAGATTGGCTAGGAAAGTGTTTCTCAATGAAGGACTTAGGGGAAGCAGCCTATATACTCGGTATAAAGATCTATAGAGATAGATCTAAGAGGTTGCTAGGCCTAAGTCAGAGTACATATATTGACAAGGTGTTGAAACGGTTCAACATGCAAGACTCCAAGAAGGGGTTCTTGCCCATGTCACATGGAATCGCTCTTTCGAAGATTGGTTGTCCTTCCAATGAGATTGAGAAGGAACGCATGAGTAGGATTCCCTATGCCTCGGCCATAGGATCTATCATGTACGCCATGTTATGTACTAGACCAGATGTGTCATATGCCTTGAGTATGACAAGCAGATACCAATCCAATCCAGGTGAGAGTCACTGGATTGCTGTCAAGAACATCCTAAAGTACTTGAGAAGAACTAAGGATGCTTTCTTGATGTTTGGCGGTAAGGAAGAGTTGCGTGTAAGGGGTTACACTGATGCAAGCTTCCAAACCGATAGAGATGACTTTAGATCACAGTCGGGATATGTGTTTTGCCTGAATGGAGCAGCGGTGAGCTGGAAGAGTTCCAAGCAAGAGACGGTAGCTGATTCTACAACAGAGGCTGAGTACATTGCTGCAAATGGCGCAGCAAAGGAGGCTGTTTGGATCAGAAAGTTTGTTTCTGAACTTGGTGTGGTCCCTAGCATTGCGGATCCAGTGGAGTTGTTCAGTGACAACACTGGGGCGATCGCGCAATCAAAGGAACCCAGATCGCACCAGAAATCCAAGCATGTGCTCAGGAAGTTTCATCTGATTCGAGATATTATCGATAGAGGAGACGTTCGGATATGCAAGATTCCTACAGATGATAATCTGTCAGACCCGCTTACGAAGCCTCTCACGCAGTGGAAGCATGAAGGGCACACTAAGAGTATGGGCATACGAGATGCGCCAGATTGGCTCTAGTGCAAGTGGGAGACTGTTGGAATAGATGCCCAAGAGGCAATCTAGTTTAGTATGAATTTGTATTTGGCTAGAAATTCATTTATTATTTATTGGATATTTAATATAATGAAGTCCTTAGATTTACAATCGTGTTGTTTATCTTAAATATCCCTAGTCAAGTATAATGATTAAATGGGACAATCATCTATAGACTAGTATGGGGTTGGATTGATATGGAGATATCACGATCCAACAAATAGGTGTGCATTACGGAATGTTGCACTGGATTGACCCATCACCGAGAAGGCTACATACACGTTATGTTAAGTCACAAGTGCTTCTCGGGTACAATGGTATTGTCATCCTTAGACTTGAAGTCACTAGATATTCTAGTTGTGGATCATTGTGATCTTGGTAGCGTTAAACGCTACACCGTAACTGGGTAGTTATAAAGGCGTGTACTGGATACAATGAGAAGCAAGCTTAGAGATCGTAGTGGACGTAGAGAGGATTTGCCCCTCCCACATAACGGGAGCAAATATCCAAGGCCACTCGAAGGATAGTGCTTATAGAATGTCTGGCCAGACTTAAATAAATCAATATATGGGATATTGATGTTATTTGCACGAATAAGGCTATTCCATGGATCGAGAAACTAGGGATTGGATATACGAGTGTGACTTGTATGTCTCGTGTCCAATCCGGATATGGAGGCAAAGGGATGAGACAATTACTTGTATAAGGTTGTCTAGATGACTATTCTATTAGTTGGCTAGAATGGATGTTTTGCTAGAAACCGCTCCATATTAGCAAGGAGTTTCTACCAACTAGATAGAACCTATGGGGTCACACGCTATATAGAGTTGTACTAGATTTGGGAATTAATTAATTGGATAATTAATTAGAAGGATCACTTTGCAAACCCTTGCAAACTTAGTAGGGACTAATTTGCAAGGAAGGGACTAAATTGAATTCTAGTAGGACTAGAATAAGTCCTTTAGGTTGTTAACAAGGAGTTGTTGGACTATATAAAGGACCCTCCTTCCTTCCTTCCTTATAACTTATGCTCTAAAGAGAACATAACAAGAGTGGGAGAGAACAAAGGAGAGAGAGAGCAAGCAACAAGGAGGACGCCGCCCCCTTGCCGCCGCCCCCTCGTCCCCGACGCCACAAGAGGGCCGAACCCCCTCTTTGTGCCTCGTTTTGCGTGATTCCTTCACCCTCCTCTCATTCCGGGCTAGCACCAAGGAGATTGGAGATCTAGGATCAACTCTAGGCGTGGATCAACTATAGAGAACGTGACACTATTCGCGTTTGAAGTCATCAAGGAGAACCCAAAGGTGTGTTTATGATTTCTTACCTTCACTATCGTTATGCATCTAGACTTGTGATACTTGGAGGGTTTTGCATGGTTGTTTGTTTGATTATGCTTCCGTTTGCGCGATCCATGAATCAAAACCCTACACTGCTATCGTGGCAGATAGGCTTAGAAGATCAATCAAGATCGCATTTGCATAGGCTGCTATCGTGACAGATAGGCTTAGAAAATCAATTAAGATCGCATTCGAGTAGGTTGCTATCGCTGCGGATAGGCTTTTGCTAACAGTAATAATAAACCAAATGAAGCAATATAAACAGCTAAAAGTATAAAGTTCTTCTCATTTGGGAGAAGTCTTTTATTATAGGACTCTCATGTGGGAGAGACGAGATTACAGTTCTCTCATATGGGAGAGATAATGTGCGAATCATAGCTATATAGAGCATAAGGCAACGTTGTAATAGAACGCATAAAATGAGAGAAGTTAAGGATAGTACTTCTTAATCCAGTGCATGTTGACTGAGCTTGGGGTTGAGGTCGTTCCGTGCAACCTCCGTATGCTGCAGTAGCCACTGTCAAAGACTTCTGTTACTTCGAAGGGCCCTTCCCAATTGGCTGCGAACTTTGGGTGAGCCGCCTCTCGCTTGCAATGGTCAGATGCGCGCAAGACCAAATCTCCAACTGTGAAATCTCTCCGCTGGACTATTTTACTGTACGCACGAGCAATCCTTTCCTGATACCGTTTGTTGGTCCTTTTAGCTTGCTCTCGCTTTTCTTCCAGCAAGACTAAATCATGATCGCGTTGATTGTCGTACAATGCGTGGAAGGCCAATCTTGCTGAATTAACTCTCACCTCCGCAGGTACCACAGCCTCAGCCCCATAGCATAGGAGGAACGGTGAGACCCCTGTGGGTGTCCTTGGAGAAGTCCGGTAAGCCCACAGGGCTATGCTTAGAGAATCAGCCCACTTCTTGTGGTCATCTGCGACCATCTTGCTCAAGATCCTCAACAGCGTTTTGTTGGTCGCTTCGGCCTGCCCGTTCCCTTTCGGGTAGTAGGGGGTGGAGCATATCTGCCTGATGTTGTATTCTGCTAGCTTCGCAGCCACCTGGCGATTAACAAAAGGAGTACCATTATCTGAAAGGATGGTGTTGGGTATTCCGAACCTGCATATGATGTTTTCTTGGATGAAATGGACCACAGCTAGCGCATTTGTCTTCTTCAGTGGTATCGCCTCCACCCATTTTGTGAACAGCTCAGTCGCGGTGAGAATGAAATGATTTCCATGCGAAGTTGGTCGAATGGGACCAATGAAATCTAGAGCCCATGTGTGAAATGGCCATGGCGTTCCCAATGCATGTAGATCTACAGCAGGAGCGTGCACTAGGTTTCCTTTGAATTGACACTCCTGGCAGCGTCGTACTTTGGTGCGGCAATCAGCCTCCATAGTGGGTCAGAAATATCCAATTGAGAGGAGTTGCCTGCATAATTTCGCACCTCCCTGGTGTTCCACCTGATGAGAAAGGTCCATGACTTCTTGTGCTTCCCTGCCGTCTAGACATCGCAGCAAGTTGCCCTCATGGCCTCTTCGCCAAAGCAGGTTTTCTTGTAGCACGTATCGGGATGATTTCCTCTTCAATTTCTCAGCTTCTTTTCTCGATTCGGGTACGGTGCCCTGGGTGAGAAAATCGAAGAGTGGTTTCCTCCAATCCGCATCATCATCGGTTAGAGCGATGAGTAAAGAATCCTTGATCAGTGCGCAACTCTCGCACTTTCCCTGTATTAGTGCTGCGGCTGTTGACATGTCTGGCCAGTGAATGCCATATCTCTGAGCCTTCCGATAGATTGACACTTCGCTTTCTCCGCAAGCATGTTGGTGAATCTTCTCTAACAGCAGCTGTCCCTCTTGCTCGGAGACACATCGCATAAGTATTCCGCCAGGGCCCTTGTAGTAAAGGGTGTTGTCATGTATGAAATACCCCTTTGTGAGTGCCCAGCTCTCGCTGCTTGTTCCTTCTGCGATGGCTCGTAAGATTGCCTTTCTCCAGTCCGCATCGTCCATGTGTTCATCATCGCACGCGTCTTCTGTTAACGCCGACGATGTCCGCACTTCGATCGAGATTCTTGCAGGACATTTGTCTGTACTAACCTTGGATCCCAAGGTGGCCAAAGCGTTTGCATGCCTGTTGTCCGCTCAGGGCTTGTGCTCGTACCTAACGTCGCAGAATTGCTGCACCAGCTTTTGTACCAAAGTCCGGTAGGACAAAAGATTTATCTCCTTCAAACCGTACTCGCCCGAGGCTTGCTTGACAATTAGCTTGGAGTCTCCCATGACCGTCAGATTGCTTACTTCCAAAGCTTTCGCTGCACGAAGTCCCGCTATGAGGGCTTCATATTCTGCCTCGTTGTTGGTGACTGCGAAGTCAAGCTTTGCGGACATCTGTATGACCTCCCCATCCGGCTTGGTCAAGACTATCCCAATGCCTCCACATTTCCTTGTTGACGAACCGTCGAAATGGAGTGTCCAATAGGGTACATCGACTGCATAGATTTCAGGTCCCTCGATTTCTTCTTCGATCACAGGCTCATGACTGTTGTCGGGGAACTGCGCCAACAAATCCGCTACCGCCTGCGACTTGATCGCCCGCGGCCGAACGCATGTGATATCAAACTGGGAAATGGTCATATACCATTTTGCCAATCTTCCTCCAGGAGTAGTGTGAGTTAGCAAATATCGTATGGGATCACTTTTTGTAACCACCACCACTTTGTGCGACGCAAATTAGTGTCTCAACTTCTCTATTATGAAGAATAGGGCAAGGCAATGACGCTCAATGTCCGTGTACCTTGATTCTACGGGCTGCACAATGCGAGAGATGTAGTAGATGGGCCTTTCTTGACCCTCGTACTCCTAAGCCAAAAGTGCTCCTATGGATCTCCTCGTTGACGTCAGATACAGCAAAAGCGGTGATCCTAACTGAGGTGCGATCATTATTTTTGAAGACGTCATCAGCTCTTTTAGCTTCCCGAACGCAGCTTCGTGCTCCGGAGTCCAGTTGTATGCGGCATCTTTTTTGAGAAGATTACTGAAACAGAAAGTAATCTCGGCAATCGCTGGGATGAATCTTCGCAGATACGATAGCTTCCCCAAGAATGTCTTCAAGGCACTCTGGTCATGCGGCGGAGTCATGCTGATGATGGCTGAAACTTTCGCAGGGTCAGGCTCGATTCCTTGACGATGTACCACACATCCCAAGAATTTCCCTGACGTTACCCCAAATGCGCATTTCATAGGGTTCATCTTCAGCTGAAAGCGTCTGCATCTGTTGAATACTTTCCGCAAATCTGCCAGGTGATCCGCCTCTTGCTTGGATTTAACCACGAGGTCATCTACATAAAATTCCACTTCTTTGTGCATCATGTCGTGGAATAGGGCCATCATTGCCCGTTGGTAGGTTGCACCTGCGTTTTTGAGACCAAAGAGCATCACCGTGTAGTTGAACACTCCCACTGGGGTGATGAATGCAGTTTTCCGTGCATCTTCAGGGTCCATCTTGATCTGATTGTACCCGCTGAAGCCGTCCATGAAACTGAACATGCGATGACCCGCTGTCGAATCGATGAGCAAATCGATGTTGGGGAGCGGAAAATCGTCCTTGGGGCAGAAGCGATTGAGATCTCGGAAGTCCACGCAGATGCGAAGCTGTCCATTCTTCTTTACCACTGGCACAATATTGGCCAGCCATGTAGGATGGTGATTCGGTTCTATGAACTTGGCCTCCAGGAGTTTGACAATCTCCTGTTTGATCTTCACGTTAAGCTCTGGCCTGAAGCTTCTTTTGCTCTGCTTTACCGGCTTAGACCCCGGGATGATGTCTAAACGGTGCATGGTGATACTTGTGTCCAGTCCGGGCATCTCATCATACTCCCATGCGAACACGTCTTTGTACTCAGTCAGGAGCTGCAGTAGTCCTTGCTCCTCTTCGCTTGTGAGGTCCGCACTTAGAAAGACTGGCCTCTTCTTTTCTTCGTTCGGGCTTAGGAACACTTCCTTTAGCTCTTGCTTCCGTGGTCTGGGTTTGTCTTCCATGCATTCGGGTGCTTCTTTGAGCTTCTCATCTGGAGTGCTCTGCATTGGCTTTTCCGTTACCGCAATCTGCTCGATTTGGTTGATTTGCCCAGGGATATCCCCATGCCCGCGTGAGGACATCCCCGCGTACCTTCATATGCGATAGCATTTCTTCCCGTTGGCGTAGAAACTCTCTATCTCTTTGCCTTCAGGGTCATGCTTTGCTATTCTCTTCAGAGTATATACATTCTTTCGTTGATAAGCGATTCGCGGCGTCTCTTCCCGTGTGGGTGGCTTTTCCTTGGCATCCTCCCTTGTCACCATCACTCCCGCAGGCGACTGATCCTTGATATCTTCCCATAGGGGTAAAGGAGTAGGGTTGAATGGTCCCGGTGTTTGCTCGTCCGCCATCTCGGTGAACCACACCGCCTCGCTGAGATGTGCTTCATCCATGTTGAATGGATTCGTTGAAGCCGGTATCTCCACTATTCTGTCGTTCCAGATAGCTTTCATGACTTGGTGAGCTGTTGAAGGGACCGCGTCAAAGCGATGAATCCAGGCTCGACCTATGATCATGTGATACGATGTGTTCGCATCTATGACATAAAACTTCGCTGAGCACTTGATTTTGCCGATCTGGACGCCCAGGCGGATCCATCCTATCGTCATTCTGGAGTCGCTTCCAAATCCCATCAGTGTAACACCCCCGATTTCCAGAGGAGCCGGAAACCGGTTGGTGCCCTCCGTACAGGGGATTTTACCCTTTCGTACAAGGAGTGGTAACCAAAAACAAGTGAAGGAAAACATCCAACTACTGATTCATTACGATAAAAGTTTACAACGTTCGTGACTGGCTCCAAACTGGACACCAAGTCTAACAAAATACTTTACATCAAAAGTGAGCTCTCCGGTTAATTACTAAACTCTACTGTTTGCATGAGAGAACGTGTTCGTGATCCCAGCGCGTTACCCCAAGCAACCAATCATAATCCTGCGGGGAAATTAAAAGAAACAAGGACGCAGTTTTTCGAGTATCAGTAAAAACTGAGTGAATAAACACCTTAGCATGTAAAACAGAGTGGCTAAGAAAGGTTACCGGGTATACATTTGACATAGTTTAAACAGTAACAGAGTACAAGTATAAACATCAGAGTAAACACTTGAATCGTTTTCCGAAACATAAGTACAAGTATAAGTGACGATTATCAGAGTTCTCAGAAGTTATTGTTTCTAAACTGAAAGTTATTATGAGTAGCCGATTTGTTTACCGAGATATGCACACGTTTCCGAACGTGAAATGAAACAAGTCGTATTATTACGTCGCAGTAACCAGGGTAGACCAGGGTAAATAGAAAAAGATGCTCACTGCCTCTGTTGTCGCCGCTGCTGCTGTTGTTGTTTCTGCTGGTCCGACGGCGACTGAGAGGGAGAGAGAAAGGGTGATATGGAAGTGGGGAGTGACGGGTGGTTGCTATTTCGAGCAGGGATGGTGGTTACCGGTGGTGGTGGTTGTGATTTGGCCGTGGGTTTTCTCGGGTGAAACAGGGGAGTCGAATTGATGATGAAAGGGGGTTTTTATAGGCGGAGAAAGGGAGCTGCTATGTATGGATCTGAGGTGTTGTAGGGGAGGTGATGGAGATGGTGTAGGGGAGGTGATTGAGATGGTGTAGGGGTGGTGATTGAGATGGTTGCAGGAGGGTAGGCGGTGGAGCAGGGGAGGCTCAGAGGATAGAACGCAGAGAAGAAAGGGGAAGAAAGAAAAAAAAATAAAAAAATAAATAAATAAATAAAAGAAATGGGGAAAAGAGGAAATTTAGGGTGTTGCGCGTGCACCGCGTAGCGCGGTGATCCAATACGCGATAAAATGAAGAAAAAAAATAGAATAAATAAAATAAAAAAATGTGGCGAACGATAATTTATGCAACGAGCGTATATTGGCAATCGATTAAAGACGATACTCGACGAATACAAAACGTTCCCAACGTTATAAATTAATCTTCTTAGGAATACTACTTTAAAATTTTAAATTATATTTTAAACTTAATAATTGTAATCTAATTGAGACCAATAATACTTTACGATGCGATGCTAAATTACTAAAATGTCCCTAGGTAAAATCTCGGGTATTACATCCTTCCCTCCTTGGACTAAGATTCGTCCTCGAAGCTTGAACGTGGTACTATGACTTAGGGGTCTCTATTGGAAGTCACAGCTAGACAAAAGAGACAATTAGCAGATAAATGCATGCACGGATAAACTGGGTTGTTACATCTTCCCCCACTTAGGAGTGAGCTTCGTCCTCGAAGCTCGAAGGGTTCCTAAAGGTCTCTACGAGTTTATAATATGAAGTAAAATGCACAGTGATAGTGACAAAGAGCGTACCTGTCACCATGTTATTTGCCGCTTCTTCCTCTACTTGGTTCATCATATAGATTTGGCCACCTGGCCTTTGGTTGTTGCCCTGAGCTACATTCCTTCCATTTATGTTTCCATTGTTGATAGCTCTATTGTTGTCGTTGCTACCATTGGCAGTCACATTCTTGTTATGCGCTCCATTGCCATTACCATTGCCATTGTAGTTTCCCTGCTGGTAGGTGTTCCCATTCTGGTTATGGTTGTTCCCCTGATAGCTACGTCCATTCCCTTGATTGTTCCCTCCATTATTTTCAGCTTTCCTTTTGTTACACTCGTACCTCCTGTGGCCCAAGATGCCGCAATAGTCGCATGCTACCTTCCTTCCATCACAAGTAGCACCTGGGTGATCCCCGTTGCATCTTTTACAATAGAAGTGGCGAGCAGGCCTCACCACCTGGTTGTGTTGGTTCCGGCCATTACCACGGTTCGGGTGGTAATTTCCTTTACCATTGTCAGCTTTGAAATGCTTGTCCGACCCCTGGTTGTTGTTTCTTCCTTGGCCATAGTTGTCAGTCTCTTGGCCATCCGCTTTCCTCTTTCCTAGCTGTTGTGATAGCTCTTGGTCGACCCTCCAAATGTTTGCAGCTATCCCATAGGCTTCAGACATGGTGTCGTAGGTCCTCGTAAGCATGGTCCTCTGTAGGGTGAGCCTTAGACCTGCTATGAAGCGGGTGACCATGCGTCTTTCCGTAGGCACTGTGTCTTCTGCAAACCGTGCTAACTCCACAAACTTGTCATAATAGTCTGTCACGGAGTCGTTGCCCTGCTTCAACGCGATGAATTCATTATACTTATGTTCCTTGACGTGCTCCGGATAGAAGTTTGCTCTCATAGCAACCTTCATGGCTTCCCAGTTAAAGCCTTCCTGAGCTACGAGCCTTGCTCGATTAGCTGTCCACCAGTTATCGGCCTTGTCCTTGAAATAGAAAGCCGCCTCGTTGATCTTGCGGGCTTCGGGACATTCCATTGCATGGAAGATTTTATCGAAGTCCCTGATCCAGTTTTCGAGCAGTACTGGATCCTCCTTCCCATGGAAGTTGCTCGGGTTTCGTTGAGATATCTTATTTGCCCAGTCTGGTTCCCGCTCAGCGACGACATTGTTGTTGAGATTGTTCTGGTTGTTGTGGTTCATGGCCTGCACAAACTGACCCATATGAGCGATCAGCTGAGCCACATGTGGGTCCAATGGCGCTTCTCCTTCCATTTGGGTAGACACGTTGCTTCTGGTGGCGTAGCGGTGTTGCCTATCGTTCATATGACCTATACGATTGTCTATCGATTACGCGGTGCGAAGGGTTGCAAATAGGTATGGGCACAAAAACGGTTCTAACCGTGCAAGAGGACATCATATAAACAAGCACGCAATAGCAAATTATATAAGAGACTCGTTTCAAATGCACATAACTTGACAATATGATTCTTACAAGTAAAGGAGTATATAGCAAAGTGTGATTGCACAATCAGACATTATCACAAGATGAAGGTAAAACACACTTAAGTCAAATAAGCAAGAAAAGCATACAAGTTTAGGGTATATCATCTCAAAACAAAGGATGAGGGTGGGTGGGATAGACCCCCAGTCAGTCACTGGTCATTCGAACATGTAACAAGCACTGGAGCTTAAAAAAATGAAATGAAAGTAAAGATAAGTAACACATATCAGTTAGGCATGGGAGTATAAACAAGAGACATAACCCAAAATCCCCGGCTTTTTCTACTTTTAATTTGAGTTTATCTTGCCCTATCGATTTCAAGTTCAAGTTCAAACTTTGCTTTAATTACTTTCAAAATTCTTAGTTTTAAACGTGTTCTCCCTACAGTCCTACTGGATGTCACTGCTCTGATACCAAATGTAACACCCCCGATTTCCAGAGGAGCCGGAAACCGGTTGGTGCCCTCCGTACAGGGGATTTTACCCTTTCGTACAAGGAGTGGTAACCAAAAACAAGTGAAAGGAAAACATCCAACTACTGATTCATTACGATAAAAGTTTACAACGTTCGTGACTGGCTCCAAACTGGACACCAAGTCTAACAAAATACTTTACATCAAAAGTGAGCTCTCCGGTTAATTACTAAACTCTACTGTTTGCATGAGAGAACGTGTTCGTGATCCCAGCGCGTTACCCCAAGCAACCAATCATAATCCTGCGGGGAATTTAAAAGAAACAAGGACGCAGTTTTTCGAGTATCAGTAAAAACTGAGTGAATAAACACCTTAGCATGTAAAACAGAGTGGCTAAGAAAGGTTACCGGGTATACATTTGACATAGTTTAAACAGTAACAGAGTACAAGTATAAACATCAGAGTAAACACTTGAATCGTTTTCCGAAACATAAGTACAAGTAGAAGTGACGATTATCAGAGTTCTCAGAAGTTATTGTTTCTAAACTGAAAGTTATTATGAGTAGCCGATTTGTTTACCGAGATATGCACACGTTTCCGAACGTGAAATGAAACAAGTCGTATTATTACGTCGCAGTAACCAGGGTAGACCAGGGTAAATAGAAAAAGATGCTCACTGCCTCTGTTGTCGCCGCTGCTGCTGTTGTTGTTTCAGCTGGTCCGACGGCGACTGAGAGGGAGAGAGAGAGGGTGATATGGACGTGGGGAGTGACGGGTGGTTGCTATTTCGAGCAGGGATGGTGGTTACCGGTGGTGGTGGTTGTGATTTGGCCGTGGGTTTTCTCGGGTGAAACAGGGGAGTCGAATTGATGATGAAAGGGGGTTTTTATAGGCGGAGAAAGGGAGCTGCTATGTAGGGGTCTGAGGTGTTGTAGGGGAGGTGATGGAGATGGTGTAGGGGAGGTGATTGAGATGGTGTAGGGGTGGTGATTGAGATGGTTGCAGGAGGGTAGGCGGTGGAGCAGGGGAGGCTCAGAGGATAGAACGCAGAGAAGAAAGGGGAAGAAAGAAAAAATAAATAAATAAAAAAATAAATAAATAAATAAAAGAAATGGGGAAAAGAGGAAATTTAGGGTGTTGCGCGTGCACCGTGTAGCGCGGTGATCCAATACGCGATAAAATGAAGAAAAAAAATAGAATAAATAAAATAAAAAAATGTGGCGAACGATAATTTATGCAACGAGCGTTTATTGGCAATCGATTAAAGACGATACTCGACGAATACAAAACGTTCCCAACGTTATAAATTAATCTTCTTAGGAATACTACTTTAAAATTTTAAATTATATTTTAAACTTAATAATTGTAATCTAATTGAGACCAATAATACTTTACGATGCGATGCTAAATTACTAAAATGTCCCTAGGTAAAATCTCGGGTATTACATCCTTCCCTCCTTGGACTAAGATTCGTCCTCGAAGCTTGAACGCGGTACTATGACTTAGGGGTCTCTATTGGAAGTCACAGCTAGACAAAAGAGACAATTAGCAGACAAATGCATGCACGGATAAACTGGGTTGTTACATCTTCCCCCACTTAGGAGTGAGCTTCGTCCTCGAAGCTCGAAGGGTTCCTAAAGGTCTCTACGAGTTTATAATATGAAGTAAAATGCACAGTGATAGTGACAAAGAGCGTACCTGTCACCATGTTATTTGCCGCTTCTTCCTCTACTTGGTTCATCATATAGATTTGGCCACCTGGCCTTTGGTTGTTGCCCTGAGCTACATTCCTTCCATTTATGTTTCCATTGTTGATAGCTCTATTGTTGTCGTTGCTACCATTGGCAGTCACATTCTTGTTATGCGCTCCATTGCCATTACCATTGCCATTGTAGTTTCCCTGCTGGTAGGTGTTCCCATTCTGGTTATGGTTGTTCCCCTGATAGCTACGTCCATTCCCTTGATTGTTCCCTCCATTATTTTCAGCTTTCCTTTTGTTACACTCGTACCTCCTGTGGCCCAAGATGCCGCAATAGTCGCATGCTACCTTCCTTCCATCACAAGTAGCACCTGGGTGATCCCCGTTGCATCTTTTACAATAGAAGTGGCGAGCAGGCCTCACCACCTGGTTGTGTTGGTTCCGGCCATTACCACGGTTCGGGTGGTAATTTCCTTTACCATTGTCAGCTTTGAAATGCTTGTCCGACCCCTGGTTGTTGTTTCTTCCTTGGCCATAGTTGTCAGTCTCTTGGCCATCCGCTTTCCTCTTTCCTAGCTGTTGTGATAGCTCTTGGTCGACCCTCCAAATGTTTGCAGCTATCCCATAGGCTTCAGACATGGTGTCGTAGGTCCTCGTAAGCATGGTCCTCTGTAGGGTGAGCCTTAGACCTGCTATGAAGCGGGTGACCATGCGTCTTTCCGTAGGCACTGTGTCTTCTGCAAACCGTGCTAACTCCACAAACTTGTCATAATAGTCTGTCACGGAGTCGTTGCCCTGCTTCAACGCGATGAATTCATTATACTTATGTTCCTTGACGTGCTCCGGATAGAAGTTTGCTCTCATAGCAACCTTCATGGCTTCCCAGTTAAAGCCTTCCTGAGCTACGAGCCTTGCTCGATTAGCTGTCCACCAGTTATCGGCCTTGTCCTTGAAATAGAAAGCCGCCTCGTTGATCTTGCGGGCTTCGGGACATTCCATTGCATGGAAGATTTTATCGAAGTCCCTGATCCAGTTTTCGAGCAGTACTGGATCCTCCTTCCCATGGAAGCTGCTCGGGTTTCGTTGAGATATCTTCTTTGCCCAGTCTGGTTCCCGCTCAGCGACGACATTGTTGTTGAGATTGTTCTGGTTGTTGTGGTTCATGGCCTGCACAAACTGACCCATATGAGCGATCAGCTGAGCCACATGTGGGTCCAATGGCGCTTCTCCTTCCATTTGGGTAGACACGTTGCTTCTGGTGGCGTAGCGGTGTTGCCTATCGTTCATATGACCTATACGATTGTCTATCGATTACGCGGTGCGAAGGGTTGCAAATAGGTATGGGCACAAAAACGGTTCTAACCGTGCAAGAGGACATCATATAAACAAGCACGCAATAGCAAATTATATAAGAGACTCGTTTCAAATGCACATAACTTGACAATATGATTCTTACAAGTAAAGGAGTATATAGCAAAGTGTGATTGCACAATCAGACATTATCACAAGATGAAGGTAAAACACACTTAAGTCAAATAAGCAAGAAAAGCATACAAGTTTAGGGTATATCATCTCAAAACAAAGGATGAGGGTGGGTGGGATAGACCCCCAGTCAGTCACTGGTCATTCGAACATGTAACAAGCACTGGAGCTTAAAAAAATGAAATGAAAGTAAAGATAAGTAACACATATCAGTTAGGCATGGGAGTATAAACAAGAGACATAACCCAAAATCCCCGGCTTTTTCTACTTTTAATTTGAGTTTATCTTGCCCTATCGATTTCAAGTTCAAGTTCAAACTTTGCTTTAATTACTTTCAAAATTCTTAGTTTTAAACGTGTTCTCCCTACAGTCCTACTGGATGTCACTGCTCTGATACCAAATGTAACACCCCCGATTTCCAGAGGAGCCGGAAACCGGTTGGTGCCCTCCGTACAGGGGATTTTACCCTTTCGTACAAGGAGTGGTAACCAAAAACAAGTGAAAGGAAAACATCCAACTACTGATTCATTACGATAAAAGTTTACAACGTTCGTGACTGGCTCCAAACTGGACACCAAGTCTAACAAAATACTTTACATCAAAAGTGAGCTCTCCGGTTAATTACTAAACTCTACTGTTTGCATGAGAGAACGTGTTCGTGATCCCAGCGCGTTACCCCAAGCAACCAATCATAATCCTGCGGGGAATTTAAAAGAAACAAGGACGCAGTTTTTCGAGTATCAGTAAAAACTGAGTGAATAAACACCTTAGCATGTAAAACAGAGTGGCTAAGAAAGGTTACCGGGTATACATTTGACATAGTTTAAACAGTAACAGAGTACAAGTATAAACATCAGAGTAAACACTTGAATCGTTTTCCGAAACATAAGTACAAGTAGACGTGACGATTATCAGAGTTCTCAGAAGTTATTGTTTCTAAACTGAAAGTTATTATGAGTAGCCGATTTGTTTACCGAGATATGCACACGTTTCCGAACGTGAAATGAAACAAGTCGTATTATTACGTCGCAGTAACCAGGGTAGACCAGGGTAAATAGAAAAAGATGATACTGGCATGTAGGGGGTTATGATAACCCAACCTTTTTACCAAGCGTTAAAGACGATTCCAACCGTCCCGCTAGTCATCATACAAGCAGCTACTAGACCTTAAGTGTCGACACCCCCTTAAGATTGTAAGTCAGAAGAGTAGTACTAGAATGCTGGACTCTCACCAACAAGGTGAAGAGCCGAGGCACAGAGTCCCCAACTTAAGGCAGGTCCAAGACTCCAACAAGTAGTCGAGGCATTCTACCGAATAAATAATTACGGGCGTAGCCAACATAGTAACAAGCGACGTAGGCGTAAAGCACTGTCACAGACCCAACTGGTTCCGGTACTTGCGATCCTTTCACTTTACGTTATTAATGATTTCTGACTTAGTGAAATTTGGATAATCAGTCTTTCCGATTTCAAGACTAGTAAAGTGACGTTTTAAAACTAAGTATGGCATGTTTGGCAAAACGAGAACAGAGTACAACAATTATTTATAAATGAACAAGTATATCACATGTATATTTTGAGACGTGAAATAAAAATCACATTTTGACACGGAAGAAGATAAGCACGCAAAACTAAGCATGTTTACTCACCGTGAGAGCCGTAGAGTGCTAGCTAGTCAATTACTCGTAAACGATGTCTTGATCTACTGGCACGTCGAAGTCACGCTCTACAATATACACACAATTTCCTAATTACAAACAGGTCTGTGTCGCAAGTTGAAAATGCATATGTCCTATATGGTATGCAATGACAACTCTGATAATTATCAACACCCAATTTATTTGCAGATAAATATATTCTAAGTTGCTAATAAGTTAGAAAACCCGAAAATAGTTTTAAGGAATTACATAAGGAATTTTAAAAGTGTAAACATAATTAATACTCTAATCACAATTATAATAAATTATAAGAAAATAAAATTTCCAATTATAGAATTTAAAGTACTAATTCTTATGGTCGTAAAAGTTGATATTTCGAATAAAAGAAGTTGTAGTTAATATGTTACAATTACTATGTATTTTCTAAATAATTATTTTGCTTTATAAGTTAACAATATTTAATTAAAACAATCTCTAATTTGTTGAGAAAAGGAATGATATTGATTTTATAACTATTTGGATAATCTCACAATTTATTTAAGCTAAATGAAACTGAAATTTTTCTAATAATGAAAATTTATTCTTTATGTATTTTATAGTTATATATATATGCAATATATATTTGTTAACTTACTTTTCAAGTACACAATATTAAATATTGAATTAATACTAATTTTAAATTTTACATAAACATTCTATTTTGTATTTACATTACAAAAGCATTTATTTTCATTAATTTGTTAAGAAACTAATTTAATTTAACTTATTTAATCATTTAAACTAAATAAACAATAATGTAAATATACATAAAAATACAGTTTGTATAAAATACAGCTAGCACCCCCACTACCCATATAACAGCTTTAGCATCTAGCATAGTCTACCCTCACATTTCCAGATTGTACACTAAAACCCCCCCTGTACAAACTTTTATTCAATTTTGCCATCTTCTCCAACCCATCTTCACCCATATATACATATACACATACACCCACCCACATACAAGAAGTTTATACATGACTACAACACCATTAAAGCTTAGGAATCAATAAGAGGGAGTTCAATTTACCGGAAAACAAGGAGGAGAACGGGTCGGAAATTTCCGGCGAAGAAACGGTGGTCTTCGGGTGAGCAGGGCTTGCTCTCCTATTACTCCGGTGGCTGGGCTCTGTCAGGAGACGAAGGGGGGAAAAACAGGGGAGACGGAGACGACGGTGGTGATCGGAAGAGGAGGGAGAACCGGTGGCAGTGGCGGCGTCGGGGCTCACTGCCTCTGTTGCCGCCGCTGCTGCTGTTGTTGTTTCTGCTGGTCCGACGGCGACTGAGAGGGGGAGAGAGAGGGTGATATGGAAGTGGGGAGTGACGGGTGGTTGCTATTTCGAGCAGGGATGGTGGTTACCGGTGGTGGTGGTTGTGATTTGGCCGTGGGTTTTCTCGGGTGAAACAGGGGAGTCGAACTGATGATGAAAGGGGGTTTTTATAGGCGGAGAAAGGGAGCTGCTATGTAGGGGTCTGAGGTGTTGTAGGGGAGGTGATGGAGATGGTGTAGGGGAGGTGATTGAGATGGTGTAGGGGTGGTGATTGAGATGGTTGCAGGAGGGTAGGCGGTGGAGCAGGGGAGGCTCAGAGGATAGAATGCAGAGAAGAAAGGGGAAGAAAGAAAAAAAATAAATAAAAAAAATAAATAAAAATAAAAGAAATGGGGAAAAGAGGAAATTTAGGGTGTTGCGTGTGCACCGCGTAGCGCGGTGATCCAATACGCGATAAAATGAAGAAAAAAAATAGAATAAATAAAATAAAAAAATGTGGCGAACGATAATTTATGCAACGAGCGTATATTGGCAATCGATTAAAGACGATACTCGACGAATACAAAACGTTCCCAACGTTATAAATTAATCTTCTTAGGAATACTAATTAGAACTTTTTAAAATTTTAAATTATATTTTAAACTTAATAATTGTAATCTAATCGAGACCAATAATACTTTACGATGCGATGCTAAATTACTAAAATGTCCCTAGGTAAAATCTCGGGTATTACAATCAGCGGAGATGGACGCCTGACAATCTTGTACTCGGGGATCCCTGCTAGCTTCAGTGTGTGGAGCGAAACGACGTTGACCGCTGCTCCTCCATCGACGAATGCTCTTTTGAACTCGACGCCATTGATGATGGCCGTCACATACAGAGGCCTCTGGTAGCTCGCATCTGTATTTTTGTCACTGGCGGAAAAGGTCATAATCTTTTCTGTAGAGCGAGACGCCCTGATGACTTTCCCATTAGAGACTACAAGATCCTCCTCGTAGTCCTCTGCTATCCTCAAGATTGCTTTCGTCATTTCTGTCCGGCATTTCTCTGAGAAGTTCATCTCGTCGAAGAATCTGCTAAAGCCGTGCGACCCCTTCATCCGGTCGGCCCGTTCGTTCTCCGTGTCTACGCTGTAGTCCTCATCATCATGGACTTCAGCAATGATGGGTAGACCATCCTCTGCGACCTCTTCCAGATCCACAATCGAGATAATGGCGACCTCTTTACCTTTCGAGTCTTGCTCTGCATGGGCAGGAAGTGGATTGTTGCGCACATCCTTCCTGTGATCGCTGACGATCAGCTCGCCATTCTTCATCTTTTGGATGAATACAATCCTGAGCTTCTTACAGTCCGCTGTGGGATGCATGACCTTGCTGTGGTACTCGCACCACTTCGGGTCCCTCACCATCTCCTTGGAGGGTGCTTTCTCGAGCGGCGGTAGGACACCGTCCCTGCGCCACTGCCTGCAGAGGTCGCTTGCTTCTTCCACCGAACATGGCAGAGGTGGTGCGTCAAAGTTCGCAATCTTCGCCTGCTTCTGGGGTGAAACTGTATTGACCTCAGCTTCGCGTCCCCTCTTGTAACTGAATCTCCCGATCTTGTAGGTAATACCGCTCGAGGATCGCTCCGGAGCGTTTTTCTTTTTCTGCCTCTCCACTATAGGCTCGATGTTCTTCGTGCATTCGATTAGTTTTGAAAACGTGGGCGTTTGCAGTTTGATGAGCATACCTTTGTATTCATCTCGCATGCACTGGAGGCATATCTCTACAAGCCGACTTTCGAGCATCGGATCTTTGCATTCCAAGGACTTCGCCCTGAACTTCTTGATGAAAGTTATCCCGTCCTCTTCGCGCTTCTGATACATTCGCGAGAGGTGGATCATCGTCACCTTTTCCTCCATCTGGAAGAACTTGGTGTAGAACTTTTGGACCATGTCGTCCCAAGTCTTGACGGACCCAGCTTCCAACGTCCTGTACCACCTGTACGCCACGTTTCCCAAAGACTTCGGGAATTCTCGCATCAGCAGTTTGGGATCAGCTCCATACGGCCCCATGACATCGATGAAACGCATGACATGTTCATGAGCGTTTCCATTGACATCTTCGAACTTGTCCCATTTGGGAGCCTTGTACCCAACCGGGTTAGGCATGAGATAGATCTCTCGCGGGATAGGTGGATCGTTGTCTAGCTTCGGAATGATGGTATCCGCGAACGATTGGTGAGCAAGAATGGTGTCTATGCGCTTCTGCAGAGACGTCATGCACTCTGGGGTGTTTCCCTCGGTAGCAGGTGGAGGGGTTGCCGAAGGCGGAGGCGACACATATGCCGCAGGAGGATTGGGGACGTATTGAGCGTTCGCATTACCCCAGATTGCCGTTGGAGGAGGCAAGGGATATTGCGAGGCCGGATTAGGTACCAAGGCCGGAGGCTGAGGGGTGTGAGCAGTGAGGGGCAACATTTGAGCCGTCGACCCTTGAATCGGGGGTAGTTGCGTAGTCGCCGGTGGAGTCTGCAGATTAGGGTTGGGGGTGTGGTTGACACTCCCAGTCCTTGAGCGGTAGGGGCTCCTCCTCCCTGAGAAACGGCGGTGGCTTGTGTAGGGTTCGGTGCAAGAGTCCCCAAGACATCCATGATCCGTTCTAGCTGCGCAGATTGAGCTTTGAGAGCTTTCGCCTGACCTTGGATGGTGGCGTCCAAGGATTCTAGCGTCGGGGCCTCACCGGTGGTCGTAGGAGTGCGGCGGGTCTCCTCTACTGAGGCGGCTTCGGTGGAAGGCGATCTGTTGCTGACATCATCCTCCTGAGACATGGTTGCTTTTGATGGTAAGTTCACGTCGGGTTCACCAAAATGTGCACAAGAGATTCCGGCGGGGAGACCTCCGTGTACACCGTAAGTAGAGGATCAGAGATAGCACAGGAAGAGTTGGGTTGTGTGTAGGGAGAGAGTAAGGCAGTAGTAATGTCTGAGAGAGAGACAGAGGTTTAGCAGAGCTTCCGCGTATGGCTAGTGTGTTCTCCTTTGTATGGAAAGGTTAACGTCCTATGTATAACGGAGAATGTGACCGTTGCAGTGTGGTTAATGCGCCCATTAATGGCGGCTTAATTAGCTTAACCGCAATGGCACGTTCGTCCGCCTATATAGGGACCGTTACAGCACGTTATGCGCGAATACCGGAACCGTTACGGGGTTGACCGGGTTTGACCGGATTGACCGGGTTTATGGAGCTCGTGCCATAAATCTCTCAAAAGCAGTTACTAAAGGTCGCACGCGGGCTTGGCTCGCACGCGACAGGACTTACTCTAGCCTCCAAACCACTAAGTCCCTACAAGTCCCGTGCAGTGGTATGCGAGGGCCCTGTCTCGCAACCCCCACATGGATCAGCGCGGCTGGTGATCCAGTGTGTGTAGAGCACAATATGGTGTGCTGGATGGTTGCCACGTGGCCAAGATCTGTCAGCTCAGAAAGCACTATCTACAATAGCAAAGATGAATTAAACACATAAAATACACATAGCTAGATAAAAAGTTCATCAATTAAGCATAATAGCATGAAATCAAATCCATAAATCACAAATATCGTGATCAAACCTTAGTTCCCTATGAGATACCCTGAGAAAAGTGTTTAGCTACTCCAAAACATGATTCACGTACAAAGTTTCGTGATCAAATAACAAAACTAGAGAAGAAACGGAGTTTTAGAAGTCAAACGAATGATTCCAAGCTTCCGGGATCGTCTCCTAGCTTCAAGCTCTCTTCTCCAACGTCTCTAGGCTCCCAAAACTGCGTCTGACAGCACTCTCTTCGTGCGAAGACCTTCTCAGAAAGGGGCATAACTCGATTCTGGGAAGACTTTTGCAGCTTCAAAATTTTCTAACTCTTTTTCTCTTCGCACGAAGAGAAATCTCTTCGCACGAAGAGGTCTTCTTTCCTTCTTCTTTTGGCTCTTCTTTGAGTTCTTTGCCTTCCTCTTTGAGGTCCTCTTTTCCGAAGTTCGTTTCCATCTCCCGCACTATCCTCCAAGCCCTATTTTCCTGCGAATCACAACAAGAAAACACAACCCGCGATCATATCACAATAAAAGCTCGAAATTACACTAGAAACGCCTGAATTTAACAATAATCACTCAAGAACTCATATTCACAAATTTTAGCATAATTTACGCAAAAGACGAAAAATTCTCCATGTTGAGCACGCAAAACGTAGCAAAATAAGTAATAAAATAACTCCAAAAATGGAGTTATCAAGAACCTGACTATAGTGCACGCTGTGGCCAGAACAGCCACGGCAGCTACGCACACAAAACCCACGCACACACACCAGAAAAATCTCACACTATTGCTCACAATACCCTCTGTGTGTGTATGTGGCTAATGAGAACCAAAAAACTTCTTTAAATAGTGCTAAGTTGGGTCGGTGGAAATTGCCAGCCCACTCACCGCCCCAATAGTTTCCAATTCAAACTTGACTTGATTCCTTTGCCAACAAACAATTCAAGACACACTAAAAAATCTCCACCTTGTCTTGAATCATTTCAGCAACCTGAAATCAGAACTTGATGTTTCTCTCCTCAAACCTGAACTGGATGCGACTCCCAGAAACAGAAACGAGCACGCCTCCCCAAACAGATGTTCTGCGGCTGTATGCGAAACCCGAATAGCCGAATCGCGAAATATTTGCTTCGATTTCCATGTTGTCCCTGCAACGAATGCGCCCGACGTTGTTTCACTTCCTGAAACAAAAACAAGTGCTCCACCCAGAACCAGACTCGAATGTATTCACTGAGACAGGACCAAATACATTCTAGATTCGCCCAATTGCGCCGGACAGATGCACCATGACAAGTGCCCATATGTCATTCAGACCAGATGCCCCAATGACGAGTGCCATAAATTGCTATGCCAGATGCGCCCCGTATGCTTCCGATGCGATAGGTGCTCGCTAAAAACATATTGTGCCAGATGCAAGCACAATGCCTTACCGGACAAATTGACTTGTGTCCAGGGGTGGACCCACATAGTGGCAAGCGGTGGCATTTGCTTCCTCTGAAATTTGAAAAAATTTATACTACTACCCTTAGGGCATGTTTGATGCAGGGATAAAGAAGGGGTACAGTAATAATAATACTAGTAGGGGGCAATAACTGGTGTTTGGTGCAGGGACAATTTAAAGGGGGATTCAATCCCCCCTTAATATCTTTACCCCTGTATGCCTAAAATCTAATCCCACCATGTAGGTGGGATTGAATATTACTTAATACCCCTATTTATGCAGGTGCAAACCAACATGTTACATAATCCTCCCTATGTAATTAATAATCCCTTAATATCAATACACCCTATAATACTGTAGGATTCCCTGTACCCCAGATTTTCAATCCCGACATCAAATGTGCCCTTAGTTTTATAGATTTTTGACGAGTTAAAGTATAAGGAGTATATAGTTTTGTCCCCTTAAATTTCCGTGGTTAGTTGTTTAAGATTACACATCCCATTCACTTGTTCACTTGGGTTCGAGCCTCCTCCCGGTCACTTTTTTTATTTCCGACTATTTTTCTCTCTATTTTCTATAAAATTGATATACTTTTTTTAAAATTGATATACGGGATTGGGCCAGTTGCTCTCTCTAGAGCCTCTCCCCCACTGCTCCTCGAGCCGTCCTTTCCACCTTGTTTCAAGCCTCTGCTCACCCAATCTCCTCCGCTCTCTCACCAACCTTTGCAATTCTCCATATCTCTCGGTGGCCCTGCAGCCAATCGCTGCTGCAATCGTGCACTGTCCCTCTATTATATTGTTTTTTTTTGTTTGATTTATCACACTATCTCTAATCCTTCTTCCTACCCCTAATCTCTCATCATCATAGTCTAGTGCCTAATAACACAATCTCCTTGCAGGTTTTCAAGATCTCAGGAGGAAGTTCAGCTAGTGAAACACTCCTCCTACCTGCAGAAGCTGCAGTCATCATCTCAATCCCTCCACATGCATTGGCTTCTTGTTCTTTTTGTTTCTTTGTTCTATTTGTTTATGTTCTAATTGTTCTTCTATATGTTTTTGCAGGACCCTTAGCACATAGTTCATCTCTGTGTCCTCCCTAGTAGTGACTCCTTTCTCCTCCTTCCTTCTCTCTGATCTTCTGCTTTGTAACCAATAACCCTTGTCATTATGTCCAAACCCTACCAATACGATTCTAACAGCCCCCCATCAAACGATTCCATGGAGGAAAGGCTTGACGAAAGGGGCTCTGTGCTTTCCCTGGATCCCTCCAGAGCCTTCACCTTCAGGGAGATCCTGAAAAACACGTTGATCGCTAAGTTCCTGGGAAAGACCTCTTTGTCACATGCAGTCATGCAAAAGGCCATTAGTAAAGCTTGGAAAACTTTTGGTACGGTTTGGATTGAAAAAAAAGGTGATTTTTACCTCTTCCACTTTCAAAATCCAAAAGACAAAGCTTTTTTTATCAATGAATCTCTGATTTCTATTCATGGCCTTTCACTGGTTTTCAAAGAAAGATTGAAAACTCAAGCCCTTTCAGAGATAGATTTCACAAAAGCAGATATTTGGTTTCAAGTTCCTAATATTTCGCTTGAAGGTTTCGATTTTGAAACAGCAGAAAAATGGGTAATTTGGCTGGGGATCTTGTGGTAGTTAACTGGTCTTTTAATAGAGTCCGAAGCATGCAAGGTTTAAGAATCAAATCCAGAGTGGCTCTGGATCAGGCTTTAACACCAGGTGTTTATTTGAATGTCCCCGGGGAAGATGAATTCAAGTGGGTATTTTTCAGTTATGAAAGAGTTTTCAAAATATGTTACAGATGCGGATGTATAGGTCACGATAACAGACACTGTACTACTAACCTTGTGGCGGTATTGGAGAAGCTGGAAGCTCGTTACCTGCAATATCATCATCTCTCTGCCTACCCCTTCCATGTTAACCCCCATCGTAAGATGTTTACACATCTGCTAAAGTTTCACTCAAAACATGGCCCTCACCGCACCATCAAACTTGATACAAGTGTGAACCCTATCTATACTTTTCAAGAACTCCCTGTCTCTCACGATCCAAATCAAGGCCCCCCCTGCCACCACAACAACCATCTGCAGAACACTCATCCTCATCTAACGACTCTGCTAGTTTTTTTACCCCCCCCCTTCCAACCCAGAAAACACACCTTCAAATCAAACTTCTCTCATTAATGCCACCTCTGCTTTTATACAAAACTACTTCCCCAACATTCACCATTTAATCCAGCAATCCCAAACGCTTCTTATTCCTCTGCAGCACCCTTCCTCTTCTCTGCCAATACATGCACACGTTCTAGAAGCAGTTATGACTGACTCCCTCTCTCAGCCATCCCAACCGTCCACATTCAATGGTGGTTCATGTTCCCATTCTAAACCATCTCAACCGTCTCCAATGAATGTTGGTGTAGTTCCAAAAAATCTCTTCAATAGAGCCATGCATCCAATTTTTGAAACGGGAGACACTTTACTCCAAGAACTGAAAAGCCTCCCCCCTATCACCACTATAAAACATTTCGACCAATCCCCAAAGACCCCTTTTCAGCAGTTGCCATCTAAGTCTCTATCTCTCTCTTGTCCCAACCCTCCCCACCTTCCAACACACACATCTCAGATGAGGCAATTACCCACCACCTATAAAATGCTCTCCTCTCGTTCTGACTTCTCCATCAAAGCCCCTGATTTTACTCCCTCAAACACCTCGGAGGCAGACACTGATCAGGAACAGAGAAAGCAGGAGGTGGTTGATATTGATAAGATGCTCAAAGAAGTTGGGGATAGTGCAGAAAAAGGAGGTTAAGAAGAATTTGGGGAAGAACTTGGGAAAAGGCAAAGAGAAAATTATCAGCAAGCCAAAAGGAGCCTTACAAATCCCTGCATTGAAAAAGGTGGTGAAGAAGAGGGAAATTCCAGTGGCTTCGGTGGCTGACCTTAAGGGGAAAGGGAAGAAGGAAAAAACCTCGTCCAAAATGGAGGCTCAAAAAGGTACCTTTAAATGTTTTCATGATTTAGCAATCTTTAAATTTCAATCCTTTTTCAAATCAATTTTTCAAGTTCAAGTTCAAAAAACGTTTAAGGCCATTTAGTGACACAGTTTCTTCTGAATTGCATATCAACAAGAAACTAAATTCTGGGTTTAGGGTGGTTGTCCCTCAACAACCCCCAAGAGAGCCATGAATATCATTAGCTGGAATTGCAGAGGCTTAGGGCATGACTCTGCAATTCGTGAAGTTTTTTCCCTGACCCGTAAATTTAAGCCTGTTCTTCTTTTTCTTTCTGAAACTAAACAAAAAAGTTGTTTCATTCAAAGGAAATTCCGTAAATTGGGCTTTGACAAACACTGTTTCATTGATCTTATAGGGTCTAGTGGTGGTCTTTGGTGTGCTTGGCACTCCTCTCTTCTGTCTGCCTCTTTGAAGTGGTCTTCAGACAACTTGCTACTCCTTGAAATCTCAGACTCAAACCCTTCACTACCCTCTTGGTTCATAGGTCTAGTGTATGGCAACCCAAATTTTGATCAGCGTATACATGTCTGGAATCTCTTTGATTCTATCCTTCCGGTTAATAGTCCCTTGGTGTTAGTAGGTGATTTTAATCAAGTTCTTTTTAATCACGATAAAATGGGGCCTTGTGCTTCTAACATTAGAGGTTCTGAATCCCTCCTCAATTTCCTTAACAAATGGGCGTTTTTTGAAGTTAAAAATATTGGTCCTTGGTTTACTTGGACTAACAATAGATTAAGTAGCTCTCCCACCTTTGAGAGTCTTGACAGAGCATGGTGTAATGTTAGCCTAATTAACTCTTTCCCTGACCTAAGTATTCATAACCTAGGCATTGGCTCCTCTGATCACTCTCCTATGGTTTTAAAATTCTCCCCACCTCCTATCAACTGCTACCCTCCTAGACGTTTTGAAATTTGGTGGCTGAATGCCCCTGATTCTAAGGAACTCCTGAAATACATTTGGAGCCTTCCCATTCCAGGTTCACCATGCTATAGAGTGGCCAAGCTTCTAGATATCACCCTTAAAGCTTTTAGAGCCTGGGCCTCTTCTAGACCCTCACTTCAAAATCAGATTAATAATGTTAAAATACAACTGGCCTCTCAGCAAGCTCTTCTCCCTGATCCTCAAGCAGCCTCCTCTTTTATTCATCTACACAATCAACTGCAGGATCTTCTTTCCCAAGAAGAAATTTACTGGGCTCATAGAGCTAGATGTAAGTGGCTCAAAGAGGGAAATAAAAATACAAAATGTTTCCATGCCTACACCAAAATCAAAAAGACTTTTAATGGAATTTGGAACATTCAACTTTCTGATGGCTCCTTTGTTACTGATCACAATGACATAATGAATTTGTTCCTTGATCACTTCCAATCCATTTACTCTGAACCCTCACCCAGTCTAGCTGATCTCTCAGCCCAAAATGCCAACATATTCTCCTTTTCTCTTCTTTTCACCATTACTAAATTTTTATCTCCTGAACAACAAATACTTCTTTCTAAACCATTCTCTGCAACTGAAGTCACTCAAGCAGTCTTTGAAATGGCTCCTCTAAAAGCTCCAGGCCCAGATGGCTTCCAACCAGCATTTTTTCAGAAAAATTGGACCCTTTGCTCCACCACCATTATAACAGCAGTTCTCTCTTTTCTTAACTCGGGTTATTTGCTCAAAGAAATAAACAAAACACATATTATTCTCATACCTAAGTGCCATAACCCTCTTAAAGTTGGAGACTTCAGACCTATAAGTTTATGCAATGTCTTCTACAGAATAGTAGCCAAAGTCTTGGCTAATAGGCTTAAACAAGTCCTTCCTTCCCTCATCTCTATTAACCAAAATGGTTTTATCCCCCAAAAGTTAATACAAGATAACATTTTCATTGGCCAAGATCTTGTTCATACTATCCACAAAGCTAAGACCAATAATCAACCTAAGTTAGGAGCCCTGAAATTGGACATTCTCCAAAGCTTTTGACCGAATTAGATGGGACTTTCTTGAGCATGTCATGGTACAAATGCACTTCCCCTCCCACTTTATTAAACTTATTATGCAGTGCATTACTACTGTCTCCTATTCCATCATTCTTAATAGATCTCAGTCTAAGTTCTTCAAACCTAATAGAGGTCTAAGACAAGGTGACCCTCTCTCCCCCTTCCTCTTCTCTCTATGTGCTGAAGTACTTTCCAGCTCTCTCACAGCTGCTGAAGAGGATGGTCTACTGCAAGGCATTCCTTTTTCCAACAACCAATCCATTTCCCATTTGCAGTTTGCTGATGACACCCTTCTCTTCTTCAAAGTTTGTCCTCAGACTAGTGTAAACATTAGGCACATTCTTGACCTCTATGCTTCTCAATCAGGCCAATCCATAAACTTAGACAAGTCCTCTCTGGTCTTTAGTCCTAACTGCTCCCCTGCTGATAAGAATCACTTCCTCAACTCCCTAGGTCTTGCTCCAAGTGACTGCATAGGAAAGTATTTATGTATCTCTCTTGACTCTAAAGGGACTAACAAGGCATTAGTCAAGAACACCATAGACAAGGTCATGCATAAGTGTGCTTCTTGGCAATGTCTTCTACTCAACCCCTTAGGAAGAGCCACATTGATTAAGTCTGTTCTTAGCAGCTACCTTGTTTATCCCATGTCCATATGCCTCTTCCCAAAGAAAGACTGTAACACTATCAAAACTGTCTTCTCTAAATTTTACTGGTCAGGGGACTGCAATAAAAAGCGTATTCATTGGCTCTCTTGGGACTTTATCTGTAATAAACCCAAGAATGGGGGATTGGGTTTTAAGAATTTACAGTGTTTTAATAATGCACTTTTGGCTAAAAGTAGTTGGAGAATCCTCAAGGATCATAACTCTCTTTTTACAAAATATTTTTCTGCAAAATATTGCAAAAGGAAAACTTTCTTGAGCCTCAACCCTGCTTCTTCTTCCTCCTGTGCTTGGAAAAGCATCTGTAAAGGTAGAAGCACTCTCAGAATGGGACTGCAATGGAAAATTGCTACTGGAAATTCCATTGAGTTGTGTGAGGATGGATGGATCAAAGATGTTCCTGGGGCCTCCGTTAAGGATTGTTTAAGTGAAGCTGACCCTCATAACAATCCCACTAAGGTTGGTCACTTGATTGATCAGCAACACAGAACGTGGAAAACCAATCTAGTAGGTGATATCTTCCCTAATTGGTTAAGAGATAGAATTCTGGCTACACCTTTAGAAAGATTTGAAAGCACAGATACACCTATTTGGGGAGCCTCCTCCACTGGAATCTTTTCTGTTAAATCCGCCTATTTCCTTCAAAATTTCAATAACTCTTCGCCCCTGTCAGTAGCAGCCAACATCCATTTTAGCCCTCTAACTCTTAACTACAACTGGAAAAGACTCTGGTCCTCAGGACTGCCTTCAAATATTACTCATCTCTTTTGGAGAATTTGCACTAACTCTCTGCCTTGTCTTTCAAATATTAACTCTAGAATTGCTTCCTCAAACCCTTTCTTTCTTAGTTGCCCAAATCAGAATGAAGATGCTAATCACATTTTTCTCCACTGTATTAAGGCTCGGGAGCTTTGGGGCAGAGTCCCTCTTCACCCCTTTCAAAAGCCAACACATTATTCTTCTGATGTCAGTAAGTGGTTAATGAGATGGTTAAACAAGAAAAAGAAACTCCAAAGAAATAATAACTGGCATTGGATCCCAGCTATACTTTGGATTCTTTGGATCACCAGAAATAAGAGATTATTTGAGCACCAAAATACTCCAATTAGCACTTTGTTTCACCAGGCAGAGGCTCTTGCAAATTTTCTACTACTATCTTGATTTAATTTGTGAGTTTATCTTATTTTAGCTAATGAAGGTTGGGTGGAAGTTGAAGTCAAGAAAGGAAGGCCAGAATGGTTGTCAGGTCAAGTGCAGTTTTATCCTCAAGCGTTGGTGGAAGTGTCCCAAGCAGTCCATCTTGCTGTCCTGCCTCCTGTCCAAGGATCTTTTGCTTTCAAGAACTCCTTTGCTGCTGAAGTTTCTGCTAAGGCCCCCCCAGGAGGAGAAGGAAGTTCTAATGCTCCAGAAGTCATTCAATCCCTTGATGCTTCGAGTGTTAGTGCCACTGGAGCTGCATCTGGAGGAGAGCTTCCTCCCATTCCAGATGATGACCTCATGTCAGCAGTCATTCCCTTCATTGATGTCTAAGGAGGCCTGACTCCTAGTTGATAGCTCTCAAGATCTCAAATTATGTCTCAAGTTTGTTTTTTGGCTGTTTCTAAAACTGATGAAGTTATGGTCTCTGTGATAGTTTGCTGGTGTTTTGCTGGTTGGCCACTGCTAGGCTCCTTCAGCTAGCTCTGGTCTCTTAGTTTTCTCAGGAGGTTGTCTTGTTTGGTGGATTGTCATGCTGGTAGTCCTGCTTTGGTTTCATGCTCTAGTAGTAGTTAGTAACTTTATGTTTTAGTTTGACCGGTTGGTGTCCTTATGTGCTATGTAGCTGTAATTATCGTTTGATTCGGTTATCAATTGAAGTTCTAATTTATCCGAAAAAAAAAAGATACTGGACTTGGGAAAAAACGAACAGTCGGATCTCTAAAGAAAAAAAAAAAAAAAAAAAACAATACGAACAGTCCCCAGCAGAGCACTGGACGCGTCAGAGAGTCACGCCGACGACACCACCACGACGGAACAGCCCGCGGATCGTCCTTCAGCCACCTTCTCGCTGGTCGTCTTTCAGGCCGGGCCGCCGCTCCACGCGGCAACGCCCTCTCCCTCTGCTAGTGCCTCTTCTTGTGTTCTTCACTCTTCAGTGCTTCTAAATTGAAATTGGCCAGGTTCTCCCTTCTTCTCTTCTCCTCTTTCTTCTTAGCAATTGATGAATGATATGGATGAACATGAACAAAATTAGGGTTCCATGTTATAGCAATTGCAATTTGATGTTATAGCATGGGGTAATTGATGTTATAGCAATCAAAATTAGGGTTTATTGTGTGCAATTTTTAATTTGATATTTGTGTGTATAATTGATTGTACAGTTATGGATAAATTTTTGATAAAGAAGCTGAGAGTAGAATCGACACCTCAAATATGGTTCTTAGATGAACAGAACCTGTTTGATGAAATGCAATTTGTTGCATATTTCACTCTTTTCATTGTACTCTTATTGCTTTACAATGCCAAGTTAGGTCAAATAATGGTTCTGATTGATCCCAATTCCCAAGTCTCTTCTCTCACGGGCCTTTTTTTGTTGGTATATCATTGACAGATGTGATGCTATCTGTGGAGGAAAAGGAAGCAGAACCTTAATAGACGTCAAACCAAACAAAATTAACCTACTCAATTCAGTTACCAAGTGTTGGATCAAGTTAAAAAAAACTTCTGCAATTGGACTCTACCAAGCCATAATCAGATTTGGAAAAAACGGTGAAGGCGATGATGGACACAAATTTGGATCTCTCTTTGGACAAACTTCCCGTCAAGCGGTTGGACGCAATCGAAGAAAATGGAGTAGAACACTTCCCTTCGTAAGTTCCCTCATACTTTCCTAGTAATGGATTATTTTCAGCCTTACCGGAGCTGTAGAGCACTTGTAGGTTTAATTGTACGTGCTTCTTTATGTCATAGGGATCTTGGTTATGACGAGAAGCGTGTGAATTTAATTCGCCGGATAGACTTTGCATGGGCTGTGGAGAGAGAAGATCCAAGCAAAAAGCAAAAGAAGGGTTCTTCAAGTGAGGCCACTGCACCTACATGGCCATGGCAGAGCTTGGTGGAGAACTTACAGTTGGCTCATCAAGAGCTCTCTGTAATCATTGATTTAATCAATACTGTGAGTTACATATCATGGTCTTTATCCATAATTTATCCATGCTGTGCGGCAAGGACTTAATCTGTATGCTTAATCGTATGACTTATACATCACCCTTGAGCGATCAATTAAACTAAATGTAAGGCACATTTTAAATGTAATGTAGTTAATAAACATTTAGTGTTTGATGTTTGGTTAACTATGACACCAGTGACAGTCACGCCTGAGAAATTTAGGTGATTCTAGTTTCTTTGTTGAACTTTCTCAGTTAGTTCTTACTAAGTAAATATGAAACGATCTTAATTATGAAAGGATCTGTGAGCTGAAATTTCATTGCTATTTTTTCAAGGAAAAGCTTGCTCTGTTCTTCGCTACTTTGGCTACCATCTTAAGACGTTTAAGTTGCAGGCTTGCAGCTGCCATTTCTCATAGTGCATTAAATCGGTTTCTGTGACATGCTTTTCTCTATCTGTTTGAGCCTCACTTCCCTATTGTTTCTCATTAAGCTTCGTGATTATACGCAGCCACTTCTTCAAAAATTAGATGGGACTAGTCTCATGACAACTACGTTGCAATGCCATTAGCACTGTTCCATCATGTGACACTTGAGAGCCGTGTTGACAAAATGGGACTGGGTTTTTATTTAAAACAGAGTTGTGTTCCAATAGATTATGTAGTTGAACCGCGATTTTTATGTAGTTTGTTTTTTTGATTTGCTTGTTTAGGTGGAAGCTAATGATGCAGTCACAGTGGCAGGCATGATCAGACCAAAGCCATTGCTTAATGAACAACTGTCGGACCTTGCTGTATCTACTGCAACGAAGCTGCAATGCTTCAAGGTACTTCGTTTGTTGTTCTTATTGTGACTTTCTTCATGTTTAACTATTGAGGTTCCTCTTCCTCTGCTTTAACTTAATTGTTTTCTTGTTGATTTATGTGATATGTTAGATGTATTTGTAGCAGTGCATGGCTAGATGATGCAATAAATATTTCCTCCTAGTGATATCAGGTTGGGATGTTGTTGACCATCTGCTTATGTTTGATTTCCAGCATCTTGGGAAATACTTTAAGCAATCTGCCAAAGCATTGGAAGGTCAGATTGCCAGAGAAGCACGGTTTTACGGTGCTCTCATCAGGTATTAACGCCATGAATACCTTTTTTGTTGTGGAAGCCAGTTGTACCAACTATAATTTCCTCAATATGGCAAATTTACGCGTCATGATAAGGGCCTATTGATCATGTCTTGTCTGATTCCTGGAATTATATGCGAATCTGACTGTATAGTGTCCAATATTTTACAATGGGCCCAGTTGAGAGCATGCGCTTACTAGCGAAATCTTGACAATGTGCTTACTGTATAGTGTATGTTACTCCATATCTATTAATGGTGGTTGTTGAATCAAATTTCCTAATTTACCTTATTTTTTCTAAAATGCGGATAGATTGCAGCAAAACTGGAAGGTTAAGCGGCACCGTGTTGTTGCTACTGCCTTGCGTAATGAAGGCTTCTACATAGATCTGTTTGACGGTTCATTATATGATTCAACAGCCGTATCTCGCCCATCGTCTATATCAACAGTTCGCATTGAGCACGATCCAGTTGGAATGCTTACTCTAAACCTACCTCCAAATTCACGCCGCTCTCTTCAATTTGCATTTCTTGGTGAGTTGGTTAATAGCCCGAAAATATCTAGTAAACCCCATTGCTCCTCTGAGAATGTATCCAAAAGAGCTGAAAAAGATCATGTCGGGGATGATGAGTGTATTAAAGAGACTCATTCAATTTTACGGGAAATTCATCATGCAATCTTCGATGAGCAGGTTAGTTTCCCTGTATGTCTACTCACTTCACAATCCTAGATTTTCTTTAATTCTGTTAGATATATCTTGTTTCAGGTTTTTGATTTGGCAAATCGTGAAGCATTCAACCCATCTTTAGGTGTGACTGTAACTGGAATACGAGAAAACTATTTACAATTGAGCATAGGTCAAGGAGCTTCTGTATTCATTTCACTGGCGCCATCGAGACAAGATGATCAAGGAGTTGATAGCACAGGAACTCAAGCTGATTCTGCTGGAAATCAAAATTTGGAAAATGCGGTTGTACCTCTGGATACATTCCAGGGAAAGAAGGATACCACAAATGATACTCTGAAAAAGAACCCCAAGTTTCCTAATCAAGCTTGCTACGATATTCTTTTGAAGCAAATTTTTCATGAACATGTGCTTGTAAAAGCAAGAGATGGATCCATTACAGCGGGCACAAAGCAACTGAGTAATCAGCCAACGAAGGACGAATTAAATCTTCTTGGCCATTTCTGCATGTCTCTGGCTCATAGGATCTTCTCTAATAAAGTTCTCGTTGAGCTAGAAAATCTGGTAATAATCTTCACTTTTTGGGTTCACAACTTCACATGCTAAATTTGAGTGGGCGAGAAGAAGTCACTGTTGTCAACTCCACATTACTATTTCATACAATCTAACAATTTATTCATGTGTGAAGGTTGCTGGGGTTCCATATGTCCAACTCATGTCTCATCCAACATGGCATTCCAGAACATCGGCATGGACAATTTCAATGAATGTTCCCCAATCTATTCTTCATGCCGCTTGCCAAACTGAGAAAGCAGATACGGAACATGTGAAGGATATCAAGTCGCAGTTTCGAACTAAGGTGGTGATCAGTGATGACCGCATTAGCGTAGAAGGTGAAGGTGCTCCTAATGTAGTTGGCCTGTTCAAAAGATCAGTGAGTGCGAGCTCTATGAACAAATATGACTGTAATTTGGCTGATCTTCCTCTGATACTTCTTCAACAGGTATGTGCCTGTTCTCAGGGTTTTAGTGTGCTTAATTGCAATAATATATACAGTTGGATGCATGAAATACAAGAAGAGAGGCTTTGAGGTTGTTTATAGGTAGTGAATTCATATTTGTTAACTTGTTATCGTCATAACTGTTATAGAATTTAACATTGGACAACATTGCTACCCAAATAAGCATTGAATAACCGTTTATAGGCATATACCGACACTTGATTTGTTATGTTGTGTCAGGATTCCAGATGAATGAGAATATAACTGTTATGTTGTGTCAGGATTTCATTCTAATAAGAATAAAATTTGTAGGCTATGGTTGGGTAGATACTAGGTAGGAGAAGAAATATATTCTGGGAAGTTGCTTTCCGTATTTGCTCATCCAAAGAAAATGTAATGAGAAGGAAACTTTTGGAATGTTAGGGGTGGAAGGGGGGGGGGGGAAATAATCATTTAGGATTTGGGAAAACAGATTTTCTGTCGACACGGCTAGGGAAGCTTGGAAGCCTTTCTCCCTTTTGATAGGATTACGTATCTATGAGAAGTCTCTCTCTCTCTCAAAGTTCTGGCCAGTTCTCTCAGATCTTCGGCCACCCATTAAGGCTGCCACCGTCGACTTTGAGAAAAGAAGAGGTATATTGAAAATCGGATTATGAGTCCAGATTGTAAGTTGGAAAGGTCCTTTCTTGTTCTTGTTGGCTTTGATGGTTACAGTTTGAATTGGTTAGTCATACCTGTTGCATCTTAATTGGGTTTATTTATGATGCTATCAATGAGGAGGTGGTTCTGGTGGTAGGTTGTTTGACTTCAATGTATCGGTGGTGGTGGTGACGGGAAAACGCTCGCCAGTAGATTGGGATGTGGTGGAAGCTGCTACGAAGTGAAAGATAATCGGGGTGGTTTTGTTTGGGTGGCGATAGAGCTGATGCTGGTGCGGGGTGGAGGAGTCGCATCGCTGTGGTCTAGAGGTGGGAAGAGCTGATGCTGGTGCGGGGTGGTTTTGTTTGGGTGGCGTCAGTTGCGGGTTGGGTTTATTTCAGAAACACAAGAGACAGTGGGAAGAGCATTATGTATAGCCGAGTGGAATGTCAAGGGGGTTTGACGTAATCGTCTTACAACAAAAAGTGAAAGATAATCGGGGTGGTTTTGGTTGGGTGGTGATAGAGCTGATGCTGGTGCGGTCTGGTGGAGGAGTCGCATGGCTGTGGTCTAGACTCTAGAGGTGTCACTTTTCGGCAGTGGCGTCAGTTGCGGGTTGGGTTTATATCAGAGATTACAAGAGACAGTGGGAAGAGAATTATGTAAAGCAGAATGGAAGTCAAGGTGGTATGATATAATCTTCTTACAACATAATTATTTTTACATACCTTTTTTTCTCTTTTGCAAGTACTTTTTCTTTTTTACATAGAAACCAAAAAAAGTGGGAAAGTTCTTTAAATTTATCAAGTGTTAAGTTAATCTCCAAACGTGAGAACAACACCAGATTCCCTTCCCTGTTTTTGTTCCTTTTTTTCCACCTTATAGTCGAGGTGCCGAAAAGAGCCTCAGAGTTTGAGTAAATAAAGGTGAACATAGATGCTAACAAGGAGAAATTTCTGATATACCCTGCCTAAGAAATGAAAAAAAAAAATGTGGAGAAAATTTTACAACTGGAGCTTACGAATGGTAATGACTTGTAGCTTGTTATATAGCCTGTCTTGAAAACTTTTGCTAGGTTGGAACTGCATAGTCATGCTACTGTTTGGTAATTGTATGTGTGAGTCATAAGTCATTACTATGGTTAGACGACCTTAAATGAGAGAATAATCTGATTCTCTGGAAAACAGTTGACAGCTACTATAGCTTGGAATGCAGATCACTCCAGTATGATTCTGGTTACTGACACAGTTTGTGGCGGAGCGAAACATGCTTAAAGTCCAACATAAGACTAGCTTCCTATATATAATCATGTGAAATATGCATTTGCACACTATTTGATATATCCAAATTTCGTCCTCCCGTTTTTGAAAGAGAAACCTTTGGGCACATTTGGTGCAAGGGTTGTAACTTGGGTTACATGGGTCCCATGGTACTATAAGGGATATTGATATGAATGCTTTCCTAGTTATATAGATTGGATTGTGCAACTTGTATGTGTGACCTTACAAAATACTCGCTCCGTTGATTACTGAAAGTAGTAGGACAAAGCTCTGCTAGTTCTTTTAGAACTTACTTTTGTTTCAGTGTCTCACTTTGTGGGTCTTCCTTCCCTAATGGAAATTCCAAAAATAAGTGTCCTACCACCAAAAAGTATCACATTAGTAAATCTATCACTTTACTTCCCTCCATACCCTTTTTCAACATTTTCCTTTCACTTATTAATAAAAAGTATCACATAAGACAAAGGACATTAGTAAATCTACCAAGTCAAAGCACTTAAACACCTTGGAAAGTCCACCCCAACACTCATTTTGGGACGGAGGGAGCAAGGATTTATGACATGAAATCAAAGCTACTACCATTACTTACATATGGAAATTAAAGATATGGGAGCTCAGAAATGTGTCGAGTTCTCAACTTGTGATGCAGAAAACATACATTTGGTAGTTGCTTTGTTGGAGAGGAGGTGGTGTCGGTGGGTGGTGAGGAGAGAGAGATGGGAAATATCCTGATAAAGTAAATCTGATTGTGTGATGAGGTATATTGTATTATCAACCCCCTTTCAAATGAATCCCACCTAATCCCACCACCATGGTATGATTCAGCTTATGCCTCGATGATTTTACTAGTAATAACGGGGTAATGAATACCTCCTAACCTAATCACTGCACTAAACAGACTCAAATACCCTCTGCCAGGATTTACAATACTTCATTCCTCGTTTCCGCACCCAATATGTGCTTTTAGATAACAAAAAAAAGGCTACAAAAAACTTAAGGAGCTATCTGGTGAGAATATAGGAAGAGAAAGATAAGGAAATTTGGACGTCATTATTATGTTCCAAAATACAATCTACTATATGGGATTTCTATTTAATTGAGAAAAAGAGCCAAAACTTTTTTTAGGAATCGAAATCTATTCAATAATTAAAGATACCTGAGGAGTTAAATAAATTTATTTCTACTCAGTATATTTTATGACTTATTCCTTATTGTTCCCAGTATTTCCTCTAGAGCTATTACATTATTCTTAGAATATTTAGTTTCGTAGTATAGGTTGTATGATTCTGATCAGTTTCCTAGTTTAGAGGGTTAGCTTATTCTCCAAGTTAAGTTTGCCTATTATAGGCTCGATATAATTGTTTGTAAAACACATAAATAATATTGCTCTTCTCATATTCTATCATGGCATGAGAGCATCTACGCTCCTGGTGACCTAATATTCTTCGGCCTGCTCAGACGGGCAGCACTGCAACTAGTCGCCCGTCGGACCACCCTTAAAGCCCATACTTGTGTTTTGTTCTCGGACTTTGAGTCCCATATGCTGGTGCTGTTCTACTGGGCATTGCTCCCTTCATCACCCTTCGTTTTTTTTAAAAAAACATAGCTACTCTGTTCATTCGTATCTTCATATCAGAAAGCTTAAGCAAGTAACCTTCGTCGCGTCTCGTTCTTCATCCCTGACAAGATCCTCTTCCGTCAATCTGGTTGAACGGCGCCAAATGTTCTTCGGTGACCTAATATTCTTCGGCCTGCTCAGACGGGCAGCACTGCAACTAGTCGCTTGTCGGACCACCCTTAAAGCCCATGCTTGTGTTTTGTTCTCGGACTTTGAGTCCCATATGCTGGTGCTGTTCTACTGGAGCATTGCTCCCTTCTTCACCCTTCGTGTTTTTAAAAAAGACATAGCTACTCTGTTCATTCGTATCTTCATATCAGAAAGCTTAAGTTAGTAACCTTCGTCACGTCTCGTTCTTCATCCCTGACCAGATCCTCTTCCGTCAATCTGGTTGAATGGCGCCAAAGCAGCCACCATGAATACCTCAACACCAACACACCTTGTCTCCGATTCAATTGCTGCCGTTAGCAGCCTTCATTCCCCTGCTCTCTTCACTGGGTCCCTCGCCGCCGCCGGCATCCAAGGTTGCCTGACAGCGGCGTTGTTGTCTGTGGAACTGTCAGACCACCTTTCTCTTCGGCATCTGCACACAGCCTCTACAAAATCTTAATTTTGTCCCTCTTCTCTCTCTTTCTATATCTTCATCTTCACTCATGAAACTCTATTCCTCTCTCATATTCACCCCAATTCAGTTGCTTCAAGCCCTAAATTGATTTCTGAGTATTTCTCCTTCCGCCCCAATAGTTTCACAGGTCTCTTTTGACACAAGCTGCTTTTATACTCTATTTGCCTCCCTAACTCCTTAGAATACCTAAAAGTCACACCAGATTCTTCTTTGACTATATTTTCCTGTTCTTTTCGACCTAACATGTCGTAAACCTGTTAGCTTCTCCTTCACTACCCAACATGTCTGTGAAATTATTTTCTTCTTCTCGACATAACGTGTCATACATTTTTTTTCTTCTTCTCGACACATGCAGTTAAACTATTTCTTTTTCTTCTTCTTCTTCTTGACACAATATGTCGTAAAGCTATTTTCTTTTTCTTTTTCTTATTCTCGACACGTAAAATAATTACTGCTCTTCTTCTCAAACACCGGTAAACCCGGCATTTTTTCTCATCTTCTCAGCCGCCGGGAAATGCAGCCCTATCACCCTCAGCAGGCCTTCTTCGCCCTGGCTTTCTCAACCACTTTGGACTTCCCAGCTGCTGCTATGTTGTCTGGTAGCAAACTCAATACTGGCACACTGAATGTGAGGGAGGATGTTAGAGATATTATATTATTCTTAGAATATTTAGTTTCATAGTATAGGTTATATGATTTTGATTTGTTTACTATTTTAGAGGATTAGCTTATTCTTAGAATATCCTGGTGGTGCTGGAGTATATCGTCTGTTGGATATTTTGGTTCAGAATTATTTCGTACTTATTGGAGTTTCTAACTAGGTGATACAGTTATCTACTTTTATTTCTGTTGTGTAGCCCTTTAGTTTATTGTTGTGACCAGAAAATTGGGAAGGCAGGGTGAAAGATGTTGCGGTCAATTAATAAAGCATCCACGCCCGTGTTGAACACGGGCACATATGGCCCCAAGGTAGGCGGTGGCCGATCTGGAAGGGGTGACCTTCAATCATGCGTTATACGACGTATTCAAAGAAAACTCTGCCCATGGTAGGAAATGAAATGAACCCAGCGGCGCAGCCTATCATGAGTGAACGCGCGTAAGTACTGCTCCAAACCCCTACTCATGACCTCGGTTTGTCCACCAGTCTGCAGGTGATAGGATGTACTACGATGCACGACGTGCCGCTCAGCTTAAGCATCTCTGTCCGAAAGGAGCTCAAGAAAACCGGATACCGGTCAGACACAATTGCCGATGAAAAACCACGCTGCTTAACCACAATCTAGACAAACAAAGCGGCCACACGAGGAGCATCGAAATCTGGGGAGAGCGACCCAAAATGCACATATTTGGAAAGGTGCCACCATCGAAGTTGCTGTATATCCCGCAAAGGAGGTAAGCCTGTAATGAAGTCCATGGATACCTCCTCATCCCAAACTAAGCGCGGTATGTGTAGCAGTTGCAACAATCCGGCGGGTGGCAGCGTAGATTACTTGGTCTTCTGGCTCACCACACACGCAGCTACAAAACGGCGGACATCGGCGCGCATATTAGGCCAATAAAAAGAAGACGCCAGTCTACAGAATGTCTGCTCCACCCCCGGGTGGCGGGCGGACGGCACTCGTCCAATAGCTGTGTTTGAGGGTTGATTCTTGTACTCGACACGGGTATGAAAGTCCGTGATGCAACTCTTTGCCGCCGCCCTAACTTCTTGCTAAAATAAGCCACGGGATGGCCACCCTGCAACAGAACTGCCCCGATTCCGACGGAGGAGGCAATCCGTTTCTACCACAAACGACTTGGAGAAATCCGGCAACTGTAACACAGGGGCTTCACACATAGCTTTTCTCAAACTGTCAAAAGTCGCTTTAGGCGACCATCTGAAAGCTTCCTCCGTTAGCGGTGCAGCCGAGAAGGCATAATGGCGAACAAAACACATGTAGTTTCGGGTGGACCCCAAAAACCCTCTCACTGTATTTGGAACAGGCCAGGTTAGCATGGCGGCAATCTTGTCTGGATCAGCTTTCAGAACTCCAGCGGCCACGATATGGCCAGATAATCGATGGAGCTCTTACAAAAATGACATTTAGAGAGCTTAACATAAAAATGGGTAACCTATAATAGCTGTAAAGCCTGCGCTAGATGCTCCACATTAAGATCAAGTGAATCACTGAATATCAAAATATCATAAAAAAAGATGATAACAAACTTGCGCACTGAAAAAGTTTATTCATACAAGCTTGTACGGTCGAGGGCGCATTAGTGAGGCTGAAAGGCACAGCCATGAACTCAAAGTAGTGACCATCGTGAGTCCAAAACTGTTTTGTAGACATCGCCCTCGTCTATCCGAACCCGAACGTAAATCGATCTTGGTGAAAACCCGCGCCGTCCCCAATTCATCGAACAACTCGTCTGCTGCGGGGGATGGGAATGTGGTCAGGAACTGTAACGGTTACATTGAGGGCGACGCAGAATCTGAAAGTGTACCATCCTTTTTCTCAACCAACAACACATGAGAAGGAAACGGACCGCGACTAGGCTGGATCCATCCCTGGCCAAGCATCTCCTGAACCTGTCGTTCAAATTCAGCTTTCTGAAAATGGGTGTATCGATATGGCTGAGGCACTGGTGAAGTCCCTGGATTCAGATGGATGGGGTGGTCGAAAAATCTCTTAGGCGGCAGTTACGCATGCATGGAGTGTAACTAAGACCACGACACCGGGCGAGGAACATCTACATCACCCCTCAGAACCACCAACTGGTCTCCCACCTGGAATTCCTTGGTCAAGGAAGCATAATCATGGGTCACCCTGCCTAATAGCTGCAGCCATTGCACGCCCGGGGCCGTGAATATCCAGAATAAATAAATAAATCGACCTCGAACACATGATCCTGCAAATGAAGAGCAACACCCGCACACTTGCTGCTACAGTGAAGGTAATCGCCGTTACCCATAGGCCCGGAATGGGGAGACACATATTGGACAGGTAATTGCAGCTTTTCCACCATTGTTAATCACCAAAACCCCGTGATTTCGAATCCTGCCATGAAGACGCAAAGAGCGTGGGTTTCCCCCACTTGCCAGACTATGGAGGCTCGAATTGTCCGCGGGGACAACCGGCTTGGATCCCAGGTCTTCTTGGTCCATCACTTCATCATCGGTCACCATAAGCAGCAAATTGGCTTCACATTTATGGCCACGAAACCACTTCTTGTCGTATTTATAACACAAACCCTTGGCTGCCCGCTCCCAAGTTTCTGCCATGTTGCTGGGGTTGGGCAGCAACAGTGTTGCAGCCTTAGGGGGAGGCCCATCCGATGAGACAATCGGGGTTGGCGACGACCTGGAAGGCGGCTGCCATGCCACTGGTAGGCTGCTGAGACAGCAGAACTCGTCTCGGTCAAAGTAGCCTCCAATTTGCGTGCTAGTGCGAAAGCTGCAGTGAGCGAGCGATTGTGGCTGGCGTAACTCAAGCTCCCTGTTGATCGGAGGTTTGAGGCCGGCTGAAAACAAAGAAATCAACTGCTGCTCCGGTGTCGGCCCAAGCAAGCGCTCAAAATCAGCCTGATATGTAACTACGGTAGTCAGCTTCCGAAATAATCTCGAGAGTACTCAGGGTCAAAACGGATCTCTATGTCATCCAAGAACGCCGGCCAAGATGTTAGCAGATAGTTTGTCTTCTTATGATGAAACCAATCAGCGGCTTTGCTGTTAAGAAGAACGCCCACCAAATCCAAACGCTGATTGATTCAGTGGTGTGCTGTAGAAATCGAAATATTCCTGAACCTTAAAAATCCCCATCTGCGGATCAGTACCTGAGAACTTAGGAGGGTCCATACAAAGTTTCGGCAAACGGTTGTCGCCCGCAATTGCCATACTCGGCACAGCCACCGGTCGGCGTCCCCCACCTGGCGGTCCGTACTCCGCGAGCAGCGGCGGCTGCTGGTCCCGCATTGGTTGTTGACGTTGTTGTTGTGAACAGTTTGCCAAGTAGTAGGTAACAGATGCTTAACCTGCATTTGCAAGGCTTACAATCTACGGATGCATACCCAGTTTGTTTGGTGTAAAGAATGCAATCCTGTATATGGGAATTATGCCTTAATCCGAAAATAACTAGACTACTCTTGCCTAGTAGAATCTGAGACTGTAAAATAAAATTTACTACCCAAACCGTGATAAGTTACTCAATAAGTTAATAATATAGCTGCATATTTCCGAAATCCACAGAACACGATAATCACCTCTAATGGGTGTAGCATGACCAGGCCTTAGCTCTCCCAAAAAGCACATCCATGGGCAAATATAATGGAGCACATATGTTGTATCTGAATGGAGGCTGTATTTATTGAATCATACCTCTTCTGTCGCGCATCTGTTTAATTTTACTTTCTTATTTTTCTGACAATTTTTTTTTGCACAGATTGCAAGCCAAGTGATCCGTTGGCTTCACGAGGAAGCTTTGATGGTTGGAATTAAAGCAAACCGAGACTATCTATGCTTGTCATTTGAGCTGGAGCAAGGAGAAACACTTGGTTTGGTGGCACATGTGGATCCCGAAGATGCCCAAGGTTGCATCTCTTGGTGGTTGGTAATGGATTACGACGACGGGTCCTCTGCAGCAGATCGTAAACTACTTCATACAGATATTTCTGATTCTTCTAATAATATTGGCGGATCAGATAGTAGTAGGAAGTTCCTAGGTTATCTGTCTTTGGATGTGTTATATTCAACATTGATGGACTTGGTTAGCCTTTGTAATGGTGGTGGCATCCCTTAGCTTTAGAGACGACAATGGATGTAATGGAATCAAACTAACAATTTGTTTCTCCCAAGTGTAGCCGCAGATTAGGTTTATACAAAGTATGCTGACGGCTGAGCAATAGTCGACTGTTAACTGAAACGTCAGAACATATTATTGTGTTTTACGTTTAGCAGCTGATGATATTAACTTTGCGTGATTGTTGTTGCACTTGCACTTCAATTTTTCATGTTTCCTGAGTGGTTTTGCGCAAACAGTGATGTTTGCTTTTCATGTTTCCTGAGTGATGAACGTTACTATCCAGTTGAAAATGATATAAAATGGACAAGATCAAGACGAATAACATTTTGACAAGTGTTGATACAATCCAGTTGAAAATGATATAAAACGCTGAAAATTACGAATAGACTATTTTTATGGCAAGCATGGATTGACACTTATCAAGAGGAAAATACCAACTACTGATAATGTTGACAGTGCGAAGGTTGTTGAAGCTCGAGGATTATGGATTTGACCTAACCAACCTGTTTTTACAATGACACCTTTCATGCAAATCAAGATTTTTAATAATTTGAATGGTCGACATAATGGGAAGACTAGGTGGCTTGAAGCTGCAATACCAAACATGCCCCCTACCTACTAAACCTCAACAAAAGTGATCCCACAAAAGTAAAATCGCATCATATAAGTATATTCTCCAATAGAGTGACAGAAATTTGTAGATATCATATATTCGTATTAGTGGGGAGCAAGGAATATATAATTTAGTCTTTTAAAAGTACCAAATCATCCAATCACCTCACGACATTCGAATACTGATTATAGTAGCAACACAATAATATAATAATAAAGATATAAATTTATAATAATTGAGAAATAGAATTGGACGGCTTGATGTGTCCAACATATGTAGTAGTGGTATGGAGGGTGGTGACATTCTCTTTTGACGAGTGCTTTCTCCAAATATCAATGTTGTTTATTATAGTAACACAATTTAATAGTAAGGATATAAATCTAAACGGCTGAGTGGTGGTGTGAAACAGTGAAAGTTTTGGGACACGGGACACAGGTATTGTGGATAGTTGGTGATATTCTTTTTTACCGACGACCTTTCTTCTCGCAATGTTTAAATGACTAGTTACTGTTTATATTTGTAATTCGGTGTTAGAAATATCTGTATTAACAATTCAGAATGTCATTTCAAATAAAAAACAAAAACAAAAACAATTCAGAATGTCGTGTAATCCTACTAGCAAAGAGCACAATGTTAATTCCCCCAAAAAAGAAAATAGCCCAGTGTAAGATTAAATAACTGAAAAACAGAAAAAATAAAAGTCCTTATAGATTTCGGGTGTTGAGTGACATGCTCTTTTGGTTGTTGCTTTTGTGATCACATAACTTCGCCTTGGAAAAAAAAAAAAAAATCACATAACTTCGCCCATGGATTAAGGAACAAAAGGGTCAACAATGGGGCTTACAAATTATTAGTATATTATTCATTTGTTTTATGTTGTGGCAAAAGCAATGCTAAGATTTGTTCACTTTTGATAGTGGGGAACCTTTAAAAAAATTGAGCACTCGGGAACAATTTGTCTCGACACCTCCATAAGATGAAGACGTAACATCTTGAAAGAACACTTGTCTGGTAAAGGTGAAGCATCTTAATCCCTCCCTTTAAAAAGAAGGATCCATCAACAACCTTTAGGCTTCAAGAAGTGTGTGCTCCACTCTCTCTCTCTCTCTCTTACTTTGTGCAAGAGTGTGAACACGACTTAAATCCAAAAGTAAGAGAATAACATTGGTATACTGCTCATTTAGTGGCCATTTGAATGGTAGTACTACCTCTGTCACAGCTCTTGCCCACCATCCTGAATATTTGACTCGTATATGGGTCACTTTGACCGGGTGATTTTAATAGCAAAATAATGCGATTTTTCGATAATTTTTTCACCGTGTTATAGAGCAACTTATACTCTACAACACCATGAAAAAATTATCAAAAATTAAAATTACTTTGCTATCCAAATCACCGAGTCAAAGTGACCCAGTGAATAGTGGTAAAAGTCAAATTGGTGGGGAAGAGCTGAGACAGAGGTAGTAACTGAGAATTCTTAGTGATTGAAGGCTATGAAGTTATATTGCTCAATTTTGATACTTGACATAATAGTACTTCTGTTTCTTCTCTTTCAGTGTAGCTTGACTTTTTTAACCGTAACTGGGTCAATGTGACTCGGTGATTTAAATAGTAAAACGATGTAATTTTTAGACAATTTTTTCATAGTATTGTAGAGTAAAATTTACTCAATAAGATCGTGCAAAGATTACCAAATTCGTGTATCGTTTTGCTAACCAAATCACCGGGTCAAAATGACCAAGTGAATAGTATCAAAAAGTAAAATAAGCTGAAAGAGAAGAAACGGAGGTAGTACAAGTTATTTGGCAATCTCTCTCTCTCTCTCTCTCTATATATATATATATATATATATATATATATAATTTATTATTCTCATAGCGCTCCCCCTTTTAATACACAAGACTGTCATGTATAATAAACCAATTGGAGTTGACAAGTTGTGGGCATATAGGGTAAATTCACAGATAATATATTCTTTCTTTTTGAGGTAAAAATATATATGTCGATACTACATAGAGTTTCCCTTTTTTATTGACTTACATTGAGCTTAAAATGGAAGCTCTAGGTAAATGTAAGATGCCTTATTATTGAAAGAACTTGCACTCTTGCAAGTAGAAGAAACAGCACTACTGACCGCATACAAGATGCAGATCATACCATATTTGGCATTCAACCTTGCTCTGTTACTGAAACCGGAGCTAAACACATGCTGTTTCTTACACTAGCACTCGTTGCTGCATGTTCTTTCCCTACATCTTCCAGTACAAGCTTAGTAATGTTTCCAAAATGCTGAACTGAATGTAGCCTAACTGAAAATATAGGAAACCATTAGCAGCAGGGTCGTTTGGAGAAACAATCTGTAAAAGTTGAGTACTTGAATACTACAAGGAAAGCTGAGCAAAAGTCTGAGATAAGTAAAAGATGAAGTAGTTACTCGCAATCACCTGAAATTTTATACTCAAACAAACCGAGCTAGATCAACTTCCAGAATTGTCTGGCATACTTGTGAGCAAATGTAAGAATTCATTTCCAGAATTGTAGTCCGGAGAAGTAATTCGGCATTAAGTTGGAACTGATAGAGAAAGCGGACTGGACGTGTTTGTTTGTTTGTTTGTTTGTTTGTTTTTTTGAGAAGGACTGGATGTTGGAAAAAATTATTTAGACAGATATGTTTGATTACAAAAATAAATACATAAAGCGGGAAAAACTTATCGATCTGAAGTGTCGAGGCACGGAATCGAATCCGCTGTCCTTAAGAACAATTTCGCCCCCACTAGGACTCCCTCCTTGGTGCAGATGTTGAGGCGGTTGTCCTCCAGGATACAACGACGTGTCCCGGTTGGTGTGCACTCACCAAACCCGGAACATGAACTCCTCCATAGCTTGACTCAAGAGCAGTGAACAGTGGTGAAGAAAGGAGTGATTTTGGATGAAGAATGTGTTGGACGGATTTGGTTTATAAAGAATTGTTCAGAGCTAATTTTGGAGAGAATTATTTCGGAATTTATTGGAAATTAAAGTGAATCAATCACTGGTCAAAATTTGTCTGCAATAAAAACGTTTCCAAAAAAAGATTTTGAATTTTTCAAAATAATTAAAACGGATTAAACCCAGTTAACAAAGACACGACACGCCGCGCCTGCTTTCCAAGTCCAAGTCCACGCCGCGCACGGTTATTATATGGGCTTTGTCTAGTGGGCTCAAGCTAGCATAGTTTCTCCTTCTATTGGGCTCTCAAACACATAATGCACATTGGTAGTGATAAAGTGAAGTAGTGAAGTAGAAAGTGGCAATGTGGGACAAATTAAAACTCTAAGTTTTCGAAGCACACATAACACTGGACGTGTTAATTAACCATTAGCCCAGAAAAAATTTCCTCTAAAAAATAAATGGTCAAAATTTGCTAAACTCTCGATTTTCCAAAATTTTCTACTCATAAAATCACATGCTATCACGAATTTGACGCCACTTTCTTGATTGATCATTACCGGAACAGTGGTTAACAAGAACATTAAACTTCTCTAAAAAAAGGAAGAATATTAAACCAAAATCCTGATACCTCATGCGATGGCATGCAGTTCTTCAGCTACCACTTTCTTCCAGACACCACCAATCATCAGATGCCCTGTCGTCCCAGTTTCTGTCCATTGTTCATCTGCCGTATCAGCTGTGTAAAAGTTTCCAATCTCCATCTTCTTCTTCTTAAGAGGGTAAGTATCTGAAAAGTCACCATTGATGGTAGATAACCTCTTGCGACTGCCCTCGTCCAACGTTCCATGTTCCTCCCGCATTCTGTTAGCTCTGGTGTCTCATTCTGTGGATTGCCGGATTTGACACAGTCAAGAAGAAGACAACCAGAAAAGCGAACATGCGCTCCATGATTTTGCCATAACCCATTTGTTGTTGTTGTTGTTGTTGTTGTTGTTGTTGTTGTTGTTGTTGTTGTTCACCCGCAACGAAAGATTGGAATAAATAAAAATAAGTTCATACATGAGACGGTCTAGGGGACATATCCCCCTAAAAGAGAGTTCGGACCTAAAGGAAACAAAGAAAACAACAATACCATAAAGGGGCAATGCCAAACTAAAAGCAAAAACGAACATCTTCTTGGGCTGATTTGGCAAGCACGTGGGCTGCGGAGACTCCTGATCTAGCAACCTTCGTGACAGTACATGAATTCAGCCGATGAAGAAGCTCTAACGTAGCCTGGATGGTGGCAAGGTCCTCAAAAGATCATTTGGAAGGATCAAGCTGTTATTCATTTCGGTCCCTGCACTAAAATCAGTTCTCTCTGGCACGCTCGTTGTCCGGTGAAGTTTGATAGCCTCCAGTTTCAGAGCTGCTTGACGAATGTAATCCTCTTGCTGACCTAGTATCCTCTCTGAGCTGATACTGGGACTGAATTCTATATCAGCTCCAGGATTTGAAGACCCAAAAAGACGGAGTTTTTCAAGTTTCTGCACTAAAGAGCTATTTCCAATGGCATGTGCTAGAATCAAGGCGGAGTTCAAGAGCTGGTCATTGCCTGGACTTGAAACTAAAAGAGCTTAACGAAAGATTTCAACTATAGTTCTCTTTGGCAGCGGAGAACCTTTACTTACAGCAGCGGATTCATCACTGCACAAACCCTTTAGCTTTTTCATATTTCTGATGAGCCATTCACACAGATCTGAAAGTCTTTTAGTTTGGTATGACTCAGCCGCATTCTCTAATATTTCACCTGAATAAGATATATAGGAGCAAAGTTACATATCCATTTGACAATGAAACAAAAGATCCAGCAAATATGCAAAGACAATGAAACAAAAGATGCAGAAACCAATATGCAACTATTAGGTTATTTAACGGCTAGCTCTCATTTCATGGACACAATAAAAGGGATGGGCGGAATAGATTGCAAGGCAATCTACTTAAAGTTATTACATGCTGCTGCAATCGCCCATTGTTTCGACTAATTTTAGCAAACTTCGTCTCTTTTTAAATTAAATTATTCTTCACAGATACATTGAGGATCCTTCTATATTACAAACTTAAAATCATGGGTTCACGTAATACGTGCAAGAAAGAAGACATCACTGGGATTCCAATTGTCAACTGCAATACCATTTTACTAATTCACGATCTCAATTATAACAATTTCCAGAAGATGCAGTCGAACATATAGCATACAGACTCCAATGAATACCTGTGATTGGCTTTCAGCACAAAAAGATTGGTAATGGCTTTCAGCATATATGTATGTTGGTTGGTAGAGAAGTATGATGTATACCACTTCCATTTGTGCAGACCCCTCCTGCACAATCTTCATAAGAACCACCTTGATAAGAGTTGCGACCAACTGCGGCTCCCTATCAGATAATTTTGATACGACATGCTTCCAGTCATCAAATACACTGCACTTTTGAGTGTTGCTGGGTTTCCCTGACACACCTACTGAGAGGCTGGTCAAATTTGTGGAGTCCGAACACTAAAGCAAAAGCTCTATGAATACAGAAATTACTTCTGAGGAGTAGGAAGAATATAATCGGATGACATGTTTCAGGGCCTTCGTAATCTGCTTTTTGGAACCTGAAACACGCATCTAGTTAGTTTAACTACACAAAAATATGAAAAAAGAGTCAGACATGATACACAAGGATAGACAATAAGACTGCTCAACATATTTCTTTCAAACCTTTTGCTCCTATAACTTGCATGGACCTATCAAATCAGCATATTTTAAAGGACGTCCATGAAAGAAGAAAAAAAAAAGACGAACAGTTTGCTATTTTAGGATGAACCTCGAGGCTAATCACAATTGCTTCAGTATTATCCCCTTCTCATCAACTACTAGTGCTAACTTAACTTCTTTAAAATATCACTACAGATGATAATAACCATTACTCCCCCAATAATTTTCCTTTCAGAAAGTCACAATTCCCTAAAAAGTTCCCACAAGTAGCAAGAAAACAGATCTTTTGGCTTTCTAGTGGCCAGAATTCAAGTCCCGCCAAGAATACTAGGGACCACGAACTACATGCTACTAGCCTTTTAGCGAATCCTTCTGCTGGTTTCGAGTAAAGTAAACCCCTTCATTACTGAAATGCTCCAAGATAGTATAGGTTATGTGGTACTTCAACAACAGAAAGTGACCTCATAGCAAAGCAAGAAATAAAATCGACATCAAACAACCACAGCTTACTCATCAGGGTTGGCCCAGAAAAAGGGGTGATAGCTTCTCTACTAGTACTCTTTTCCTTTCAAATCGTATGCCTATCTTCAACGTGAAGTAACTTGCCCGTATTTTACTAGCATAGTGAATGCATAGACGAAGTGTAAGTGACAACATGTTTAGTAGTCATAAGGGGTGTGAGTGAATTTTTCCAAACTAGGAGGTATGTAAGTGAAGATTGACCAAAACTGAGGGGACGTAAGTGAATTTTACCGTGTAGCGTGTAACCTTCTATATATAGACCATCTCTCAGCTTCATAGTTAGTAAAATACGGGACGGAAATAAAACGTGATACGGTGCGTACGTGTATTATACGATTTTATGCTAAAAATACGTGAGTAAAAATCGGCTTAAAAATACGCGATTTGATTCATTCGAGTTTCCTATACGTACGTGTCTAGTTCGTACGTATAGAAAATTTGAAGGAACGGGAGTTCCCTGAACAATTTTACAATTTTGAAGGAACCGGAGTTCCCTGAACAATTCTACAATTTTTTGAATTCTTGAACTTTAATGTTTGATAGTTTGAATGTCCTAGAATAATCTTAAATATATTTGAGATTGGATTTATTTATGATTCATAACTTTTGTTGGTGAATGTTTACCTTAGAAGCGGGACCTGTACGAGTTTCTACGCGAATACGAAATGACACAAACAAGGGGTGAATCGTAAACTCCATACCTGATGCATGGACCTGTAATGCTTTATCCCATGAGCTAGCAAGCCTATTCTAGATCAAATTACTTATTGGTGAAGTTTTGACATAAACACCTAAAGTTACCACAACTCCATCAGTTGTTTCGAGAGATTCCTGAAAATAACCAAAACGAGAACCATCATTGCCGATACTACATGAAGGTTACAATTGTTTCCACACTTTATGCTTCACTCCAAAGTCGGCAGAAATTGTGTAGCGCAATGCAAAGTTTGTGATGATGGGAATAATAGGAAGTACAAAATGCTAACGCCATGGAACTACCCGTAGGTCGTCAGTCTTTTTGTTGGCCTTGGTCTATAGTCCAGACCAAGTTCCTTAACATTTAGACTACAGACCTAAGGAGCACATTTGCTGGGGTGGTTACGCTGTTCACTGGTAGTCAACTCGACATGTTAGGTGGTTAGTATTTTGGACAGATAAGTCACGCTAGGTGGTAATCCTTGTTAGGCGACAATACGAATTTTACTTGTATTAGGTATTATCTGCAGAATCAGACGCTTATTGCTATCCAACCTTAGGTTTGAAAGAGACACAATGGAAAATGTTAGAATTAGCGTCTGGTATCGAGCATTCTAATAATAAAGCTGATACTTTGGTACTTGGCACTACCAACTCAGTCTTCATTTCCCAAACAAATAAATTGGACTTCTCGTGACAAATATATCCATTAGTAGAATCAATACTACTATTTAAAAGTTACACCGAATGCATGTACAATGTTCAACTGAGCTTAACTTGGAGATGATAGTATCTTTTCAGTGACGGATATATCCTAGGAGTGCTTTAACTCAACCAAACTCTTGAAACAAGGACCTCATCTGACTGCAATTTCTACGTTATAGCTGATAAAGAGCGCCAAGGCCTTCTCCAACCCCTATCATATTCATATTCTATAAATGCATGTTATGCTAACTACTTGAGTCGTAAGTTTTACGGTGGTTTCCTTCCTTTCTGATGTGGGGAACATTTCATGGAAATAATAATGGTCTGACATAAAAACAGTTTCAGTCAGTACGGAGGATAATCAGAGGCAGAGTTGGAGTCAAGATTTATGATCGAGCCAACTTATCTTTGTCAAATTCGTCCATCTTGGCCTCCGAAACAGTGCTTTTGTTTTTAAAAAAATGGTTGTATTAGTTTAGTTACAAACGTTTAGTAGGAATGTCTAAGTCAAATTCTGTGAATTGAAGATTTCTTAGAATCTCTTGAATTTTCAGAGCTTGATATTAGGAAAAATACTTCCTAAGCAAATTTTGAATTTCTTTGGTTTTTCATTAATTAAGAATTGTAAGCTGGCTAATCAACTTTTTCCTTCATTATTTAATAATAATATTCTGAATTCTCAGTTACGAGAATTCTTTTTATCTCACAGTCATGTTTGTGTTGGCTTTCACTGTGACGAGCGGTTTCCAAAATTTTCAGAATCTGAAGAGGAGTAATATTTCCATTTTTAAGCAAAGTCTGAACCTCGTAAGCCTTGTGGCTAATCAACCTTCTCTAGCATTATTAAATAATATTCTGAATTGTATTCTCCAATAGCTATCACTACGTCACTTTCAACCTGTCTAGTCCTTTTAACTGTACTAACTTTTTTTTTGCGGATAAATTAGAACTTCAATTGATATCCGAGGCTAACGATAATTACAAATACATAGCAAATAAGGACACTAAGCATGACAAACCAAACCATATGGTTGGCTACTAACTACTACTAGTAGAGCATGAAACCAAAGCAAGACACTAAGCATGACAACCCACCAAACAAAACAACCTCGTGAGAAAACTAAGAGACCAAAGCTAGCTGAAGGAGCCTAGCAGTGGCCAACCAGCAAAACTACCAGCAAACTATCACAGAGACCATAACTTCATCAGTTTTAGAAACATCCAAAAAACAAACTTGAGACATAAATTGAGATCTTGAGAACTATCAACTTGGGGTCAAGCCTCCTCAGACATCAATGAAGGGAATGACTGCTGACATGAGGTCATCATCTGGAATGGGAGGAAGCTCTCCTCCAGATACAGCTCCAGTGGCACTAACACTCGAAGCATCAAGGGATTGAATGACTTCTGGAGCAGTAGAACTTCCTTCTCCTCCTGGGGGGGCCTTTACAGAAACTTCAGCAGCAAAGGAATTCTTGAAAGCAAAAGATCCTTGAACAGGAGGCAGGACAGCAAGAGGGACTGCTGGGGACACTTCCACCAATGCTTGAGGATAAAACTGCACTTGACCTGGCAACCATTCTGGCCTTCCTTTCTTGACTTCAACTTCCACCCAACCTTCATTAGCTAGAATAAGATAAACTCACAAATTAATTCAAGAGAGTAATAGAAAATTTGCAAGAGCCTCTGCCTGGTGAAACAAAGCGTTAATTGGAGTATTTTGGTGCTCAAATAATCTCTTATTTCTGGTGATCCAAAGAATCCAGAATATAGCTGGGATCCAATGCCAGTTATTATTTCTTTGGAGTTTCTTTTTCTTGTTTAACCATCTCATTAACCACTTGCTGACATCAGAAGAATAACGTGTTGGCTTTTGAAAGGGGTGGAGAGGGACTCTGCCCCAAAGCTCCCGAGCCTTAATACAGTGGAGAAAAATGTGATTAGCATCTTCATTCTGATTTGGGCAACTAAGACAGAAAGGGTTTGAGGAAGTAATTCTAGAGTTAATATTTGAAAGACAAGGCAGAGAGTTAGTGCAAATTCTCCAGAAGAGATGAGTAATATTTGAAGGCAGTCCTGAGGACCAGAGTCTTTTCCAGTTGTAGTTAAGAGTTAGAGGGCTAAAATGGATGTTGGGTGCTACTGACAGGGGGGAAGAGTTATTGAAATTTTGAAGGAAATAGGCGGATTTAACAGAAAAGATTCCAGTGGAGGAGGCTCCCCAATAAGGGGTATCTGTGCTCTCAAATCTTTCTAAAGGTGTAGCCAGAATCCTATCTCTTAACCAATTAGGAAAGATATCACCGACTAGACTGGTTTTCCACGTTCTGTGTTGCTGATCAATCAAGTGACCAACCTTAGTGAGATTGTTATGAAGGTCAGCTTCACTTAAACAATCCTTGACGGAGGCCCCAGGAACATCTTTGATCCATCCATCCTCACACAATTCAATGGAATTTCCAGTAGCAATTTTCCATTGCAGTCCCATTCTGAGAGTGCTTCTACCTTTACAGATGCTTTTCCAAGCACAGGAGGAAGAATAAGCAGGGTTGAGGCTCAAGAAAGTTTTCCTTTTGCAATATTTAGCAGAAAAATATTTTGTAAAGAGAGAGTTATGATCCTTGAGGATTCTCCAACTGCTTTTAGCCAAAAGTGCATTATTAAAACACTGTAAATTCTTAAAACCCAATCCCTCATTCTTGGGTTTATTACAGAGAAAGTCCCAAGAGAGCCAATGAATACGCTTTTTATTGCAGTCCCCTGACCAGTAAAATTTAGAGAAGACAGTTTTGATAGTGTTACAGTCTTTCTTTGGGAAGAGGCAGATGGACATGGGATAAACAAGGTAGCTGCTAAGAACAGACTTAATCAATGTGGCTCTTCCTAAGGGGTTGAGAAGAAGACCTTGCCAAGAAGCACACTTATTAATGACCTTGTCTATGGTGTTCTTGACTATTGCCTTGTTAGTCCCTTTAGTGTCAAGAGAGATACCTAAATACTTTCCTATGCAGTCACTTGGAGCAAGACCTAGGGAGTTGAGGAAGTGATTCTTATCAGCAGGGGAGCAGTTAGGACTAAAGACCAGAGAGGAATTGTCTAAGTTTATGGATTGCCCTGATTGAGAAGCATAGAGGTCAAGAATGTGCCTAATGTTTACACTAGTCTGAGGACAAACTTTGAAGAAGAGAAGGGTGTCATCAGCAAACTGCAAATGGGAAATGGATTGGTTTCTGGAAAAAGGAATGCCTTGCAGTAGACCATCCTCTTCAGCAGCTGTGAGAGAGCTGGAAAGGACTTCAGCACATAGAGAAAAGAGGAAGGGGGAGAGAGGGTCACCTTGTCTTAGACCTCTATTAGGCTTGAAGAACTTAGACTGTGATCTATTAAGAATGATGGAATAGGAGACAGTAGTAATGCACTGCATAATAAGTTTAATAAAGTGGGAAGGGAAGTGCATTTGCACCATGACATGCTCAAGAAAGTCCCATCTAATTCGGTCAAAAGCTTTGGAGATGTCCAATTTCAGGGCTCCTAGCTTAGGTTGATTATTGGTCTTACCTTTGTGGATAGTATGAACAAGATCTTGGCCAATGAAAATGTTATCTTGTATTAACCTTTGGGGGATAAAACCATTTTGGTTAATAGAGATGAGGGAAGGAAGAACTTGTTTAAGCCTATTAGCCAAGACTTTGGCTATTATTCTGTAGAAGACATTGCATAAACTTATAGGTCTGAAGTCTCCAACTTTAAGAGGGTTATGGAACTTAGGTATGAGAATAATATGTGTTTTGTTTATTTCTTTGAACAAATGACCCGAGTTAAGAAAAGAGAGAACTGCTGTTATAATGGTGGTGGAGAAAAGGGTCCAATTTTTCTGAAAAAAGACTGGTTGGAAGCCATCTGGGCCTAGAGCGTTTAGAGGAGCCATTTCAAAGACTGCTTGAGAGACTTCAGTTGCAGAGAATGGTTTAGAAAGAAGTATTTGTTGTTCAGGAGATAAGAATTTAGTAATGTTGAAAAGAAGAGAAAAGGAGAACATGTTGTCATTTTGGGCTGAGAGATCAGCTAGACTGGGTGAGGGTTCAGAGTAAATGGATTGGAAGTGATCAAGGAACAAATTCATTATGTCATTGTGATCAGTAACAAAGGATCCATCAGAAAGTTGAATGTTCCAAATTCCATTAAAAGTCTTTTTGATTTTAGTGTAGGCATGGAAAAATTTTGTATTTTTATTTCCCTCTTTGAGCCACTTACATCTAGCTCTGTGAGCCCAGTAAATTTCTTCTTGGGAAAGAAGATCCTGTAGTTGACTGTGCAGATGAATAAAAGAGGAAGCTGCTTGAGGATCAGGGAGAAGAGCTTGCTGAGAGGAAAGTTGGATTTTAACATTATTAATCTGATTTTGAAGTGAGGGTCTAGAAGAGGCCCATGCTCTAAAAGCTTTAAGGGTGATATCTAGAAGCTTGGCCACTCTATAACATGGTGATCCTGGAATGGGAAGGCTCTAAATGTATTTCAGGAGTTCCTTAGAATCAGGGGCATTCAGCCACCAAATTTCAAAACGTCTAGGAGGGTAACTACTGATAGGAGGTGGGGAGAATTTTAAAACCATAGGAGAGTGATCAGAGGAGCCAATGCCTAGGTTATGAATAGTTAGGTCAGGAAAAGATTTAACTAGACTAACATTACACCATGCTCTGTCAAGTCTCTCAAAGGTGGGAGAGCTACTTAATCTATTGTTAGTCCAAGTAAATCAATGACCAATATTTTTAACTTCGAACAACGCCCATTTGTTTAGGATATTGAGGAGGGATTCAAAACCTCTAATGTTAGAAGCACAAGGCCCCATTTTATCGTGATTAAAAAGAACTTGATTAAAATCACCTACTAGCACCAAGGGACTATTAACCGGAAGGATAGAATCAAAGAGATTCCAGACATGAATACGCTGATCAAAATTTGGGTTGCCATACACTAGACCTAAGAACCAAGAGGGTAGAGAAGGGTTTGAATTTGAGATTTCGAGGAGTAATAAGTTGTCTGAAGACCACTTCAAAGAGGCAGACAGAAGAGAGGAGTGCCAAGCACGCCAAAGACCACCACTAGAACCTATAGGATCAATAAAACAGTGTTTGTCAAATCCCAATTTACAGAATTTCCTTTGAATGAAACAACTTTTTTGTTTAGTCTCAGAAAGAAAAAGAAGAACAGGCTTAAATTTACGGGTCAGGGAAAAAACTTCACGAATTGCAGAGTCCTGCCCTAAGCCTCTGCAATTCCAGCTAATGATATTCATGGCTCTCTTGGGGGTTGTTGGGGGACAACCACCCTAAACCCAGAATTTAGTTTTTTGTTGAGATGCAATTCAGTAGAAATTGTGTCACTAAATGGCCTTAAACGTTTTTTGAACTTGAACTTGAAAAATTGATTTGGAAAAGGATTGAAATTTAAAGATTGCATAAAATCATGAAAACATTTAAAGGTACCTTTTGATCCTCCATTTTGGACGAGGTTTTTTTGCTTCTTCCCTTTCCCCTTAAGATCAGCCACCGGAGCTACTGGAACTTCCCTCTTCTTCACCACCTTTTTCAATGCAGGGATTTGCAAGGCTCCTTTTGGCTTGCTGTTAAGTTTCTCTTTGCCTTTTCCCAAGTTCTTCCCCAAATTCTTCTTAACCTCCTTTTTCTGCACTACCCCCATCTCCTTTTTGGCCTTGCCTCTGTTCCCTCTGGTCTTTTTTGGAATTGAAGGGCCAACTTCTTTGAGCATCTTATCAATATCAACCACCTCCTGCTTTCTCTGTTCCTGATCAGTGTCTGCCTCCGAGGTGTTTGAGGGAGTAAAATCAGGGGCTTTGATGGAGAAGCCAGAACGAGAGGAGAGCATTTTATAAGTGGTGGGTAATTGCCTCATCTGAGATGTGTGTGTTGGGAGGTGGGGAGGGATGGGACAAGAGAGAGATAGAGACTTAGATGGCAACTGCTGAAAAGGGGGCTTTGGGGATTGGTCGAAATGATTTATAGTGGTGATAGGGGGGAGGCTTTTCAGTTCTTGGAGTAAAGTGTCTCCCGTTTCAAAAATTGGATGCATGTCCCTATTGAAGAGATTTTCCGGAACTGCTCCCACATTCATTGGAGACGGTTGAGTTGGCTTAGAGTGGGAACATGAACCACCATTGAATGTGGACGGTTGGGATGGCTGAGAGAGGGAATCAGTCATAACTGCCTCTGGAACGTGTGCATGTATTGGCAGAGAAGAGGAAGGGTGTTGCAGAGGAATAAGAAGCGTTTGGGATTGCTGAATTAAATGGTGGATGTTGGGGAAGTAGTTTTTTATAAAAGCAGAGGTGGCATTCATGAGAGAAGTTTGATTTGAGGGTGTGTTTTCTGGGTTGGAAGGGGGGGGGGGGTTAAAAAAACTTGCAGAGTCGTTAGATGAGGATGAGTGTTCTGGAGATGGTTGTTGTGGTGGCAGGGGGGGGGGGGACCTTGATTTGGATCGTGAGAGACAGAGAGTTCTTGAAAAGTATAGATAGGGTTCACACTTGTATCAAGTTTGATGGTGCGGTGAGGGCCATGTTTTGAGTGAAACTTTAGCAGATGTGTAAACATCTTACGATGGGGGTCAACATGGAAGGGGTAGGCAGAGAGATGATGAGATTGCAGGTAACGAGCTTCCAGCTTCTCCAAGACCGCCACAAGGTTAGTAGTACAGTGCCTGTTATCATGACCTATACATCCACATCTGTAACAGATTTTGAAAACTCTTTCATAACTGAAAAATACCCACTTGAATTAATCTTTCCCGGGGACATTCACATAAACACCTGGTGTTAAAGCCTGATCCAGAGCCACTCTGGATTTGATTCTTAAACCTTGCATGTTTCAGACTCTATTAAAAGACCAGTCCACTACCACAAGATCCCCAGCCAAATTACCCATTTTTTCCGCTGTTTCAAAATCGAAACCTTCAAGCGAAATATTAGGGACTTGAAACCAAATATCTGCTTTAGTGAAATCTATCTCTGAAAGGGCTTGATTGTTCATTCTTTCTTTGAAAACTAGTGAAAGGCCATGAATAGAAATCAGATATTCATTGAGAAAAAAAGCTTTGTCTTTTGGATTTTGAAAGTGGAAGAGGTAAAAATCACATTTTTTTTCAATCCAAACCGAACCAAAAGTTTTCCAAGCTTTACTAATAGCCTTTTGCATGAATGCATGTGACAAAGAGGTCTTTCCCAGGAACTTTGCAATCAACGTATTTTTCAGGATCTCCCTGAAGGTGAAGGCTCTGGAGGGATCCAGGGAAAGCACAAAGCCCCTTTCGTCAAGCCTTTCCTCCATGGAATCGTTTGATGGGGGGCTGTTAGAATCGTATTGGTAGGGTTTGGACATAATGGCGAGGGTTGTTGGTCACAAAGCAGAAGATCAGAGAGAAGGAAGGTGGAGAAAGGAGTCACTACTAGGAAGGACACAGAGATGAACTAGGTGCTAAGGGTCCTGCAATCATATAGAAGAACAATTAGAACATAAACAAATAGAACAAAGAAGCAAAAAGAATAATAAGCCAATGCATGTGGAGGAATTGAGATGATGACTGCAGCTTCTGCAGGTAGGAGGAGTGTTTCACTAGCTAAACTTCCTCCTGAGATCTTGAAAACCTGCAAAGAGATTGTGTTATTAGGCACTAGACTATGATGATGAGAGATTAGGGATAGGAAGAAGGATTAGAGATAGTGTGATAATTCAAACGAATAAAACAATAAAATAGAAGGGCGGTGCACGATTGCAGCAGCTATTGGCTGCAGGGCCACCGAGAGATATGGAGAATTGCAATGGTTGGTGAGAGAGCAGAGGAGATTGGGTGAGCAGAGGCTTGAAACAAGGCGGAGAGGACGGCTCGAGGAGCAGTGGGGGAGAGGCTCTAGAGAGAGCAGTTTTGCTCTAACTGTACTAACTGAATTTAATAACTAAGCCTAATAAATTCATGTAAACAAACATTTATGGGAGAATCATCTATTTATATACGTACTACAAGATTTCTCAATGCAACAAGTTGTTTTGATATGAGAGCAAGTACTGACATTTCACATAAGCGAGTTGCAGGAACATGCCACAGCCACAGGGGGCCTACTATACATATAATACTAGACACCGGGTTCACCATTCAATATTTATACTCCAAACTCTGTTGTGAAAGGTAAATGATGAATGGTAATCCCTCGAATTATAAACAACCTAGCAAATACCAAAGTATATTCTCAAGATTAAACCACATGATCAGCCATCAATAGACTATCAGAGCAATAAGCAAGGAGCGCAAAGTTTCAATAATTACTGAAACATCTATAAACGACGATTTGGTTTTAGCTATAATGCAGGAAGATGATGCAGACAGACCTTAACTGATGCAATCCTAGTCAGCCGCAGAGAAGGAAGATCACGGTGAGAACCGTCTGCATGTTGCAAAACATTAAAATATGAAAATTAATAGGGATGGTCAAGGGAGAAAAGACGGAGTTTTTTCTAGTTGCATGACAATCTTAACACTCAAATGCAAGTCAATACCAGCATAGTGCCAGAATGGCTAACTTCCCAGATTTTTTCTGTAGGTACGGAGTTTATTCAATGGAACAAAAAGGTGATGATACAAGATAGCTGAAGCAGTTCAATCATGACAATGTCAATGGTAAAAAGAAAAAAACCACCAAACCAGACGTGAGCCTCAATAGAGTAAATACAGAATATCAATGACATCAGCTGCTTCTCCAATTGATACCTCTGTCTTCTTACGTGTCTTCTCAACAACACCTTTTACAAGCCTTCACAAAGGAAAACTTATCAGTTTAGGCTAGTATTGAAAACTGTGATTCAGGAATATGGAGAGAAGAAATGAAAATTGATTAACGAAGAAGAGTACCAAACTAACAGTTTACAATGGCTATACATCAGCCTTAGGGAAAAGAAAAGATGGAAAAATACAAGAAAGCCCCTGATCTTATCTACATATTTCAATGACACCCATTATTTCTAATAGCTAGAATTTCGTAACACCAGATATTTCTGGTTTTCCAGTGGCATCAAAGTTAAAACAGTTCACAAATTCTGCCGCATATTAATCTGAGTGTCATCGCAAACGTTTTGTTTCAGCAATGTTCAAATTTTCTGTTCATTCTAGACCTTTAATTCATTTATTAATTTAATTTTGCTCTTATATTATGTTGCTATATGGTACAGACCAGTGTTACCACAATTCACTAGTACCCCGGTGAATTGCAAATTGGATCACGCGTCCAAAACATGTAACACCAGCGATCCAGATCGCTTAATTTGGCAATCCCAATTTCTTTCACTATTTTCACCAAAAGTATCTCTGCAGAAGCGAAAACTAAATTCAGATACAGTAAGCTACATATATTTTTAAAGTTTGACTTTTAAATATTGAGCAATTTTATACTTTATGATTTGCGGAAATTGGTAAAACTCCGAGCTTGCCCAGCCTACCCTTGGCGTGCCGAATTTTCTAGGGTATGGCTTTCCGCAATCCCGTTCCAAGAACCAGAACGATCCGCGGTAACTTAGGTATAGACTACAGAGTGTTTCTTTGTGAAATTGGGTCCCATTTCATTACACTTATGAATGATTACCCGATGGCGTCCTTAACTAGTTCGCAATAAGTAAGTGTATAGTGAAAATATGTTCAGCATAACATTTCATAATCAAAGTATGATAATTTTGGTAATGAAAGCACTCACCTTTTTATAGTACCTTTATTTATCTGTGAACTTTTAGTTCTTAGGGTAAATTTTAAATTTTCGGGTAACTTTTTAATTATTAGGTAAATTCTTAATGTTACTCTGTCAATATTATAAATGTGTCCCCCTTATGAAATATCCTGCTATTAGCATAAATGGTGATGTTCTGATGTTGTCAAGGTCTTGGGTGCTGTTTTGACATTTTCTGGAGTTGAAGGACTAAAGTTTATATCTCATGAAGGTGTATTCTATAAGCCTCATAAACAAATGTTGCATTATCATCATTTAACAAAGTTTTGGGCTTGTCTTGAATTATTAAAGGATTAGTTTGTAAGTGTGTTAACCCAGAAGGGTATTTCTGTCCTTTTGGTATTGATCTTATCATCCAACGGCTGTAAATCAGCCCGTTGAGTTTCTTGTATAAATCATCCTTAATCAATGAAGAAACCTAGCTTTTGTTTGGCTCATTTTCATCTTCTCTGCCGATTCATTCTCTGTGTTCATCATCTCTGCAAACCCTAAATCTGGGTTTGCTTTCATGGTATCAGAGCCATGAGTCTTACAACCATGGCTTCTGCACCGCATAACCCTCTGTATATCCTTGCTAATATCAACAATCTTGTCCGTTTAAACTCGATAATACCAATTACGTTCTATGGAAACACCAAGTTACTTCTGTTCTTCGCACTCAAGATCTCTATAAATTTCTTGATGGCTCACATCCGCCACCACCGGAGTTTATTTCCGGTCCCGCCGCCTCAGATCCCCTTCCTAATCCAGAGTTTCATGCATGGGTGATTCAAGATCAAGCGATTCTCACCCTTCTCAACGCTACTCTCACTCAGGAGGCCCTAACTCTGGTTATTGGTAAGACAACTTCTCGCTCTGCTTGGTTAGCCCTAGAGGCAAGTATGCGTCTCTTACCCGCTCCAATATTCTGCAACTTAAACATGAACTGCAAAATATCAAGAAGAAGAATGATTATGTTGATGTCTATATGCAAAAGCTCAAATTAATTCTTGACAAATTGGCAGTCTCTCTGGTTTCTATTGATGATGAAGACATGTTATTGTATGCCCTAAATGGTTTAACTATTGAGTTCAATCCCTTTTGGTCCTCTCTTCGAACCCGTTCTGAGCCTATTACCTTCGAAGAAATACATGTTCTTCTCAAAGCCGAAGAACAAATGTTTGAATCTCAAGGGTCTGCCTCTTCAGATTCCTATTCTGGATCTATGGCTTTTCACTCCACTACTCAGGCTAATACTGCCACTCGTGGTGGTTACAACCACCGTGGCCGTGGAAGTTCAAGTGTCAATTCTGGGTACAGAGGTATATGCAACAACCAATATGGTGGTAGAGGTCAATACAGAGGCGGTACTAGGGGGGATTTCTGTAGAGGCAGGGGTTATAACCCTAACTATCAAGGTTCTAGGGGTAGGTTTAATGGATATCCTAACCCTAACCCTAGAGCTCATACTGGTACTGATGTTGTCACTTGTCAAATTTGTGGCAACAATTATCATACTGCCTTGGAATGTTGGCATAGGATGGATTATTCTTATCAAGGCAAAGCTCCTTCTTCTAAGTTAACTGCTATGAATGTTTCTACTTCACAACCATCTGCAAGTTCTGGTTGTTGGCTATCTGATTCTAGTGCAACAAATCACATGACTGCTGAATTGGGAAACCTGTCTTTAGCTGAGTAATATCATGGTTCTGATCAAGTGTCTGTTGGTAATGGCAATGGTCTGTCTATAGCCAATTCTGGTACTGCCTATATTCACACTCCTTCACATTGTTTTTCATTAAACAATACATTACATGTACCTTCTTTAGCTACCAATCTTCTCTCAGTTTTTCAATTATGCAAACAACATCACTGTTTCTTTGTTTTTGATGCTGAGTCTTTTTCAATACAGGACAAGGTCACTCGGATTTTTTTTTTACAAAGGACTGAGTGAAAATGGCTATATCCCATTCACTCATATCCCTCTTTCAATTTTGACTCTAATTCTATATCTCAACCAAAGGGTTTTCTTGGCAAAACAATAAAGAGTTCTCTATGGCATGCAAGACTTGGACATCCCTCTGATGAAGTTTTAAATAAGTGTCTTTCTAATTCTGTTTCTAAGTTATTTGAACAATCTTGTTCTGGTTTATGTGAACATTGTGTGAAAGGAAAAATGACAAGTTTACCTTATTCTCATTCTTATACTATTGCTCCTACTCCTTTGCATTTACTTAGTGATGTTTGGGGCCCCTCTTCTATCAAGTCTTACAATGTTACAAGTATTATGTCCTTTTTGTTGATGAATTTTCTAAGTATACCTGGCTGTTTCCTTTGCATAACAAGTCTGAAGTTGTGTCTGTCTTGCCTACATTTATTATGCAAGTTGAAAATCTTCTTAGTCACAAAATCAAAATCTTGAGAACTGATGGAGGTGGTGAATATATGTCTGTCTTATTTCAAAAAGTTCTCTCTTCACATGGTATTAATCATCAAAAGTCCTGTCCTCATACACCTCAACAGAATGGCACTGCTGAAAGAAAACATATACATATCTTGGATACTGCCTTGATTCTTATGTCACATGCCTCTTTGCCTACCTATTTTTGGTTTCATGCTTTTCATGCAGCTATGTTTTTAATTAACAGAATGCCTAGTAGAAATACCAAATCAAAATCTCCTTATGAATTACTCTTTGGTGTTAAACCTGATTATAACTTTCTAAAAGTCTTTGGGTGTGCTTGCTACCCAAATCTCAGACCTTACAACACATCTAAACTTCAACCTAGATCACAACAATGTGTGTTTCTGGGATATGCTAAAGGATCTAAAGGCTATCTTTGTTTTCACAAACAGTCTCAAAGAATGTATATTAGCAGAGATGTCATATTTGATGAATCCTTGTTTCCATATCATAATTCTGTGCCTATATCTTCATGTCCTACTGCTACTACATCTCCTCCTAATTCTACTGTTTTGTTTGTTCCAGATACCAGTTCTGGGCAAGATTGGACCTCCTCTGCACAGAACCCAGGTGGTGAACAAGACCTGCCACCTGTCCACTCTCAGGAGCAGCCACCTGGCAATGGCATGGCACAACCACCTGTCACTCAGCCATCTGACATGGCACCCCGACACAGTACTACACTTGATGAGCATCCACCCAGTGTTGGCATGGCACCTGAAGTCATACATGTGCAGTCTACACCACCTGGACACCCTATGCAGACAAGAAGCAAATCAGGTATCAGTAAAAAGAAAGTAGGGTTCACTGTTTCAGGTAACCCTAACATCTCTCTCTCTTATCTGATCCTACTTGCTTCACTAAGGCTAAGAAACACTCTCAGTGGCTTCATGCCATGACTGAAGAGTATCAAAGTCTCATAAATCAAAATACATGGTCTCTTGTTCCTGCACCAAAATTTGCCAACATTGTGGGAAATAAATGGGTCTATAGAACCAAATATAATCCAAATGGCACAATTTCTAGATACAAAGCCATATTATTTGCAAAAGGTTTTCATCAAACACCTGACATTTATTTTGATGAAACATTTATTCCTGTGATTAAACACTCAACTGTTAGAACTATTTTATATCTTGCTGCAACTTTCAATTGGCCACTTCAACAACTTGATGTCAAAAATGCTTTCTTACATGGAAATTTAATAGAGTGTGTCTACATGAAACAACCTCAAGGTTTTGTTGACCCTAATTTTCCCACTCATGTGTGCAAATTGAACAAGGCCATATATGGTCTCAAACAAGCTCTTCTAGAGCTTGGTTTGAGAGATTCACCTCTTATATTATGTCTCTGGGTTTTATTTATTCAACTGCAGACTCCTCCCTCTTCATCAAACATTCTCAAACTGGAGTTAATCTTCTCTTATTATATGTGGATGATATCATCCTTTATGGTAATGATGTGCATATCATTGCAGCTCTGGTAAGAAATCTTAACTCAAAATTTTCTATGACCAGTTTGGGGCCGTTTACTTACTTCTTAGGTATTCAAATCAAAAGAACTTCTCAAGGTTTGTTTCTGCACCAAACTAAATATATTGATGATCTCTTGAAAAGGTTTAATATGTCTACCTGCAAACCTTGCTCTACACCTATTGTTGTTGGAAAAAATATCATGCTAATGATGGTTCTGTTATGTCTGATGCAACTCCTTATAGACAAATTGTGGTGCATTACAATATGTGACATTTAGTAGACCAGACATTGCATTCAGTGTCAATCATCTTTGTCAATTTATGCATAATACTACCAATGCACATTTAATTGGTGCAAAAAGAATTTTGAGGTACCTGCAAGGTACAGAAACTCATGGTCTTTTTTATCAACAAGGTCCTGTCTCTTTACATGCTTTTTCTGACTCTGATTGGGCTGGTAATCCCACAGACAGGAGAAGTACTACTCGTTTCACTGTTTTCATTGGCAAAAACCCAGTTCACTGGGGAGCCAAGAAACAACCAACTGTTGCTAGAAGCCTTACAGAAGCTGAATATAGAGCTTTGGCATCTACAGGTGCTGAATTATCATGGTTCAAAATTCTCTTTAGAGATTTAAATTTTTTTCTTCCTACAACTCCTACTCTTTTTGGTGATAATAAGTCTGCTATTGCTCTCTCTGCTAATCCTATTTTGCACTCTAAAACTAAACACATTGAGGTAGATTATCATTATATTAGAGAACATGTTATGAAAAAGGAACTTATTGTGTCTTTTGTGTGCAGCACTGATCAGGTTGCTGACATTTTTACAAAACCTCTCTTTCCCTCTCATTTATGGAGTTGAACCACAAACCCATGGTTCTGCAAGCTCCACAATCGGTTTGAGGAAGGCTACTAGCAGAAATGGTGCTGTTCTGATGTTGTCAAGGTATTGGGTGCTGTTCTGACATTTTTTGGAGTTGAAGGACTGAAGTTTATATCTCAAGAAGGTGTATTATATAAGCCTCATAAACAAATGTTGCATTATCATCATTTAACAAAGTTCTGGGCTTGTCTTGAATTATTAAAAGATTAGTTTGTAAGTGTGTTAACCCAGAAGGGTATTTCTGTCCTTTTGGTATTTGATCTTATCATCCAACGACTGTAAATCAGCCCGTTGGGTTTCTTGTATAAATCATCCTAAATCAATGAAGAAACCTAGCTTTTGTTTGGCTCATTTTCATCTTCTCTGCCGATTCATTCTCTGTGTTCATCATCTATGCTAACCCTAAATCTGGGTTTGCTTTCACCTGCCTCTGCCCCTGTCCATATCCTCACTTCTAATGTGTCTCGTTATGTTCCCATATCCTATTTGACACCTGTATCCGTATCAGTGCTTCCAAGGTCCGATCGCATTGGCATCATTAAAAAATAGATAGTATCATGGTACGTCTTCCTTCCCTGAAATAGAACATTCATGCTAGAGCAAAAAACTTGTATGAAAGTCTATGTATTAACAATTGTTATTAATTGGTGATAAAAACACCTAGCTTGAAGTTAGCAATCAAATCGAATTGGCGAAGCATTGAAGATTTGTAGAAAAGAAGAAGCAGTTCAACGGGTTTGGAACAGTTCGACGGGTCTGGGTCCGAACGGTTTGATAGGGCGGCTGGACTTTGTTTCCTTGTTCGTTTTTGGTATCTTCTCTGTTTCTTGAGCACCAAGTCGGTATCCTAGGCCTATATAAGGACCTAGGGTCGTGGCTTACTGATGTGTGGTGTGTCTTGGATTGTAATTGGCTCTCTCATCAATAAAATTGGTTCGTTTGGTCCGTGGATGTAGCCAGCCTAAAAACTAGTGAACCACGTTATATAGTTGTGTTGTTCTTCATCTTGTTCTTCGTCTTATTACTCTTCTTGGTTCCTAACAAGTGGTATCGTGCTTCCGCATCGTTTTCTAACAAGTGGTATCAGAGCCAAGTTGTTGGGTTAGGGTTTGTTGGCGAGGAGTGATGGCGAATTCGTTTGGGATGAATATCAATTGTTTTGATGATGAGGATATTGGTGATACCCACACCACCAAGTTCCTTATTGGGGGAACTACTGGGATCCTTGTTGTGGGAGCTATCGGGTTCCTTCTTGGGGGAACAATCGGGTTCCTTATTGGGGGAACTATTGAGTTCCTTTTTGTGGGAACTATCGGGTTCCTTGTTGTGGGAGCTATCGGGTTTCTTACTGTGGGAGCTATCGGTTTCTTTGTCATGGAGCATTGGGTGCGCACTCTATCGCGAATTTGGAGGTTCACGTGCAATTCGCGTTCCGGCGCAATCGGGCTTCCAGCGTGGAGCATTGGGCGTGTGAATCTCAATCGGGCTCACCCGTCGCAAGAACTCGTAAGAATCGGAGCATCGACATTGAGCGATCTTGTTCGGGCCGCTAGGAGGATTCAATTCAAGGTGGAGACGACTAGGATCAACTGGCAGATTCGGCTCGTGGCATGGAGCAATTGACGTGCCTTGTTGGCACGCGATTGATTGGTGACGCGTTATTAGGCGCGGATTGGTTGGTTACATGTTATTGGGCATGTATTGATTGGCGGCGTGTTATTGTGCACGCATTGATTGTTGGTACGCTATTGGGCGTGTTTTGATTGGCGTCTTGGGGCGGTACTTTGGCGATGCAATTGGCATGACTTGTTTGATAGACACTTTTGTCACGAAGTGTCATTGGCGTGACGATTGGGGAGATGATTATGTCATGGTGCATCAGGGTTTGTTGATTGAGACACACAAGTCTATGCGTTTGTTGAGACGCAAAGACGCGCTTGTTGTGGCGCATAGTGAATGTATTCCAATACCGCAAATTTGGGAATATATTCTATCGGTTGATTGGTTGATCATTTTCTACACTCTAGTGTTCTTCTGTATTGTGCTTTATTGGTAGATCATTTCTGTAATACTTCTATATTTTATTCTCAAGGATTTTTCAAGGTGAACAATAAGAATTCTTAGTTAATCAGTTAGCTAGAGCAGGTACTAGATAGGTTAGGGAGAACCACAAGCTGTAACAGAGTAAGACAATTCTCTGTGCTTGAGATCTAGGGCTTAGCTGTTGATTAATAAGAATTGAGTTGAAAACCTGCAGGGAGAAGATTCCTGAGGTGGAGACGTAGGTCCAAGTGGACTGAACTCTATAAATCCTGTGTCTCTTGCACTTACAGTTTCATTTACATACTTAGTTTTTGCAGCAGTCAAACTTGTCTGTTCTCAAGGGTTTGAAACTTTTTTCAAGGCCTTGAAAAAGACTTGTCGGTTTAATTTAAACTGTATCTCATTCCAAAGGCTTGAATTTGTGTTCAAGGCCTTGAACTCCATTGCTCTTGAACTAAACTCTTTTCCTCCACAAGTTTTGCAAAAAGTTAGCATACTCTATTCAAACCCCCTTCCGGAGTATCTATGTTGCATATCCTTCTCCATACCCCCCTTTCAGTATGTACTGGAGCCAACTGCTCACTAGTCCTCTCACCTTTCTTATTGAAAGAGGACTTTGTCATTTTTTCCAATAAATATGCCTCACATGTCTCATATGATTCAAAATCAAATGAGTCTAGAAATCCATCATTATGGAGTCTAGATACACGTTTCTCGTTTATGTGTCCTAAACAACAATGTCATAGATAAGCAGGATTTAAATTATTAATTTTAATCCTCTTAGTATTAATGTTATAGACATGATTGCTTAGATCAAGGATATATAATCCATTAAATAATTGCCCACCACAATAGTGAATACTATCAAAATAAATGGAACAACAGTTGTTCTTTATTGAAATAGTAAAACCATCCTTGTCCAAACAAGAAATAGAATAATAGTTCTGCTCATAGCAGGCACAAAATAACAATTATTTAATTCTAAAACTAATCATGAAGGCAGAGACATCTCGTACACGCCTACGGCCAATGCAACAACTCTTGCTCCATTCCCAACGCACAAGTCTATCTCCCCTTTAGCCAATCTTCTACTTCTCTTTAGATCCTCACATTTCGACAAATGTGATATCCACATCCAATATCCAATACCCATGATGAAGAGACATTTAAGTTGACATCTATAAAAAAAATACCTGGTGGTGGTGGAATCACAATTCCTAGCCTCTTGTCCTCCAGATATTTTGGGCAGTTCCTCCTCCAATGTCCAGGCTGAATACAGTAGTGACACTCACCTTTAGTCATACCTTTGGCTATGCCACCAATAGGCTTAAGGGCAGGTTTCTTGGGTTTGGCAACTGACTTGCCTTTGCCCTTGGAGGATGAGGCAAACATTTTGCCCTTTCCTTTCTGCACCATCATTATGGATTTGCCCTTACCCTTGTTGATGCTTTGTTTAGCTGTCCTCAACATATTGAGTAAATCTGGCAGAGGTTTCACGATCTCAGTCATGTTATAGTTCATGATGAACTGTCCATAACTTTCAGGTAACGATTGCAAGATGAGATCGGTGGCCAACTCTTGGCCTACCGGAAACCCTAGGCGTCCTAGGCTCTCAAGATAGCCTATCATGCGCAACACGTGCGGCTCTACGGGGTTTCCTTCGGACAAATGACATTTGAACAATGCCTTGGAAACTTCATACCTCTCAACCATAGCCTGCTTTTGGAAGAGCTGCTTCAAGTGTGAGATCATATCGACTGCATTCATGTTCTCATGTTGCTTCATAAGCTCGGAGGTCATGGTGCAAAGCATTAGGCATGCCACATTATTAGCGTCATCAACACGCTTCTGATACGCCTTTATGGGTGCATGTGTGTTGTTTTCCGGACCATCAGGAACTTGCTCCTCTAGAGTGTATAGTTTCTTTTCTTGCTTGAGAGCAAGTCTCAAGTTTCTGTACCAGTCTAGAAAATTGGTCCCAGATAGCTTGTCCTTCTCAAGGATAAAGCGTAGGGAGTGAGATGAGTTCGATGAGTTGTTTGCCATTGGAATTCTACAAAAAGGAAAATACGTAAGTTTTAGTAACAATTAACTATATTTAATAATGACTAGATTATTAAACACAACTCCCATTATTTTTCCACGGATTAATAACCCTCAAGATATTAATGCGAAAAATATCATTATATTTTCTAGTGGGACAAGACCCATATTTCACTTCCTTTTGAGCTTGCTTTGACAAGTCACCCAAAAGTTAGTTATTTAGGTAGGAACAATTCCAATTGCATCACATGCAACTCTTGGTTCAATTGGGCAAGTAACTCCTTATTTATCTATCCCATAGCTAATCCAATTGATTGCCTCTAGGTTTGTAATCCTTATTAAAATTACCTAGTTACGTCCAACCTCTTACTCCAACAATTGCACACTATGTGTGCCATCACACCACATGATGATGAATCAAATCGCGCTGCTTTCGCACACACAAATTTGATTAATCGATCTTGTGATGAGTGTTTAAGTAACGAGAAGGCAAAACATAATATTTTTGTTTTGAGTGATTTTTCCTTTCAATTTTAAATTGTTTTGTTGATCTATATCAACTGATCTACTTACTTGAGTTTGGGCACAACTCAAAATAAGAGATCCAGGTTGTTAATTATCTTATTATCAAATTGCATGCATCATCCATACATCAACAACAATAATAAGACAATAAAGTAAACATCCACAAAACAGAAAATAACGTGATATGGATATGGGCTCCTAGACTAAGAAATTCTCAAGACAATGAGAATATCTGACGCGAATTACTAGCGCGTATTACGCAAGCGCACGGTCAAGTAGTAAGAGTGGAGTATTGTTAGGACTCCGGGTTGTCGAACCCTCGAGGACAATCTCACAACAAGTTTATACTTAACAATTTAGAGTAGTTCACTAAGTAACTAGAGTAAAAAATGATGATTTGTGGTGTTGCCACCCCCAAACAAGTGGCTGCGATAACAAAAATAATATTAAACTGGAATTAAGAAGAATTCTTAATCAATTAATGGAGAGGACTAGGCAATCTCGTTGATCACCAAGGGTTGTAAACGATTTACGAACTATCTGAGCAACACGTTAACTATATTCTAACTAAGCCGGGTAACAGCGCTGACTATCTCCTATCGGTCTCAAGTCATTCTACTTCACGGTAGACTACAATCTCCTATCGGTCTCTTGTGTCTACCGGTCCGTTCTAGTAGGCTAACGACATGCACGGAAACGGGTCCTGTCGGTCCACCGTTGCACGAAACAGTCGAATCCCACCTACCGAATCTACCCACACTTGGCCAATCCTAATACGTCTCTTCTCATTCTCAGTGATACGGGATTGATGTTCAAGTCTCATCCTAGTTAGTTAGAATCACTATCGTGCATTCACTAACTAAGCAGTTTTTCAGGTTAGCTACTCCATTAACACTGAGTATTAAGCACAGTACATGAACAATTGAATTAAAATAAGCTAACTTTAAGCATGAATCAACTATTGCGTGAAACTCTAGTTCTTGAACCCTAGTTTATCTCCTAATCGTGTCACTCAATTAGGATTACTAACATAAACAAGAAACTAGAATTGATTCAAAAGAAGAAATCACGAAATCATGAAGCAAAGATCAAATCCGGAAAATATTCATCGTTTACATGAACCCTAGGCTCTCAAATCGAGACGCTTAGCAAAAGTGTTTAGCTACTCATAGTTAAATAAGCAATACTCATGAGTTTCTCCATTAAAATTGACTAAGAAGAGTAGAAGAAATCAAACGCAAAGAAGCTCCAATGGTGAAGCTTTGATCTTCCTCGTCGTCTCCTTCGTCTCCTTCTTTTCTTCTATGTTGATAGCTTTTTCTTTCTCACCCAAGCTTCCTCATATGTTCCGAAGTTCGTTTTCCTCCTCCTCTTGATCCATGAGCTCCGTTTCCTGTCGAACACAACACGAAAACACCCCATGCGATCAAAAGTGGCAAAATAAATGTAAATAATGTGAAAAACGCCCAGATTAACAATTTTTCACTCAAAGCTAAACTTATCAAATTTCCTCAAGTTCATAGTGTATTTCTAATATGTCCAACCCGGAAATTACACAAAACGGTACACAATCGTAGAAGAAATATAACTCTAATATAGAGTTATCAATATCTATGAACCCTAGAATGAAAAACGCATCTCCATGTGCCTCAATCTCTTGGTCCATCCTTCATAGCCTTGTGGAATGAATCATGCTCCATGTCGTGGATTCTTTAATTCTTTGGGTTTATTTTCTTCAATCTTGGCTATTATCTATTTTATCTAGCACTAGCTAACATCTATACTAAATAAAATAAATCTCACAAGTTGAGAGAAAATACCGGCTCGGAGTCCGTAAAACTTAATTAATTATTACATCAAATTGATCAGCTCGCAGGCCGTAAACAAACCACAAAAATTAAACTTTCACAACAAACCACATCTAAGGCCATATTTAAACACCATACAACTGCACATAAACAGTTAAAACCATTTTTTTTAGCGCGCTTAGTCAATTTTAGTTTGATTTTAGGATTAACTAGGGTCAAAATGATCCAAGGGGCCCAGCCATACATTTGGCCGAACCCCTAAGAGACCGCGTAAGGCCTTGGGCCGGCCGGCCCTTAGCCCACACGGCCAGGCCGTGTGCTAGGGCTGCCCCGGCCCCTAAGATGAACCTTGCATGGGGGGCAAGGAAGGAGGGCTGGTCCCCTAGGCGGGGGGGGGGGGGGGGGGGCAAACTTCCTTGGGAGTTGTTTCCAAAACAACTCCTTGCCTTGTTTCCCAAGTTTGGTTGTTTCCTTATTTGAAAAATTCCTTTTTCCAATAGGATGCCCAAAAACCCTAGATCTAAGATCCCAAAATTTCTCAAACTCACTAATTCATACGTCCAATGCAAGAATAATATCTTGTTTGGTTGAATCATATTCAACATGCATCTAGTATGCTTAATTTGTTGTTTTAATGCGATAATGAACAATTAAAGGTGATAAACAAAAAAATGTAACACATAAACCACGTTATGCTCTACGACCTATGGATCTGATACCACTGTAGGGTTTTGATCATGGATACGCAGCGGAAAGACAATATAATTATCCGATCAAGACCCTCCAAGGATCACAGGAAGAGAAATCATGACGATGGTAAGAGAATAGTGTTATGTACCTTTGAGGTCTCCTTGATGACTTCTGACGAGAAAATTGTCAAGTCTCTACGGTTGATCCACGTCTAGAGGTGAGATCTGGATCTTCCAAACGCCTTGTGCTAGCTAGGAGGAATTTAATAGGACGAAGAAATCACGCAACAGAGCACCAAAAGAGAGGGGCGGCCTCTCTTGTGGCCGACGGGGTGGGCGGACGACAAAGGGGGGCTTCGGCCTCCTTGTTTTCTTGCTCTCTCCTTCCTTCTCTCCTACTCAAAGTATGTTATGAGCATATGTTGTAGGGAAGGAAGCTAGGAGCATCCTTTATATAGTCCAACAACTCCTTATTTACTACATAAAAGCCCATCCTAATCCTACTCAAGTTCGGATTAGTCCAACTTGCATATTAGTCCTACTAAGTTAGCAAGTTGCTGCCATTTGATCCTTATAATTAATTAATCAAATTAATTAATTATTTCTCAAGTCTAGTTCACCTCTATATGACGTGTGAACCCATAGGTTCTATTTAGTTGGTAGTAACTATTTACTAATATGGAGCGGCCTCTAGCATCCATTCTAGCCAACAAATAGAATAGTCATCATGACAAACCTTTTGCAAGTATTGTCTCATCCCTTTGTCTCAATATCCGGATTGGAAACGAGACATACAAGTCACACTCGTATATCCATTCCATAGTTTCCTCGATCCTGTGAATAGCCTTATTCGTGCAAATAACATTAATATCCTATATTGATTTATTTGAGTATGGCCAGACATTCTATAAGCACTATCCCTCGAGTGGCCTAGGATATTTTCTCCCGTTATGTGGGAGGGATAAATTCTATCTACGTCTACTACGATTTCTAAGCTTGCTTCTTATTGTATCCGGTACACGCCTTTATGGATACCCAGTCACGATGCAGCGTTTGACGCTACGAAAATCACAATAATCCACAATTTAGAGTAGTTTACTAAGTAACTAGAGTAAAAAGTGATGATTTGTTGTGTTGCCACCCCCAAAAAAGTGGCTGCGATAACAAAAATAATATTAAACTGGAATTAAGAAGAATTCTTAATCAATTAATGGAGAGGAATATGCAATCTCGTTGATCACCAAGGGTTGTAAACGATTTCCGAACTATCTGAGCAACACGTTAATTATATTCTAACTAAGCCGGGTAATAGCGCTGACTATCTCCTATCGGTCTCAAGTCATTCTACTTCACGGTAGACTACAATCTCCTATCGTTCTCTTGTTTCTACCGGTCCGTTCTAGTAGGCTAACGACATGCACGGCAACGGGTCCTGTCGGTCCACCGTTGCACGAAACAGTCGAATCTCACATACCGAATCTACCCACACTTGGCCAATCCTAATACGTCTCTTCTCAGTCTCAGTGATACGGGATTGATGTTCAAGTCTCATCCTAGTTAGTTAGAATCACTATCGTGCATTCACTAACTAAGCAGTGTTTCAGGTTAGCTACTCCATTAACACTGAGTATTAAGCACTGTACATGAACAATTGAATTAAAATAAGCTAACTTTAAGCATGAATCAAATATTGAGTGAAACCCTAGTTCTTGAACCCTAGTTTATCTCCTAATCGTGTCACTCAATTAGGATTACTAACATAAACAAGAAACTAGAATTGATTCAAAAGAAGAAATCACGAAATCATGAAGCAAAGATCCAATCCGGAAAATATTCATCGTTTACATGAACCCTAGGCTCTCAAATCGAGATGCCTAGAAAAAGTGTTTATCTACTCATAGTTAAATAAGCTATAATCATGAGTTTCTCCATTAAAATTGACTAAGAAGAGTAGAAGAAATCAAACGCAAAGAAGCTCCAATGGTGAAGCTTTGATCTTCCTCGTCGTCTCCTTCGTCTCCTTCTTTTCTTCTATGTTGATGGCTTTTTCTTTCACACCCAAGCTTCCTCATATGTTCCGAAGTTCGTTTTCCTCCTCCTCTTGATCCATGAGCTCCGTTTCCTGTCGAACACAACACGAAAACACCCCGTGCGATCAAATGTGGCAAAATAAATGTAAATAATATGAAAAACGCCCATATTAACAATTCATCACTCAAAGCTAAACTTATCCAATTTCCTCAAGTTCATAGTGTATTTCTAATATGTTCAACCCGGAAATTACACAAAACGGTACACAAACGTAGAAGAAATATAACTCTAACATAGAGTTATCAAATCCCCCCACACTACCTTTTTGCGCGTCCCGAGCAAAATCAAAAACACTTCTCACACTATGATTTTCAATCCACCGAATTGCATTAAACTTCACTAGCCATGTGACACAAACAACACACACACCCATGCAATCTACATGACTATACAATGCAACTCGATTATCAAACAATGCAAAAGTTGAAATCACACCAATTTTTTTCTTTTTATTTAGAGATTGGGCAATCTCAAAAAGTAAACCGGCAAGTCATAAGGCTCTCATATTCCCACGAAAGTTCTATAACTTTGGTGATCGGTAGAACTTGCGGCCAGTTTCGTTAGACAGAACGGGCACGAACACAAAATATGTTGCTTCCGCACACTCATCAAAAGTATCCCTAGAACTTACCATCCGAGCTATTTATCCACGGGTTAAACTGTTGACGGCTTAGGACATGTAGGATAGGATATTTAGAAGCTTAGTCCTAGACGTCATGATATAACTCACAAAACCCGATTCTCACACTCCCTCACCAAAATCCAAGGAACCAAACCGAATCTCACTACTCCGGCCCTCATTCCCTCAATCTTGGTGCAACGCCGTTCTCGCGGCCACAAATGTGAAGAAGTGATCTCGAACAATAGCTAATCTCCCCGGTCTTCAATTTCAAGCTTGCTCCTTTATTCCCTTTCAATTTCACTTTCACTTTCTATTTTACTTTTTTTACTTTTTTTTTTCATTTCCGCACAATAACATTAGGCACATGGAGCCGACAATACGATAGTAATATCCGAGGAGATCAAATGTCAAAATTAGATAACATGGGGGTGGAATGTGTCAAATCAGTGATGTAATAACATAGATGTCGACACCCCCACACTTGATGCAAAGAAAATTACGAACCCAGTAGTCAATGTGTAAACGTGCTTTTCCAACCGATCCTCCGCATCACCTAAGATATAGAGAATATCAATAAAGCATAAGAACGGCCTCCTATAAGATCAACCAACCCCCACCCCATGACGTGCGGCAAGAAATATCACACACTACGGTACTCCACCTGTGATCGTGGTGTAGACACGACTCACCTCCACACCGAAGTGTGCTACCGTCTCTAACTCACCCTCACATCCCCTCAAAAGACGACATGTAAGAGAATCCACGTAAGATGTATCAAATCAGCTCGCCCTCATCGAACCTCCCTAACTCAACTCCCTCTATCATAACGCATAGGAAATGACCATTCTAACAAGTGATGAAAGTCACAATGAAAGGCTTCCTAGGCTAGAGGCTGTGAATAAAAGGGGTAAAAGGATCAAGGGGTAACTAGTGGACCTAGGAGATGGAGACGGGACGTGAGGCCCCCATAAACATCACTCGCACAGCTGTTCGGTTGCCACTACGAGGAGGGTTGACGACTACCTAAGTGACATTGGTGTAGCGCTAGTAGGATAACTAGTCTGAGAGGCAGCTACTCGCATTTCTAATGTGCATTAGCCCTATAAGTCTTCCTACTCCAGATTCTCGCGTCTACCTCACCTCATATTTTCATACTCCTAAGGAATTCTATCATTAAGCCCTCTCCACATTCACTCTCTTCGATTGCCTTTCTCAACAAATTTCAAATTTTATGATTTTTAAATTTTTTTTTTTTTTTTTTTTTATTTTTTTTTTAATTTTTTTTTTTATTTCCTAACTCTATATGCTTTTGGCCAACTCGATTAAACACAAGTTTTGGGTAGGGGACTTAATAATGTAAGAGTGCTAACAAAACGCATACTACACAATCCTACCACAAACCAACACAATACGAACACATAACTCTATATGTAACAAGGCGATGCAAATAAAGACATGGCTAGTGAACATAGATACAACCCCCCCCCCCCCCCCCCCCCCACACTTAAGCGTTTCGTTGTCCTCAACGAATTTAGAGATCAAATAGGAGGTTTCCTTGCTTAAATGTGTAGGCGGTGGATAGCAACATTCATCGCTCAAAAACGTAGATTTGAAAGAGAGTGGTAGAGGTACCTGGGTGCCCGGACCTACATGGGCACCGTTGCTGCGAAATTGCAACAAGAAGGGGTCTTGTGGACCGTTGACAATTTTCGGAGAAGTCTCTACGCGCCTGGATTCCGATGTGCGGCTAAGATATAAATTGTAGCCCTTTCATGCGTGTGGCAACCAACATATTGGAATCACTCCTCGACCTCGAGCAATTCTCTATTCTTTTATGCATAATGCTGTGGGGCTTTTTCTTTCCCTAATTTCGTGCAATCTCTAGCATGCACATCAAGAAGAGGAATCCGGTGCGTCTTCTGTACCTGTTCCCTGCACACTGATTGGAAAAATAAGTCCACTCTCTCTCACCCCTCATAGTCAAACATAGAGAACTCATAAATAAATAAAAACCAGAAAGAATCCTACTCTACATTGGGTTGCCTCCCAAGCAGCGCTTTGTAATTTAAGGTCGACGGCCCGACCATGTTACCTCAGCCACGTCACGAGGGTGGTCTGGCACATTGTGCCGCTTCCAGCTTAGCTTTCCTGTGCTGAATTTGAAGCACTTCTTCTTGTGCTTGCACAGCAGATGGCTTGTTCCTTTCCCAATAATCAGGTGGATCCCCTTGCAAAAACTTCGGGATTTGGCGCTTCACTGGCACAGAAAATGGAACCCCTGGCTGATACTCCCACGAGTATTGGGGCGTCGGTTTAAAATACCCGAAACGTCTCCATGTCATCATTGACCCTCATAATCAGCTCCCCATGCTCTACGTCAATGAGAGTACGACCCGTCGCTAGGAATGGCCTACCCAGAATTATAGGCACATCACCTGCTGGCATGTCTAGTATGACAAAATCAGCCGGAATTATCAAGCTCCCAACTCTCACAAGGACATCCTGTATCATCCCACAGGCTCTCTTGGATGATTTATCTGCAAATTGGAGAGTGATACAGGTTCTTGGAGGCTCCCCCACACTTATCTTTTTGAATACCGACAACGGCATCAAATTCACGCTCGCTCCCAGATCACAGAGAGCCCTTCCAGTGTAGGCGTCACCCAAGGTAGCGTCAATGATAAAACTATCTGGATCCTTCTTTTTCTTAGGAAGCCCATGTAAAACACATGAACTAACCTGTTCATTTAAGTTCACTCTTTGAAATTCATCCACTGCTTTTTTACCTAGGACTGCATCTTTAATAAACTTTGCATATTTTGGCATCTTTCGAAGTGCCTCAATCAACGGAATATTAATGTGCAGTTTTGAGAACACGTTGAGAAAGCGCCTGTATTCCTCAGAGTCGTCTTTCTTCTTCCTAGTATGCAATGGAAATGGTAGTTCTGGAGAAGAAGAAGGAGGTGGAAGTGGCACCTCAATAGATTTCTCTGCATCCTGGTGAGTCATGCCCTTTGATTGGGGGATCATGATAGGTGTCTTCTCAGAATCGAAGTCTTCATGTTCCTTTGCCTTAGATGTTGTAGATCTGGAATGACTCGGATATGATGGATCTTCAAGTGCAATACCACTTCGAGTTGTGATGGCTTGAGCTTGCTCCTCAGAAGTATGAACCATGTTGCTTGGCGCTCTTTGTTCTATTTTCTCTTTCAGATATTTTATTTCTGCTTGAGCCACCTGAAGTGAAATTGACAAAGAGTTGACATGTGTGGACATGTCCGTCATGTGCTGAGCCATTACCTTTATTATCCCTGTCATCTCGGTCAAATCCGAAGGTGGTACTGGCTGCTGCTGATGCATCTCTGGACTAGCTACTTCATGCACTACCTCCACCGCATTCACCTGAACCATGCTATGTGCCAGGGAGCTATGCTTCATCGGTTCTTGATGCTGGCACTCATAATCCAAGCTCTCCTCTTGCTCAACCACACGTCTTATCAACTCATATGCACCCTCCACATCGCATTTGAATAGGAAGCTACCTTTAGCTTCCAAATCGATCTTATTTTTATCAGCCTTGTCAAGCCCATTATAGAATACCTGAATGATATGAGCTCTGTCAATGCCATGATTGGGGCATTTACGGAACAAGAAAGTGAGGCGCTCCCATGCTGTGACGAGTGATTCATTATGCGTTTGCCTGAAATTTCATATCTCGTTCTGTAGCTGAATCATACGTGATATTGGAAAGAATTCGCACATAAACTGAGAGAAACAATCTTCCCACGTTGTGATTGAGTTGAAAGGCAAAGAATCCATCCAATCTTTAGCAGTTCCCTTGAGGCAGTGAGGAAATATCAGTAGTTTAAGTGATTCAGCAGTGACCCCCTTGTATCGTATTACATGGCACGTGTTCTGAAATTTTCCGATGAATGCATGAGGATCTTCCTCATTTGTGCCAGAGTAGGTTCCCATCTCTTGTATGAACTGAATTGTGGACAGCTTGAGGCAAAAAAATTCTGCCTGAATTGGTGGCACCACAATAGCTGGCTCAGTTCCTTTCAGGTTCGCCTCAAATGCCTGGATGATTGTTTTCCCTGACTTGTTATATGGCTTTGAAAGCTGCCTAGCCATTGCTGTCCGCAGTAATTTTTCAGCCTCAACTAACCTGGCTTCCATTTGTTCTCGGGTGGGGCTACTCCGCTCTTCGCCCTCTGCCATTGTTACTTGAGATCATAGCACTAGGAAACCCGTGAGGTAACAGATAGTGAACAAAACAAAAATAAAAAGTAAACTAAACTAATTGTTAATTAAAGACTTGTTAACCGTTGTCCCCGAAAACGGCGCCAAAAACTTAACGCGAATTACTAGCGCGTATTACGCAAGCGCACGGTCAAGTAGTAAGAGTGGAGTATTGTTAGGACTCCGGGTTGTCGAACCCTCGAGGACAATCTCACAACAAGTTTATACTTAACAATTTAGAGTAGTTCACTAAGTAACTAGAGTAAAAAATGATGATTTGTGGTGTTGCCACCCCCAAACAAGTGGCTGCGATAACAAAAATAATATTAAACTGGAATTAAGAAGAATTCTTAATCAATTAATGGAGAGGACTAGGCAATCTCGTTGATCACCAAGGGTTGTAAACGATTTACGAACTATCTGAGCAACACGTTAACTATATTCTAACTAAGTCGGGTAACAGCGCTGACTATCTCCTATCGGTCTCAAGTCATTCTACTTCACGGTAGACTACAATCTCCTATCGGTCTCTTGTGTCTACCGGTCCGTTCTAGTAGGCTAACGACATGCACGGAAACGGGTCCTGTCGGTCCACCGTTGCACGAAACAGTCGAATCCCACCTACCGAATCTACCCACACTTGGCCAATCCTAATACGTCTCTTCTCATTCTCAGTGATACGGGATTGATGTTCAAGTCTCATCCTAGTTAGTTAGAATCACTATCGTGCATTCACTAACTAAGCAGTTTTTCAGGTTAGCTACTCCATTAACACTGAGTATTAAGCACAGTACATGAACAATTGAATTAAAATAAGCTAACTTTAAGCATGAATCAACTATTGCGTGAAACTCTAGTTCTTGAACCCTAGTTTATCTCCTAATCGTGTCACTCAATTAGGATTACTAACATAAACAAGAAACTAGAATTGATTCAAAAGAAGAAATCACGAAATCATGAAGCAAAGATCAAATCCGGAAAATATTCATCGTTTACATGAACCCTAGGCTCTCAAATCGAGACGCTTAGCAAAAGTGTTTAGCTACTCATAGTTAAATAAGCAATACTCATGAGTTTCTCCATTAAAATTGACTAAGAAGAGTAGAAGAAATCAAACGCAAAGAAGCTCCAATGGTGAAGCTTTGATCTTCCTCGTCGTCTCCTTCGCCTCCTTCTTTTCTTCTATGTTGATAGCTTTTTCTTTCTCACCCAAGCTTCCTCATATGTTCCGAAGTTCGTTTTCCTCCTCCTCTTGATCCATGAGCTCCGTTTCCTGTCGAACACAACACGAAAACACCCCATGCGATCAAAAGTGGCAAAATAAATGTAAATAATGTGAAAAACGCCCAGATTAACAATTTATCACTCAAAGCTAAACTTATCAAATTTCCTCAAGTTCATAGTGTATTTCTAATATGTCCAACCCGGAAATTACACAAAACGGTACACAATCGTAGAAGAAATATAACTCTAATATAGAGTTATCAATATCTATGAACCATAGAATGAAAAACACATCTCCATGTGCCTCAATCTCTTGGTCCATCCTTCATAGCCTTGTGGAATGAATCATGCTCCATGTCGTGGATTCTTTAATTCTTTGGGTTTATTTTCTTCAATCTTGGCTATTATCTATTTTATCTAGCACTAGCTAACATCTATACTAAATAAAATAAATCTCACAAGTTGAGAGAAAATACCGGCTCGGAGTCCGTAAAACTTAATTAATTATTACATCAAATTGATCAGCTCGCAGGCCGTAAACAAACCACAAAAATTAAACTTTCACAACAAACCACATCTAAGGCCATATTTAAACACCATACAACTGCACATAAACAGTTAAAACCATTTTTTTTAGCGCGCTTAGTCAATTTTAGTTTGATTTTAGGATTAACTAGGGTCAAAATGATCCAAGGGGCCCAGCCATACATTTGGCCGAACCCCTAAGAGACCGTGTAAGGCCTTGGGCCGGCCGGCCCTTAGCCCACACGGCCAGGCCGTGTGCTAGGGCTGCCCCGGCCCCTAAGATGAACCTTGCATGGGGGGCAAGGAAGGAGGGCTGGTCCCCTAGGCGGGGGGGGGGGAAACTTCCTTGGGAGTTGTTTCCAAAACAACTCCTTGCCTTGTTGCCCAAGTTTGGTTGTTTCCTTATTTGAAAAATTCCTTTTTCCAATAGGATGCCCAAAAACCCTAGATCTAAGATCCCAAAATTTCTCAAACTCACTAATTCATACGTCCAATGCAAGAATAATATCTTGTTTGGTTGAATCATATTCAACATGCATCTAGTATGCTTAATTTGTTGTTTTAATGCGATAATGAACAATTAAAGGTGATAAACAAAAAATGTAACACATAAACCACGTTATGCTCTACGACCTATGGATCTGATATCACTGTAGGGTTTTGATCATGGATACGCAGCGGAAAGACAATATAATTATCCGATCAAGACCCTCCAAGGATCACAGGAAGAGAAATCATGACGATGGTAAGAGAATAGTGTTATGTACCTTTGAGGTCTCCTTGATGACTTCTGACGAGAAAATTGTCAAGTCTCTACGGTTGATCCACGTCTAGAGGTGAGATATGGATCTTCCAAACGCCTTGTGCTAGCTAGGAGGAATTTAATAGGACGAAGAAATCACGCAACAGAGCACCAAAAGAGAGGGGCGGCCTCTCTTGTGGCCGACGGGGTGGGCGGACGACAAAGGGGGGCTTCGGCCTCCTTGTTTTCTTGCTCTCTCCTTCCTTCTCTCCTACTCAAAGTATTTTATGAGCATATGTTGTAGGGAAGGAAGCTAGGAGCATCCTTTATATAGTCCAACAACTCCTTATTTACTACATAAAAGCCCATCCTAATCCTACTCAAGTTCGGATTAGTCCAACTTGCATATTAGTCCTACTAAGTTAGCAAGTTGCTGCCATTTGATCCTTATAATTAATTAATCAAATTAATTAATTATTTCTCAAGTCTAGTTCACCTCTATATGACGTGTGAACCCATAGGTTCTATTTAGTTGGTAGTAACTATTTACTAATATGGAGCGGCCTCTAGCATCCATTCTAGCCAACAAATAGAATAGTCATCATGACAAACCTTTTGCAAGTATTGTCTCATCCCTTTGTCTCAATATCCGGATTGGAAACGAGACATACAAGTCACACTCGTATATCCATTCCATAGTTTCCTCGATCCTGTGAATAGCCTTATTCGTGCAAATAACATTAATATCCTATATTGATTTATTTGAGTATGGCCAGACATTCTATAAGCACTATCCCTCGAGTGGCCTAGGATATTTTCTCCCGTTATGTGGGAGGGATAAATTCTATCTACGTCTACTACGATTTCTAAGCTTGCTTCTTATTGTATCCGGTACACGCCTTCATGGATACCCAGTCACGATGCAGCGTTTGACGCTACGAAAATCACAATAATCCACAACCAGATAATCTAGTGACTTCAAATCTAAGGATGACAATACCGTTGTCACCGCAAGAAGCACTTGTGACTTTACACAACATATATGTAGCCTTCTCGGAGTTGCGTCAATCCAGCATGCTATTACTGCTAATGCACACTCATGTGTTTGATCATGATATCTCTGTACCAATCCAACCCATACTAGTCTATAGATGATTGTCCCATTAATAATTATAATGGACTAGGGATATTTAAGATAAACAACGCAATAGCAAATCTAAGGACTTCATTATAATAAATATCCAATAAGTAATACAATGAATGTTCTAGCCAATTTATTGTTCATACTAAACTAGATTGCCTCTAGGGCACCTATTCCAACAATATGTTCCCACTTCCACTCAGGAATAGGTAACGAATGAAGCAACCCTGCATGTATTTGGTGTTCTGCCTTAACTTGCTGACATAATAAGCACTTAGCCACAAACTTTGCTATATCCTTCTTCTTTCCTTGCCACCAATAAAGCTCACGCAGATCCCTATACATCTTCGTACCACCAGGATGAATCGCAAATTTAGAATTATGAGCTTCCTATAATATGGACTTTTTAAGCTCGGACCATTTGGGACACAAATCCGGCCTTGAAATTTCAAAAATACACCTTGAATAGAAAACTCCCGAGACTTGACCTACAAGAACCCCTTCAACAATCTTTGTCAATTCTTCATCACTTATTTGAGCCTCTTTTATTTCTTCTAGCAAAGTAGGTCGAGCCATTAGCGTATACACTGCACTCGAACTCTGCCTTGGAATTACCTCTAATGACAATCTCTCGAAATCCCTGAGTAACTCGACTTGACTAGTAATAGAATAAGCCAAATTAGAAGTCGACTTTCGACTAAGGGCGTCAGCCACCACATTTTCTTTACCAGGGTGATACTGAATGCTCAAATCATAGTCCTTATCTTTGTCTCAAGTTGAGTTCCTTTTGTGTGAATATATACTTTAAGCTCTTGTGGTTTGTAAAAATTTCACACGATACACCATAGAGATAATGACGCCAAATTTTCAAAGCAAAGACCACATCATCCAACTCCAAGTCATGCGTCGGGTAGTTTCTCTCATAAGGTGTCAGCTGCCTTGAGGCATACACAATCACTTTTCCATCTTGCATCAGGACACAACCTAGTCCTTTCAGTGATGCGTCGCTATAAATTACATACTTCCCCCCTTCTGACGGTAATGACAATATGGGAGCAGAAAACAACCTTCTTTTCAGCTCTTTGAACCTTTGTTCACACTCGTCTGACCACTTAAATGGGTATTATTTCTTGTAACCCGAGTCAAGGGGGATACTAACTCTGAAAATCTCTCTACAATTCTTCTATAGTAACAAGCCAATCCTAGAAAGCTCCTAGTTTCTGTCACATTCGTAGGTCTAGGCCAATTAACGATAGCCTCTACCTTCTGGGGGTCTACTGAAATACCATCCTCCGACACAGCATGCCCCAGAAACGAGATCCTTGAAAGCCAGAATTTGCACTTCTTAATCTTTGCAAAAAGATTCCGCTCCCGTAGAGTTTGCAAAACAAGCATCAGGTGGTCAACATGATCTTCTTTGCTCTTAGAATAGACCAAGATATCATCAATAAACACAATCACAAAGAAATCCAAGAACGGTTTGAACACCCTATTCATCAAGTCCATGAAAACAGCCGGAGCATTTTTCAACCCAAAAGGCATAATAAGGAACTCATAATTCCGTACCTAGTGCGAAATTCACTCTTTGGTACATCCTCGTCCTTAATCTTAATTGATGGTAACCGGACCTCAAATCAATCTTGGAAAACACCTTGGCTCCTTGCAGTTTGTCAAACAAATCGTCAATCCTAGGGAGAGGATACTTGTTCTTAATTGTGACCTTATTCAATTCAAGATAGTCTATGCATAACCCCATGGTGCCATCCTTCTTCTTCACAAATAAAACAGGTTCACCCCACGGAGAAGTGCTCGGTCTAATAAATCCCTTGTGAAGTAACTCCTGAAGTTGTACCATTAATTCCCTTAACTCTACAGGTGATGTCTGATAGGGGACCTTAGAGATTGGGGTGGTACCAGAAATGACATCTATGGTGAACACAATTTCCCTATCGAGAGGTAACATGCTAATATCTTCAGGGTGAGACATCAGGGAACCCCCGAACCACTGGAACATCTTCCAATTTCAACTCACTTGCCGACTCATCATGTATATAGGCCAAAAATCCCTGACAACCCTTTCGAAGTAACTTTTGAGCTCGGAGAAAAGAAACCATTCGAGGTGGTGGTGAAACTCCAGTACCAATAAAATGAAATTCAGGGGTACTAGGAATACAAAACTTGGCTTTCTTTTCGACACAGTCGATTGAGGCATGGTTAGCAGAGAGCCAATCCATACCGAGGATGACATAAAAATCTGGAATATCGAGGGATATCAAATCAACAACTAAAGACACTCCACCGACCAATATTTCACAGTATTTATACACACAAGTACTAGCTAACATGAAACCCAAGGGAGTTGAAACTTGTAAAGCATAACCAAGGGGTTCCGGTTTTCTAGAAATGAAATTAGAAAAATCATGGGAAACAAATGAATGTGTAGTACCAGAATCAATAAGGACACTCGCCGATTTAGATTCAATAGTTAAGGTACCTGAGACAACTGTAGATGCAGCAGGGACATCTCCAGGGACCAAGGAAAAAGCTCTCCCACGTCTGTTCTCTTCACCTCTAGCATCAAATGGATTCTGAGCAGGGGCATTCAGTTGATTCACGGGTCGCGGCATGGGGCAGTCCTGAATCATATGAACTTGTTTACCACAACGAAAACAAGCACGAGCATCGCGATAGCACACATCATGATCGTGACTCATGCAACATTTAGGACCGTACGGTTTCCCCTTAATTGCATTAACAACCACACCCCTGTTATTTTGATTGCCAGCTCCTTGTCTCTTGAAGGTGGTAGTTTGGTTAGAGCCTCCTTGATAATTTCTTCCTCCATTGTTCTTGGTACCAGAATTCCTCATCTTCTGGTCTCGATAATTGTTGTTTTCAACTATCCCGTTCTCTGCAATCAGAGCTCGGTCAACAACTTCATGTAGGTAGGCAGCCTAAAGAGTTCCACCTTGGTACGAATGCTCCACCGAAGTCCTGTTTCAAACTTTCTAGCTTTCCCCACCTCATCCCTAACCACGTGTGAGGCATAGCGCGACAGCTCCATGAACTTTGCCTCGTACTCTGCTACAGTTATGTGACCTTGAGTAAGCATCAAAAATTCAACAAATTTCTGATCTTTCAGGTGGTGAGGAAAATACATATCATTAAACATCTCAACAAAGCGGTCCCACACCATGGATGGATCCCTCCTAGACATGATCAACCACCACTGATAAGCTTCTCCAATCAAGTTATAGGTGGAAAACTCCACCTTCCGCCTCTCGGAGCAACGCATTGCCCCAAAGATCTTTTCAATCGCTAATAACCATAACTCAGCTACGACTGGATCAGGGGTACCAACGAATATTGGAGGTTTCAGACCTTGGAATCGATCTAGGGTAGGTTCTCTACGGTTAGCATCGACTAGGTTTACAAGTCATTCAATGGCTCTTTCCAGCCTATCACCTGAGTTATGTCCACTTCCACCGACTAGATTCTCACTTACTGGGGTAGTATTGTCATTCCCGTCTCCTGATGCGGCTCTTCCAGAAACGACCACCTAAAAGGAAGCTAGTTAAATTTTGGTCCAAAGCTGTTTTCTAAAATAATACTAACTTAGGCGCAAGAATTAAACTTAATCTAAAATATAATATTTCTAATTCAAGCAACTCCAAGTAATAAGTCAAAGGAAGGGTACATTAATCAACTCCAAAATTACCCAGAGATTTACCTCAAACACTTAGTCTCCAACTTAAGGTCATGACTAACACCGAAAATCAACCGTACAAACCCAACCTATAGCTCTGATACCATGATGTCGCGACCCCCTTTCCCGGACCCCAATTTAATAATTCAAGATCAAGGGTCGAGAATGGCCACCAAGGCCTCAAACGGAACTCATGTGGCTTGAACCGTTTAACAAAAAAATAAATAAATAGAAACTTAATTTATGAAATGAAGTGCGGAAGCGGGTTAAAATTCTCGGGGTCAACATGAAATATTTCAGATTAGTAAAAATAATTCATTCTTGTTAAAAATTATTGTAAAAGAGTTATAAAAAGATGAATTTTTCTAAAAAGTAAGTACTGAAAGTGTCAATTTAACAATTTTCGGTTCAACCACAATGAGCGGATCAGAGACAAGACTAAACTCCAATTAAACTATTTACTTTAAAAAACTCATACTGCAAATATCTCCAAGATACCAAACATCAAATAAAACATGTTCCATAATTCTTACATTGATCCACCAAAATATTACAAGACATAATAAGATAGTAAAGTCACACTAGTTCAACATAATATAACACATAAACAACTACTAAATTCGTCAATGGTCCTGCCTCGGAATTTTTCCTACTTTTCCATATGTCCCGTGTCGCCTAAAAAATATTTAATTTAAACAAAATGAACCACAAAGCTTAGCGAAGGGTTTTCTCCCCTTTATATTTCAAAATAACTTACTTATCAAAATTTGTCAGAACTGAAAGAAATGATATTTTACAGAAAATGCTAAAGCTGAACTGATAAACAGAATATTTCAGAATAATAGTGTCAGATATTCTCAGACTGAATATTTTACCAAATTTCTCATATCAGATAACATAATTTCAGATTCAGTTAATGCCATTGGTAACCACCGTATCACACAGACATTTTGACATGTCCAGAATACGTCATCTTTGTGGCACATCGCATTTTATACCATGCGACTGGGCTAGAAAGCCATCTATTATATCCCGATGGCGGGCCAGAAAAATACTCAAGTGTCCCAACAAGGCATAACGTCGTCCCAAAGTGTCTAAATGATTTTATGTCACACATTTGTTTCTTTGCCGAAGTTACAAAATATACTATACTAAAATCATAATTTTCGTTATAGGGGAGCACGAAATGTCATCTTAATCATATTCAGAAGATTATTCCAAATTTGTATAGTCAAATTTCATTGTTAGAACTTAATTCACAAATGCTGAAATTTACATAAAAAAATGTAAAATTTGTAGAACGGTAACGATTTTTATAAAAACATAACATATAGCAAAAAATAAATTTTTACTCACAGCACCGCTACACTCATATACGTGAAGAGTGCTCATTTTCAGAAATCGTCTCCAAATATTCCACAAAATAGCTCCAATAATGCTCCAAATAGTGTTCAAAAGTGCCACCAAACAAGGTATGGAAAGATTATTCCTCCAATAGGTGTGGTGCACCAAAAACAACGCACAATTTTTACTCCCCACTTTCTCTTTCTCCTAACCGTACAATACTACCTCCTTTCTTTCTCTTTTTTTTCTCCCTTTCTTTTCTCCTCCTTTCACTCTTTTTGCCCCCCACTCTCTCTAACTAATTTCTATCTCTCTACTTATTGTTTCAGCCGTGAGAACAATTGCAAAAAAAAGCCATGCTACTTATAGTGTTACCAAGAGTAACCTCCAAGAAATGGGTTCCCACATTTAATATAAACAAAGAAGAAATGTTAAACAATGAAGTACTTGGACGCCAAGCACCATCATGTGCGGACTTCACCAATTTTCTTTTTTATATATATAAATCTTATTAATATGCCATATATTTATAGCATTCTTTGATTTTTAACATTTACACCAAATACCTTCTCATAACTTCAAGTTGCGCCAAACAAAGTGTCTAGATTTTTCTTTCTTTAACATAGTTTCTTAATTACTAAAATCAACTACAACAAATATTTTTTTTGTGACAACTTAATTTACCACAACTAAAATATTACATTAAGATATAAATTTTGGATTAGCAAATACAGGTCGTCACACTTAGACTTGAAGTCACTAGATACTCTAGTTGTGAAATATCATGCTTTGATATTATCAAATGTTGCGCCTTAATCGGGTAACTATAAAGGTAGTTATCGGCATGATAGGAAACAATCTTAATGTAGTGATGTAGAGAGGATTTGTCCCTCATATATAACAGGACCAAATATCCGCGACCACTCGAGGGGTAGTGCTTATAGAATGTCTGGCCAGAATCTGATAAATCAATATAATATATTGATGTTATCTGCATGGATAAGCTATTCTCAGGACCGAGAAACTATGGATTGGATATAAGAGTGAGACTTGTATGTCTCGTGTCCAATCCGAATATGGAGACAAAAAAGATAATATAATACGGTAACATTGGTCACAAGGTTTTTCGGATTACTGACTATTTTTATTATTTGGGTGGCATATATGTGTTGCTAGACACCGCTCTATGTTAGTAATTTTTACTACCAACTAAGTAGAAACCTATGGGGTCACACGCTGTATGGATTAAATTAGACTTTGGAATTAATTAATATGATTAATTAAATAGAAGGATCAATACGCAACAACTTTCAAACTTAGTAGGACTAATTTTCAAGGTGGACTAATCTATGTAAGGACATGATTAGTATTGGGGCAATTATGTAGTTAACAAGAAGTTGTTAGACTATATAAAGACATTTCTAGCTTATTTTCTCATAAGTGTCATAATTGTTATCACACAAGAGAGAGAGAACTAAGCAAGGAGAGAGAGAAGACAAGGAGGCGAACCCCCCGTCCGCCCTACTCTTGCCGTCGACCTCAAGGAGGCGTGCCCCCCCCCTTTTTCTCCGGTTTGCGTGATCTTCTTCTTCTTCTTCTTCTTCTTCTTCTTCTTCCTCTTCCTTTTATAAATTTCCATCACAAACGATTGGAAGGATTCTAGACTTGATCCCACGTGTGGAATTCCATAGAGATGTGGACACTATTTCACGTGAAGTCATCAAAGGAGACAAAAAGGTACTTAATACTTCTATCATTTACCATCGTTATGATGTCTTGTCCTGTGATCCTTGGAGGGTCTTGAATGAATTTTTTTATTGTCTATTCCGCTACGTAATCCGTCTCAAAACCCTACAGTGGTATCAGAGCCACATGTCATAGTGTATACCGTGGTTTATGTGTTACTTTATTATTAGTTTTACACAGTTCTACTACTTTTCGCGTAAAAGAAACTAAAATTGGTATAATGATACAATTTGAATATGATTCAAAAAGAAAGAGCTAATTTTACATATGATGTAAAGATTACTGAATTTCGATCACATATGATGTGAAATTTTGGATCTAGAAAACTATGGTTTGGGCACAAATGAGAAAAAAACAAGTTTTTTTTTTTTTTAAATTTAGAAACAAGCAAACTTGGGAAACAAGGAAAGAGAGGAAGGAAACAACCCTAGGGCCGAAACCATAGGGTCATCCGCCCCTTCCTTGGGCGCCAAGCAAGCCACAACCAAGGGCCGGGCCGGCCTAGCGCGTGGCTTGGCCACGTGGGCTAGGGACCGGCCGTCCCAAGGCCGTGTGGCGGTCCATTAGGGGTTCGGCCAAGTAGTTGGGGGGGGGGGGGGGCTCTTGGACCGTTTTGAACCTAGTACATCCAAAATCAATAAAAATTGACCAAGAGCGTTAAAATTCGATTTTAACTGTATTATGTGCTTATGCATGGTAATTGGATATGGCCTTAGATGTGGATGTTATGAATGTTTATTTTTTGTGGATTGGTTTTATTGTAATATTTAATCAATTAGGTTTTACGGCCTGCGAGCCGATTTTCTCCTAAACTTGTGAGGTCTCTCTATTTAGTATATATGCTAGCTCGTATTAGATAGAGTGGATGATAGTCAAGACTTGGAGAAGAAGCCTAAAGAATTAAAGAAACCACAAGATGGCGACATTCCACAAGCTATGACGGATGGACTAAAATATGGAGGCACATGGAGATGAGCTTGCTATTTTTTTGGGCTTATAGATGTTCTCATTGGCTTGAGAATATCTTACTTAAGGAGGCCATATCCACATCCGGTTTATTTATTGTTTGTGGTTGTTTATTTATTGTCTTGTTATTTATTGTTGGTGTATGGATGATGCATGCAAATTGGTAACAAGATAAAAACAACCCGAATCTTTTATTTTGGGATTGCCCAACCCAAATAAGTAGGCCAGTTGTTATGGATCAACAAAATAATTAAAATTAAATGGAAAAATCCCTCAAATTTAAATATTGCAGTTTTGCCTTATCGTTACATAACACTCGTCAAAATCATGATTTATCAAGTTTGGGCTTGCCAAAGCAGAGCGACTTGATTCATCATGATGTGGCGCGACGGCACAAGCTAGTAATGTGCGATTGCTGAAGTAAGAGGTTGGACGCAACTGGGCTACTTCAATTGAATTGAAATCCTAGAGGCAAACAATTGGGATTATCTATGGAATAGATGAATAAGGAGTTATTTTCCTAGTTGAACCAAGAGTTGCATGGGATGCAATTGGAATTGTTCCTACCTAAATAACTAATTTTTAGGTGACTTTCCAAAGCAAGCTCAAAAAGAGGTGAAATATGGATCTCGGCCCACTAGAAAATATAATGATATTTTCTGCATCAATATGGAGGGTTATTAATCCGAGAAAAATAGTGGAAGCTATGTTTGACAATTTAAGTCATTGTTTAACAGAGTACAACGTCACAAACTTTGCATAATTCTTTCTGTGATGAATACCTATGGCATTAAACAAAAAAAATCGTTCATCCCTACGATATGTCCTTAAGAAGGACAATCTATATGAATCAGTTCCCTAAACTGGTATAAAATGATAATTGTTCTCAAATAAAAGAAAAATGTTGAATATTCTAGAGCACAAAATTTCCTTCCACCAACTACCTAAATACACTAGAAGCCTAATGGAAGGAACATTAAAGAATGGTTCTTTGGAAGTGACTTGCCTCATGTTAGCTACCATGAACTCTAAGCTTTGGAAGCAAGATGAGAACATGGAGATGTATGATATGATCTTACATTTAAAAGGAAGCTCTTTTCAAGAGCTGGCTAAACATGAAAGGTTTAAAGTATTGCTCCATTTTGCGTTTTACCTACTCTTGCTTAGCACTCGTCATGATCAAGATGTAATGAAGTTCGAACTTGCCAAAGCAAGGCGATGTGATTCATCAAGATATAACGCGACGACACAAGCTATTAATGTGTGACTGTTGAAGCCATAGGTCAAACGCAACTAAGCCGTTTGAATTGGATTGAAAGCTTAGAATGGGAGTTATCTGAGATAGCTAAAGAATAAATATTTATTCACCCAATTGTACCAATAATTGCATTGGATGCAATTGGAAACTTTGTTCAAAAACAATTTACTCAATATGATTGAGAACCGCTGAACAAAGCGACAATAAGGGCAAAGGCAAATGCATGTTTAAGATTAATAGCAAGGTTAAGAGCAAAAGGTTTGCGCAGACCCCAAGGGTATTAAGCAAACTTGTTGCTAAAGCCAAGGAAGTTGCTTAAATCCCAAAAGGTAGTAGAGTGGAAGAGGAAATGCCCAAAGTACTTAAAATGATATAATGAAGGAATTATGAATTCCACTTTAGGTATTTTTATTATAGAAGTCAATGTGTCTATCTCATCATCATGGGTATATGATACTAGATGAGATCTCACATGTATAGAAATATGGAGGCTCTCAAGAGATGTAGACAACTAGATAAAGGAAGATATAAACCTACACGTGGAGCAATGAAGCAAGGGTTTCTGAATTAACCATAGGAAATTATCTCTACCTTCTGAAATTATTCATGAATTAGAAAAGTGCGATTATGTCCTTTCTATGAGAAGGAAAATTTTCTCAGTTTCTTGTTTGACAAGAATTGTTCTCTCGTTACAATAAGGGACAAATGTTGTTCTATTTATTTTGGTGATATGCATTATTGCAATGCAATTTTTTCAAATGGATAAGTGTATCCGTCATCTTGATAACTCCATCTATAACATTAATACCAAGAGGTTTGCATATAATGATACGAACCTCACTTAACTTTTGCATTATCGCTTAGGCCACATAAATAGAAACACATTCCTAGATTCTATATGGATGGAACTCTGGACTCATTTGATTATTGAATCATATGAGATATGTGAGACTTGTTTAAGGGGGGAATATGTGATCTTTTGGAACTCATACATATTGATGTATGTAAACCACTAAGCACAAGTGTGATAGCACCTTTTAGGGGCTATATATTAATGCCATTTCCACTTTATTTTGAGATATTTGAGTACACTTGTAGAGAATATGATGCGTTTTGTCACTTGATGCTTCATATGCGCTTTATTATTAGTCCGGATGTTTCAATGCATATTTCGTTGTTATCTGTCAAATATGATCGCTTGTTATGTTTATTTTTGTTTTGTTGGCACGAACGGATGCTAATTGGTATGATTGGGATGACACATACATTGAGAGCTTGTGGGGTGCTGATGATGAATCTATTGAAACACTTGTGATTGTTGCTATTGAGGATTTGGAAATCAGCAAGTGTGGGGGTGTGAGTGAACTGAATGTGTTGATTGACGAGCATGAAGCACCAAAGATGTACTATTGGGATGACTTTATGGCCATAGATTCATTGGAGCCCATTAGCATTTCATGGAAGCTGATTAAGAAGAGAAATTGCAAGATGAAAGGGGTTAGCTTCCATAACTCGCCACCATCCGCACAACACAGGGGTGCACTTGAAGTTCTGGAGAAAGATGGTGGAAGAAGAAGAAGTGGAGGGATAAAACATCCTCCATGTTCCTTTTCGATTGAGGTAACCGGGTCGGGCTGTCGACCTTAAATTACAAGTGCTTCTTGGGAGGCAACCCAATGTAGGGTAGAATGTTATTTGTTTTCTATTTCTTTTAGTTCTCCGTACCTGATGTTGAGAGGTGTGAGAGAGAGGGACTGATGAGTTGTTTAGTTTTGCAGGTAATGTTACGAAGAATCTACCCCACTTTGCCATGACACATTTGACCCAGCCGGAGACTCTTAAGGGAGTTGGGTATTTTTCGTGCATTTTTGCAAGATGGGGCAATCAACCCCGGTGTGCGAGGCACACGTGACCTTAGGGGAGTTACATTGTAGCATGGCGTAGCTGGGGGATGGCTCAGGTGAGCTTCATCAGCGGGAAACTGTCAACGGTCTACAAGACCCCTTCTTTTTGCAGTTTTGCGGACACGGTGCCCATAGGTCCGGGCACCTCAGGTATCTTTTACTCTCTCGGCGTGTACGTTTTGAGCGGTAATTATGGAGATCCACCGCCTACACATTTAAGCGATTATTCTTCTTATTATATCTCTAAATTCGTTGAGGACAACGAAATGCTTAAGTGTGGGGGGGGGGGGTTGTGTATATTTTACTAGCCATGTCTGTATGCATAGCCTCTTACATATAGATTGTGTAGTATTGTGAGTAGTTTGGTTAGTGTGTAGTGTTTAATACATTATTGTATTCTGTTAGTTTTTTTTTTCTTTTTTTTCTGAATTGTTTGCACGTTTATCTTATTCAGTCACCCTACCCAAGTTTTGTTGTTAGTCGAGTTGGCCTGTTGCATGTAGAGTCGGAAAATATTAATATATATATATATAGAAAAGCAGGAAAATCAGATTTTTTTTTTTAGAATAAGGGCAATTGATGAAGCTTGAAACCGAAGTGAGTTCAGTGAAAGAGTATCGGAAAATAGGAAGCGCCGTAAAAGGGAAAAATTTAATTTTTAGTATCTTGCGCACCTGTTTCACGAAAGGATGTCCCGGGTATTCAGGGAATGTGGAATGTAGGCAAGGGAATACCTTTAGTTCCTTTATTGTGCTAGGAAGAGTTAGTCCTAAGAGGGTTGAATAATCTGTTTTCGGTGGAAACTTATGGCCTCTTGTAAATCTGGGGTGGACCTTCGTGTAGAGTCGGTTCCATGTGGTATGCTGATCTAGCCTAAGTGAAGTTAGGGAGTGTACACCACCATCCCTTAAGGCGGTTTCAAGAGCTAACCGAAAAAGCCCACACTTAGTAGCTCTAAATGCACGGTTGAAAATAAAAGAAGAGAATGAAAAAAAAAAAGAATCAAAATCTTCTCTTGGATTAGATACGGTGAACGATCTAACATGCCTCCGTTCACGCGGGAAATTTGGATTCAATCCGATTGGAGAGTCTAAGTAAAATTAAAGTCAAGGCGTATTGTACGGAGTTGTGTCTCCCATCACTGGGACAATTTGAATACTAATGCAATCGCGGCTAAGAGGGTCTGTAAACCTCAAATGACTTGGCGAAGAAAGACTACCTTAGTACTTAGGATGTCTAAACCCTCTGAGCTAAAGGACGTGCCCGAGTCTTGGATTGTTTGAGGTGGATTTTTGGGGACCCCTTGGTGAACTTGTGCGTAGGATCATTTCAACTTCAATTTCTAGCTATTGATTGTGAAATTTCATAAGATTCTTGTGAGAACTTGACGATTTTGGTTGTCGATAGCGAGATTGCCCAAACTCTAAAGAAAAAGAAAAATATCTTTTTGTTGTTTCAATTTTTGCATTGTGAAATAATCAAGTTTCATTGTATAGAGCATGTAGATTGCATAGTCGCGTGTGTGTGTTGTTTGTGTCACATGGCTAGTAAAGTTGTATGCAAGTCGATGGATTGAAGATCATAGTGTGAGGATTTTGAATCAAGTGTTGCTCGGGACGAGCAAGAAGGTAGTGTGGGGGAATTTGATATCACCTTTTAGGGGCTATATATTAATGTCATTTCCACATTATTTTGATATATTTGAGTACACTTTTAGAGAATATGATGCGCTTTGCACTTGATGCTTCATATGCGCTTTATTGTTAGTCCAGACGTTTCTATGCATATTTCGTTGTTATCTGTCAAATATGATCGCTTGGTATATTTTTTCATGTTGTCATGATAGGAACGGATGCTAATCGGTTGATAGAAGGCATGGAACGAACTTTGGAAACAATAGAAGCACAAGTGGAACGAAGAGAAGCAAAGTTGGGGAAGCTAGGATGACCAGTTTGCAGTAATATGATGATATCTTTAGTTATATAATGAATTTGAGAGTGAGACCGGAGATCGGACGAAGAAGTTATGGCCTGGAGAAGTCAGAGAACAAATTCAGGAGCAGCATTTCGGCCCGAAATGGGGACAGTTTCGGCTCGAAATGCCTATTTCATTTCGACCCGAAATGAAAACTTCCAACTGCTTTGCTTTTTGAAAAACATTTCGGCCCGATATGCCTGACACCAAAGTCCGATTTTTGGGGCAAAAACGCAAATTTTCAAGTCTTGTGACGATTCTTTACTCAAGAACAACCTAGGAGGAATTCTCAGTCATTCACGCATATGGTGGCAAGAGACGACGGATTGGAGCTAAGAAGATCAATTAGGATCATCCCCAAACTTGAGATTTCCCCGTTTGAATTCTTTCTCTTCTCTTTTAATCTTTGTTATGGAGAAAATTTGTTTTGCTATTTGTATTACGAATAGCTAGACTTTTCCTAGGCTTTTCTAGAGAGCCTAGGGTTATTTAGACGGTTGATTTACCCGGATTTTAGACTTGTTTTCAAGCTTTGTGGTTGTGATTTATTAAATTGATTTTAGTTTCATGATCTTGTTGATGAATCTAGTCTATTGACACGACTAGTTTAGGATTTGATATTCATGAAATTAGGTTTTATTCCTAGATTGTAATCTTGCTTAATGTTAATATTTTTTCTAGTTATTGTTCATATGCTATGCTTAATCCTTGGCAAGAATGGAGTAGTTAACCGGACATTTGAATTAGCTAACGAGTGCGTGAGAGCGACTTAGACCTAGTTGTGATGAGATATGAACAACAATCCTTAATCACTGAGACTGAGATGAGAAGTGTGTAGGATTGGCCTTAGTTGGTATATTCGATAGGAGATAGTGAAGTGTTTGTGTGGTGGTGGTCTGAGAGGACATCATTCCGTGCACAGTCATTAGCGTACTAGAACAAACTGGTAGATGTAGGTGGACCGACATGACACCAAGTAAACGTGACGTATAACGACATGAGACCGATAGGAGATTGTCAGTACTATTGTCCGGCTTAACTAGAATAAACTTAACGTGTTACTTAGCTAATCTGGAAATCGTCTATAGGCCTAGGTGATCTAGAGATTGTATAGTTTCTCCATCTTTGTTTAGTAAAAATTAAAACCCTAAAATATTAGTTTAGTTGTTTATTTTATTTCAGTCACCTGTTTGAGGGTGACAACTCTTTACATCAAAATTCTTCCTCCTTGTACCGTACTCTAATCTAATAACTAATTTAATAATCTCAAGCTTGTCCTCGTGGGATCGATAACTCGGGGTTGAAATACTACTCTATATTACTTGAACTGTGCACTTGCGGTAACACGTAATAAATCGTGTCAAAGTGCTAAAGATGGTTTTCAGTACTTCATCATATATTCTGATGGCATTAGAGGAATATGGATTTGTGTATCTTATGAATAAATAAATTTGAATCCTTTAAAATGTTTAAGGAATTCAAGAATGAAGTAGAGAACCAGCTTGGCAAAAGTATTAGGGCTCTACGAATGGATCGTGGAGGAGAGTACTTAAACCAAGGGTTTGACAAGCATCAAAAGAAGTTTGGGATATGATCCCAACTCGCTCCATCTAGAACGAAACCTTGGAATGGCGTGTCTGAGAGGAGAGATCGGACATTGTTGGACACGGTTCGATCATGATGGATCAAACAGAACTTCCAGTTTAGTTTTGGGGGTCATGCTCTATTTACAAAAATTTTGCCCTTAACCTTGTTCCATAAATATCAGTTATGAATAACACCATATAAGATATGGACTAGGAGGTATTCTAGTATGTCATTCATAAGGATTTGGGGTTGTGAAGTTTATGTAAAGTGTTTACGGTTAATAAACTTGGACCCAAATCAGATAAATGTATCTTGTGGGATATCCTAAAGGAAATGAAAGGATATTATTTCTACAATCCAATCGAGAACAAATTGTTTGTTACTTGTGTACGAGATAATCCTTTAGAGACGACTCAATATACACCAAGAGCAGGGGATAAGAACACAGGAAGACTAGGGTTGTGTGTAGGGAGAGAGTAAGGCAATAGTACTGTATGAGAGAGAGACATAATTTTGGCAGAGCTTCCGCGTATCTCAGGTGATTCTCCCTTGTATGGAAGGGTTAACAATCCTATATATAACGGAGAATGTGACCGTTGTAGTGGGTTAATGCGCCCATTAATGGCGGCTTAATTAGCTTAACCACAATGGCACGTTCGTCCGCGTATATAGGGACCGTTACGCACGTTAACCGCGTATGTCGGAACCGTTATGAGGTTGACCGGGTTTATGGAGCTCGTGCCATAAATCTCTCAAAGCAGTTACTAAGGGTCGCGCGCGGGCTTGGTTGTCGCTCGCGCGCGACAGGACTTACTCTAGCCTCCAAACCACTAAGTCCCTACATGTCTCGTGTGGTGGTATGCGAGGGCCCTGTCTCGCAGCCCCCAAGTGGATCAGCGCGGGTGGTGATCCAGTGTGTGTGGAGCACAGCTAGGTGTGCTGGATGATCGCCACGTGGCTAAGATCTGCTTGTCTAGAAAGCACTATCTACATTAGCCCCCTTCCTGCGCGTGAAGACACATAGCCGGATAGGCTTCAATGCGCAGGAACCAGTGCACGCATCGCTGCCATGCACCAATTCAAATACACGCAAAATCAGCCCCCGTGCGTGTCATTATGAACTAGAATCCCTAGAGTCGTGCCGTCTGTTCTTTTAGGGTTTTAGGCGTGACGTCAGCTTGTCCTGTGATTGCACGATTCGACGGTGACGGTTGCGATTCGACTACTGAAAGGACGCGACTCCTCATTGTTCTTGAATAAGTACTCTATGCCCTCCATTGTTACAAAGCATCACTTCTCTCTCTAAAGTGAATGGTACCCGAAAGCCTTCAAGAACAGATTCAAGTAATCAATCATCAGTTCTTCCTTGTCAATCGTCTCCTTCAACTTGCTTCACCAAAACAAGGTTGGCTTTGCTTAATTCCATCAATGTACTCAAATATTCTTTGAACTGTCTTGGATCTGTAAACCCATAGTTATTTGGGATATGTCGTTCATTGATAACTGCAAAAGAGGCCCTTTTCTTAAACCCAGAACCGATCGAATTACCAGATTGTGACGATTTTGAATGTAGAACTTCTGAAATTCTGAGCAATATACAAAAATTCTGAACTTCTAAACCCAGAATTGACCCCGGACTGTTCATCTTCTTTGACAAAACATAATTGCTTCCTGAAATTCAAACTAAAAGTGTGTATATTTCTCCCCCCTTTTTTCTTGATCTTCTGCAGGAATGGCCAAGACAAAAGGATCCAAACCCATTAAAGAGGCCGAAGAAATACCTGATCTTCCCCAAACCTTGTGGCGAAAAGCCCCCTATTTGGGTGTAAAAGATTTCTATCATGCTAGGGTTAAGGTGAAGAATCTACCGGCTCCTGTTTCCTCCGGAGAATTGCGGACATTGACCCCGCCTGTCAATGCAGCCATGCTAGAGTTAATCGACTCCAAGGATGTGATTAGTTTAGGAGTTGAAAATGGGTTTTCCCCCATACTGCAATTTCTACCCAGGTGTTTGTCCAAAAATTAGACTTACGGATGAGTGGATCGACCATGTATTGACCCACCATGCCATCGCATTATGCTGGTATTTATTTCGCAATTTGTGCTATGAAGGGTGCTGCCGTGAAGTTGGATCCGTCCATGCTTCTAAACCTTCTTTCTCGCTATTCACCTGCGACTCATACCTTCCACTTTGCTGAGTTCGAGGCTGCTCCCACTTTGGAGGATGTGCACATGTTGTATGACCTTTCTCCCGTTGGTGAAGTGGATCCTCTGAGCCCTTTGAGGACTGATCCAGAACTTTCCCTATACAAGAAGATGGAGGAATGCTTGTCCGAGGTAAAGAAAATCTCCACTCGTTGGACATCTGCGAAAGTTCTTCCTGACTGGCAGCTTGTTGATACTTCTGCAAAGAACACCTGGGGCAAATGGGTGCAATACTTCTTTCGCGACTATGCGAATAATAGTATCACCAAGAAACTTCTGGACAAGAACCCAAATGCGAAAAATTATGTAAATGGGAAAGGGTACCATCTAACCTTGTGCGGCTTCCTCTGTGCCTGGCTATCAAGGTACCTGATCGATGGTCACCCTCATGATGGGGTTTTTTATCATGTCCTCCCTCTTGCTTTCAAGTTGTCCCTTGGCCAGAGAGTCCCACTTGGGCCTCTGGTCTTGGGCACTTTACATCACAGATTGGACCAATTGGTAGTGGCGATCAAGGACTCTCACGGTCGTCTTGATGTGCTGACTTATGTTAACATCGCATTCCTGACCATGTGGGTTTTTGAGCGATGGTCCTCCTATGCTCCTGCTCCTTCTAGGCCCAACAAGTGGTGTGTCCCAGGTGCGGAGGATGAACTTTCCAGTGGGAGAGCTGCTCGATGGTTTAGAACCAATCCTCCCAAGTGCACCTGGAGCCTGATACGCGATGACCGGAACAAGTTTACAGCTAGGCCCTATGCCACGCGTATTGAGAATGTGCGATGGTTCCCGAAGCTGTATCCCACCAAATCTCTTGCTTTTTCAGAAGAGCTCATTTTCGAAGGTCATGAGCGCTATCCCGAATTCTTCTGCTGGTGTTTAAGGGGTTCTCTCCGTGCTCTTGCTGAGTATGTTCCTAAACTTACTCACAGGTATGAAAGGATCACGGTCGACGTTGATCCAACTCGCGTTTCTCCCCAGTTTGGCTTTGATGCAGTGGCGCCTTCCGTTAGGCCTAGATCAATCGTAAGAGGCAGCTACAAGCGACTGTTGTCGGGCGAGTGCCAAACGATCTTCCGAAGCAACTTGACCTTCGTTCAACCTTCAGGTGACCGTGTAGGTCGCCTCTCCAAAAATTGGGTTGCTTACTGGACTACTCAGCAAGCCAGGTTCGAGACGCAGTCGGCTCCTCAGCCCAGCAGAGCTTCTACAATCAAGAGGAATTCCTTCCCATTCCGTCCTAATTTCAGTTTGGATGATTCTCAGTATGGCTTCTACTCTTTGTTAGATATTGACAATCACTTGTGCCCATCCACCATTCTTGAGGAGAAGATGACCGCTGTTAGGGATGGTGCTTCACATATTATCAAGTACAGCGAAGATTTTGCCAAGGTAAACAATTTCCTCTTTGCGTGCTAAGCTCCATTTTCTTGTATTGAAACTTATTCCCCATTTTCTATTTTAGTGCTATCTGCGGAGGTTCGCATCTGGAGAGCGATCTAAATCGCTGATCAACTCCATCGTCACCGCGAGAAGGCAGGGCGAGAAAATTCTTTTAACAAAGGGAATGGATCCCCAGGTAGAGGCTCGGATTCGCGAGGTAATGGATGCGTTTGCTGACTCGCAGATAGACAATACCCCAGCTCTGTCTCCTCCCAGGAATGCTCCGTCTTCTCCAGCAGATGTTGCCCCGAGGGCCAAAAGAAAAAATCAGAAGGGTATTGCAATCTCCTCTCCTCCTAAGAGTGCTCCAAATTCATCTCCTGCGAAGTCTCTTGCTTCTAAGGACAAAGGCAAAGGTCGCATGCCAAGCAAAGTGAGGAAAGAGCTCACAGTTGAGACTTTTGTTCCTTTTGGTCAGGAGGAAGAGGAGGATGAGAGGAGAGAAGTGAGAGGAAGAGATGATGATGAATAATAAAGAGTCGAAAGCGAAGGAGAAGAAGAAAGAGGTGAGATACAAGAAGAAGATTCGGAAGGTATCTCAAACAAACTTATCTTCTTCGTACTTTAGCTCTTGCAATAGTTGTTGAACAGTTTGTTCTTTTGCAGGCGATGATACAGAAACCATCGGCGGCCTTCTGGCCAAGAAAAAGAAGAAAACCAAGGGTTCTCACTCTGGCATTTCCAGCGAAGCCATCGACGAAGATATCCTTGCTGAGTCTGAAAGAACGGCTGCGGAAGCCGCAGAGAGAAGGAGGAAGCGAGAATAAGATGAGATCGAGCTCATAAAGAGGAGAAGTTTGGAAGAACAGCATGTTGATGACTTGGTGGAGCAAGTTGATGATTTAGATGCGACTGCTTTGGAACAAGCTCAAGAGGACTTTGAGGAAATCGCAGGTGGCAAACAAGGTGAGATTTTTAAGCTTGCTGTGACTTACCAAGAAGTGATTACTGGTGCGTTAAAGCATGGCTTATCAAAAGTTGATATTCGCCGATGGCTAGTAGGCAAGTGTGGTGAACCCTCAGGTAATCATTCAAGCAATGTTTGTAAACCAGGCTTAGTAACCCAATCATCATTGTAACGAGTTTCTCCGCACCCCAGGTCACGCTCACCTTAAAGATGTGCTTAATGAATATACCCTAGTAGGATATGGTGTCGCATATTTAACATATGATGAAGGTGCTGCGATCCCACCTAAGTGTGGGGGTTTCCGCTTTTGATCTATCAAAATAACAAAACAGTGTAATACAAGTTACCTCACTATTTTCCTGTCTTGTATCGCAGGCGATGCTGAAGAGGATGTGCCGGAGCGAAGGAGTCAGCCTCCTACATCTTATGCTCCAGAGCGAAGACCTTACGTTGAGAAGCCTGTCGCAGCTACTGAGTATGCAGGAGAGCCTTTGGAGGATATCCTTGAGGTATCTGATGATATCGAAGCTGACACCGTGCTAAGAGAGGAAGACAGTGATGCTGCAATTGAGGAAATGGAAACAGATGGTGCTGGAGATGAAGTTCATGAAAATGAACAAGTCATGGAAGACACAGCACCGCATGCAAATGTTGATGTCCAAATGAATGCTCCCGAGCCACAAGAGCCCCTCGCAGCCGAAGAAATTCCTGGTCAAGCAACAGCTGCCACGATTGCTGTTCCTTCAACAGAGGTAGAGCTTCTAGAGGTTCCCCAATCATGGAGTTTTTGGAGCTCGCAAGTTGGAGCTGCTGTCGCACCTGTTACGGCCTATACTCTTCCCACCAACTATGATGAGCTCGAGCTCGTAGCTGACAGGCGAGCAATGGAACGAGGACAGACTTTAGCTTTCCCAGCAATGCGCATTCCCTCTTTGCGTGAAATCCTTGAAGGGAATGGTATGTTATCATTCTTCGTATTCTACATCCTTTTTTTAAAGCTTTCACGCTCTAAACTTGAATTGATTTGATCAGGAATGAAGCAAGCTGATGTGGACTGGCTGGTTCAGATGCGCCTCTCATACCCCTGGTCATTCGCGAGATCTCTGGAGATAGATCCATATGACATGAGGCTTTTCTGACTGAAGCCATCTGGATTCTGGAGCAACTATCCGTGGCCACTCCTGCGACCATTTCTCTTCACAGTGCACAGCTGCTTTTCAGCACATGCAAAGGGATTCAAGCTAAAGTTCAAGGCAAGCAAGGCTTCGGGGATCTCCTCAACAGGATCACCAAAATTCTCACAGCTGTGAGTTTGAAGCGCGGCTACCACAACCTCGCATCTGAAATGCGGAAGGTAGAGGAACAAAGGCAAAAGGCTGAAGAAGCTGTCAACCTCTTTCATGCGATGAACACCAAGTATGAACAGCTGAAGCGAGAAGTGGACCAAGCAAGAGATATGTCACTCTCATTTTCTCCAGAGGACCCTTTGATCAAGGATTTTTTTTATAAACAAAAATATTTGCTTAGAACAAAATATTATTGTAATGGTAGTGTTTATCCCCCTTTTTTTATCTGGAACTCTATGTCCCATTTTGCCCTTTTGAGGATTTGCACAAATATCATGATGCGTATCAATTATGACGTCACATAGTGACGTATCTGCCTTGATTTTCGCGCTAATGATTTATTAGATAAGCACGATTTCCTTGGGAAGCCCATCATTATTATGACCTTCCGTCATTAATTAGGGCGTGCCACCGAATCGTCATAGCCTTAGTAGGGTAATTGAATTTTACCTCTTTTGAGACGTAAGTAATTGATTCTTACCCATTTTCCAAGCTTTGCTGACTCAGCTAGGGAACTAAAGAGTCCCCCTAAGGTCTATACAAAACCCTTCCTCTTGCTGCTTGGGTTCTTTATCCCAAAATGTGGCTTGCCATGAGTCCTTACGACTGCTGGCCTCATTGCTTGTCTTTTGTTAAGTCATGGAAATTTCCAGTTGTGAAATCAGAGTTTGTGCCTTGTGCCATAGAAATAGGTTGCAAGATCTTCTTTATAAATCTTATTGTTATTCATGATTTCTTTGAAGAAGATGTAGACAACACCTCATGCTTCTACGAAGATTCTTCTTCGTCTATTATGTTTGCAGGTCGTATCTCCGGCTGCCTCCCGGCGAGGTGCAGTTCCATACTGACCTTTTTACCGACTCGTAATGAATGGAGTGTTTCTCCTCTAGCTTTCTTGAAGGAGAACTATTTGCCTCCATGTTCTTGAATAAGGTGTGACGAGCCATGGCGCCCGTCTCCTTGGACAATAAGCTTTCTGCCCCAGGATCTGTTCTCCACTTGTTCTTCACCGCCGCATCCGCCTGGACATGGGGTTCATCTGGCACATCTCTTGGGCAGAAGACCAGTCAAGAGCCTTGTTCAGACATAGGACCTCGACGATGACGTCGCATAGCTTTTGTTAGCATTTGTAGGCCGATATTTTATGGTAAGAATTTTCTTAGTATAAAACTTTCGCTTGTAAGCTTCTATCTAGATAGATAAGTTGTAAGTCATTTTGACTGTTAATGAAACGTGCTTTAGCTCAGTATGAAATTTCGCTTGTAAGCTGCTATCCCGACAGATAAATTGTAAGTCATTTTGACTGTTAATGAAATGCACTTTAGTATTTGCTGTTCTTGTTTGATACAACAAATTGTAATATCGCATGCGTGTTGGCTATAAAACAAGTTATGTTTCTTTCGCATTTTGCATTTGGATGTTCGCCTGAATAATTCTTTATTTCAAGCTTGATAAACTTTGAATTTGCATAGGGCGTTGCTGCTATAGCTTGATATCTAAACAGATAGGCTTGCAGACCGGTTAAGATCGTGATTAAATATTATTACTATCTGAGCAAATAGGCTTGGCTCGCACAAAGGCGTTTATCATAATTGCTGCTATCTAAGCAGATATGCTTTCAGATAAGTTAAGATCATATATCACGGCTGCTATCTAGGTAGATAGGCTTTTAGATCACTTAAGATCGTTTTTGAACATTGCTGCTATCTCGGAAGATAGGCTTTGGATCGCATAGGATCATACATTATGGCTGCTATCTAGGCAGATAGGCTTTTAGATCACTTAAGATCGCATTTGGACATTGCTGCTATCTCGTCTGATAGGCTTTGGCTCGCATAAGATCGCGTATTATGGCTGCTATCTTGGCAGATAGGCTTTTAGATCACTTAAGATCGCATGTGAACATTGCTGCTATCTCGGCAGATAGGCTTTTGTTGTAAATGAGTAGAGAAGTAAATAGATGACAAGAAACGACTAAGGTAATAAAATTCTTCTCATATGGGAGAATTCTTTTATTAAAAGCACCCTCATATGGGAGAGGCAAGATTACAAGTCCCTCATATGGGAGAGGCAAGATTACAAGTCCCTCATATGGGAGAGGCAAGATTACAAGTCCCTCATATGGGAGAGGCAAAATTACAAGTTCCTCATATGGGAGGAAACAACGCATGAATTTATCAGAGTACTAGACATACATTTCCATAGACATTTGAATCCAATGTATGTAAAGAGAGAGATTAAGGATAATAATTTTTAATCCAGCGCATATTGATCGGGCTTGGGGTTGTGGCAGTCCCATGGAGCCTCTGTATTGTGCAGTAACCACTGTCAAAGACTTCTTTAACTTCGAATGGTCCTTCCCAGTTAGCTGCGAACTTTGGATGGGCTGCCTCCCGCATGCAATGATCTGAGGCGCGCAGGACCAGGTCCCCGACCGCAAAATCTCGATGTTGGACTGTTTTTTTGTATGCCTGAGCGATCCTCTCCTTATACCTCTTGTTGGCCCGCTTAGCTTTCTCTCAATTTTCCTCCAATGAGATCAAGTCGTGGTCACGTTGATTGTCGTATAACGCATGAAAAGCCAATCTCGCAGAGTTGAATTTCACCTCCGCCGGTACAATACCTTCAGATCCATAGCATAGAAGGACGGGGAGACTCCTGTGGGAGTCCTCGGAGAAGTTCGATATGCCCATAATGCTATGTTCAAAGAATCAGACCATTTCTTGTGATCGTCTGCGGCCATCTTGCTCAGAATTCTTAGTAGTGTCTTGTTGGTTGCTTCTGCTTGACCATTCTCTTTCGGATAATAAGGAGCGGAACAGACCTTCCTTATGTTGTACTCTGCTAGTTTTGCGGCTACTTGTCGATTTACAAAGGGCGTGCCATTATCCGAAAGGATTGTGTTGGGGATTCCGAACCTGTATATGATGTTTTCTTAAACGAAATTCACCACTGTGAGCGCGTTAGCTGTCTTGAGCGGTATTGCCTCCACCAACTTAGTAAACAACTCAGTCGCAGTCAGGATGATTTGGTTCCCTGTGAGGCCGGTCGAATAGGGCCAACAAAATCTACAGCCCAAGTGTGGAATGGCTATGGCGTCCCTAATGCGTGTAGGTCTACGGCAGGGGCATGTACGAGGTTGCCCTTAAATTGACATTCCTGGCATCAACTTACTTTGGTGCGACAATCTGCCTCCATTGAGGGCAAAAAATAACCAACTGTGAGGAGCTGTCTGCATAGCTTCGCGCCCCCTTGATGCTCTATTTGGTGATATAGATCCATCACCTCTTGCGCTTCTTTGTTATCTAGGCATCGAAGTAGATTACCCTCATGACCCCTTCGCCAGAGTATGTTTTCCTGTACCACATATCGATCCTCCTTTCTTTTCAGTTTCTCGGCTTCTTTCCTTTGCTCATGCTCGATTCCTTCTGTGAGAAATTCGAAGAGTGGCTTTCTCCAGTCCGTGTCATCATCGGCCAAAGTGATTGTTAGAGAATCCTTGATCAATGCGCAACTTTCACAATTCCCTTGAATTATCGCAGCAGCCGTTGACATGTTCGGCCAATGAATTCCATATCTTTGGGCTTTTCGATAGATCGACACCTCACCTTCTCCACACGTGTGCTGGTGAGTCGTCTCCAATAACGCTTGCCCCTCCTGCTGCGAGACGCATCGCATAAGTATTCCTCTTGGGCCTTTGTAGTAGAGGGCGTTATCATGTATACAGTATCCCTTAGTGGATGCCCACTTCTCTTTGCTCGTCCCCTCAGCAATTGCATGCAATATCGGTTTACTCTGGCATCCATGGACTCATCCTCGCATGCGTTCTCTGTCAATGCCGGTGTCATTCGGACCTCTATCGAGATTCTCGCAGGGCATTTTTCTGTACTCACTCTTTCAATCCGTACTCGCCTAAAGCCTGTTTGACGATTAACTTAGAATCCCCCATAACCGTCAAATTGCTTACTTCCAGTGCCATGGCTGCACGGAGACCTACGATGAGAGCCTCATATTATGCTTCATTATTGGTTACCGGGAAATCAAGTTTCGTGGACATTTGAATGACCTCCCCGTCTGGTCTAGTCAAAACGATTCCAATTCCTCCACCTTTCTTTGTTGACGACCCATCAAAATGAAGCGTCCAGTAAGGTGAGTCGACTGCATAGATCTCGGGTCCTTCCAGTTCCTCCTTGATCATTGGCTCATAGCTGTTATCCGGGAACTGTGCCACAAGATCCGCCACTGCTTGCGATTTGATTGCCAGTGGTCGAACACACGTGATGTCGTATTGGGAAATGGTACCATTTTGCAAATCTTCCTCCGGGAGAGGTGTGAGTCAAGAGATACCGTATGGGGTCGCTCTTTGAGACCACTACAACTTTATGCGAGGCGAAGTAGTGCTTCAACTTTTCTATTACGAAGAATAATGCAAGACAATGGCGTTCAATATCTGTGTACCTTGATTCAGCTGGTTGCACTATGCGAGAAATATAGTAAATCGGCCTTTCTTGCCCTTCATATTCTTGAGCCAAAAGCGCCCCTATAGACTTCTTTGTCGACTTCAGATACAATAGAAGCGGCGATCCAAGCTGCGGTGCGATCATTACCCTGGCGATGTCAGCAGGTCATTTAGCTTCCCGAACGTGACCTCATGTTCCTCTGTCCAATTGTACGCAGAATTCTTCTTGAGAAGATCGCTGAAGCAGAAGGTTATTTCTGCGATTGCTGGGATGAATCTCCGCAGGTAAGATAATTTCCCCAAAAAAGTCTTCAGAGTATTTTGATTGTGTGGCGCCGTCATGCTTGTGATAGCTGATACCTTCGCTGGGTCAGGCTCGATGCCCTGGCGATGTATTACGCATCCCATGAACTTCCCTGAAGTCACTCCGAATGCACACTTCATGGGATTCATCTTTAGCTGGAAACTACTGCATCTTTCAAATACTTTACGCAGGTCCTCCAAATGGTCCGCTTCCTCTTTGGACTTGACAACCAAATCATCAACATAAAACTCCACTTCCTGGTGCATCATGTCGTGGAATAGAGCCATCCTTGCTCGCTGGTAGGTCGCGCCTGCGTTCTTGAGCCCGAACGGCATAACCGTGTAATTAAAGACTCCCACCGGCGTGATGAACGCGGTTTTCTGTGCATCTTCAGGGTCTATTTTGATCTGGTTGTACCCACTGAAACCATCCATGAAGCTGAACATTCGATGACCTGCAGTAGAATCGATGAGCAGATCGATGTTGGGTAACGGAAAATCAACCTTGGGACAGAAGCGGTTGAGATCTCTGAAGTCTACACAAATGCGAAGCTGCCCATTCTTTTTTACCACAGGCACAATGTTGGCCAACCAGGTGGGATGATGATTCGGCTCGATAAACTTGGCAGTCAACAGCTTGACAATTTCTTGCTTAATTTTTACATTTATCTCCGGCCTGAAGCTTCTTGTACTTTGCTTTACTGGTTTAGATCCTGGGATAACATCTAACCTGTGCATAGTGATGCTCGCGTCCAAACCAGGCATTTCATCGTATTCCCAAGCAAACACATCTTTGTACTCAGTCAGCAGTTGCAGCAATCTTGCCTCCTCGTCGATTGTGAGGTCTGCACTCAAAAAGACGGGCCTCTTGTTTTCTTCGCCTGGGCTCAGAAACACTTCCTTCAGCTCTTGCTTCTGGGGCCTCGGCTTATCCTCCATGCATTCAGGTGCTTCTTTCAGCCTTTCCTCTGAAACCTCTGATGTTGGTTTGACATGCTCGATTTGATTGATTTGCTCAGGGATATCCCCATGCTCGGATGGGGGTAACCCCGCGCACCTTCATATGCGGTAGCATTTCTTTCAATTGGAGTAGAAACTTTCTATCTCCTTGCCTGCGAGATTCTGTTTTACCACTCTTTTCAGAGTGTACACGTTCTTTCTTTGATAAGCAACCGGCGGTGCCTCTTCGCGTGTGGACAACTTTTCCTTAGCATCCTCCCTTGTCACCATCACTCCCGATGGTGATTGATCCTTGATGTCTTCCCATTGACGCAAAGGAGTCGGATTCAACGGCCCAGGCGTTTGCTCGTCCGCCATTTCGGTAAACCACACCGCTTCAGTGAGGTGCGCCTCGTTTAGGTTGAAGGGATTTACCAAAGCCGGTATCTCCAGTACTCTGTCGTCCCAGATGGCCTTCATCACCTGGTGAGCTGTTGAGGGAACCGCGTCGAAACGGTGAATCCAAGCTCGCCCTATGATCATGTGATACGTAGTATTCGCATCGATGACGTAGAATTTGGCTGAGCACTTGATCTTCCCTATCTGAACGCCCATACGAATCCATCCTATCGTCATCCTAGAATCACTCCCGAATTCCATCAGCGGGGAGGGGCGTCTGACAATCTTCTTCTCCAGGATTCCTGCCAATTTTAGAGTGTTGAGCGAGACCACGTTGATGGCTGCTCCTCCATCAACAAATGCCCTCTTAAATTCGACATCATTGATCACCGCCGTTACATATAAGGGCTTCTGGTGGCCCGAGTCCGTCTTCTTATCGCTTGCGGAGAAGGTCATAACCTTTTCCGTAGAGCGAGATGCCCTAATAAATTTTCCATTCGAGACCACGATATCATCCTTGAAATCTTCTGCCACCCTTAGAATCGCCTTTGTCATTTCTTTCCGGCATTTCTCCGAAAAGTTCATTTCGTCGAAGAACTTGCTGAACCCGTGCGACCCCTTCATTCGATTGGCACGTTCGTCCTCCGTGTTTATGCTGTAGTCCTCATCATTGTGAATTTCAGCAATGATAGGCAAGCCATCTTTTGCAATCTCTTCAAGATCCATAATCGCAATCATGGCTAATTCTTTGCCTTTCGGCTCTTGCTCCGCGTGGGATGGCAGCGAATTGTTTCGCACGTCTTGTCTCTGATCGCTGACAATCAACTCGCCGTCCTTCATTTTTCGGCTCACCATGTGCCTGAGTTTCTTGCAGTCAGCTGTGGGGTGCATAATTTTCCCGTGGCATTCGCACCACTTCGGGTCCCTCATCATCTCCTTAGAGGGTATCCTTTCAAGTGGAGGCAAGATTCCATCCTTACGCCACTGTTTGCATAAGTCGATCACTTCCTCTATCGAGCATGGCAGAGGCAGCGCATCAGAGTTAGTAACCCTGGGCTGCTTGTGCGGCGAAACTGTATTAACCTCAGCTTTGCGCCCCCTCTTATAGCTAAATCTTCCAATCTTGAAAGTGGTTCCCACTGAGGGTCGTTCAGGGGCATGCTTCTTCTTCTGCCTTTCCACTATAGGCTCTATGTTTTTCGTGCATTCAATCAGCTTTGAAAAGGTAGGAGTCTGTAGGTTGATCAGCATACCTTTGTACTCATCTCGCATGCCTTGTAGACATATCTCCACGAGTCTGCCCTCGAGCACTTCGTCTCTGCACTCCAAGGATTTGGACCTGAATTTCTTGATGAATGTGACTCCATCTTCCTCACGCTTCTGGTACATACGAGAGAGATGAATCATCGTAACCTTCTCTTCCACCTAGAAGAATTTGGTGTTGAACTTCTGAACCATGTCATCCCAAGTTTTAACAGATCCGGCCTCCAACGTTCTATACCATTTGTAGGCCACATTTCCCAAACATTTCGGGAACTCGCGCATCAGCAACTTGGGATCAGCCCCGTATGGTCCCATCACACCGATGAAACGCATGACGTGCTCGTGGGCATTCCCGTTGACATCTTAAAACTTGTCCCACTTAGGAGCCTTATACCCTACGGGGTTAGGCATGAGATAGATCTCACGCGGGATAGGTGGATCGTTGTCGACCTTTGGAATAATGGTGTCTGCGAACGACTGATTGGAAAAGAAGGTCTCTATGCGCCGCTGCAGCGACGTCATACATTCCGGTGCACTTCCCCCAGCAACAGGAGGAAGGGTCGTTGTAGCCGGCGGGGACACATATGCTGCGGTCGGGCTAGGGGTGTAAGTCACGTTGCCCAGCAGTGCCGGTGGAGGAGGCAAGGGGTATTCTGAAGAAAGGTTGGGTGCCACAGTTGGTGGTTGAGGAATATGTGTGGTAAGGGGCGGTATTTGGGTTGTCTGCCCCTGAACAGAGGGTAATTGCACCATTGCTGGTGGGGTTTGCGAATTAGGGTTAGGTGGTGTGGGTACCACTCCAGTCCCCTGGGTGGTAGAGGCTCCCCCTCCCTGAGAGACGGCAGTGCCCGCTGTAGGATTCGGAGCAAGGGATCCCAGGATGGCCATTATATGTTCCATCTGTGCGGATTGAGCCGGAAGGGCCTTTCCCTGATTCTGGATGGTGGCGTTTAGAGCCTCCAACGTCGGAGTCCCACTGGCGGCCGCAGAGGCGTGACGGGGTCTCCTCTCCTGAGGTTGTCTCCGTGGAGGGTGATCTGTTACTGACGTCATCTTCGTGAGACATGGTTGCTTGCAGTGGTAAGATTCACGTCCGGTTCACCAAATGTGTACGAGAGAATCCTTTAGAGGACTCAATATACACCAAGAGCAGGGGATAAGAACACAGGAAGAGTAGGGTTGTGTGTAGGGAGAGAGTAAGGCAATAGTACTGTATGAGAGAGAGACATAATTTTAGCAGAGCTTCCGCGTATCTCAGGTGATTCTCCCTTGTATGGAAGGGTTAACGATCCTATATATAACGGAGAATGTGACCGTTGTAGTGGGTTAATGCGCCCATTAATGGCGGCTTAATTATCTTAACCACAACGGCATGTTCGTCCGCGTATATAGGGACCGTTACGCACGTTAACCGCTTATATCGGAACCATTATGAGGTTGACCGGGTTTATGGAGCTCGTGCCATAAATCTCTCAAAGCAGTCACTAAGGGTCGTGCGCGGGCTTGGTTGTCGCTCGCGCGCGACAGGACTTACTCTAGCCTCCAAACCACTAAGTCCCTACAGGTCCCGTGTTGTGGTATGCGAGGGCCCTGTCTCGCAGCCCCCACGTGGATCAGCGCAGGTGGTGATCCAGTGTGTGTGGAGCAAAGCTAGGTGTGCTGGATGATCGCCACGTGGCTAAGATATGCTTGTCTAGAAAGCACTATCTACATTACTCAAACCACTGTGCTCTAGATAAGAGATTGTCTCTAAAATAATTAGTGGGAGGACAATAGAACTTCAAGGAGTTCAAGGACCACAACATAACATTGATCCTTTGATGGAACATGAGCAGGATCACAAGGTGTTGTGGAGCAACCTACTCAGGTAACACGAGGACCTCGTAGGTCATGTAGGATATGTCAAGGGGTTAGAGAAATATGGATTTATCATAACCTGGTGATGTATTGCTCATGGAGATGAGCCTACAACCTATGAGGTGGCCACGAGTGGACCAGACTCTCAAAATTGGCTTGGAGTCATAAGATGCGAAATGGAATCCATGTATACCAACAAAGTATGGACTTTGAACCACCTGAAAGGGTAGGACCTATGGGGTACAAATGGGTTATAAGGAAACCAACATGGTTGGTAATGGGATTAATTTTAAGGGACGATTGGTGCCTAAAGGTTTCAGCGAGTTCATAGTATAGACTATGATGAAACTTTTTCTCCAGTTGCGATGCTTAAATCCATTCGCGTCTTACTTGCAATTGTAGCTTGCACAATTTGGCATATGGATATAGAAACTTCCTTGATGTGTATGACACACCTAAAGGGTTTTGTCGATCTAGAGTGTGCTCGGAATATGTGTAAGTTGCAACGATCCACTTATGGATTAAATCAAACTTTTGGAGTTGGAATCTTTAATTAATTGATGCAATTAAAGAGCTTGGTTACATCAAGAATGAAGATGAAGCTTGTGTTTACAAAAAGGTTAGTGAGAGCATAGTTATATTTCTAGTCTTGTATGTGGAGACATACTAATCAATAGGAATGATCTCCCTAATCTGCAATCATGTAAAGATTGACTAGGGAATTAATTTTCAATGAAAGGACTTGGGCGAAGCAACCTATAAATTTCTATGGAGATAGATCAAGAAGGCTATTAACCTTAAGTTAAAGTACATATATTGATAAAGGTGTTGAAACGGTTCAACGTGCAAGCATATTGTTTCTTACCTATGTCACATGAAATTGGCCTTAGGAAGGCTAATTGTCCTTCCAATTAGATTGAGAAAGGACCGTATCAATAAGATTCACAGGATACGCCATGCTATATCCTAGGGCCAGACATGTCATATGGTATGACAGAAAGATACCAGTCAAATATGGGTGATGGTCACTGGATAATTATCAAGAATGTCCTTAAGTACTTAAGAAGCACTAAGGATATATTCTTGATATATGGAGGAGAGGAAGAGTTCACTATAAGCGGTTACACTGATGCGAACTTCGAGTCCGACAAAGATGTTTTCAGATAATAATCAAGTTTCGTGTTTTTGCTTTAATGGAAGGGACTGTGAGCTGGAAAGGTTCCAGACAAGATTCAGTTGAGACATTATGACTATGATGAGTGTTTGAATAACGAGAAGGCAAAAACGCAATATTTTGATTGATGGATTTTTCTTTTCAATTTTAAATTGTTTTGTTGATCAATATCAACTGATCTAACTATTTTGAGTTGGGAAAACTCACAAATAAAAAATCCGGTTGTTAAATTATCTTATTATCAATTTTGCATGCATCATCCATACACCAACAAAAAATAATAAGACAATAAAATAAAATACCACAAAATAAAAATAACGTGATATGGATATGAGCTCTAATCTAAGATATTCTCAAGCCAATGAGAATAATTATGAACCCTAAAAATAGCAAGCTCATCTCCATGTGCCTCCATCTCTTGGTCCATGCTCCATAGGTCTTGTGGATTGTCGCCTTCTTGTGGTCCTTCGTTTCTTTAGGCTTCTTTTTCTCCATATCTTGAATATCATCTGTTTTATTTAACTCTAGCGAGCATCTAGAATAAATAAAAATATCTCACAAGTTGATAATAATACCGGTTCGCAGATCGTAAAACCTAATTAACTATTACATTAATTTGATCAGCTCGCAGGCCGTAAAACAAACCACAAATAAACATTCACAACAAACCACAAACTAAGGCCATATCCAATCACCATGCATAAAGCACATAAACAGTTAAAATCCCATTTTAACGCGCTTGGTCAATTTTAATTGATTTTAAGATCACTATGGTCAAAACGGTACAAGAGGGCCCACCAAACTAGTGGCCGAACCCCTTGGAGCCGCCCAGGTCGAGCCTAGGACGGTCGGCCCAACCCATGGGGTCGGCTGAACAGCCTAGGCCTTCGGGCTCATTGCCTTGGGAGGCAAGGAAGCATAGGGGCGGTCCCTTTGGGGGCCAATCCTTATGGTAGTTGTTTTCAAAATGTATCCAAATTGAAAACCCCTTTCCATTGGTGCCCAAACCCTAGATCTATGATCCTAAAATTTCTCAAACTCACTAGTTCCTACATCGCATGTAAAATTAGTTCTTGTTTGGTTGAATCACATTCAACTTGCATCTAATATGCTTAATTTGTTTGTTTTACGCGATAATCAAGCAACTAAAGTGCAAAAGACATGAATCGTAACACATAAACTACATTATGCTCTATGACCTGTGGCTCTTATACCACTGTAGGGTTTTGATCATGGATACGCAGTGGAATAAAAAATAAATAATCCGATCAAGACCCTCCAAGGATCACAAGAAGAGACTACATAACGATAGTAAGGGATTAGTGCCAAAATACCTTTAGGATCTCCTCTGATGACTTCTCACGTGAAATGGTGTTCACGTCTCTATGGCTAGTCCACTCCTAGGATTTGAATCTGGATCCTTCAAACCTTTTGTGCTATCTAGGATTGAAGGAAGAAGAGGAAGAAGATCAAAATCACGCAAAATGAGACAGAGGAAGGCGTGGCCCTTCTGACACGATTTCTTACGTGTTACCGCAAATGCACGGTTCAAGTAATATAGGGCTGGTATTTCAACCCCTAGTTATCGATCCCACGAGGACAGTGTTACTGCTTAATAAGAAACTGGGTTTAAAGAGTGAAAACGTAAAAAGTAAAAGGAGGAATTGTGAGCAAATTTTGATCTATACTAAGTACTGAAAGTAAAAAAACAGAATTAAACAGTGTTTTGGTAATTTTCTGGTAATAAAATCTGACTGTAAAAACTAGGGTTTTGGGTGCCTAGATTCCTGGATCCCCTTGGGTTACTATTCATCTTTTCAGTTTTTCCGATTCAGAAACACAAAACAGTTTTGTTTATGCCAGCATACCAATGTTGCAATCCCCTCTCGGTCTCATACACCTGTCACTCCCTTGTAGATTTTAGATCCCCTCGGTTCACCTAGATCTGCAGGTTTGTTCTAAGTCTGCTAGGGTTACAGGCTCTCCTCTCAGTCTCCCCATAAACGTCTAGCAGTTGGTCTAATGCTTCTCGGCTAGCCCCCTGATTCTCTTCACCTCTCAGTCCATCAAGGCAGGAAACTAAATTCAGTCTTCTCTTCCTAACTCTCACTGGCCACTCTCGCGCACCAGATCCTGTATGTAGCAATCCAGGTTCATGACTCCGTTCATGCATAAACAGTAAAAACGAAAGTCAGAATAATAAACAAAACCTCTAATGTATTAAGACTTAACCAGTCATGAATCTGCAATCAAAATATGAAGTAATGAAATCATAAACCCTAGGTTCACCGAGAACCTAGGTAAAAAGTTTAACTAATGAAAACTAACATAAAGAAGAGAAGAGAATCAAACAGGTGACGAAAATCTGGTGATTCCCAGGACTGCCGATGCTCCTGCTTCTGCTTTGCTGTGTCTAAATCTGATTATGTGTATTCTGTGTGTGTCTGGCGCTGCTGGGCAGAGCTGCCTTATATACTGCTGAAGTTTTCATAATCCTGTGCTGAAATTCCGTTTCTGTCCTCAATTATGGCAGCCTTTGACTTTTCTGACGAAGTTTGACTTTTTCCACCGCCTCGGAAAATTCTGGAAATCTTGACCTGCGTTTGAACGCAGAACGGCTGCGTTTGAACGCACATTCTGAGAGTTGACTTTTTGACTTTGACTTTCGTTGAATTTTTGCTCCTGCATTTGAACGCACATGTGCGTTTGAACACACATGCCTTGGTCTTCTGGTTGATTACTAGCTGATTTTTGGGCGTTCTGAAGTTTGAAGTTTCCTGTGTCTGAACGCATGATGTGCGTTTGAACGCACAACACTTAGTCATTTTCTGGCCAGTTTTCCCTGTCTTCTGCAGCTGCACTGTGGTGTGCGGTCTAAACGCACATACTTAGTCATTTTTCTGCACTTTCTGCGTTTAGACAACTTTCTGCACTTTCTGTGTTTAGCCAATTTTTGCCCTTTTTCTCCCTCCGGGACTCAGTTTTTGCGTTTGGCCACCAATCTAGTGTTCATACATAAGGTTTTTTGGACTTCAGGGCTGCGTCTGAACGCACATCACCTCCAACTTTAAAACGCCGTAACTTCTTTGTCCGATCTCCGAATTAGCTCCGTGACCTATCGTTGGAAAGCTCTTGAAGTCTACTTTCATTTGCCGCTGGTCTCACTCCGAAGTTCATTGTAAAAATAATGTTATTATCAAAATAGTAGAGACTGGTTTTTCTAGCTTCTCCAACTTTGTGTCTCTTCACTCTTCTTGAGCGTTTCTTTGCTTCCAAAGATCGTTCCATGCCTCAAATCAACGGCTAAGAATCCGTTCATGTCAAAACAACACGAACAACTATACCAAGCGATTATATATGTCATTTAATATCTATTTATGCATGAAAATGCCCGGATTTCACAAATAAGCTCAAACTCATCTTTTTCATACTACGGAGGCTTTGTCGGCTAAAATGTTCTCAAACTTATGGAAACTCAACTTATTACATTCTAATATAAGCTCACAGATAACTCATAAATGAGAGTTATCACCTTCCTTGGTGGCCGACGGGTGAGGGGGCGGAAAAGGGGTTTCGGCCCTCTTTGTTGCTCTCTCTCTCCATGCTTCTCTCTCCCACTCAATATGTTATGAGCAATTTTTATATGGGAAAGAAACTAGGAGTGCCTTTATATAGTCCAACAACTCCTTGTTGGCTGCATAAAACCCCTATCCTGATCCTACTCATGTACGGATTAGTCCATCTTGCGAATTAGTCCTACTAACATGTTACTAACATGGAGCGGCCTCTAGCAAGACATGCATGCTACCCAACTAATAGAAATAGTCATCCGACTTACTATGTGCAAGTATTGTCTCATCCCTTTGTCTCTATATTCGAATTAGAAACGAGACATACAAGTCACACTCGTATATCAAATCCATTGTTTCTCGATCCTGGGAATAGTCTCATTCAAGCAGATAATATCAATATCCCATATTGATTTATCTGAGTCTGGCTAGACATTCTATGAGCAGCATCCCTCGAGTGGCCGTGGATATCTACTCCCGTTATGTGGGAGGGACAAATCCTATCTACGTCACTACCATCTCTAAGCTTGTTTCTTTATTGTATCCGACGAATGCCTTTATTAATACCCAGTTACGGTGTAGCGTTTGACGATGTCAAAATACAATAATACACAACTAGAGGATCTAGACACTTCAAGTCTAAGGATGAAAATGCCGTTGCCACTATGAGAAGCACTTGTGACTTTACATAACTTGTATGTAGCCTTCTCGCTATGGGTCAATCCAGTATGCTATTACTCCTAATGCATACCACTGTTTTGGATAGTGATATCTCCATATCAATCCAACCCAATACTAGTCTATAGTTGATCTTCCTGTTAATCAATATAATCGACTAGGGATATTTAAGATAAAAAAACATATTTCAATCTAAGGACTTCATTATATTAAATATTTTCATAAATAGTACAACGAATATTCTAGCCAAAAGTAATGTTCATACTAAACAATATTGCCTCTAGGGCATCTATTCCAACATCGTGTCCAATCCGGATATGGAGACAAAGGGATAATACAATACGATAACATTGGTCACAAGGTTTGTCGGATTACTGACTATTTATATTAGTTGGGTTGCATAGATGTGTTGCTAGACACCGCTTTGTGTTAGTAATTGTTACTAACAACTAAGTAGAAACCTATGGGGTCACACGTCCTATGGATTAAACTAGACTTGGGAATTAATTAATATGATTAATTAAATTTAAGGATCAATACACAACCACTTGAAAACTTAGTAGGACTAATTTGCAAGGTGGACTAAATCATGTAAGGACATTATTAGTATTGGGGCAATTATGTAGTTAACAAGTAGCTGTTAGAATATATAAAGGAACTTCTAGCTTATTTTCTCATAAGTTTCATAATTGTTATCACACAAGAGAGAGAGAGAGAGAGAGAGAGAGAGAGAGAGAGATAGATAAGTATTGATAGAGACAAGACAAGGAGGCGACTCCCCTGCCCTCCTCTTGCCGTCGGCCTCACGGAGGCGTGCAACCCCCTTTTTTGCTCCGGTTTGCGTGATCTTCCTCTTCCTCCTTCCATCCATTGCTAGCACAAACGATTGGAAGGATTCTACACTTGATCCTATGTGTTGACTTCCACAAAGACGTGGACACTATTTCACGTGAAGTCATCAAAGGAGACAAACAATGTGCTTGATACTTCGATCCTTTACCATCGTTATGATGTTTAGTCCTATGATCCTTGGAAGGTCCTGAACAAAATTGTTTATTGTCTATTCCGCTGCGTAATCTGTATCAAAACCCTACAGGGTTCATATGATTTTAGGGTTTGGATGATTTTTGGGTTTAGGGTTCATATGATTTTTGGGTTTGGATGATTTTAGGGTTTAGGGTTCATATGATATTAGGGTTTGGATGATTTTAGGGTTTAGGGTTCATAATATTTTAGGGCTTGAATGATTTTAGGGTTCATATGATTTCAGGGTTTAGGGTTCATATGATGATTTTAGGGTTTATGGTTCATATGATTTTAGGGTTTAGGGTTCATATGATGATTTTAGGTTCTAGGGTTCATATGATTTTAGAGTTTGGATGATTTTAGGGTTTAGTCAGGGGAGAATGTTTTTTACTTTTGTCATAGAAAGTAAAAAGGTGTTTCCCTCACCATACACCACCATCTGCTTTTGAGTAAAGAAATTTTCTTTTACTTTTGTCAGAGAAGACAGGAACGACAAGGCGCGGACACTGGAACGAGTGACTCCCTCGTCTGGTTCTTTCAACAGATACGAGCACTTAGAGCACTCACTCGTTCCAGTTTGGTGAACGTTCTTTTCATTCTTTACTTGTGTCAGAGAAGACAGAGACGAGCTGGACTGCCAGAATGGCACGAGTGATTAACTCGTCTGGTATATCCAACTGAGACGAGCACACGCTCGTCCCTGTCTTGGATTTAGTCATGATACTTAGTGTACAAATCTAGGGTTTAGTTAAGATGATGAATGATTTAGGGACTCACGTTTACTTATCTCAGGGGGGATAATATCACTGAATAACACTTTTAAGGGCCATAGTAATCATACTTGGTTGGTTCTAGTGTTTAGTGTCTACAATTTTAGGGTTTATGTTTGATGATCTAGAGTTTAGGGGATCACACGACTTAGGGTTTAGGGTTAGGATTTATGTGTGTTGTTGGTTTATTGATCTGAGGGGGTTAACATGATTGAATAACACATTTAGTGGCCATAGTAATGATACTTAGTTGGTTCTAGGGTTTAGTGTCTACCATTGTAGGGTTTAGGTTGGATGATATATGGTTTATGGTGTAAGGTTTAGGATTTACATGATTAAGAGATGATGATTATATGATTTTAAGTTTATAGTTTAGATTACATGATTATATGGTTTAGTAATTACAATTAACATTTTTAACAATATTTAATGCCATTTTTTTTTATGACAAGAGGATTTCAGGGTTTAGGGTTTAGGGTTAGGGTATGCTCATCTCTGTATGTGTGCTGATTGTTTGTGTTGTGACTCAGACGCGTAGACTCATCGTAGAAGACTGAGACAAGTAATATGGTTGTATTTTTCTTCTCCAAAAAGACAGATACGAGTATCTTACTTGGACCAGTCTAGCACATGCACAACTAGGAAGAGCAAGACCTGCCAGACTGGGACGAGTGATGTACTTACAGACGAGTGCATAACTCAGAGAGAATTTCATAGACATGCATTTATCCAATTCCCCCGAATGGTGGGGGATAGATGGTGGACGGGTAAAAAACTGTAAATAAGTCTTTAAATCGACTGATGAATTGCGCTTTGCTATCTAACCAGCAAGACTTTAAGTTAGAGTGGGGTCCTTTTTTATTGTGATTACCAAAAAATAATCATTTACAAAATTAATTCCATCCTTATTAAAAAGAAAATAAATTGATTACCCTCCCATCACCATCTTTTAGTGCTTTCTCTCTCCGCTCTCTCTGTGAAACCAACCCAGATACTCTCTCTCCTCCTCCATGGCGTCCTCCTCCACAACTGCTCCAACATCTTCATCATCTCCGTCCATTGGTGCCTCCGGATCAGTCGCTACCGCTGTTGATCGCATTTCGGTAGCCACCATTACCCTTCCTGGAGCAGGGACTGTCGGCATCCTCGACCGCCCGATTCCCACCATTCTTGCTGGGAATGATGAGGTTATATTTTGTTTTCCAGTTTGATTTTTGATTTTTAGTTTCATTTTGATTTTGGTTTGTACTTGTAGTTCATTCAATTTTGTTTTCGGATGAGAGCTGGGACAAACTTAGATCTAGGTTGTTTTGGGTTGAGAAGAACTAGATCTTGGACTGAGACGGACCTTATCTCTAGGTTTGATAGAAGTCAAACGAGTGTACAACACCTGCCAGACAATGAAATTTTTCCGAGACGAACTAGTCCAGACAAGCTCGTCTGGACTAGTTCGTCTCGGAAAATGGCCTCCAGTTCGTCTGGATAAAATTCCCAGTTCGTCGGGTTTTTCCCGATTCGTCTCGGTTTTTCCCACATCGTATGGGTTTTTCCCATTTCGTCTGGGTTTTGCAGAAGTACTGAACACTTGGAAAATTTCTTTAGTACTCAACACTTAGAAAATTTTCGGAGTACTCAACACTTGAATTTTTTGTTGATAACTTCATTGACACTTTAAAATAAACTTGAACAATAATGAACTAACACTATAATTAACCCCCACTTTAACAGACATGTCACTTAGATTATAAATAAATAATAGATACTTAGTAACAAAGTAGTTTATAACCCTAATAACAGACAAACACTTAGACATAATCTAATTGTCAGTTACTTATAAATTGTACTAATTTTTCTTTTATATCCTAGGTGCAGTTACTTACGATTTCGGACTTGGGCCGATATTTGGGAGGAGATGTACCACTTATGTCAAACCCCCCCCCCCCCATCTTAATAAACCAAACTTTTGTTACGTATTACACCCAAAATGTTTATTTACTAGAAAATGACCCGTGCCCGTAGGGCACTCACAATAGATATCATTTGACTTATTAAATTTATTCTTGAGATGATAAATGAATTCGAATCTATTTAATTTCGTGTCATTAGATAATTAAATATTACATCCAAAATTTAATGAGATTTTCTCAAAAAGAAAATAATAATGAGATGTGATAGAGATTTTTTGAAATAGAGATCATATCTCATATCAGATTTATTTTAACTAACTTGATTTTTTTAACTTGTCTAAGAAAGAGAAATGATTAATCAAATCAACACACCAAAATGTCTCAAGACATTTTTAGAGAATGGATGGTTAGGATCTTGTCATTGATATTTTTAGAGGGAAACACCTAGCTGATTTATTATATAGATATGGGCATACATAAATTCTCGTCAACTAGATCAGTGCTACCAACATATTACATACATTATAAGCACGATTATATACTGCACAAAAACAGTCTGGCATTACATTACACTTAGGATATACGAAATGTAGCTACACACTGTATGATTTCCAGTGTATTAACAACTAAAATATACAAGGCCAAAAGGGGACTCCCAAAATGATGTGTTCCCTATCGTGACAGTGGACGCTACATCCCTATTGCACCTGTAAACCAAAAAAAAAAACTGAATGGGTGTGAGAACTTCAACACTCAGCAAATAAACTAGAGTACATATCTAGTAACTAATACAAGCAATAAAGCTAATAGTTCCCTTGCTGGAAACTACTTCAAACGAGAACAAATCTACCATAAACACTGAATTATACTAAAGTGGAACCACTCATCACTTTAGGTAATTCAGCCAATTTCCACGCTTAAGGCGGAAACACACATCGCCAGCAATCCAAAACTAGGCTTTAAAGCCAAAGAAAACAGACACGCGCACTTACACCAACAATTCCTCACAACAAAACAAAATCTATGGGCAAGTTCAATAAATATCCAACTGGGCAAGCAAAACTTGATCACTGCATAACTATCCTTAATAACACCTTATACATGTTGAAGAAGTTAAGGCACTAGCTAACCTTAACTTACATTTACCTGTGGTAATACTATGCATACCCAATACCCACCTCAGTCGTAGAACGTTGAATTCCGATGCCCTCTATTCCGTAAGTGTTCTTGCTTTGTCCGTAACTTGACCTGAATGTAACAGTACACAAAAATACGTAGACTTGTCTCAATAAAGCACAAACTTGAACCCTCCCTGGACTTGGGGTCAGGTTCAGAGCAGGGGATACAAAACATAGGAAACGACATGAATATAACCCAGAAAGACAAGATAATAGAAAACATCTTGTACGTCATGATTTTATTTTTGTTTTGTTTGGAATATCGGGATGAAATTTGTATGAACTAACTATACATATGAACCTAAGTTCCCACAATATTTCATAAAAATTGAACATCAATTAGCAGGTTAAACAAATAGAAATTCAGCCCAGTAATGGAGGAGCACTAGATGTTAAAATCACATAGAACTATACTTCCCCCCAATCCAACTCATGGGTACAAGAACTCTAAATCCTGAAATTTCCTACCTACATAATGAAGAAACTGAGGAACTCACTGAGAAGTACAAGGACTTCTCTGAATAATTCATCAGAAACATGAATTCTTCTCTTTACGTTGTCAAACTCATGTAAGCGAGGAAGAGCTTTGTACTCATATTCAAAATTCAAGGAAAGAGTAACTCACAGTTATTAACTTACACTCAATATATTAAAAACAACTTAAAATCCCTGAAGCTTACTTTCTAATCACCCAATTTGAGAAAGGGTTACAGAGTGAAAACATGGCAAAAAATTAAAATTATGAGGTTCTTACCCGAAGAAATATCCAACACAACCAATTCTTTGTGCACAGGTTGTGTTTCCCCTTCTATTAGCTCACTGAGCTTTCAAATTTCAGAGAATTCAGAGAAAGCTTTGAGTTGTATGTGCGTGGGTGTGTGTCTAAACCTAAAACACGCTGAAGAAGATTTATCGACCACCTAATTCACAAGGTACACCTTTTAAATTACAACCCCCTCCCCTAAAACTTATAGTTTTTGTCAAATTAGACCCTTAGTAATAAATAAATAGATATATATATATATACATATATTATTGTTATACTATTTCCACTTAAAGAAGATATTACAACTTCCGTTGTGCCAGGAACCGATTGAAATAGGGAACATCACTACGAGGTTACACCTAAAATACTATCACCAGAGTTTGAAGTACATCTGTCCGGTCGCTCAGTCACTGATCGAGCAGAGGCTCGGTTGAAGTTCATGTTGGACCTTGATTGTGGCCCGATTAACTTTCCCGGCCAGGTAGTTAAACTTGTTATGCATGCGAAGATGAATGAAGACGAAAAAGACACTGAGATGTGGTTCTAGATAAACGTCATTCCTATTCTGTTTGGACTGTAGGAGTTTTGTTTGGTTTCGAGTTTGAGTCTTGGGAAAACTGATGGGCTAGCTCAAAAAATTACTAATTATAGTTGGGCTGCTAAGTACCTACCATACCACAAGATGGGTAATAACATTAAAATCAGTATGGTTGAAGAGGTACTTAAAAAATTTAATAAAGAAATCGAATTGAGCCCTGAGAAGCTGCTAGATTGTGCCAAATTCATGATGGTTTGCCTAATGGGGAGAATGGTGTACAGGAGAAGCCATAAGTTGGACTTATGCATGGATCCATTCGGGTTGTTCTTGGATCTTGAGTGGGCTAACGGATTCGGATGGGGGAATTTCCTTTGGAAAGATTCCCTTGATAGGGTGAAGCAGAAGGCTTGGGAAATGACATTGGATTCTGAACGTCGCATGTATAACATGACTTGCTTCCCGCACTTCTATCTAAAATGGATTTGCGAGGCCATACCGGAACTCGGTGACTACTTGGGGAAGAAGAAGCAAGGTCCACATGTGGAGAAATTGTATGGTTTTGATCATAAATACGCAGATCAAGACCCTCCAAGGATCACAGGAAAAGAAATCATGACGATGGTAAAGGATTCGTGTTATGTACCTTGTAGGTCTCCTTTGATGACTTCTAACGCGAAAACTATCACGTCTCTATGGTTGATCCATGCCTAGGATTGAGATCTAGATCTTCCAAACACCTTGTGCTAGCTAGGAAGAATGGAAGAGGATGAATAAATCACGCAACAGAGCACCAAATAGAGGGGCGGCCCTCTCTTCTTGGCTGACGGGTAGGGCGGACGGCAAGGGGGTTTGATCCTCCTTGTTATCTTTCTCTCTACTTCCTTCTCTCTTAATCAATGTATGTTATGAGCATTAGTTGTAGGGAAGGAAGCTAGGAGCATCCTTTATATAGTCCAACAACTCCTTGTTACTACATAAAGGCCCTCTCCTAATCCTACTCAAGTTCGGATTAGTCCAACTTGCATATTAGTCCTACTAAGCTAGCAAGTTTTTGTGATTTGATCATTCTAATTAATTAATCATATTAATTAATTCCCAAGTCTAGTTCAATCCCATATGGCGTGTGACGCCATAGGTTTCTATTTAGTTGGTAGTAACTATTTAATAATATGGAGCAGCGTCGACATCCATTCTAGTCAACCAATAGAAATATTCATCATGACAAACCTTGTTCAAGTATTATCTCATCCCTTTGTCTCAATATCCGGATTAGACACAAGACATACAAGTCACACTCGTATATCCAATCCATAGTTCCTCGATCCTAGGAATAGCCTTATTTGTGCAAATAACATCAATATCCTATATTGATTTATTTGAGTCTGGCCAGACATTCTATAAGCACTATCCCTCGAGTGGCCTAGGATATTTGCTCCCATAATGTGGGGGATAAATTCTATCTACATCACTACGATATATAAGCTTGCTTCCTATTGTATCTGATGCGCGCCTTTATGACTACCCAGTCACGGTGTAGCGTTTGACGCTACCAAAACACAATATTCCACAACTAGAAGATCTAGTGACTTCAAGTCTAAGGTTGACAATACCGTTGTCACCACGAGAAGCACTTGTGACTTTACATAACTTGTATGTAGCCTTCTCGGAGATGGGTCAATCCAGTATGTCATTACTCCTATTGCATACCTATGTGCTGGATCATGATATCTCCATATCAATCCAACCCCATACTAGTCTATAGATGATTGTCCCATTTAATCATTATAATGGACTAGAGATACTTAAGATAAACAACACAATTGTAAATCGAAGGACTTCATCATATTAAATATCCAATAAATAATACAATAAATGTTCTAGCCAATTTATTGGTCATACTAAATTAGATTGCCTCTAGGGAACCTATTCCAATAGTCTCCCACTTGCACTAGAGCCAATCTGATGCATCTCGTATGCGAATGCTCCTATTGTGCCCTTCATGCTTGCGCTGAACAAGCGACTTTGCAAGTGGATCTGATAGATTCTCATCTGTAGGAATCTTACATATCCCAACGTCTCCTCTTTCGATAATATCTCGAATAAGATGGAACTTTCTGAGTACGTGCTTGGATTTTTGGTGCGACCTGGGTTCCTTTGATTCCGCGATCGCTCCAGTGTTGTTAAAATACAACTCTATTGGATTCGCAATGCTAGGAACCACACCAAGCTCAGTAACGAACTTCCTAATCCAAACAGCCTCCTTTTCTGCGCCATTCGCAACAATGTACTCAGCCTCTGTTGTAGAATCAGCCACCGTCTCTTGCTTGGAACTCTTCCAGCTCACCGCTGCTCCATTAAGGCATAATACAAACCCCGAATGTGATCTGAAATCATCTATGTCGGTCTGGAAGCTTGCATCCATGTAACCCCTTACACGCAACTCCTCTTCATCTCCAAATATCAAGAAAACATCCTTAGTTCTTCTCAAATACTTTAGGATGTTCTTGACTGCAATCCAGAAAATCTCACCTGGATTGGACTGATATATGCTTGTCATACTCAATGCATATGACACATCTGGTCTATTACATAACATGGCGTACATGATGGATCCTATGGCCGAGGCATAGGGAACCCTACTCATGCATTCCTTATCAATCTCATTGGAAGGACAACCACTCTTCGAAAGAGTGATTCCATGCGACATGGGCAAGAATCCCTTCTTGGAATCTTGCATGCTGAACCGTTTCAACACCTTGTCTATATATGTACTCTGACTCAGTCCGAGCAGCCTTTTAGATCTATCTCTATGGATCTTTATACTAAGTATGTATGTTGCTTCACCTAAGTCTTTCATTGAGAAACACTTCCCTAGACAATCTTTAATAGATTGCAACATAGGAATATCGTTTCCAATGAGTAGTATGTCATCCACATACAAGACCAGAAAAGCAACAGAGCTCCCACTAACCCTCTTGTAGACACAAGACTCATCTTCGTTTCTGATGAATCCAAACTCTTTGAATACTTCATCAAAATGTCGATTCCAACTCCTAGAAGCTTTCTTCAATCCATAAATGGATAGTTTCAGTTTACATAATTTGTTGGCTTGCTTTGGATCTTCGGAACCCTTAGGTTGTGTCATATACACATCCTAGAGGAGATTCCCATATAGAAATTCTGTTTTGACATCCATCTGCGAAATCTCATAGTCGTAGTATGCTGCAATAGAAAGTAAGATTCAGATGGATTTGGTCATTGCGACTGGTGAAAAGGTTTCATCATAGTCAATACCATGAATCTGTCTGAATCCTTTAGCCACCAATCAGCCCTAATATGTAATCACATTACCATCCATGTAGATCTTCTTCTTGAAGACCCACTTGCACCCTATGGGGCGTGCCCCTTCGGGTGGTTCCACCAAAGTTCATACTTTGTTGATATACATGGATTCCATCTCGGATCTCATGGCCTCAAGCCACTTCTGAGATTACGGCTCTTCAATGGCCTCTTCATAGGTAGTAGGCTCATCATCTATGAGCATCGTATCACCAGACTCGATCACGAGAAGTCCATACCTCTCAGGCTCCTTGCGCACTCTACTAGATCTACGAAGCACTTGTGTTACTTGAACAAGCAGCTCCACAACCTCTTGTGGTTCCTGCTCATGTTCCATAGTAGGATCAATGCTTTGTGGTTCTTGAACTTCTTCAATTTCTACAGCCCTCCCACTTGCTTCTTTTGAGACAAACTCTCTTTCTAGCATAGTTAGTAAAATGCGGGACATAAATAAATCGTGATACGGTTTGTACGTGTATTATACGATTTATGTTAAAAATACGTTAGAAAAAATTCGGCTTAAAAATACGGGATTTGATTAATTCGAGTATTCAATACGTACGTGTTTAATTCATATACTAGTTATTCATTCGGAATTAAAAATACGGGTGCACTTATTAGTATTATAGCATATACAATGAGTTATTTGTGTCCCACATTGCCATCTTTTCATATTTTTATCAAATATTAAAAAAAAAATTGTAAAATATGTATTCATTTATTTATCATTTTTGATAACTACACGATTTACTCATGACTAACACATTACTTATGTAAAATAATATCAAACTATTTATGATCAAAACTTCTATAAAAAACTACCGCGCATTCCCTAATTTTAAGCCTTAATTATTTGAAAATTAATAGTATAACACATAAGAATCAAGATGCATGTACATATATACGCATGCATATATATATATATATATAACTTAATAATTTTAAAGTTTTATAATAAATACTTGTAAACCTTTATACTATTAAATATTTATAATAAAGAAAGTATTTCTTTACACTATTATTGTTTAAAAAAAATATTTATAATAAAGAAATAGTAAAAAAAAATATTTAATAATAACTAATTACTATAATTTATAATATTTTGGATGACAATTTATGCCCTGCAATTTTGTATCGAAGAGGTTTTATTCGGAAGTATTATACGTTAAGACGTTAAATACGAGTATTAAATTTTTTTGGTCAAAATTTCGAGTATTTTTCATTAGGTCCAGCAAGAGTACGAAATACAGAAGTATTTTTCATTTATACGTACGGGCGGGTTTTAATGGGAAAAAAATCGGAGTATTTACTAACTAGGCTTTCTAGAAACACGCCGGACCAGGCAACAAACACTTTGTTCTCAGTTGGATTGTAGAAATAATATCCCTTGGTTTCCTTAGGGTATCTCACAAACTTGCATTTGTCCGACTTAGGCCCTAGCGTGTCTGATTGTAAATGTTTTACATAGACATCGCAACCCCAAATCTTCATGAACGACACTGTGGGAAGCCTCCCACTCCACATATCATAAGGGGTTTTCATGACTGACTTAGATGGAACACGGTTAATGGTGAAAGCTGCACTCAACAGAGCATAGCCCTAAAATGATAATGGAAGATCAGTCTGACACATCATAGATCGAACCATATCTAATAGAGTTCGATTCCTCCTCTCAGACACACCATTCCACTGTGGCGTTCCGGGTGGAGTGAGTTGGCATATTATCCCACACTCTAAGATAGTCGTCAAACTCTTGGCTCAAGTATTCTCCTCCACGATCCGCTCGTAGAGCCTTAATACTTTTGCCAAGCTGCTTCTCTACTTCATTCTTGAATTATTTGAACTTTTCAAAGGACTCGAATTTGGCCTTCATAAGATATACAAATCCATATCTACTGAAATCATCAGTAAATGTGTTGAAGTAGACATAACCACCCCTGGAAGGCGTGGCAAATGGCCCACGTACATCAATATGTACTAGCGCCAATTGCTCACTAGTCCTCTCACCTTTCTTATTGAAAGGGCAGTTTGTCATTTTTACCAATAAACAAGCCTCACATGTCTCATATGATTCAAAATCAAATGAGTCTGGAAATCCATCCTTATGGAGTCTAGATACACGTTTCTCGTTTATGTGGCCTAAACGACAGTGCCATTTATAAGCTGGATTTAAATCATTTATTTTAATCCTCTTGGTATTTATGTTATAGACAGGATTATTTAGATCAATGATATATAATCCATTAAATAATTGCGCACTACAATAGTGAATACTATCAAAATTAATGGAACAACAATTGTTCATTATTGAAATAGTAAAACCTTCCTTGTCCAAACAAGAAATAGAAATATTGTTTTTTCTCATACAAGGCACAAAATAGCAATTATTTAATTCAAAATCTAAACCAGAAGGTAGAGACAGTTCTTACACGCCTATAGCTAATGCATCAACCTTTGCTCCATTCCTAAGCGCAGATCTATCTCTTCTTTAGCCAATCTTCTACTTCTCTATAAATCCCGCACATTTTAACAAATGTGAGATCCACATCCAGTATCCAATAGCCAAGATGAAAAGCACGTAATAGTGACATCTATAATAACAATACCCGGTGGTGGTGGTATCACTATTCCTAGCCTCTTATCCTCCAGATATTTTGGACAGTTCCTCCTCCAGTGTCTAGGTAGACTACAGTAGTGACATTCACCTTTAGTCACACCTTTGGCTACGCCACCAACACGCTTAAGGGCAAATTCTTTGGGTTTGGCAACTGCCTTGCCTTTTCCCTTGGAGGTAGAGCCAAACCTTTTGCCCTTCCTTTATGCACCATCATTATGGATTGCCCTTACCCTTGTTGATGTTTTGTTCAGCTGTCCTCAACATGTTGAGTAAATCTGGCAGAGGTTTCACGATCTCATTCATGTTATAGTTAATGATGAACTGTCCATAACTTTCAGGCAACGATTGCAAGATGAGATCGGTGGCCAACTCTTGACCCACCGGAAACCCTAGGCGGCCGAGGCTCTCTAGGTAGCCGATCATACTCAACACGTGCGGCCTCACGGGGTTTCCCTCTGACATATGATATTTGAACAATGCCTTGGAAACTTCATACCTCTCAACCCTAGCATGGTCTGGGAAGAACTGCTTCAAGTGTGCGGTCATATCGACTGCATTCATGTTCTCATGTTGCTTCTGAAGCTCAGAGGACATGGTGCAAAGCATTAGGCAGGCCGCATCATTAGCATCATCAACACGCTTCTGATACGCCTTTAGGGCTGCAGGAGTGTTGTTTTCCAGACCATCAGGAACTTGCTCCTCTAGAGCGCACAGTTTCTTTTCTTGCTTGAGAACGATTCTCAAGTTTCTGTACCAGTATAGAAAATTGGTCCCGGAGAGCTTTTCCTTCCCAAGGACAGAGCGTAGGGAGTGAGATGAGTTATTTTCCATTTGAATTCTACAAAAAGGAAAATACACGAGTTTTAGTATTTGTGAACAATAAATATATTTAATAACGGCTAGATTATTAAATACAGCTCCCACTATTTTTTTACGGATTAATAACCCCAAAATATTAATGCGGAAAATATCATTATATTTTCTAGAGGGTGCCAAGATCCATATTTTACTTCTTTTGAGCTTGCTTTGGCAAGTCACCCAAAATTAGCTATTTAGGTAGGAACAATTCCAATTGCATCCTTATGCAACTCTTGGTTCAATTGGGCAAATAACTCCTTATTTATTCATCCCATGGATAATTCCAATTGTTTGCCTCTGGGCTTTTAATCTTATCAAAATCACCTAGTAGCGTCCAACCTCTTACTTAGACAGTTGCACATTACTTGCTTGTGTCATCGCAACACAATCATGACAAATCAAGTATCCCTGCTTTGGCATGCACGAGCTTGATCATGATCATGAAGAGTGTCTAAATAACGGGAAGGAAAAAGCACAATATTTGAATTGAGGTATTTTATCTTCAATTTTAAGCTGTTTTGTTGATCCATATCAACTAATCTACTTATTTGAGTTTGGCAAAAACCTCCAAATAAAAGATTCGGGTTGTTAATTATCTTATTATCAAATTGCATGCATCATCCATACACCAACAACAATAATAAGACAATAAAGTAAACATTCACAAAAAGAAATTAATGTGATATGGATATGACCTCCTAGACTAAGATATTCCCAAGCCAATGAGAATATCTATGAACCCTAGAATAGAAAACGCATCTCCATGTGCCTCCATATCTTAGTCCATCCTTCATAGCCTTGTGAAATGCTCCATGTTGTGGCTCCTTTAATTCTTTGGGCTTATTTTCTTCAGTCTTGGCTATCTATCTATTTTATCTAGTACTAGCTAACATTTATACGAAATAAAATAAATATCACAAGTTGAGAAAAAAATACGTGCTCGCAGGCTGTAACTAATTAATTATTACATCAAATTGATCAGCTCGTAGGCCGTAAACAAACCACAAAAATTAAACATCCACAACAAACCACATCTAAGTCCATATCCAATCACCATATGAATAGCACATAAACAGTTAAAACCAATTTTTAACGCGATTAGTCAATTTTAATTGATTTTGGATGTGCTAGGGTAAAACGGTCCAAGGAGTCCACTATCAATATAGCCGAACCGCCCAAAAAGGACCAAGGCGCGGCCTTGGGCCGGTCAGCTGAGCCCCACGCACGGACGAGCCTCACACTCGGATGGCCTGAGCCCTTGGTCGTGCCCTAGCTTGGGCGGCAAGGCAAGGGGGTGGTCCCTAGGGAGGGCGAACCTCCTTAGGGAGTTGTTTCCAAAACAACTCCTTGCCTTGTTTCCCAAGTTTAGTTGTTTCCATGTTTGAAGAACCCTTTTTCAAAACACGTTCCCAAATCCTAGCTCCTAGATCCAAAATTACTCACATCCTATGTGATCAAACTCACTAATCTTTACATCCAATGTTAAATTATATCTTGTTTGTCTTGAATCAAATTCAAATTGCATCTAATATGCTTAATATGTCGTTTTGACGTAATAATCAACAATTATAGGTGAAAAAACAACAAAAACGTAACACATAAACCACGTTATGCTCTATGAACTGTGGCTCTGATACCACTGTAGGGTTTTGATCATGGATACGCAGCGCAATAACAATAAATTTATTCAATCAAGACCCTCTAAAGATCACAGGAGGAGAAATCATGACGATAGTAAAGAATTCGTGTTATGTACCTTGTAGGTCTCATTTGATCACTTCTAACGCGAAAAGTATCACAACTCTACGGTTCATCAACACCTAGGATTGAGATCTAGATCTTCCAAACACCTTGTGCTAGCTAGGAATATGGAAGAGGATGAATAAGTCACGCAACAGAGCATCAAAGAGAGGGGCGGCCGTCTCTTCTTGGCCGACGGGTAGGGCGGACGGCAAGGGGGTTTTGATCCTCCTTGTTGTCTTGCTCTCTCCTTCCTTCTCTCTTGCTCAATGTATGTTATGAGCATTAGTTGTAGGGAAGGAAGATAGGAGCATCCTTTATATAGTCCAACAACTCGTTGTTACTACATAAAAACCCTCTCCTAATCCTACTCAAGTTCGGATTAGTCCAACTTGCATATTAGTCCTACTAAGTTAGCAAGTTGTTGCGATTTGATCCTTCTAATTAATTAATTAAATTAATTCCCAAGTCTAGTTCAATCCTATATGGCGTTTGACCCCATAGATTTCTATTTAGTTTGTAGTAACTATTTACTAATACGGAGTGGCCTCTAGCAAGACATCCATTCTAGCCAACTAATAGAAATAGTCACCATGACAAACCTTGTGAATGTATTGTCTCATCCCTTTGTCTCAATATCCGGATTGGACACGAGACATACAAGTCACACTCGTATATGCAATACATAGTTCCTCGATCGTGGGAATTGCCTTATTCATGCAAATAACACCAATATCCTATATTGATTTATTTGAGTCTGGCCAAACATTCTATAAGCACTATCCCTCGAGTGTCCTAGGATATTTTCTCCAGTTATATGGGAGGGAAAGATTCAATCTAAATCACTACGATATCTAAGTTTGCTTCCTATTGTATCCGATGCGAGCCTTTATGACTACCACCCTGTCACGGTGTAGCGTTTGACGCTACCAAAACAAAATATTCCACAACTAGAAGATCTAGTGACTTCGAGTCTAAATATGTCAATACCGTTGTCACCAAGAGAAGCACTTGTGACTTTACATAACTTCTATGTAGCCTTCTCGGAGATGGGTCAATCCAGTATGCCATTACTCCTAATGCATATACATGTGTTGGATCATGATATCTCCACATCAATCCAACCCCACACTAGTCTATAGATGATTGTCCCATTTAATCATTATAATGGACTAGGAATATTTAAGATAAACAACACAATTGTAAATCGAATGACTTCATTATATCAAATATCCAATAACTAATACAATAAATGTTTTAGCCAGTTTATTGTTCATACTAAATTAGATTTCCTCTAGGGCACCAACAGAAATTGCAACACAATATTGGAGGAAGGAGCCAAATATTGGAAATCATTACAGAAAGTCTATCCAACTCTCCAGTCAACGGAGGAAGAGAAGCAGGAGGAAAGCTTCTTTGAGTACCAGTGCAGTAACCCTGACAATCCTCTTTTCCCACAGTGAACTGCAGTGTTTCAGGAAAAGAATGTAATATTAGATGATTTAAAAAAGAATCTCCGCTTCGAACCTTCCACCAACTTTGAGAAAGTAGTGAAGAAAGCCGATGTTGAAGAGGAAACATATGACAATGATGATGATGATGTTTATGTGGAGGCTAGCCGATAGAGGAAGAAGAAGGGCAAGTACGTTGCTAGGGATGTCGAGGCTAGCTTGAAAAGGAAGAATAAGAAGAAGCAAATGAACCTTAAACTTATGAGGCTGGCCCGCGGAGGAAGAAGAAAAAAACTGTTCTCATCGATGAATATAAAGCAGTAGAAGAACAAGGGAGAACCAAAACAATTAGAGAAGCCTCTATCCCCCCTGCGCAAGTGGCTGATCACGATAATGATGCACCTCTTGCATCTGAGGTCCATAGTGTTGGGTTTTTTAACGGATTACACAATGGAATTAAACAAATAAAATCCGCACAAGACCCACTGAGGATCACATGAAAAGATAACATAAAAATAGGGAAGGTTCAAGTAATAATTACCTTTTTTGTCTCATGTGATGACTTAAAACACAAAATATTGTGTGCGTCTCTATAGCTAGTCCACGCCTAGGTTAAAGATCTATATTCATCCACGCCTTATGCTAGAAACCGGTGGAAGAAGAAAGAATAATTACGCGAACAAACGAACCAATAGGAGGCTCGGCCTCTCTTGGTGGCCGACGGGTAGGGGGCGGACTGAGGTCGGGTTCGGCCCTTGTCTTGCTATCTCTCTCACTCGATGTATGTTATGAGAATTAGTGAGTAATATAAGGTAGGAGTGTCCATTATATAGCCCAACAACTCCTTGTTAACTACATAAAGGCCCCTCTTCTAATCCTATCCATACACGGATTAGTCCAACTTGAAAATTAGTCCTACAAAGTTTGCAAGCAGTTGCATATTGATCCTTCTATTAATTAATCATATTAATTAATTCACAAGTCTAGTTTAATCTTTGTGGCGTGTGACCCCATAGGTTTATACTTAGTTGGTAGTAACGATTACTAACATGGAGCGGTGTCTAGCAACGCATCCATGCCCCCCCCCCCAACTAATAGAAATAGTCATTACTTTGACAAACCTTGTGAAAGTATTGTCTCATTCCTGCGTCTCTATATCCGGATTGGACACGAGACATACACTTCACACTCGTATATCCAATCCATAGTTTCTCGATCCTGGGAATAGTCTTATCCATGCAGGTAACATCAATATTTCAAATTGATTTATCTGAGTCTGGCCAGACATTCTATAAGCACTACCCATCGATTCGCGGATATTTTCTCCCGTTATGTGGGAGGAACAAATTCTATATACAAAACTACCATCTCTAAGCTTGCTTCCTTATTGTGTCCGATTAAGGCCTTTATTACTACCCAGTTACGGTGTAGCGTTTGACGATATCAAAACATAATATTCCACAACTAGAGGATCTAGTGACTTCAAGTCTAAGGATGACAATTTATGGTTTTGATAACGGATACGCAGGGAATTAAACAAAAATTTATCCGTTCAAGATCCTCCAAGGATCACAAGTCTAGAATTCATAACGATAGTAAGTGATTAGTATCAAAATACCTTTTGGTTCTCTTTTGATGACTTCTCTCGTGAAATTATGTTCACGTCTCTATGGCTAGTACATTCCTAGGTTACAATATGGATCTTCCAACACCTTGTCTAGTTAGGAACGATGGAAGAAGAAGATCACAAAAAGAACACCAAAAAGGGGCTCTGCCCTCTTTTGTGGCCGACGGGGTAGGGAGCGGACCAAGGGGGTTCAACCTCCTCGGTTCTTGCTCTCTCTCCTTGCTTTTTCTCTCCAAATCAATGTGTTATGAGCATTAGTTGTGGGAAGGAAGCTAGGAGTGTCCTTTATATAGTCCAACAACTCATTGTTGACTGCATAAAATCCCCTATCCTAATCATGTCTATCCATAGATTAGTCCAACTTGCAAATTAGTTCTACTATGTTTGCAAGTAGTTGAGTACTGATCCTTCTAATTAACTAATCATACTAATTACTTCCCAATTCTGGTCTAATCCATAGGGAGTGTGACTCCATGATTTTAACTTAGTTGGTAGTAACAATTTACTAACATGGAGCGGCCTCTAGCAAGACATCCATGCTACCCAACTAATAGAAATAGTCATCCGACAAACCTCGTGCAAGTATTGTCTCATCCCTTTGTCTCTATATCGGGATTGGACACGAGACATACAAGTCACAATCATATATCCAATCCATAATTGTCCTTTATTGAAATAGTAAGACCTTCCTTGTCCAATTAAGAAAAAGAAATAATGTTTCTTCTCATAGAGGGCACAAAATAACAATTATTTAATTCTAAAACTAATCCTGAAGGTAGAGACAGCTCGTACACGCTTACAACCAATGCAGCAACCTTTGCTCCATTCTCAACGCGCGAATGTATCTCTCCTTTAGCTAATCTTCTATTTCTCTTTAGATCCTGCACATTTTGAAAAATGTGAGATCCACAGCCAGAAGAGCAAGTAAAATTGACATATATAACAAAAATACCACATGTGGTAAAATCACTATTCCAAGCCTTTTATCCTCCAGATACTTTGGGCAGTTCCTCTTCTAGTGTCCAGGCTGACTGTAGTAGTGACAATCAGCCTTAGTCACGCTCTTGGACCACCAACAAGCTTAAGAGAAACTTCCTTGTATTTAGCAACTGCCTTGCCCTTTGCTTTGGAGGTAGGGGCAAACCTTTTGACCTTCCATTTATGCTCCATCATTATGGCCTTGCCCTTTCCCTTTTTGATGAATTATTTCACCTGTCCTCAACATATTGAGTAAAACTGGCTAAGGTTTCATGATCTCATTAATGTTATAGTTCATGATGAAATGACATATGACATTTGAACAATGCCTTGGAGACTTCATACCTCTCAACCCTAGCCTACTCTTGAAAGAGCTGCTTCAGGTGTGCGATCATATGGTACGCAACCATGTTCTCATGTTGGTTCTGGAGCTCAGAGGACATGGTGCAAAGCATCAGGCAGGCCGCATCATTAGCATCATCAACGAACTTTTGATGCGCCTTTAGGGCTGCAGCGGTATTGTTCTCTGGAGCCTGAGGAACTTTCTCCTCTAGAGTGTACAATTTCTTTTCCTGCTTCAGAACGATTCTCAAGTTCCTGTACTAGTCTAGGAAGTTGTTTCCAGAAAGCTTGTCCTTTTCAAGGACAGAGCGTAGGGAGTGTGATGAACTCGATGAGTTGTTTGCCATTGGAATTCTACAAAATGAGAAATATACGAGTTTAGTGTTTAGTGAATGAACAACCATATTTAATAATGTCTAGATTATTAAACATAGCTCCCACTATTTTTCTCGGATTAATAACCCTCAAATATTAATGCGGAAAATATCATTTTCTAGTTGGTGGCAAGATCCATATTTCACTTCTTTTGAGCTTGCTTTGGCAAGTCACCCAAAATTAGTTATTTAGGTAGGAAAAATTTCCAATTGCATCATTATGCTACTCTTGGTTCAATTAGGTAAATAACTCCTTATTTATAAATTCTATGGATAATCCCAATTGGTTTCCTCTAGGCTTTTAATCTTATTAAAATCACGTAGTTGCATCCAACCTCTTAGACACTTGCACATTACTTTCTTGTGCCATTACAACATAATCATGGAAAACCAAGTCGCCCTGATTTGGCATGCACGGGTTTGATAATCATGATCATGAAGATTGATTAAGTAACGAGAAGGAAAAACGAAAAATTTAAATTGGGGGATTTTCCTTTTTCAATTTCAAATTGTTTTGTTGATCCATATCAAATGATCAACTTATTTTGAGTTAGGAAAACTCACAAATAAAAGATCCGAGTTGTTAATTATCTTATTATCAATTTTGCATGCATCATCCATACACCAACAATAAATAATAAGACCATAAAAATAAACAACCACAAAAGAAAAATTAACGTGATGTGGATATGACCTCTAAATTAAGATATTCTCAAGCCAATGAGAATATTTATGAACCCCCAAAAAATAGCAAGCTCATCACCATGTGCCTCCATCTTTTGGGCCACACTCCATAGCTCTTGGGGATTGTCGCTTTCTGGTGGTCATTCGTTACTTTAGGCTAATTTTTATCCATGTCTTGACTATTATCTATTTTATCTAACTCTAGCTAGAATCTAGACTAAATAAAAAGATCTCACAAGTTGAGAAAAAATACCGGTTCGTAGACCGTAAAGCTTAATTAATTATCAAATTAATTTGATCAGCTCGCAGGACGTAAAAGAAACCACAAAATAAACATCCACAACAAACCAAAACCTAAGGCCATATCCAATCACTATAAAATAAGCACATAAATAGTTAAAATCCAATTTTAACTCGCTTGGTCAATTTTAATTGTTTTTGGTTGTGCTAGGGTCAAAACAGTCCAATAGGGCTCTCCATGGCTTTGGAAAAAACCCTAAAGGACCATGACACGGCCTTGGACGTGCCCTAGCTTGGGCGGCAAGGCAAGGGGGCGGTCCCTAAGGGGGGAGGGGAACCTCCTTTGGAGTTGTTTCCAAAATAACTCCTTGCCTTGTTTCCCAAGATTAGTTGTTTCCATGCTTGAAAAATCCCTTTTCCAAGCAAACCCTAGCCACCAAGATCCAAAAATTCACATCCTGTGTGATTCAAACTCACAAATTTTTCACATCATATGTATAAATAGATCTTGTTTGATTGAATCATATTCGATTGCATCAATTATGCTTAATTTGTCTGTTTTACGGGATAAACAACAATTTAAAGTGTAAAACAACATAAATCGTAACACATAAAAAACGTTATGCTCTACGACTCGTCGCTCTGATACCACAATAGGGTTTTGATAATGGATACGCAGCGGAACAAACAATAATTAATCCGTTCAAGACCTTCTAAGGATCACAAGTCCATAATTCATAATGATAGTAAGGGATTAGTATCAAAATACCTTTTGGTTCTCCTTTGATGACTTCTCTCGTGAAATTGTGTTCACATCTCTATGGCTAGTCCACTCCTAGGTTAGAATCCGGATCTTCCAACACCTTGTGCTAGCTAGAACGATGGAATAAGAATAAGATCATACAAAGAACACCAGAAAGGGGCTCGACCCTCTTTTGTGGCCGACGGGGTAGGAGGCGGACCAAGGGGGGTTCGGCCTCTTGGTTCTTGCTCTCTCTCCTTGCTTGTCTCTCCCACTCAATGTGTTATGAGAATTTATTGTGGGAATGAAGCTAGGAGTGTCATTTATATAGTCCAAGAACTCCTTGTTGACTGCAAAAAAGCTCCTATCATAATCATGTCTATACACAGATTAGTCCAACTTCAAAATTAGTCCTACTAAGTTTGCAAGTAGTTGTATATTGATCCTTCTAATTTATTAATCATATTAATTACTTACCAAGTCCGGTGTAATCCATAGGGAGTGTGACCCCATGGGTTTTTACTTAGTTGGTAGTAACAATTTGATAACATGGAGCGGCCTCTAGCAAGACATCCATGCTACCCAACTAATAGAAATAGTCATCCGACAAACCTCGTTCAAGTATTGCCTCATCCCTTTGTCTCTATATACGAATTGGACATGAGACATACAAGTCACAATCATATATCCAATCCATAATTGTCCTTTATTGAAATAGTAAAACCTTCCTTGTCCAAACAAGAAATAGAAATAATGTTTCTGCTCATAGCTTGCACAAAATAGCAATTATTTAATTATAAAACTAATCCTGAAGGTAAAGTCAACTCGTATATGCTTACAGCCAATGAAGCAACCGTTTCTCCATTCCCAACACACATATCTGTCTCTCCTTTAGCCAATCTTCTATTTCTCTTTAGATCCTGCACATTTCGACAAATGTGAGATCCACATCTAGTATCCAATAACCAAGATGAAGAGCAAGTAATATTGACATCTATAACAAAAATACCAGGTTGTGGAGGAATCACTATTCCAATCCTTTTATCCTCCATATACTTTGGGAAGTTCCTCTTCTAGTGTCCAGGCTGACTGAAGTAGTGACAATCACCCTTAGTCACGCCCTTGGACCACCAACAGGCTTAAGAGAAACTTCCTTGTATTTAGCAATTGCCTTGCCTTTTCCTTTGGAGGTAGAGGAAAACCTTTTGCCCTTCCATTAATGCACAATCATTATGGTCTTGCCCTTTCCCTTGTTGATGCTTTGTTCAGCTGTCTTCAACATATTGAGTAGATCTGGCAGTGGTTTTACGATCTCATTCATGTTATAGTTCATGATGAAATGTCCATAAATCTCAAGCAATGATTGCAAAACGAAATATGTGGCCAACTCCTGACCCACCAGAAACCCTAGTCTTGCGAGATTCTCCAAGTACCCAATCAGACGGAGTACATGATGTCCCACTGGGTTACCCTCTGACAAATTACATGTCAACAATGCCTTAGAGACTTCATACCTCTCAATCCTAGCCTGATCTTGAAAGAGTTGCTTCAAGTGTGCCATCATATCGTACGCAACCATGTTCTCATGTTGCTTCTGGATCTCAGAGGACATGGTGCAAAGCATCAGGCAGGCCGCATCATTAGCATCATCAACGAACTTTTGATGCGCCTTTAGGGCTACAGCGGTATTGTTCTCTGGAGCCTGAGGAACTTTCTCCTCTAGAGTGTACAGTCTCTTTTCCTGCTTGAGAACGATTCTCATGTTCATGTACTAGTCTAGGAAGTTGGTTCCAGAAAGTTAGTCCTTCTCAAGGACAAAGCGTAGGGAGTGTGATGAACTCGGTGAGTTGTTTGCCATTTGAGTTCTACAAAATGAGAAATATACAAGTTTTAGTTTTTAGTGAGTGAACAACTATATTTAATAATGGATAAATTATTAAACATAGCTCCCACTATTTTTCTCGGATTAATAACCCTCAAATATTAATGCGGAAAATATCATTTTCTAGTGGGTGCCAAGATCAATATTTCACTTCTTTTGAGCTAGCTTTGGAAAGTCACCCAAAATTAGTTATTTAGGTAGGAACAATTTCCAATTGCATCCTTATACAATTCTTGGTTCAATTGGGCAAATAACTCCTTATTTATCCAGCCCATAGATAATCCCAATTGGTTGCCTCTAGGCTTTTAATCTCATTAAAATCATGTAATTGTGTCCAACCTCTTACTTAAACAGTTGCACATTTCTTGCTTGTGCCATCGCAACATAATCATGACAAACCAAGTCGCCGTGCTTTGGCACGCACGAGCTTGATAATCATGATCATGAAGAGTGCTTAAATAACGAGAAGGCAAAACACAATATTTAAATTGAGGGATTTTCCTTTTTTAATTTTAAATTGTTTTGTTGATCCATATCAACTTATCTACTTGTTTTGAGTTTGGAAAACTCACAAATAAAAAATCCGGGTTGTTGATTATCTTATTATCAATTTTCCATGCATCATCCATACACCAACAATAAATAATAAGACACTAAAAATAAACAACCACGAAATAAAATCAATGTGATGTGGATATGGCCTCTAAACTAACATATTATCAAGTCAATGAGAATATCTATGAACCCTAAAAAATTACAAGCTCATCACCATGTGCCTCCATCTTTTGGTCCATGCTCAATAGCTCTTGTGGATTTTCTCCTTCTTGTGGTCCTTCATTTCTTTAGACTCATTTTTCTCCATGTATTGACTATTATATATTTTACCTAAATCTAGCTAGCATCTAGACTAAATAAAAAGATCTCACAAGTTGAGAAAAAATACCGGTTCGCAGACCATAAATCTTAATTAATTATTACATTAATTTGATCAGCTCGCAGGCCGTAAAACAAACCACAAAATAAACATCCACAACGAACCACACCCTAAGGCCATATCCAATCACCATGCAATAAGCACATAAACAGTTAAAATCCAATTTTAACGCTCTTGATCAATTTTAATTGTTTTTGGATGTGCTCGGGTCAAAACAGTCCAATAGGGCTCTCCATGGCTTTGGGCTGCAAGGCAAGGTGGCGGTCCCTAGGGGGGGAAAACCTCCTTTGGAGTTGATTCCAAAACAACTCCTTGCCTTGTTGCCCAAGAGTAGTTGTTTCCATGCTTGAAAAACCCTTTTCCAAGCATGTGCCCAAACCCTGGCCTCGATGATCCAAAAATTCACATCCCATGTGATTTAAACTCACTAATTTTTCACATCATATGTAAAAATAGATCTTGTTTGATTGAATCATATTCAGTTGCATCAATTATGCTTAATTTGTCCATTTTACGGGATAAGCAACAATTTAAAGTGTAAAACAACATAAATCGTAACACATAAACAACGTTATGCTCTACGACCCGTGGCTATGATACCAGAGTAGGGTTTTGATATTGGATACGCAGCGGAACAAACAAAAATCCGTTCAAGACCCTCCAAGGATCACAAGTCTAGAATTCATAACGATAGTAAGGGACTAGTATCAAAGTACCTTTTGGTTCTCCTTTGATGACTTCTCTCGTGAAATTGTGTTCACATCTCTATGGCTAGTCCACTCCTAGGTTAGAATCTGGATCTTCCAACACCTTGTGCTAGCTAGGAACAATGGAAGAAGAAGAAGAAGAAGAAGATCACACAAATAACACCAAAAAAGGGCTCGGCCCTCTTTTGTGGCCGACGGTGTAGGGGCGGACCAAGGGGCTTGGTTCTTGCTCTCTCTCCTTGCTTGTCTCTCCCACTCAATGTGTTATGAGAATTAGTTGTTGGAAGGAAGCTAGGATTGTCCTTTATATAGTCCAACAACTCCTTGTTAACTGCATAAAAGCACCTATAATCCTGTCAATACACGGATTAGTCCAACTTGCAAATTAGTCCTACTAATTTTTCAAGTAGTTGCGCATTGATCCTTATAATTAATTAATAATATTAATTACTTCTCAAGTCTGGTCTAATCCATAGGGAGTGTGACCCCATAGGTTTCTACTTAGTTGGTAGTAACAATTTACTAACATGGAGCGTCCTCTAGCAAGACATCCATGCTACCCAACTAATATAAATAGTCATCCGACAAACCTTGTGCAAGTATTGTCCCATCCCTTTGTCTCTATATCCGGATTGGACACGAGACATACAAGTCACAATCGTATATCCAATCAATAGTCTTTCGATCCTGGGAATAGTCTTATCCATGCAGATAACATCAATATCCTATATTGATTTATCTGAGTCTTGCCAGATTTTCTATAAGCACCATCCCTCGAGTGGCTGTGGATATTTGCTTCCGTTATGTGGGAGGGACAAATTCTATCTACGTCACTACCATATCTAAGCTTGCTTCCTTATTGTCTCCAAATAATGCCTTTATTACTACCCAGTTACGGTGTAGCGTTTGACGATGTCAAAACACAATAAGCCACAACTAGAGGATTTAGTGACTTCAAGTCTAAGTATGACAATACCGTTGTCACTACGAGAAGTACTTGTGACTTTACATAACCCGTATGTAGCCTTCTCGTTAGTCAATCCAGTATGCTATTACTCATAATGTATACCCATGTGTCGGATTGTGATATCTCCATATCAATCCAACCCCATACTAGTCTATAGTTGATCATCACGTTAATCATTATAATTGACTAGGTATATTTAAGATAAGCAACTCATTTGCAATCTAAGGACTTCATAATATTAAATATCTCCATAAATAATACAATGAATGTTACTAGCCAAAACACTACGCATACTAAAAATATTACCTCTAGGGCATCTATTCCAACAGATAATACCGTTGTCACTACGAGAAGCACTTGTGACTTTATATAACTTGTATGTATCCCTCTCATCGTGGGTCAATCCAGTATGACATTACCCCTAATTCTTATCCATGTGCTAGACTTGATATCTCCATAAATAATATAACATTTATATTCTAAGGACTTCATTCATGTTAACATATATCCCTATCGATAACATAATGAATAGTAAGTCCATACTAATGTCACATAAAATAGATTGCCTCTAGGGCATATTTCCAACAGTCTCCCACTTGCACTAGAGTCAATCTGGTGCATCATATGCCTATTGATCTAGCGCAGTCCTCACGCCTCCGATGCGCAAGGTAAGAGAGACATATGCCGGTACTTTGCATATGTTCACATATCCTCTATCGATAATCGAATGAGATATAATCTTATGAGTATTTTCATCTGATGTAACAATATACTCAGTCCTCTGTGTTACAATCAGTGACTAAATCTTGCCTGGAACCTTTCCAGCTCACAGTATCTCTCATTAAGGTAAAAACACAAAACTTGACTATATAATGAAATCATCTTTATCATATTGGAAGTTCTCATCACTGTAACCCCTTACAGTAAACTCTTCCTATCCTCCATTTATCAAGAATTCATCCGAAGTTCTTCTCAAATACTTTAAGGATAATCTTGATAATTATTTCGTGACTCTCACTCGGATTTGACTGGTATCTATATGTCATACCATATGATATGTGTGGCCTAGTACATAACATGTCGTATCTCGTGAATCTCATTCATACGGTCCTTTACAATCTAATTGGAATGACAATTAGCCTTTGAAAGACTAATTCCATGTGACATAGGTAGAATCCATATTCTTTACATGTTAAACCATTTCAACACCTTTGTCAATATATGTACTTTGATTCAATATGAACAACTATCTTGATCTATAGCCATAGATGTTTATAGGTTGTTTCGCCTAATTCCTTCATAGGAATCCCTAGCCAATCTTTACAAGATTGTAGAGCAGGGATATCATTCCCAGTGATCAGTATGTCTCCACATACAAGACCAGAACTATAACTGTGCTCCCACTAACCTTCTTGTAAACACAAGTTTCATCTTCATTCTTGATGGAACCAAACTTCCTTTGATTGCATCATCAAATCGAAGATTCCAACTCCGAGAAGCTTGACTCAAACTGTAGACAGATTGCTGCAAGCAAGATGCAAATGGATTTAAGCATCACAACTGGGGAAATGATTTCGTCATAGTCTATTTTATGATCTCAGAGGATACCTTTAGACACCAATCGTTCCTTAAGAGTAATCACATTACCATCCATGTTAGTTTTCTCAAAACCCACTTTCACCCTATGGGTCCTACCCTTTCAGGTGGTTTCACCAAATTCCATACTTTGTTGGTATACATGGATTCCATTTTGTATCTCACGGATTCAAGCTATTACTGAGAGTTTGGCCCACTCCTGGCCTCCTCATAGATCGTAGTCTCATCTCCATGAGCAATACATCACCAGGTTATGAGAAATCCATATTTCTCTAGCCTTTTGACATATCCTACTTAACCTACGAGGTTCTTGTGTAACCTGAGTAGGTTGCTCTACAACACCTTGTGATCCCGCTCATGTTCCATGAAAATGTTCAATGTTCTATTGTGGTTCTTGAACTCCTTCAAGTTCTATTGTCCTCCCACTGTTTCTTTCAGAGACAGTGGTTCGAGAAACAAACAACTCGATTAGATTGTAGAGATAGTATCCTTTGTTTCCTCAGGATATTCCACATAGTACATTTATCCGATTTGGGTCCACGTTTATTTGTAAACTATTTACATAATCTTCATACCCAAAATTCTTTATGAATGAAATACTAGGACACTTCCTAGTCCATATCTCATATGGTGTTTTCATAATTGATTTAGATGGAACAAGGTTAAGGGAGAAATTCGTTGTAATTGGAACATGGCCCTTAAAAGTAAACTGGAAGTTCTGTTTAACGCATCATGGATCGAATCCAACGAGGTTTGATATCTCCTCTTACACATGCCATACCCATGTGGCGCTCTAGGTTGAGCGAGTTTAGATCATATCCAACACTCCTATAGATGCTTGTCAGACTCTAGGCTTAAGTATTCTCCTCCACGATCCAATCGTTGAGCCATGATACTATTTTCCAAACTGGCTCTCTACTTCATTCTTGAATTCCTTGAACAATTCAAAGGATTATGACTTGTTTCTTCATAAGATACACAAATCCATATTCACTGAAGCCATCAGTAAATATGATGAAGTACTGAAAACCACCTTTTACATTTGTGCTTAGCGGCCTACATGCATCAATATGTATGATTCCGAAAGATCATATCTTTCCCATTAAACAAGTCTTACATGTCTCATATCATTCAAAATCAAATGAGTCCATAAATCCATCCATATGGAGCCTAGATATGTATCTCTCATTTATGTGACCTAAACAACAATACCAAAGATAAGTGAGGTTCATATCATTATATACAAGGTTCTTGGTATTAATGTTATAGATGAGTTTATCGTGATCAAGGATACATAATCCATTAGACAAAAGTACATTACAATAATGCATTTTATCAAAATAAATAGACAACATTTGTCCATTATTTTAATAAAATGTTTTTCTCGTCCAAAGAAAAAACTGTGATACTATCCCTACTCAAAGTATTGACATAATCTTATTTGTCTAATTCATCTATAATTTCAAAAAGGTGGAAATAATTCTCTACGGCTAATTCAGCAACACCTTGCTTCATTGCCCCACATGTAGGTTTATTTCTTCCTTATCCAATTGTCTAGATCTCTTGAGATCCTCAACATTTCTATAAATGTGAGATCCTTATCTAGTATCATATACCCATGATGATGAGAGAGACATATTGATTTCTATAACAAAAATACATAAATTGGAATTCATAATTCATTTATTATTTCCTTTCAGGTACTTTGGGCAGTCTCTCTTCCTCTACACCTCCTATGGTATTTTAAGGAAACTTGGTTTTATCAACAATCTTGCTTTATACCCATGGGTTGGCGCAAACCTTTTGCCCTTAATGTGTGCTTTTTATAGAGATTCTCAATCATATTGAGTAAATCACCTTTGAACAAAACTATTATTGCATCCAATGCAGTTCTGGGTCCAATTGGGCGAATAACTATTTATTCTTTATCTATGTCATAGATAACTCCCAGTCTCTAAGCTTACAATCCCATTGAAGCAGCTTAGTTGCGCGCTTGCTTCAGCAGTCACACATTACTAGCTTGTTTCGTCGCGTCATATCTTGATGAATCAAGTCGTCTTACTTTGGCAAGCCAGAACTCATTTCATCTTGATCATGACGAGTGCTAAGCAAGAGGGTGAAAAGTGGAGCAACACTTCAAACCTTTCATGTCTAGCTTGCTCTTTGAAAGAGCTTCCTTTAATGTATGATCATATTATACGCCTTGATGTTCTCATCCTGCTTCCAAAGCTCAGAGTTCATGGCAGCTGACATAAGGAAAGTTACATCCAGAGAACCATTCTTTGATGTTCCTTCCATTAGGATTTAGTGTTATTGGCTGTTGGTGGAAGGAGAACTTTATACTCTATGTACAACACTTTTCGTTTGTTTTGTTTGAGAACAATTCTCAATTCTATACCAGTCTAGAAAATAGATTCCAGACAGCTTGTCCTTCTTAAGGACATAAAGTCACGTTTTGTTTGTTTAATGCTACGGGTATTCAACACAAAAGGATTATGCAAAGTATTGTGACGTTTAACAGTATTAACAAGGACTTAAATTGTCAAACATTGCTCCCACTATTTTTCTCGGATTAATAACCCATAATATTAATGCAGAAAATATCAAATATTTTCTAGCGGGCCAAGATCCATATTTCACTTCTTTTTTGGCTTGCTTTGGCAAGTCACCCAAAAAAAATTAGTTATTTAGGTAGGAACAATTCCAATTGCATCCCATGCAACTTTTGGTTCAATTGGGAAAATATTTCCTTATTTATCCATCCCATGGATCATCCCAATTGGTTGTCTCTAGGTTTTTAATTCTATTAAAATCACCAAGGTGCGTCCAACCACTTACTCAAACAATTGCAAATTACATTCTCGTACCATCGCATCACATCATGACAAACGAAGTCGCCTTGCTTTGGCACGCACGAGCTTGGTAATCATGATCATGCTGAGTGTTTTAAGTAATGAGAAGGCAAAATGCAATATTTAAAATTGAGGGATTTAGCTTTCAATTTTAATTGTTTTGTTGATCCATATCAACTGGTCTACTTATTTGGGTTGGGAAACACCAAAATAAAAGATCCGGGTTGTTAATTATCTTATTATCAATTTTGCATGCATCATCCATACACCAAAAATAAATAATAAGACAATAAATAAACAACCACAAAAAAATGTGATATGGATATGGCCTCCTAGACTAAGATATTCCCTAGAGAATGAGAATATCTATGAACCCTAAGATTAGCAAGCTCATCTCTATGTGCCTCCATCTCTTGGTCCATGCTCCATTGCTTGTGAATTTCTCCATGCACCTTAGCCTTGTAGAATTCTCCATCTTGTGATTCTTTAGGCTTCTTTTCCATGTCTTGACTATTATCTATTCTATCTAACACTAGGTACCATCTTTACTAAATAGAAAGATCTCACAAGTTGAGAAGAAGACCGGCTCACAGGCCGTAAAACCTAATTAACTATTATATCAATTTTAGCAGCTCACAGGCTGTAAAACAAACCAGAAAATTAAACATTCACAACATCCACATCTAAGGAATATCCAATCACCATGAAAATGTCCCATAAACAGTTAAAATCTAATTTTAACGCGCTTGATCAATTTTAATTAATTTTAGATGAACTAGGGTCAGCACGGTCCACGAGGGCCCACCATCACCATGACCGAAACCCTAAAGGACAGCCACAAGGCCTTGGGGCAGGCCGTCCCCTAGCCCACACGGCTAGTCCGTGCGCTAGGGATGCCCGGCCCCTTGGCCGTGACTAGCTTTGGCGGCAAGGAAGGGAGGGGCGGTCCCGAGGGGGGCTGAAACTCCTTAGAAGTTGTTTCCAAAACAACTTATTCTTTGTTTCCCAAGTTTAGTTGTTTCCAAAAAAAAAAAAAAAAAATCTCCTTCAATTTGTGTTGTAACCCTATATTTCTAGATCAAAAATTCCGCATCCTATGTGATCCAAATTCACTAATCCTTACATCCCATGTAATATTAGATCTTATTTGGTTGAATCAAATTCAAAGTAGCATCAATATGCTTAATTATTTAGTTCTACGCGATCAAATCACAATTTTAAGGCGTAAAACTAACAAAATTAACACATGGACTACGTTATGCTCTACGACGTGTGGCTCTGATACCACTATTGGGATTTGTAATGGATTACGCAACGAAATTAAACAAATAAATATCCACACAAGACCCACCAAGGATCACAGGAAGAGATAACATAACGATAGTAAATGTTTAAGTAACAATTACCACATTTGTCTCCTATGATGACTTCAAACGCAAAATATTGTTCGCGTCTCTATAGCTAGTCCGTGCCTAGGATCAAGATATAGATTCCTCCATGCCTTGTGCTAGAAACGGGTGGAATAAAGAAGAATAATCACGCGAACAAATGAACGAAGAGGAGGCTAGGCCTGTCTTGGTGGCCGACAGGTAGGGGGCGGACATGGGTCGGGTTCGGCCCTTCTCTTGCTCTCTCTCACTCGATGTATGTAATGAGCATTAGTGAGAAAAATAAGCTAGGAGTGTCCTTTATATAGTCCAAAAACTCCTTGTTAACTACATAAAGGCCCCTCTCCTAATCCTGTCCATACAAGGATTAGTCCAACTTGCAAGTTAGTCCTAGTAAGTTTGCAAGTAGTTGCATATTAATCCTTCTATTAATTAATCATATTAATTCATTCTCAAGTCTAGTTTAATCCTTGTGGCGTGTGACCCCATAGGTTTCTACTTAGTTGGTAGTAACGATTACTAACATGGAGCGGTGTCTAGCAACACATCCATGCCACCCAACTAATAGAAATAGTCATTACTTTGATAAACCTTGTGCAAGTATTGTCTCATACCTTTGTCTCTATATCCCGATTGGACACGAGACATACTAGTCACACTCGTATATCCAATCCATAGTTTCTCGATCCAGGGAATAGTCTTATCCATGTAGATAACATCAAAATCCCATATTGATTTATCTGAGTCTGGCCAGACATTCTATAACCACTGCCCCTCGAGTGGCCGCGGATATTTGCTCCGATTATGTAGGAGGGAAAAATTCTATCTACATCACTACCATATCTAAGCTTGCTTCCTTATTGTGTGCGATTAACGCCCTTATTACTACCCAGTTACGGTGTAGCGTTAGACGATATCAAAACATAATATTCCACAACTAGAGGACCTAGTGACTTCAATTCTAAGGATAACAATATCGTTGTCACTAGGAGAAGCACTTGTGACTTTACATAACTTGTATGTATCCCTCTCGTTGTGGGTCAATCCAGCATGCCATTACCCCTAATGCATACCCATGTTCTAGACTTGATATCTCCATATAAATCTACCCACTTACTAGCCTCGATGCAATACAGTCGTCCTATTAACTGTAGTACTCGACAAGGGATATTTAAGAATATATAATTTATATTCTAAGGACTTCATTTATGTTAACATATCTCCCTATCGATAACATAATGAATAGTAAGTCCATACTAATGTCACAAGATATAGTTTGCCTCTAGGGTATATTTCCAACACATAGAACTCCTGCTCAAGCTGGGGACTTTGAATTGTTCAAGCAATAATTGTTTTCTCTTGTTTGAGAGGATTTCAAGGCAATGAACGGCACAATTCTGCACGTATCAGATAAAGTTGACAAGTTTGGAGAATGATTAGACAGCGTCGAGAATAAGTTGAATTACTTAAAAGAAACCGTAAAACATCAAGGCACTGTATTATTAGGGGAAACCTCATAGAATGACGATGCAACGATTTCCAAGTTTGAAAAAATTAGAAAAATGTCAAACGTTACGGGGGGTATGGGGTCGAACATGTGGTAGCAGTCACAAGGAATAACAGATGAGATACAAACTCAATATATTGGACCTCCCAACCATGTATACTTACTAGTGTCTTTGGTATTCAACTTAGTATGTTTTTAAAATTTGACTTGTTCCTAATGTTTATGTCATTTTATTGTTTGAATGCAGAGATTGAAGCAACCCGTAGATCCAACAAAACAAAAGTCGGTGGATCCAATGAATTCGAGGCTGCAGCAACATAGCAAACATAAGCAGGGGGGATTCGAGCAAAACGAGCCTTCAGCAAAAGAGGGAACAAAAGCAGATGGGTCCAATCAAGTTGTGCTTGTAGCCACAAAGCAAAGAGAATCAGGGGGTTCGAGTCAAACGATACTGCAAAAACAGACAAAATATAAGAAGGGGGGATCCGAGAAGAACAAGGCAACAGTCATCGAGTCAGAAATTACCCACGAAGTAGGGGTATCCCAACAAGCAGGGCCATCAAGTATCCAAGAAGCAGGGGGATCCCAGCCAGCAGAGGAAGAACTCACATATCCTATAATTGAAAGTTTGTTTAATGAAATTAACTCTCCCGTGGTAGACGATGGAGGCGCGACTGAAGAGGTATAAGTGGAGTTGGTAGCATCAAATTTACATGTACCTCAGTATTGGATATCGTACTTTGAAGAAGAAGAGCGTACAAGACTGCAAGAGTGCTGGACTCCTCAATCAACTTACTCCTATGATAAGCTGGTTTTGTACGACCTGGTACATCCTCGTGATTAAGATGAAAATTTTTCAGGAAGGTGGGCAGGTAGTTCTATGGCGGCGTAATCGCGCAAGAATTGAGTGGGAGAAAACCAAGTATGCGGCTCCACTTGCTGGAAGAGGAATTGTCCCAACAAATTTGTTATACAGTGTGATAGTCAGAATTCCTTCGTTTCCGCAACTGATGGACCGGACAGACGAACAAATACATGCCTTCCATGCTTGGCTGTATGATCCTAAAAATGAGTTGGCAGGTATATAATGCGGAAATCATATTCATGGGCGAAAATTATTTGAATACCTTATAGTAGATGGTTTTGCTATTCAGTGGGGTCATATGGACGAGACGACATATGTTGTAATACCCCGTCTAAATAGCCAAGGTAAAATAGTAATATTATAAGTTAAATAAGAAACCAATTGAGAAAATAAGGTTGGGTAAAATTATTGCAATTTTATAGCTTAGAAATTCGTGTGAGATTTTAGAAAACATTATATTAGCAATAGTGAATTAATTTTAGAATGCTAAAAATAATTTTAGTTGCAAAATAATATTCAGGTAATTTATCGAGTTATATTTGTGTAAATTTTAGGAAAAATATTAAGGTAGTATTGTAGAATTAATACGTAGAGGTTCCTCAAATTTTAGTTAGTTTAAACAAATAGCGTGTGTCTAACCACCGCGGTACTCGATAAAATTTCCACACCCAATCACTCAAAAGTATTGTGCACCACCCCCACTATATAGCTTTTCCCCAACTACATCTCCTTCAAGCTTTGCCTTCACGGCAAAGCACAATTCACCGCCTCCCGACGACATCACCGCCCTCAACTCTACCGCCCTTAGAGAAGATCACCTCCCCAAGCAACCACTGCTATATAAGTCTCCTCCCTCTTCCCTCGCACACCACAGCTGCCATCACGACCACCACCTCCACCATCGTCACCTCCACCATCACCACCTTCGAGCTTCGGCAAAAGACAACCCACCACCACCTCTTTGTTTTCTCTCTCTCTCTCTCCCTCTCTGTTTTCAGAACCCAGCAGGAGCAGCTGGTGGCCGCAGCCACAGCCACCATCGCCGCCGAAGCTCCGGCGAAAGAGAACCCGAGCAAACCCAGCTTTGTCTCTCTCTCTACCCTCGGATCTCCCTCATTATCCTCTATGCCGCTGTTTCTCTCTCTTTCTCTGTTCGAGAAAAGCTGCAGAACCCAAGTAGCAACAGCAGCAGAAGTGGCAGAGGCCATCACCGCCACCGCCATTCACCATTGTTTTAGGCGACCCAATTTGGTCAAGCTCCGCCACATCTCTCTCTCTCTCTCTCTCTCTCTCTCTTCCAATGCTTCCAGTAGGCTTCCACTAGCTTCAAATTGGTTGTTTAATACTTGTAAATTTTTACATTTTGCTAGTTTGTAAACGTCGTCGTATCGTGTTAAGTATTTAGGATAAGTTTTCTTAAAATTGAATAGTCTTAAATAATTGTTTAGTTACTAAAGTAATTATTTTTCATAAATATAAACTAGTTTTCATTTTCACTATTATAAAATAACTTCTCTAAATAAATAGCTACTTACAGAAATATAAAATGTAATAGTCATTTAAAAATAGACGCGTTGCTTCGTATAAATCCGTTATTTAGAAAAATAGCTAAAAAATAAGTGTCGGGGAAATAATAGAAGAAAAATGGGTTGAACCAAAAACTAAGTAGGATTCTCCATAGGATTTTTGGTATCATACTTGTATTGTTGGAATTTTGATTGAATAAGAAAATATAATTTATAAGTGACAGGTTTGTAGAAGACGACAGAGTGCATTTGCAGAAGCTTTTACGTGCTAGTTGCTACGGAAATAAGGTAAGTGAACATGTCAAGCCTTGTGTGCCAAGCTCCTTTCGTGTCACAAGTTAATTTTAATATTTGTCTCGAAAAGTAATTTTTATTTATTTACATGTTTATTTTAGATTTTCTTAAATTTTAAAGAAGTTTTTTTTCCGTATATTGTCACACGAATAATAATAATAATGCGTAATTAAGGTAAAGTGGAAAGAGTTGTACGGGAGAAGCGTATTATTGCCGTGTTGACTTCGTTCACTCGACCTGTGATTAGATTGGTCGTGTTGGCTTCGTCCACTCGACCCGTTTTTATTTTAACCCGGTCGCAACCTACCTGGTCGCTCCATGTACTCACCTCTCTGGCCGCGAGGAGTCTTAGGGGGTGCCGGCACTTAAGGTCTTGGATGTGTAGAGTTAGTAGATTCTTCCCCGTATCAACACAGTTAATAATACAGTTTCTCTGAGATTTGGATATTTATAAAAGAAAAGAAGAAAGAGATTGGAACTAATTCTCCCCGTTTGAAAGTTGAGAAAGGAAGATAAAAAGACTGATAATTTTATAAGTGTTCTTACTGGGTGCACCAGGTTCACTTCTTACAGCTTTACAGTTTATATTTGAATTCCAGATTTACACTGCAAAATTACATTTTATTTCCTCTGTATACTTATTGTGAAAAGAAAGTTATGCTTCGTCTTCTGTTTTACGAGCTTGGGTGTCACTTACTCAGTATTTTCATGCTGACTTTGAAAACTGCGGTTCCTCTTTCCTTCCCACCGCAGGTTTAGAAGCTGGAGACTAAGGGGTAGCCGGGTACGAGACTCACCTAGAAGGATAATGTCACGAGTAGAATCTAGTGTAGTTTGCAAGTATAATGTAGTAGTTCAGGATACTCTTGTGTAATATTTAGAGACTTATGTAAAGTTTAATATTACTTAATAAATAAATGAGTTGGGATGTTATGCTTTTGGTTTGCGCCGTTAATTTTAGCATCGCCCTCCCGGTCTTGTCCGAGCCGGATAAGGGGGTTGTTGCATATGTGATTAGGCGCATGTATTCAAAGATTCGGTGCAAAGCTAGAACAGACACAGTTATTACTGACTATGGTTGGTACAAGCCGTTCATGAATCAGTCATTGAGTTATGAAGAGTTGAAGGAGAAGGTTGAAGAATGTAATGCAGGTAGTAAATACAAGATCAAATACTCTACAAGGGGGGGGGGGGGGGGGTTGAATAGAGTATGGCTACTTTTTCCAAAAGAGTGATTTAAAACAAATTTTTAAGAGATGAAGTATTTCAAAGGTTTGAACTCAGATTCAAGGCTTTGAAATCTAGACAGACGGCTTCAAAAGTTACTGATAGTTTTCAAAGCTTTGAAAAGCTTTTCAAAGCTTTGAACTGAAATATGTTTTTGAAGAAGTTATAAAGATAAGTGCATAACTGAAATGTAAGACAAGGAGCAAAGTGATTTGTTACGAAGTTCGGTCCCAAGTGACCTACTCTCCGCCTGAGGGATATGATCCCTCTGGGATTTCAACAACTTCTTATTTATCAATAGCTATGCCCTAGATATCTGGCCAACAGAATTGACTTACTCTTTTCCAGTCAGTGGTTCTTCCTAACCTATCTAGTTCCTGCTCTAGCTAACTGATACAATAAGAATCTTTGTTCTTCCTCTTAACAAATCACGAGAATAGATGATTAATTAATATAAAAAAAAGATATACAAATGAAGTTCAGATGAAGAACACTGTAAAGAGAGTAAAACTGTGAAGCTTGAAGTGTTCTTCTGTAAACTGGAATGGATTGAGTGATGAAATAATCTCCTTCAGTGATGCTTGTCAATCCGCGAGAGTGTATGAATTCCTATGTAATGCTCTATGCTTCCGAATCTCTGAAAATTTTCCTGTCACATTCTGTCAATTTGGATTGCAACATATATAGGAACTTCAAACAGCAATCCCTAGAAATCCTCTGCATATCTTTGACTCTGAACAGTTTGATTCCAACGGCTAGCTTCTTGATTTCCTTATTGATTTTGATATAATCTTCCATATGCAGGTCTTAGGTAAGTCCAGACATCATTCCATAATAGTAGGACCAATCTGCAGACTTTGATTTCCTTCTCTGCATACATGTAAATAAGGAAACTTTTTGCAAAACAGATAGCTAATAATCCCTGCAAATAAACTTAGGAAAATGATAAGATCAAAGCATGTTATAACACATAATCGTTTTGTCTTTCATCATATAATATATCATAATCAAGAACATGAGATTAGAGAGTGATTGGGAGGAAGAACTATCCTTGAGTTCATGTTGTGAATTATTGTGCAGTTTTAAGGCTTTGAAACCAGTTTTAGAGCTTTGAAACAACTTTGAACTTACAATCTCCCAACTGTGAACTTACAATCTTCCCCTTGATGAAAGACAAAACCACTAATATGTTTGAACTGTATTTCTGCAAGAGATATACATTAGTAGCATAGCAAAAACATTCATAAAGATCACAACCAAAAAATTGCAAAATCAAAATCAAACTAAGCAGATGAAAGAAAATGAAGCAAATAAGCAGTTTTAGCAGTACAACTGCCACATACCCAAAACACATATCTAAAACCAGAAATACCCCTAAACTTCTCCCCCTTTTTGACTTTCATAAAAAAAGTGGGAAATGTTGGATCAAACCTTATTGAAAATTTAGAAGTTTTTTAAAAAATATAAGTTTTGAAAGAAAAGAGAGGGTTCAAGGCTTTGAAAAATAAGAAAGAGAAGGGTGGATTCAAGGATTTGGATGTTCATATGTCTTTGGCCCTGCAACATCATCCTGATCATCTTCTTCCTCTTCCTCATCATGTTGATGATCTTCTTCATGTGCATTATCATCCTGAGTAGTTTCTTCACCAGGCTCACCAGCTACCACATCATCTTCAAACAAGTCTTGTGAAGTGACAATTGCTAGAGCCTTTCCTTTCTCTAAGTAGCAACCCTGAGTCAATTTTTCCTTCATTACCATATTCCTTTTCCTCAGCTACCTTTGAACCAAATTTCTTATCCCCAACTGCCTTATCCCCAGAATTGTGCTCATCAGATAAGTCCCTTGTAGATCCCTTCTTCCTTGAGCCTTTTGGAACTGGTGTATCTTCTTATTCCACATGAACCAAGTTGATACTCTTGAAAGCACTTTCAATCATGTACTTCATCTACCTGAGCTCAGTACCCAGCTGATACTGACCCTGCTTGAGCTCATCTAGCTCATTCTGAATGAAGTCCAACTTTTGAAGATCTTGAGATCGGTCTTGAGTGGTAGAAGGTAGGGCTACTGGATTGTTAGAGGATTTAGGTTTAGGGAACTTCTTTGTCTTCAACTCATCTAGACAATTCAGAGTAGAACTTCCATTCTACCTCACTGGTTTTCACAATTTCAATCCTTTGAAAAGACTTCTCATCAATGATTCTGCAAAACCAGTAGTGATTGTCTCTTCATTATTAACAGGTATATCCTGATGGTGAAAGAAAAGTTGGAGGAGGTTGGCATAGGGTAGATGATGTTTCCTGTTCTTGGTACACATATAAAGCATGTGTTCCGTTAAAATTCTAGTAAGAACAATCTCATAACCGTGCATCACCAAGTACATCAGATACAATACCCTATAAGACAGCAACTCCTTTAAATTATCTTTTGGTACTACATACCTCATCATGATAGTAAACATAATTTTGGCTTCTATAGTTAACGCCAAATATGTTAACTGCTTAGAGGTAGTAGTTATGCTAGGCAAAAAAGCACTCTTCCTTAGCCATCTTAATACCATCAACCTTGCTAGGGTAATTTTCTTTATTATACCTCTTTGGAAAACCCAAAACTCTAGCAAATTCAGCATTATCAAGCTCCATCACAATATCGGTGTAGATAGTACTTTCTAGACAGACATATCGTAGCCACGTGGCGATCATCCAGCACACCCAGCTGTGCTCCACACACACAGGATCACCACCCGCGATGATCCACGTGGGGGCTGCGAGACAGGGCCCTCGCATACAACCACACGGGACTTGTAGGGACTTAGTGGTTTGGAGGCTAGAGTGAGTCCTGTCGCGCGCGAGCGAAAACCAAGCCCGCGCGCGACCTTTAGTAACTGCTTTGAGAGATTTATGACACGAGCTCCATAAACCCGGTCAACCTCATAACAGTTCCGGTATACACGGACGAAGTGCGTAACGGTTCCTATATACGCGGACAAACGTGCCGTTGTGGTTAAGCTAATTAAGACTCCATTAATGGGCGCATTAACCCACTACAACGGTCACATTCTCCGTTATATATAGGATCGTTAACCCTTCCATATGAGGACGAATCACCTGAGATACATGGAAGCTCTGCCAAAATTATCTCTCTCTCTCTCTCACAGTTACCATTGTCTTACTCTCTCCCTACACACACCTTACTCTTCCCGTGTTCCTTCTATCCCCTGTTCTTGGTGTATATTGAATCCTCCTTAAAGGATTCTCTCGTACACATTTGGTGAACCTGACGTGAATCTTACCACTGCAAGCAACCATGTCTAATGAAGACGACGTCAGCAACAGATCTCCCTCCACGGAAACAACCTCGGGAGAGGAGACCCGTCACACTTCTGCAGCCGCCAGCGGGACTCCGACTTTGGAGGCTTTGAACGCCACTATCCAGAATCAGGGAAAGGCCCTCCAGGCTCAATCCGCACAGATTAATCGGATAATGGCTATCCTGGGAACTCTTGATCCGAATCCTACATCGGGTACTGCTGTCTCTCAGGGAGGGGGAACCTTTACCACCCAGGGAACTAGAGTGGTACATACACCACCTAACCCTAATTTGCAAACCCCTCCAGCAATGGTGCAATTACCCTCTGTTCAGGGGAAAACGGCCCAAATACCGTCCCTTACCACACATATTCCTCAACCACCAACTGTGGCACCCAACATCTCTTCACAATACCCCTTGCCTCCTCCGCCGGCACTGCTGCGCAACGTGAATTACACCCCTAGCCCGACCGCAGCATATGTGTCCCCGCCGGCTACAACCCTTCCTCCTGCTGCTGGAGGGAGCGCACCGGAATGTATGACATCGCTGCAGCGGTGCATAGAGACCTTCTTGGCCAATCAACCGTTTGCATACACCATTATTCCGAAGGTCGACAACGATCCGCCTATCCCACGTGAGATCTATCTCATGCCCAACCCTGCAGGGTATAAGGCTCCTAAGTGGGACAAGTTTGAAGATATCAATGGGAATGCCCACGAGCATGTCATGCGTTTCATCGACGTAATGGGACCATATGGGGCTGATCCCAAGTTGCTGATGTGCGAGTTCCCGAAATCTTTGGGAAATGTGGCCTACAAATGGTATAGAACGCTGGAGGCCGGATCTGTCAAAACTTGGGACGACATGGTTCAGAAGTTCTACACGAAATTCTTCCAGGTGGAAGAGAAGGTTACGATGATTCATCTCTCTCGTATGTATCAGAAGCGCGAGGAAGATGGAGTCACCTTCATCGAGAAGCTCAGGGCCAAATCCTTGGAGTGCAGAGATGAAGTGCTTGAGGGCAGGATCGTGGAGATATGCCTGCAAGGCATGCGAGATGAGTACAAAGGTATACTGATCAACCTACAAACTCCTACCTTTTCAAAGTTGATTGAATGCACGAAAAACATAGAGCCTATAGTGGAAAGGCAAAAGAAGAAGCACGCCCCTGAACGACCCTCAGGGGGAACCACTTTCAAGATTGGAAGGTTTAGCTATAAGAGGGGGCGCGAAGCTGAGGTTAATACAGTTTCGCCGCACAAGCATCCCAGGGTTACAAACTCAGATGCACCGCCTCTACCATGCTCGATAGAGGAAGTGATTGACTTATGCAAACAGTGGCGTAAAGATGGAGTCCTGCCTCCGCTCGAAAGGATACCCTCTAAGGAGATGATGAGGGACCCGAAGTGGTGCGAGTGCCACGGGAAAATTATGCACCCCACAGCTGACTGCAAGAAACTCAGGCACATGGTGAGTCGAAAAATGAAGGAGGGCGAGTTGATTGTCAGCGATCAGAGGCAGGACGTGCGAAACAATCCGCTGCCAGCTCATGCGGAGCAAGATCCGAAAGGCAAAGAGGTAGCCATGATTGCGATTATGGATCTTGAAGAGATTGCGGAAGACGGCTTTCCTATCAATGCTGAAATTCACAACGATGAGGACTACAACATAGACACGGAGGATGAGCGTGTCGATCAAATGAAGGGGTCGCACGGGTTCCACAAGTTCTTCGACGAAATGAACTTTTCGGAATAATGCCGGAAAGAAATGACAAAGGCGATCTAAGGGTAGCAGAAGACTTCGAGGAAGACATTGTGGTCTCCAACGGAAAAGTTGTAAGGGCGTCTCGCTCTACGGAAAAGGTTATGACTTTCTCCGCAAGTGACAAGAAGACGGACTCGAGCCACCAGAAGCCCTTATACGTAACAGCAGTGGTTAATGATGTCGAATTCAAGAGGGAATTTTTTGATGGAGGAGCAGCCGTCAACGTGGTGTCGCTCAACACTCTAAAGGTGGCAGGGATCCCGGAGAAGAAAATTGTCAGACGCCCGTCCCCACAGATGGGATTCGGGAGTGACTCCAGGATGACGATAGGATGGATTCGTCTGGGCATCCAGATAGGTAAAATCAAGTGTTCAGCCAAATTCTACGTCATTGATGTGAATACTACGTATCACATGATCATAGGGCGAGCTTGGATTTATCGTTTCGACGCGGTCCCTTTAACAGCTCACCAGGTGATGAAGGCCATCTGGAACGACAGAGTAGTGGAGATACCGGCTTCGGTAAACCCCTTCAATCTAAATGAGGCGCACCTCACTGAAGCGGTATGGTTTACTGAAATGGCGGACGAGCAAACGCCAGGGCCATTTAACCCGACCCCTTTGCCTCGATGGGAAGATATAAAGGATTAGTCGCCAGCAGGAGTAATGGTGACGAGGGAGGATGCTAAGGAAAAGTTGTCCGCGCGTGAAGAGGCTCCGCAGGTCGCCTACCAAAGGAAGAATGTGTACACTCTGAAAAGAGTGGTAACCTCGCGGGCAAAGAGATAGAAAGCTTCTACTCCAACGGAAAGAAATGCTACCGCATATGAAGGTGCGCGGGGGTACCCCCATTCGAGCATGGGGATATCCCCGGGCCAATCAGTCAAATCGAGCGTGTCACGGAGGTAGTCAAGCCAGCATCAGAGGCTTTAGAGGATAAGCTGAAAGAAGCACATGAATGCATGGAGGATAAGCCGAAACCCTAGAAGCAGGAATTGAAAGAAGTGTTCCTGAGTCCAGGAAAAGAAAAGAAGAGGCCCGTTTTTCTGAGCGCAGACCTCACAAACGATGAGGAAGCAAGATTGCTGCAACTGCTGACTGAATACAAGGATGTGTTTGCCTGGGAAAATGATGAAATGCCCGGTTTGGACACGAGCATCACTATGCACAGGTTAGATGTTATCCCGATATCTAAACCAGTAAAGCAAAGTACGAGAAGCTTCAGGCCAGAGATAAATATGAAAATCAAGCAAGAAATCGTCAAGCAGTTGACTGTCAGGTTTATCGAGCCGAATCATCATCCCACCTGGTTGGCTAACATTGTTCCTGTGGTAAAGAAGAATGGGCAACTTTGCATATGCGTAGACTTCAGAGACCTCAACCGCTTCTGCCCTAAGGACGATTTCCCGTGTCCCAACATCGATCTGCTCATCAATTCTACTGCGGGTCACCGGATGTTTAGCTTTATGGATGGTTTCAGCGGATATAACTAGATCAAAATGAACCCTGAAGACGCACGGAAAACCGCGTTCATCACGCCGGTGGGAGTCTTTAATTACACAGTCATGCCTTTTGGACTCAAGAATGCGGGCGCGACTTATCAACGAGCAATGATGGCTCCATTTCACGACATGATGCACCAGGAAGTGGAGTTCTATGTTGACGATCTCGTTTTCAAGTCTAAGGAAGAAGCGGACCATTTGGGGGATCTGCGGAAAAGTATTCGAAAGATGCAGGAGTTTCCAGCTAAACATGAACCCCATGAAATGTGCGTTCGGAGTAACCTCGGGAAATTTTTTGGGATGCGTAATAAATCGCCAAGGCATCGAGCCTGATCCCGCGAAGGTATCGGTCATCACTAGCATGACGGCACCACATAATCAAAGCGCTCTGAAGACGTTCCTGGGGAAATTATCTTACCTGCGGAGGTTCATTCCAGTGATCGCAGAAATAACATTTTGCTTCAGCGATCTCCTCAAGAAGGATGCCGTATATAATTGGACGGAGGAACATGAGGCCGCATTTGGGAAGTTGAAGGACCTGCTGACGTCGCCAAGGGTAATGATCGCACCTCAGCTTGGATCGCCGCTTTTGTTGTATCTGACGTCGACAAAGAAATCTATAGGAGCGCTTTTAGCTCAGGAACATGAAGGGCAAGAAAGGCCGATTTTTTACATTTCTCGCATAGTACAACCAGCTGAATCAAGGTACACAGATATCGAACGCCATTGTCTTGCCTTGTTCTTTGTGATAGAAAAGTTAAAACACTACTTCGCCTCGCACAAAGTTGTGGTGATTACAAAGAGCGACCCCATACAGTATCTCTTGACTCACACCGCTCCCTGTGGAAGGTTGGCAAAGTGGTATATGACTATTTCACAGTATGACATCACGTGTGTTCGACCACGAGCCATCAAATCGCAAGCAATGGCAGATCTTCTGGCACAGTTTCCAGATAGCAGCTATGAGCCCATGATCGAGGAGGAACTGGAAGGACCTGAGATCTATGCAGTCGAGTTACCATATTGAACGCTTCATTTTGATGGATTGTCAACAAGGAAAGGTGGAGGAATTGGAATTGTTCTGACTAAACCAGATGGGGAAATCATCCAAATATCCATGAAACTTGATTTCCCGGTAACTAATAATGAAGCGGATTATGAGGCTCTCATCGCAGGACTCCGTGCAGCCAGGGCACTGGAATTAAGCAATTTGACGGTTATGGGGGATTCTAAGTTAATCGTCAAACAAGCCTCGGGCGAGTACGAATTGAAAGAGGTAAATCTGTTACCCAATCGGACTTTGGTGCAGAAGCTCGTACAACAATTCTGCGATGTCAGGTATGAGCACACGCCTAGGGCTGATAATCGGCATGCTGATGCTTTAGCCACTCTGGGATCTAAAGTTAGTGCAGATAAATTCCCTGCGAGAATCTCAATCGAAGTCCGAACGTCACCGACATTGATAGAGGGTGCATGCGAGGATGAATCCATGGATGACGAAGACTGGAGAAAGCCGATATTGTATGCAATTGCCGAGGGAACGAGCAAAGAAAACTGGGCATCCACTAAGGGGTACTGCATACATGACAACGCCCTTTACTACAAAGGCCCAGGAGGAATACTCATGCGATGCATCTCGCAGCAGGAGGGACAAGAATTATTGGAAAAGATTCACCAGCACACTTGCGGGGAAGGTGAGGTTTCGATTTATCGAAAGGCCCAAAGGTACGGGATTCATTGGCCGGACATGTCCACGGTTGCTGCAATAATTCAAGGAAATTGTGAAAGATGTGCATTGATCAAGGACTCTTTAACAATCGCTTTGGTTGATGATGACGCGGACTGGAGAAAGCCACTTTTTGATTTTCTCACACAAGGAATCGAGCTTGAGCAAAGAAAGAAAGCCGAGAAACTGAAAAGAAAGGCGGCTCGATATGTGGTACAGGAAAACATACTTTGGGGGAGGGGTCATGAGGGTAATCTACTCCGATGCCTAGATAGCCAAGAAGCGCAAGAGGTAATGGATTTATCTCACCAAGTAGAGCATCAGGGGGGTGCAAAGCTATGCAGACAGCTCCTCACAGTCGGTTATTTTTGGCCCACAATGGAGGAAGATTGTCGCACCAAAGTAAAGAGATGCCAGGAATGCCAATTAAGGGCAACCTCGTACATGCCCCTGCCGTAGATCTACACGCGTTGGGAACGCCATGGCCGTTCCACACTTGGGCTCTAGATTTTGTTGGCCCCATTCGACCGGCCTCTCATGGGAACCAGTTTATCTTGACTGCGACCGAATCGTTTACTAAGTGGGTGGAGGCAATACAGCTCAAGAAAGCTAATGCGCTCGCGGTGGTCAATTTCGTTCAAGAAAACATCATATACAGGTTTGGAATCCCCAACACAATCCTTTCGGATAATGGAACCCCCTTTGTAAATCGTCAAGTGGCCGCAAAACTAGCGGAGTAAAACATAAGGCAGGTCTGTTCCACTCCTTATTATCCAAAATGGAATGGTCAAGCAGAAGCAACCAACAAGACACTGTTAAGAATTCTGAGCAAGATGGTCGCAGACGATCACAAAAATTGGGCCAATTCTTTGAACATAGCATTATGGGCATATCGAACTTCGCCAAGGACTCCCACGGGAGTCTCCCCGTTCCTTCTATGTTACAGAGCTGAAGACATTGTACCAGCGGAAGTAAAAGTCAACTCTGCGAGATTGGCCTTTCATGCATTTTATGACAATCAACGTGATCATCAATTGGTTCTATTGGAGGAAAAGAGAGAGCAAGCTAAGCGAGCTAATAAGAGGTATAAGGAGAGGATCGCTCGCGCATACAACAAAACAGTCCAACATCAAGATTTTGCGGTCGGGGACTTGGTATTGCGCGCTTCAGATCATTGCATGCGGGAGGCGGCCCATCTAAAGTTCGCAGCTAACTGGGAAGGACCGTTCGAGGTTAAAGAAGTCTTCGACAGTGGTTACTGCAAAATACAGAGGCTTCATGGGACTGCCACAACCCCAAGTCCGATCAATATGCGCTGGATAAAAAAGTATTATCCTTAACCTCTCTCTTTATATTTGATTCATATGGATGCTGGATTGTATGTTCAGTACTTCAACGAATTTATGCGTTGTTTCCTCCCATATGAGGAACTTGTAATCATACCTCTCCCATACGAGAGTACTTTTAATAAAATGATTCTCCCATATGAGAAGAATTTTATTATCAGCTGTCTTTTTATCGTTTATTTGCTTCTTTGCTTGCTTATAACAAAAGCCTATCTGCCTAGATAGCAGCCATAAATATACGATCTCATGCGATCCAAAGCCTATCGCCGAGATAGCAGCAATGTTGAAATACGATCTTAAGTGATCTAAAAGCCTATCTGCCTAGATAGCATCCATAATGTACGATCCCATGCGATCCAAAGCCTATCTGCCGAGATAGCAGCAATGTTCAAATACGATCTTAAGTGATCTAAAAGCCTATCTGCCTAGATAGCAGCCATAATATACGATCCCATGCGATCCAAAGCCCATCTGCCGAGATGGCAGAAATGTTGAAAAATGATCTTAACTGATCTATAAGCCTATCTGCTTAGATAGCAAGCTACAGCAACAACGCCCGAGCGACGCAAAACTTATCAGTTTGAGAAAAATAATTATTCAGGCGAATATTGACAGCGTAAACCTATCTGCTTTTTCGCAAGTGTACGATCAAGTAATATAGAGTATGTAATTGTGACTCTGGTTGTCGAACCCTCGAGAACAGTTTAAGTTGTTACTAATTAGAATTTGAATTAGACACAGAGTTTGTAAAAAGGAGGAAGGTTTGGGATTTGACTCTACTAAATTGTAATAAATAAAAACAGTAAAAAGCTTATTTTATTTTTCTGTTAAATATTTTGCAGAAATTGTTGTAGTTGTAAAAGTCGATAATTCTAAAAATCTAGGTTCCAGGATCCCCTAGGGTTACCCTCCAGCTTTCATAGTATATTTGATTTCAGAAACACACAGTGGTTTTGTTTATGCCAGCATACCAACAGTACAATCTCCTCTCGGTCTCATGCACCTATCACTCAACTGCAGATTTTCGGGTCCTCTCGGTCCACCTAAATCTGCAGGTTCGTTCTAAGTCTGCTAGGGTTACAGGTTCTCCTCTCGGTCTCCCCCTAAACGTCTAACAGTTGGTCTAATGCTTCTGGGCTAGTCCCCTGATTCTTTTCACCTCTCGGTCCATCAAGGCAGAGTACTAAATCCTGTCTTTTCTTCCTAACTTTCACTGGTCACTCTCGCGCACCAGATCCTGTCTGTAACACTCCTGGGTGATCAAGCCATTCATGTATGTAAATAAAATCAAAGACAGAATAATAAACAAACCATCCTGTATTAAGACTTAGCTAGCCATGCATCTGAAAATCAAAACAACCAAGTCTGCTGAATTCATAAACCCTAGGTTCACCGAGAACCTAGGCAAAAGGTCTAGCTAGCTTGCATTATTTAAAAACAACGTTTCATAAAGAGAGAAAAGATCAAACTAGTTATTTTTCTGAAAATACTGGAAAACTGCTTCAATCCTGCTCTGCTCCAACTCCTGGCTGCTGTGAAACTGGCTGCTGATGATGATGAAAGCTGTGAGTGTGTATGCGTAACCCTAATTCAGTGCTGGGACACCTCCTTTTATACTTCCACAGTCTCCAAAACTGATGCACGAAATTCCTGTTTTACCCTCGAAAAGACCCGTCCTGGAAGCTTCTGGAAACCTTCTGTGCGTTCGAACGCACACTTCCTGCGTTCAAACGCAGTGCGTTCAAACGCACTTCCTTCTGCGTTTGAACGCAGGACTTAGCCGTTTTTCCATTTTTCCTCTTCTGGCTCCTGGACCCATGCGTTTGAACGCAGCTCCTCTGCGTTTGAACGCACCCCTTAGCATTTTTCAGCACTTCGGCCTTTGCCCCCTGCGTTTGAACGCAGACTGCCTGCGTCTGAACGCAGGACTTAGCCAATTTTCTGCCACTTTCCGGCTGCTCCCATCTCGTGCGTTTGAACGCAGATCCTGCGTTTGAACGCACCACTTAGCATTTTTTCCTCTTTTTCTGCTCAACTTTCCTGACACGCTGCCTCCCATCCAAGTTAATCTCATGCATTTTTCGGCACCTGTTACCTGCACATCATAACACGCACCCGCGATCATATCCAACAAACCAAAGTATGCATAAAATTACTCAAATTTTACAATCATGATATATAAATCTCTGCCTCGTATCAGGTGGAAAATAAGCTGAAAATGGCCAAACTCAACTCTCACAGGGTTAAAACCAATGGTAAAAAGATGTCCCAAACTAATACATTTTCAAGCTGTCAAAATACCCCCACACTTATCTCTGCTCGTCCCGAGCAGACCCTTGCATACTGCCTTGCAGACCCATTTTTGCATACTTTTATTGCATACTTCCCCTCTTTCACAGATTCAAGACACAGACCAAAACACTCAATAGACGACTAACTCAGATACAGAATATACACAAACTGACTCAAGACACAGCTAAATATATATATATATATTTTTTTTATTATTATTTATATGAAATTGGGCAACCTCTCTGTCATAAACTGAAATCATCAAATCCTCACAAGCTCATTTCGAAATTCCACAACACGCAGCAAGGAATGATATAAACTGATCCTATGCACAAGCTCACTAAGGTATCCCCAAACATCCACCAAACCAACCGAGATAAAGCACGTCTTTTGACTTAGAGGGTCCAGGCATCTATAGTCAACAGATAATTTTTCTTCGCCAAGTCATTTGAGGTTTTCAGACCCTCTTAGCCGTTATTGCGTTTGATTTGCAAATTGTCCCATTGCTGGGAGACACAACTCCTGTGTAATACGGCTTGACTTTAATTTCCCTCTTAAGCTCTAAATTGGATTGAATCCAAATTTTCCATGTGAATGGATGCACATTATGTTGTTTCTCCTTTAAGCGCAAAATATCATTTATTTATTTATATTTTTTTTCTTTCCCTTTTTTTTTTTCATAATCCCCTCTGTTTTTTACAACTGTGCAGTAGAGCGTTAAGAGTGCGGGCTTTTTAGGATTTTCTCTTGGAACCACCTTAAGGGATGGTGGTGTACATTCTCCAACTTCGCTTAGGCTACAGATTTGTACCACATAAAACCGACTCTACACGAAGGTCCACCCCAGATTCCAAGAGTCCACCAGTTTCCACGGGAAACAGAATATTCAATTATCTAAAGACCAAATCTGCCTAGCACACTAGAGAAGTCAAAAGTATGCCTGTTATCTACTTTCCACATTCCTGAATACCCGGGATAGCCTGTCGTGAGAATTGTGCACAAAATACTAAAATTTGAAGTATCCCTGCTACGGTGCTTCCTACTCTCATAAGCTCTTTCATTGGACTCTCTTCAGTTTCTAGGTCCTAAGTTGCCCTTTCTCAAAAAAAAAAAATTATTAATTTTCCCTATTTATTATTATTAAAATTTTATTTTTTTTTTTTTTATCATGCAAGGTCAGAAAGGTTGGTGGGTCGACTCAACATAAAAAACGTGCTGACTCAAAAAATGAAAATAAAATGAAAAATAAAATTGACAAAAATATGCTGACATGGCTATGCAGGAGGACATGATTCCCCACCCCCACACTAGAGGTGGCGCGTCCTCGCGACTCTACTGATCTGGCCTGTAACTAGAATCTGTGTTCTCCGGAGTAGACTGGTCAGTCGGCTCGGGAGATGGTGAAGGGGTTCGCCCTCTGGCGCGTTTCCTCGCAGCATGGCGTGCTGCGGCAGCGGTACCAGCGTGGCTGGCACCGGGATGGGCACTACTGGCCCCTGGGTCTGCATGCTCTCTCCTAGGTGGGTACTGGGTACCGGGTCTGCCGGGGTCACCTACACTGTCTGCATGTTCAGGGCTCGGTGTGGGGTCATGGCCAGAGAAGCTATCATATGGCCGGCTATCCTCCATTGTCCAGCTGGGACAATTATCACTAGAATAGCGGTCTGGAAAATTAAACCGCTTACCACGCATGTTGCTCTGAATTTCAGCAAGTGCCGCCTCATGAGCTCTCATGGCGGCTGTGTGAGCGTGGTAGATATGCTTCTGGGTCTTGAACAATTTGCCAAGACCCCTGGCCATTTTCTTGACAGTCCTCACCAGGTAGTTCTGTACTTTTTCTTGGGCCTTAATTTTCTTTCTGACCCATTCCTCATGCTCAGTCCTCTCCAGGCGCCCAAAAGAGCTGCGCCTGGCCCCTCTGCTGGACTGCCCCAAGTCAGGGTCGGCCTGCCTGTGTTCGCTGGAACTGGCAGATCGGGGCAGTGGGAAGGGACCTGGTAAGGCTGGTAAACCCCCATCACCGGGAGGAGGTGGTGGTGGCATGCCAACACCCCCACCCTGAGGTGGAACATCATCATCATCTTCCACTTGGACATATTCAGGAGGCCCGTGCACGGCCTCATGTAGCGCACATCTCATGTTCTTGTACTTTCGAACCTGAATTGGTCGAATATCTCTCAGGTCGCCAGGAATTACCACCAGATAGTCCTGTGCCATTTTTGTTAGCATCCCCAGGAGACCCAAACCCTTCTTGCTATGAGTCTCTCTCTGTTCCCGGAAAAACTCACAAATAATCTCCGGGAGGCTCACAGGCTCACGGGCCATCAGACAGTAAACAAGCAGGGCAATATTATAATCAATGTGGGTAAAGTGTTTTATACCCACAACTCTGTTGTTCACCCACTCTGTCCACCATCTCGCCTCTCGAATCAGGTAGGTCGACGGAAGTTTCCGGTAGGACGGACTCCTTTCAGGGTGGTACCAAGCAGCGCCGGGTACACCAGCACACAGGGTGGTCAAGATCTGCTCACTCAACTGCTCAGATGGATGACGTCTCAGTTCCTGAAACTGACAGTCATCCAACACTAACTCCAGACCCAGACTCTCTCGGATACTCTCTGGGGTGATTCGAATCCATCTCTTTCTGCAGTAAATCCAGTCAATTGACTGGGCTTCACTGTTCATGCACTGCTGGAGATTGCTGTAAATCTCCTTAGCCAGCACAGAACTGACCTGCAGATTGGTAAACCCAGTAAACAAATCCCCAAAATGATCCTGCCCAGTATAGTTGAACAGTTCATCCCCCATTGCTACTCTATCACGGGGAAAGGTCCTCTCAGCGGGTATGTCATACCGAATCTTTTTGTCTTGCAGAAAGAAACGGTGAGCCTCCATGTTAACAAACCTATGGTCGCAGAAGTGGTTAGCCCTAAGCAATCGGCAGTCGATGATATTCAAAGGTGCAATTGCCCTATCCGGCCTCATGTAAGGTTGATCCTCCTCCATTTCAAGATGCAAACAGTAAAAATTGAAAATATTCAAAGAGAATGAAAAGATAGAACCTGGATACCCGGAGTGAATCTTACGGGTACAGATCTGGAAATTTCTCTCTGAAGTGGATCTGTTGGTGTTTGGATCGGATGAGTTGGACCACCCCCACACTGTTCCTGACCTTCTGGTGGTCCTGCGGTGGTCGTCGGAGGCTGCTGGCGGCAGACTGCTCTGGCGGCTGCTAGGGCAGAGAGAATTTTCTAGAGAGAGAGTTGAAAACTGAAAGACTTGTGTGAAAATGAGTCACTGTCATCCGTACAGTATATATAGGCATACTTTCAGAAATTGCAGAATGGCCCCAAAATTTCAAAATTTTTCAAATTTTTCCGAAATTTTCGATCCCGCTCAAATGAGCGTTTGAACGCAGCTCCTGCGTTTGAACGCACAGCTTAATTTTTTCTGGAAATTTTGAAGAGCTGATGTTCTGCGTTTGAACGCACTGTGTGCGTTTGAACGCAGTGCTTGAATGTTCTTGAATTTTCTGGGTCTGATGAGTTGCGTTTGAACGCACATGAGCTGCGTTTGAACGCAATGCTTATCTTCTGCATCTCGGATGAGCTGCGTTTGAACGCATATGAGTTGCGTTTGAACGCACGCCTTTGTCTCTAGAAATTCTCTACTGATTGGTTCTGCGTTTGAACGCAGGATCTGCGTCTAAACGCACGTCCTTAGATTTTTCCACCTCATCTCTGTCTTCTTGCGTTTGAACGCACATGAGTTGCGTTTAAACGCACCACTTGGTGGCTGGAAATTTTTACTGCGTGTTCTGCGTTTGAACGCAGCTCTTCTGTGTTTGAACGCACAAGTGTTAACCGTTTCCAGTGCTTTTCCTGTCCGTTGGTGGGGCTGCGTTTGAACGCAGGGTGTCTGCGTTCGAACGCACAAGTGCGTTTGAACGCATGTCTTCTGCGTTTGAACGCACGCCTCTGCTTCCTGAAACACTGAGTTCAACATTAAATCCCTCTTTCTCACTTTTCTCTCAAATTATGAACATTGTAAAAATTATAAAAACAACTAATCTATGTTGGGTTGCCTCCCAACCAGCGCTTGTGATTTACAGTCGACAGCCCGACTTTGTTACCTCTGCTGTAATCACGGAATGTCGAGGTAGAGTGCCTCTACCTCCATGATTTCCTGAGGATCCCTATATGGCTTGACTCTGTTCCCATTCACCTTGAAAACTGTATTGTCCCTCGGGTTCTCCAGCTCTACCACTCCCCATGATGTAATGTCCTTCACAATAAATGGTCCAGACCATCTTGAGCGCAGCTTCCCTGGATAGAATTTCATCCTTGAATTATAGAGGAGAACCTTCTGCCCGATTTCTATCTTCTTTGGTAGAATGCGGTTGTCATGCCACTTCTTTGTTTTCTCTTTATAAATTTTGGCACTCTCATATGCAGTTTTACGGAATTCTTCCAGTTCAAGGAGTGCCATCTTCCGTTTATTTCCTGCTAAACTGTGATCCAGATTCAGCTGTTTGATTGCCCAGTATGCTTTGTGCTCCAATTCTACTGGTAAGTGGCATGCTTTTCCAAACACCAGCTGGTACGGGGACATTCCCAGTGGGGTTTTATAAGCAGTTCTGTGTGCCCAAAGTGCATCATCCAGCTTTAACGACCAGTCCTTGCGTCCTGGATTCACAGTTTTTTCCAGTATGCTCTTTATCTCCCTGTTGGACACCTCTGCTTGCCCGTTTGCCTGAGGGTGATAAGGCAGTGATACCTTATGGATAGACACCCCGTACTGCTTTAGAACCTTGGCAAAGACTTTATTGATAAAATGAGAACCTTCATCACTGACCATGGCCCTCGGTGTTCCAAATCAGGTAAAGATGTTGCGTTTGAGGAACCTTTCCACGACTGACGCATCATTCTTCTGGCAGGCTACTGCTTCCACCCATTTTGACACGTAATCTACTGCCAATAAGATGTAGAGGTTTCCCAGAGACGAAGGAAAAGGACCCATAAAATCAATACCCCACACGTCGAAAGGCTCGACTTCCTGCCAAAGTGTCATGGGCATTTCATTCCGCTGGGAAATATTTCCTGTCCTTTGGCATCGATCACAACTCTGCGCATAATCATGGCAGTCCTTGAAAACTGTTGGCCAGAAAAATCCTGACTGCAGCACCTTGTGAGCTGTTCTCGGTCCGCTGAAGTGTCCCCCACACTGTGCTGAGTGGCAGTGCTGAATTACCTCCAAAATTTCGTGACATGGAATGCATCGACGGAGAATATTATCTGCCCCTTGCTTGAACAGATAAGGATCGTCCCAGAAGTATTGCCTGCAATCTGAAATAAATTTCTTTTTTTGCCAAGGGGTGATGTCTTCAGGGAGTGCTCCATTGACCAAATAATTGGCTATGGCATAGTACCAGGGCCGTCTATTGGTCTTGATCTTCATAATATGTTCATCTGGAAAATTTTCTTGAATGGGCACCACTTCTTCTGTAGGCTTTTCCAGACGAGATAGATGATCAGCTACTACATTTTCAACTCCCTTTTTATCCCTGATTTCGACGTCAAATTCCTGCATCAGCAGAATCCAACGCAGCAGCCTTGGCTTTGCATCCTTCTTCTCCAGTAAGTATTTCAGTGCACTGTGATCTGTAAAAATAATGACTTTAGAGCCCACCAGGTACGATCTGAATTTATCCAGGGCAAAAACGACTGCCAGCAGCTCCTTCTCTGTAGTCCCATAATTAATCTGCGCCTCATTCAGGACCCTGCTGGCATAGTAGATGACGCTGCACACCTTGTCCTTCCTCTGTCCCAGTACCGCGCCCACAGCGTAATCACTGGCGTCGCACATCAGCTCGAACGGTAGTGTCCAGTCCGGTGTTGTTATAATGGGTGCAGTCGTCAGCCTCTCTTTAAGCACGTCAAAAGCTTCTTTGCAGGCTTCGTCAAACACGAAGGGCACATATTTTCCCAACAAATTACATAGTGGCTTTGTAATTTTTGAGAAATCTTTAATAAACCTTCTGTAAAATCCTGCGTGGCCCAAAAAGCTCTTGATTGCCTTCACTGTGGTTGGATACGGCAGCTGCTTGATCACCTCTATTTTTGCTCTGTCTACTTCCAGCCCTTTACTGGAAATCCTGTGTCCCAGCACTATTCCTTCAGTAACCATGAAGTGGCATTTTTCCCAGTTGAGCACCAGATTTGTTTTTCTGCAGCGAATCAGAACTCTGGCCAGATGGTATAAGCAATCTTCAAAGCTGTCTCCGAATAATGAAAAATCGTCCATGAAAACTTCCAAATTTTTCTCTATCATATCAGAGAAAATAGCCATCATACACCTCTGGAATGTTGCTGGAGCATTGCACAGTCCAAATGGCATTCGTCTAAAGGCGAACGTTCCGTACGGGCAAGTGAACGTCGTCTTTTCTTGGTCTTCTGGATTTATATAGATCTGGTTGTAACCAGAGTACCCGTCAAGAAAGCAGTAATAAGCATGGTGTGCTAGTCTGTCCAACATTTGGTCCATGAATGGCAGCGGAAAGTGGTCTTTCAGTGTGGCATCGTTCAGCTTCCGATAGTCCATACAGATTCGCCAGCCAGTGACAGTTCGCTGGGCGATCTGTTCCTGATCAGCATTCTGCACTACTGTAATACCCCCTTTCTTCGGTACACACTGGACAGGACTCACCCAGGTGCTGTCTGATATGGGGTATATAATTCCTGCTTCTAGCCACTTCATGACCTCCTTACGTACCACATCTTTCATAATTGGGTTTAGTCTTCGTTGAGGCTGGATAACTGGCTTCTTTCCTTCGTCGATTCTTATTTTGTGCATGCAATAATCAGGACTGATTCCCTTCAGGTCTGCAATTGTCCATCCTATGGCTTCTTTATGCTCTCGGAGTACCTCCAGTAGCTTCTGTTCCTGTTCCTGAGATAAAAGAGAAGAAACAATTACCGGCAGGGTATTATTTTCACCAATAAAAGCGTACCTGAGGTGTTCTGGCAACTGTTTTAATTCCAGGGCTGGTGGTTCCTGGAGTGACGGGACCAGTGTCATTTTCTGCTCGCCTCCTTCATCCCTGTATAGCTTGACCCAGCTTTCTGTTCCCATGATCTGCTCATCCTGTTGCTCTTCTGTTTCCTCTGGAAATATGTCTTCAAATTCCTCCCATAAATTTTCTATCTCATCGCTTTCCAGATCATCAATTACCTCTACTGCAAAACAGTTTTCATGCCCATAATGATCGGGAAGCTGGAGAGATTTGAAAACATTAAATTTTACTTTTTCTTCATTGATTTGCATGGACAGCTCTCCACTTTTGCAGTTAATAATGGCTTCACCAGTCGCCAGGAAAGGTCTGCCCAGGATCAGCGGAACCTCTCCTGCCTCCATATCCAGTATCACAAAATCTGCTGGAAAAATAAGCTCTCCCACTTTTACCAGGATATCTTCAATTACTCCATAGGCAGGTTTCACGGATCTGTCAGCCATTTGAAGCATAATTCTTGTTGGGCGTGGCTCTCCGACCCCCAGACTTTTGAAGATGGTCAGTGGCATCAAGTTGATGCTGGCACCCAAGTCGCATAAGGCTTTTCCTGTGTATGCACTGCCCAGGGTTACTGGAATAACAAAGCTGCCAGGGTCTTTCTTTTTCAGTGGTAGACCATTTTTTACACAACTGCTCGCTTCTGCCGTCAGATTCACTGTTTCGAAGTCACTCATTCGCCTTCTACCATACAAGATGTCTTTGAGAAATTTCGCATAAGTAGGCATTTTGGCAAGTGCTTCAGCAAAGGGTATGTTTATCTGTAATTGCTTGAATACCTCCAGGAATCTGGCGTAGTCTTTGCTGTCATCTCTCTTGCGTGTCTTCAGAGGGTAAGGAACCTCCTTAGAAGTTGGCACTGTCTCTGGATTACCCTCATTCATCTGCGCTGCTTCCTGCTCGACCGAACCCCTTTTCTGAGGGTTAGCGGTTGAACTGTCTTCCCGGTCAATCACTTCCTATTCAATAATCTTGGACTTTTCTGCGCGTGCATGACTGGGATACGGTGGATCCTGCAGTGCAATTCCACTCCGAGTTGTGATAGCATTGATTTGAGCGCGTGGATTGTTCACTGTGTTAGATGGTAAATTCCCTGGGGCTCGTTCTGCCTGGTTCTGTGCAAGCTGTCCATTCTTTACTTCCAAGTTGCGGATAGCAATCTTCATCTGGCTTACATCAGCAGTTAATGAGTCCATCTGTGCGAATCTAGTTTCCAACTGCTTATTGAATTTTTCCATATAGGACTCAAAATGTTGCTGAGACAGGTTTAGTTGTGGTGCTGCTTGTGCAGGGAGCTGGAGCTGTCTGTTGTGCATGTGGCCTGTGCTGGAATCCTGGTGCATATACTGCTGCATTGGGATTTCTGTAGCGAAACCCTGGATGGTCACGTGTGCCTGGTCTGTAGCGACTAGGATCCCACTGCTGCTGAACATAGTTGGCATCTTCGGTCTGAAGCTCCAGAATTGCTGCGTCAAAGTCAGGTTCGTCCACTGATGCCACCGGCTTCTTTTCTGTATACACCTTTTTGACTAAGTCCTGTACCACTTTCGTGAGATTGTCAATCCTGTCATCAACCACTGGTTCTGCTGCTGCTGCGAGCCTGCGGTCATCAAACAGGCGAGTATCCTGTTTGGCTAGTTGCTTCATCAGTTCGTATGCTCCATCCTTGTCCACATGGTATAAAAAGTTACCCCCAGCTTCCCTATCAATCCTGTCTGCATTCTCCCTGTCAAGTGCATGGTAGAATACCTGCAGAATCTTTGCGTCCCCGAAGCCGTGATTGGGGCATTTTTTCACGAGTCTCATTAGCCTGTCCCATGCATCTACAACTGTCTCCCCCATCTGCTGTTTGAAAGATAAAATCTCGCTCTGCAGCTTGATAACGCGTGATGCAGGGTAGAATTTTGCCAAGAAATCAGCAACACACCCCTCCCAGGTAGTGATAGACCTCGGTGGTCTTGCCTCCAGCCAATCCTTTGCTGTTCCGAACAAACAGTATGGGAATAAAATCAGCTTTAGCGTGTCCGCTTCGACCCCTCTATACTTAATCTTGTTGCAGTAATCCTCAAATTTTCCAAGGAAGTCGTTTGGATCTTCATCTGCCTTCCCATTAAAAGGACAATGGGTCTGGGCGGTCTGAATGGTGGATGATTTCAGGTCGAAGTGCTCTGCTGTAATGGGAGGCACTACAATAGCTGGTTGATGTCCTCCGGTTGGGACTTCAAAGTTTTCGACCAGTGCCCTTCCAGACCTGTTATAAGTCCTCTGATTGTTCCTGGCAGCAAAACCTGCTGCTATCAGCTCTTCAATGTAAAGAGCCATCTGTGCTGGAGTACGTTGCGGCTGTCCTGTGGGTGTTCCTGTTTCGGTTGTGGTGTCTTCTCCGTGTTCAGAAATCGCGGCTCGATGTCTGCGACTTTGCTCTCTGAAAAGTTTTTCGGGATCTTCGAGTGGTGATACCAGTTTGCTGGGCAATCTGGGCATAAACTATAATAGCCTGAAAATCAGATTTCACGAGCAGTAAGTTGAAAGAAAGTAACTGTAAAATAAAAAGAAAAACTCTGAGACTTATTCTAATGTCTCTTTAACAAAAACTGTAACCGTTCCCCGGCAACGGCGCCAAAAACTTGACAGCGTAAACCTATCTGCTTTTTCGCAAGTGTACGATCAAGTAATATAGAGTATGTAATTGTGACTCTGGTTGTCGAACCCTCGAGAACAGTTTAAGTTGTTACTAATTAGAATTAGAATTAGAATTAGACACAGAGTTTGTAAAAAGGAGGAAGGTTTGGGATTTGACTCTACTAAATTGTAATAAATAAAAACAGTAAAAAGCTTATTTTATTTTTCTGTTAAATATTTTGCAGAAATTGTTGTAGTTGTAAAAGTCGATAATTCTAAAAATCTAGGTTCCAGGATCCCCTAGGGTTACCCTCCAGCTTTCATAGTATATTTGATTTCAGAAACACACAGTGGTTTTGTTTATGCCAGCATACCAACAGTACAATCTCCTCTCGGTCTCATGCACCTATCACTCAACTGCAGATTTTCGGGTCCCCTCGGTCCACCTAAATCTGCAGGTTCGTTCTAAGTCTGCTAGGGTTACAGGTTCTCCTCTCGGTCTCCCCCTAAACGTCTAACAGTTGGTCTAATGCTTCTGGGCTAGTCCCCTGATTCTTTTCACCTCTCGGTCCATCAAGGCAGAGTACTAAATCCTGTCTTTTCTTCCTAACTTTCACTGGTCACTCTCGCGCACCAGATCCTGTCTGTAACACTCCTGGGTGATCAAGCCATTCATGTATGTAAATAAAATCAAAGACAGAATAATAAACAAACCATCCTGTATTAAGACTTAGCTAGCCATGCATCTGAAAATCAAAACAACCAAGTCTGCTGAATTCATAAACCCTAGGTTCACCGAGAACCTAGGCAAAAGGTCTAGCTAGCTTGCATTATTTAAAAACAACGTTTCATAAAGAGAGAAAAGATCAAACTAGTTATTTTTCTGAAAATACTGGAAAACTGCTCCAATCCTGCTCTGCTCCAACTCCTGGCTGCTGTGAAACTGGCTGCTGATGATGATGAAAGCTGTGAGTGTGTATGCGTAACCCTAATTCAGTGCTGGGACACCTCCTTTTATACTGCCACAGTCTCCAAAACTGATGCACGAAATTCCTGTTTTACCCTCGAAAAGACCCGTCCTGGAAGCTTCTGGAAACCTTCTGTGCGTTCGAACGCACACTTCCTGCGTTCAAACGCACTTCCTTCTGCGTTTGAACGCAGGACTTAGCCGTTTTTTCCATTTTTCCTCTTCTGGCTCCTGGACCCATGCGTTTGAACGCAGCTCCTCTGCGTTTGAACGCACCCCTTAGCATTTTTCAGCACTTCGGCCTTTTCCCCCTGCGTTTGAACGCAAGACTTAGCCAATTTTCTGCCACTTTTCGGCTGCTCCCATCTCGTGCGTTTGAACGCAGATCCTGCGTTTGAACGCACCACTTAGCATTTTTTCCTCTTTTTCTGCTCAACTTTCCTGACACGCTGCCTCCCATCCAAGTTAATCTCATGCATTTTTCGGCACCTGTTACCTGCACATCATAACACGCACCCGCGATCATATCCAACAAACCAAAGTATGCATAAAATTACTCAAATTTTACAATCATGATCTATAAATCTCTGCCTCGTATCAGGTGGAAAATAAGCTGAAAATGGCCAAACTCAACTCTCACAGGGTTAAAACCAATGGTAAAAAGATGTCCCAAACTAATACATTTTCAAGCTGTCAAATATCCGAATGCAAAACGCAAAAGAAACATAACTTGTTTTATAGCATACACGCATGCGATATTACAATTTGTTGTATCAAACAAGAACAGCAAATGCTAAAGTGCATTTCATTACCAGTCAAAATGACTTACAATTTATCTGTCTAGATAGCAGCTTACAAGAAAAGTTCATACTAAGAAAATTCTTACTATAAAACGAACGGCCTACAAATGCTAACAAAAGCTATGCGACGCTATCGTCGAGGTTCTAGATCTGAACAGGGCTCTTGATTGGTCTTCTGCCCAAGAGATATGCCAGATGAACCTCATTTCCTGGCGGATACGGACGTGAAGAACAAGTGGAGAATAGCTCCTGGGGCAGGAAGCTTATTGTGCAGAGGGACAAGCGCCATGGCTCGTCACACCTTGTTCAAAAACATGGAGGCAAATAGTTCTCCTCCAGGAAAGCTAGATGAGAAACACTCCATTCATTACGATTCGGTAAAAAGGTCAGTATGGAACTACGCCTCGCCAAGGCAGCCGGAGATATGACCTGCAAACATAATAGACGAAGAAGAATCTTCGCAGACGCATGAGGTATTATGTAAATCCTCTTTAAAGTGATCATGTTGATCGGTGAGCTTTATAAAGAAGATCTTGGGAGCTATTTCTATGGCACAAGGCACAAACTCAGGTTTCACAACTTGAAATTGCCAAGAATCAACAAAGAACAAGCAGTAATGCCAGCAGTTGTAAGGACTCATGGCAAGCCACATTTTGGGATGAAGAACCCAAGCAGCAAGAGGCAGAGTTTATATAGACTCTATGGGGACTCTTTAGTTCCCTGGCTGAGTCAACAAAGCTTGGAAAACGTGTAAGAATCAATTACTTACGTCTCAAAAGAGGTAAACTTCAATTACACTACTAAAGGCTATGACGATTCGGTGGCACGCCCTAATTAATGACGGAATGTCATAATAAGGATGGGCTTCCCAAGGAAATCGTGCTAATATAATAAATCATTAGCGCGAAAATCAAGGCAGATACGTCACCATGTGACGTCATAATTGATACGCATCAAGATATGAGTACAAATCCTCAAAAGGGAAAAATGGGACATAGAGTCTCAAATATAAAAAGGGGGGAGAAGCACTAGCATTACAATGATATTTTGTTTTTTTAAAACAAATATTTTTGTTTCTAAAACAAATCCTTGATCAAAGGATCTTCTTGAGAGAACGAGATCGATGCCTCTCTTGCTTGGTCCACTTCTCGTTTCAATTGTTCTTACTTGGCATTCATCGCATGAAAGAGGTTGACAGCTTCTTCAGCATTCTGCCTTTGTTCCTCTACCTTCCGTCTTTCAGATGCGAGGTTGTGATAGCCGCGCTTCAAACTCACGGACGCGAGAATTTGGGTGATCCTGTTGAGAAGATACCCGAAGCTTAGCTTGCCTTGAACTTTAGCTTGAAGCCCCTTGCATGTGCTACAAAGAAGTCGTGCACTATTACGAGAAATGGTCGCAGGGGTGGCCACAGACAGCTGCTCCAGAATCCAGATGGCTTCAGTCAAGAATAGTCTCCTATCATAAGGTTCTATCTCCAGAGATTTCACGAACGACCAGGGGTATGAGAGGCGCATCTGAATCAGCCAGTCCACATCAGCTTGCTTCATTCCTGACAAAGTTGATTAAAGTTTCGAGCATGAAAGCTTTTAAACAAAGGTGTAGGATGCGAAAAATGGTAACATACCAGTCCCTTCAAGGATCTCACGCAAAGAGGGAATGCGCATTGCTGGAAAAGCCGAAGCATGCCCTTGCTGCATTGCTCGTCTGTCAGTCGCGAGTTCGAGATCATCATAGTTGGCAGGGAGAGTATAAGTCGCAACAGGTGCTACGGCAGCTCCAACTTGTGAACTCCAAAAACTCCATGCTGGGGGGAACCTCTAAGAGCTCTACCTATGTTGAAGGAACTGCGATAGTAGTACCTGCTGCTCGACTAGGAATTTCTTCGGCTGCGAGAGGCTCTTGTGGCTCAGGAGCATTCATTTGAACATCAACATTTACATGTGATGCTATGTCTTCCATGACCTGTTCATTCTCATGAAACTCAGCTCCAGCACCCTCTGCTTCCATTTCCTCAACTCCAGCATCAGCATCTTCTTCTCTTAGCACGGTTTCAGCTTCGACATCATCAATACCTCGATGATATCCTCCAGAGGCTCTCCTGCATACTCAGTAGCTGCGATAGGCTTCTCAACGTGAGAGCTTCGCTCTGGATCATAAGATGTAGGGAGCTGACCCCTTTGTTCCGGCATGTCCTCATCAGCATCACCTTCAATATAAGACAGGAAAATATTAAGGTAACTTGCATTATACAGTGTTTTGTTATTTTGATAGATCAAAAGCGAGCACCTCCACACTTCATCACATGTTAAAGATGCGACACCGTATCCTACTAGAGTATCCTCATTAAGCACATCTTTAAGGTGAGTGTGACCTGGGGTGCGAAGAAACTCGTTACAATAAGGAGTGAGTCACCAAGCTGGGTTCACAAACATTGTTTGGATAGTTACCTGAGGGTTCGCCACATTTGCTTACTAACCAGCGGCGAATGTCACTTTTTGATAGACCATGCTTTAACGCACCAAAAATTACTTCTTGGTAAGTCACAACAAGGTTAAAAATATCACCTTCTTTGCCACCTGCGATCTCCTCAAAGTCCTCTTGAGCCTGTTCCAAAGCGGTCGCATCCGTGTTATCAACCTGCTGTTCTTCCAGACTTCTTCTTTTTATGAGTTTGATCTCATCTTCCTCGAGCTTCCTCCTTCTATCTTCGGCTTCAGCAGCCATTTTCTCAGACTCAGCAAGGATATCTTCGTCTATGGTCTCGCTGGAGACGCCAGAGCGAGAACCCTTGGTTTTCTTCTTTTCCTTGGCCAGGAGGCCGCTGATGGTTTCTGTGTCATCACCTGCGAAAGAACAAACTGTTTCACAAATATTGAAAGAGCTAAAGTATGAAGAAGACAAAATGTTGAGATACCTTCCGAGTCTTCTTCTCGTATCTCACCTCTTTCTTCTTATCTTTCGCTTTCACCACTTTCTTCTTCATCATCTCTTTCTCTTACTTCTCTTTCCTCGTCTTCCTCTTCCTCCTCTTCCTGACCAAAAGGAATGAATGTCTCAACTGCGAGTTCTTTCTGCACTTTGCTTGGCATGCGACCTTTGCCTTTGTCTTTAGAGGAAAGAGACTTCGCAGGAGGCGGAGTTGGAGCACTCCTAGGAGGATGGGAGATTTTAATGCCCTCTTCTGCTTTTGTCTCTTGGCCCTCGGGGCAACATCTGCTGGAGGAGACGGAGCAATCCTGGGAGGAGACAGAGCTGGAGTATTGTCTATCAGCGAGCTAGCAAACGCATCCATTACCTCGCGAATCAGAGTCTCTACTTGGGGAGCCATTCCCATTGTTAAAAGAATTTTCTCGCCCTGCCTTTTCGCGGCAACGATAGAGTTGATCAGCGATTTGGAGCGCTCTCCAAATGCGAACCTCCTCAGATAGAACTAAAACAGAAAATGGGGTATAATTTTCAATGCATCAAGGGAAAGGAGTTTAACACGCATAAAGGGAATTGTTTACCTTGGCAAAATCTTCGCTGTACTTGATAACATGCGAAGCTCCCTCCCTAACAGCGGTCATCTTCTCCTCAAGAATGGTGGATGGGCACAAGTGATTGTCAAGATCTAGCAAGGAGTAGAAGTCATACTGGGAATCATCCAAGCTGCAGTTAGGACGGAATTGGAAGGCATTCCTTTTGATTGCAGGAGCTTTGCTGGGCTGAGGAGTCGAGTGCGTTTCGAATCTGGCTTGCTGAGTAGCCCAGTAAGAAATCCAATTTCTGGAGAGGCGACCTTCACGGCTACCAGAAGGTTGAACGAAGGGAAAGTTGCTCCGAAAGATCGTTTGGCACTCGCCAGACAGCAGTCGCTTGTAACAGCCTCTTACGATCGACTTAGGCCAAATAGAAGGCGCCACTGCATCAAAACCAAACTAGGGAGAAATGCGAGTTGGATCAACGTCGATTTTGATCCTTTCATATCTGGGAGTAAGTTCAGGGACATACTCAGCAAGAGACGGAAGGGAACCCCTTAGGCACCAGCAGAAGAATTCGCGATAGCGCTCATGACCTTCGAGAAGGAGTTCTTCTGAATAAGCAAGAGATTTGGCGGGATATAGCTTCGGGAACCATCGCAAATTTTCAATACGCGTGGCATAAGGCCTAGCTGTAAACTTGCTCCGGTCATCGCATATCAGACTCCAGGTGCACTTGGAAAGATTGTTCTAAACCATCGAGCAGCTCTCCCACTGGAAAGTTCAGTCTCCGCGCCTAGGACACACCACTTGCTGGGCCTAGAAGGAACAGGAGCATAAGAAGGCCATCGCTCAAAAACCCACATGGTAAGGAATGCGATGTTGACATAAGTCAACACATCAAGACGACCACGAGAATCCTGGATCGCCACTACCAGCTGGTCCAATCTATGATATAAGATGCCCAAGACCAGAGGCCCAAGTGTGAATCTCTGGCCGAGGGCCAACTTAACAGCAAGGGGAAGGACATGATAAAAAAACCCATCATGAGGGTGACCATCAATCAAGTACCTCGACAACCAGGCACACAGGAAGCCACACAAGGTTAGATGGTATCCTTTCCACTCTACATAATTCTTCGCATTTGGATTCTTGTCCAGAAGTTCCTTGGTAATACTACCATTCGCATAGTCGCGAAAGAAGTATTGCACCCATTTGGCCCAGGTGTTCTTCGCAGAAGTCTCAACAAGCTGCCATTCGGGGAGAACTTTCGCAAATGTCCAACGAGTGGAGATTTTCTTCACTTCGTTTAGGCATTCTTCCATCTGCTCATATAGAGAAAGCTCTGGAGCAGTCCTCAAAGGGCTCAGGGGATCCACTTCGCCAATAGGAGAAAGGTCATACAAGATGTGCACATCTTCCAAAGTAGGAGTTGTTGGAATAGATACCCTAGAGGCAATCTAGTTTAGTATGAATTTATTTGTGGCTAGAAAATTCATTTATTATTTATTGGATATTTAATATAATGAATTCCTTAGATTTACAATAGTGTTGTTTATCTTATATATCCCTAGTCCAGTATAATGATTAACATGACAATCATCTATAGACTAGTATGGCATTGGATTGATATGGAGATATCATGATCCAACACATAGGTGTGCATTAAGGGTAATAACGCACTGGATTGACCCATCTCCGAGAAGGCTACATACACGTTATGTTAAGTCACAAGCGCTTCTCGCGGTGAAATGGTATTTTCATCCTTAGACTTGAAGTCACTAGATATTCTAGTTGTGGATTATTGTGATTTTGGTAGCGTTAAACGCTACACCGTAACTGGGTAGTTATAAAGGCGTATACCGGATACAATAAGAAGCAATCTTAGAGATCGTAGTAGACGTAGATAGAATTTGTCCCTCCCACGTAACGGGAGAAAATATCCTAGGCCACTCGAGGGATAGTGCTTATAGAATGTCTAGCCAGACTCAAATAAATCAATATGGGATATTGATGTTATTTGCACGAATAAGGCTATTCCCATGGATCGAGAAACTGTGGTGTGACTTGTATGTCTCGTGTCCAATCTGGATATAGAGACAAAGGTATGAGACAATTACTTTTACAAAGGTTGTCAAGATGACTATTCTATTAGTTGGCTAGAATGGATGTTTTGCTAGAAACCGCTCCATATTAGCAAATTGTTGCTACCAACTAGATAGAACCTATGGGGTCACACGCTATATAGAGTTGAACTAGATTTGGGAATTAATTAATTGGTTTAATTAATTAGAAGGATCACTTTGCAATACCTTGCAAACTTAGTAGGGACTAATTTGCAAGGAAGGGACTAAATTGAATTCTAGTAGGACTAGAATAGGTCCTTTAGGTAGTTGGCAAGGATTTGTTGGACTACATAAAGAACACTCCTTCCTTCCTTCCCACACTTATGATTCAATTGATCATAACTTGAGTGTCAGAGAACAAAAGGAGAGAGAGAAAGCAAGCCAAGGAGCTCGCCGCCCCCTAGCTCGCCGCCCCCTAGCTCGCCGCCCCCTTCCCGTCGGCCCACAAGGAGGCCGAAACCTCCTTGTTTCGGTCTCGTTTTGCATGATTCTTCTTCCCCTTCCTCTTTCCGGGCTAGCACCAAGGATTGGAAGATCTAGAAATCAACTCTAGGCGTGGATCAACTATAGAGAACATGACACAATTCGCGTTTGAAGTCATCAAAGGAGAACCCTAAGGTGTGTTAATTGATTTCTTCCTTTACCATCGTTATGTCTCTTGACTTGTGATCCTTGGAGGGTTTTGCATGGTTAATTATTGTTTCCGTTGCGCATCCATGAATCAAAACCGTACAGTGATATCAGAGCCACAGGTCGTAGAGCATAAACGTGGTTTATGTGTTACGTTTTGATAGTTTTACACCTTAAATTTGTTGTTTATCGCATAAAACAAGACAAATCAAGCATGTGATGCAATTTGTCAATAATCTATCATAAAAAGATATAGTTTTTACATCTGATGCATGAATTAGTGAGTTTGAGAAATTTTAGGATCTTAGATCTAGGGTTTGGGCATCCTTGGGGAAGAAGGAGTTCTTCCCAAACAAGGAAACAACCAAACTTAGGCACCAAGCAAGGGAGTTGTTTTGGAAACAACTCCCAAAGGAGGTTCGGCCCCCCTAGGGGACTGCCCATCCTTGCTTGCCGCCCAAGCAAGGCCGGCCTAGGGGCCGGGGCAGCCCTAGCCCGCGGCCTAGCCGCGTGGGCTATGGGCCCGCCAGCCCTAGGCCCTTGCGGTTCACTTTTTGGGCCCGGGCAATTGGATTGTTGGGCCCAATGGACCGATTTAACCCTAGAATATCCTAAAATCAATTAAAATTGACCAAGCGCGTTAAAATTGGATTTTAACTGTTTATGTGCAAATCGCATGGTGATTGGATATGGCCTTAGGATGCGGTTTGTTGTGGATGTTTAATTTTTGTGGTTTGGTTTACAGCCTACGAGCTGATCAATTAATTGTAATAATTAATTAGGGTTTTATGGCCTGCGGGACATTTTTTTCTCAACTTGTGAGATTTATTTTATTTAGTATAGAAGTTAGCTAGTGCTAGATAAAGTAGATTGTTAGCCAAGATTGAAGAAAAGAAGCCCAAAGCCAAAAGGAGCCTTAAAAGATGAAGCATGGAGTATGGAGAATTTCACATGACTATGAAGGTTGGACCAAAAGATCAAGAAGCATGGAGATGTGTTTGCTTATAGGGTTCATAGATAATTCCATTGGCTTGGAATTATCTTAGTCTAGAAAAGGCCATATCCACATCACCTTTAATTTCTGTTTTGTGGTTGTTTACTTTATTGTCTTATTATTTTGTGGTTGGTGTATGGATGATGCATGCAATTAGGATAATAAGATAATTAGACAACCCGGATCTATTATTTGGAGTTGTGCCGATATTGATCAACAAAACAGTTAAAATTGAATTTAAAATCCCTCAAAATTCAAATATTGTGTTCTTGCCTTCTAGTTATTTAAACACTCATTATCATCATGATTTATCAAGTACGTACGTGCCAAAGCATTGCGACTTGGTTCATAATGATGGAATACGATGGCACAAGCTAGTAATGTGCAATTGTTTAAATAAGAGGTTGAACACAACTAGGTTATTAATGTGATTAAGAAACTTAGAGGCAATCAATTGGGATTATCCATATGGATGGATAAATAAGGAGTTATTTGCCCAATTGAACCAAGAGTTGCATAAGGGATGCAATTGGAATTGTTCCTACCTAAAGTATTCAAATTATGGGTGACTTGCCAAAGCAAGCTCATAAGGAGATGAAACATGGATCTTGGCCCACTAGAAAATATATGGATATTTTCCGCATTAATATCTTGAGGGTTATTAATTCGTAGAAAAATAGTGGGAGCTATATTTGATAAACTAGCCATTATTGAATATAGTCAAAAATTCACAAATACTAAAACTTGCGTATTTTCCTTTTGTAGAATTCCAAATGGAAAGCAACTCATCGAGTTCACAACATTCCCTAAGATCTGTCCTTGAGAAGGACAAGATATCTGGAACCAACTTCCTTGATTGGTACAGAAACTTGAGAATCGTTCTCAAGCAAGAGAAGAAAATGTACGCAATAGAGGAGCATGTTCCAGCAGGTCCAGAGAACCAAACACCTGCTGCCCTAAAGGCGTATCAAAAGCGTGTTGATGATGCTAATGATGCGGCCCGCCTTATGCTATGCACCATAACTTCTGAGCTTCAGAAGCAACACAAGCTCTTCCAAGAGCAGGCAAGGGTTGAGAGGTATGAGGTCTCTAAGGCACTGTTCAAGTTTCATCTGGCAGAAGGGAACCCGGTGGGACCCCATGTACTCCGAATGATCGGGTACTTGGAGAATCTCGCCCGACTGGGGTTCCCGGTCGGCCAAGAGTTGGGAACCGATCTCGTGTTGCAATCGTTGCCCGAGAGTTATGGAAAATTCATCATGAACTATAACATGAACGAGATCGTGAAACCACTGCCAGATTTACTCAATATGTTGAGGACAACTGAACAGAGCATCAACAAGGGTAAGGGCAAGGCCATTATGATGGTGCAGAAATGAAAGGGCAAAAGGTTTGCCTCATCCTCCAAGGGCAAAGGCAAGTCAGTTTCCAAGTCCAAGGAACCTGCCCTTAAGCCTGTTGGTGGAATTGCCAAAGGTGTAACTAAAGGTGAGTGTCACTACTGCAGTCAACCTGGACACTGGAGAAAGAACTGCCCAAAATATCTGGAGGATAAGAGGCTTGGAATAGTGATTCCACCACCACCAGGTATTTTTGTTGTAGATGTCAATTTAACTGTCTCTACATCATGGGTATTAGATACTGGATGTGGATCTCACATTTGTCGAAATGTGTAGGATCTAAAGATAAGTAGAAGATTGGCTAAAGGGGAGATAGATCTGCGCATTGGGAATGGAGCAAAAGTTGCTACGTTGGCCGTAGGCATGTGCGAGCTATCTCTGCCTTCAGGATTAGTTTTAGAATTAAATAATTGCTATTTTGTGCCTGCTATGAGCAGAAACATTATTTCTATTTCTTGTTTGGACAAGGATGGTTTTATTATCTCAATAAAGAACAATTGTTGTTCCTTTTATTTGAATAATATTCACTATTTTAGTGCGCAATTATTTAATGGACTATATGTCCTTGATCTAAGCAATCCTGTCTACAACATTAATACCAAGCGGATTAAAATAAATGATTTAAATCCTTCTTATTTATGGCACTGTCGTTTAGGCCATATAAACGAGAAACGTGTATCTAGACTCCATAAGGATGGACTGCTAGACTCATTTGATTTTGAATCATATGAGACATGTGAGGCTTGTTTATTGGGAAAAATGACAAAGTCCCCTTTCAATAAGAAAGGTGAAAGGACTAGTGAGCAATTGGTGCTCATACATACTGATGTGTGTGGGCCATTTGCCACGCCTGCCAGGGGTGATTTCGTCTACTTCATTACATTTACTGATGATTACAGTAGATATGGATTTGTGTACCTCATGAGGGCAAAATCCGAATCCTTTGAAGTGTTCAAAGAATTCAAGAATGAAGTAGAGAAGCAACTTGGCAAAAGTATCAAGGCTCTACGATCGGATCGTGGAGGAGAATACTTGAGCCAAGAGTTTGACGACTATCTTAGAGAGTGTGGGATCATGTCCCAACTCACTCCACCCGGAACGCCACAATGGAATGGCGTGTCTGAGAGGATGAATAGAACCTTATTGGATATGGTTCGATCTATGATGTGTCAAACCGATCTTCCATTATCGTTTTGGGGCCATGCTCTATTAAGTGCAGCTTTCACCATTAATCGTGTTCCATCTAAATCAGTCATGAAGACACCATATGAGATGTGGAGTGGGAGGCGTCCCACACTGTCGTTCATGAGGATTTGGGGCTGCGATGTCTATGTACAACGTTTACAATCAGACAAGCTAGGGCCAAAATCGGATAAGTGTAAATTTGTGGGGTAACCTAAGGAAACTAAGGGTTACTAATTCTACAATCCAACCGAGAACAAAGTGTTTGTTGCCCGGACTGGCGTGTTTCTAAAAAGAGAGTTTGTCTCTAAAGAAGCAAGTGGGAGGATTGTAGAACTTGAAGAGGTTCAAGAACCACAAATCACTGAACCGATTATGGAACATGAGCACGAACCACAAACAGTTGTGGAGCTACCTGTTCAGGTAACACAAGAGCTTCGTAGATCTAGTAGAGTGCGCCAGGAACCCGAGAGGTATGGACTTCTCGTGACCGATTCCGGTGACACGATGCTCATAGATGATGAGCCTACTACCTATGAAGAGGCCATGAAGGTCCCAGACTCTCAGAAGTGGCTAGAAGCCATGAGATCCGATATGGAATTCATGTATACCAACAAAGTATGGACTTTGGTGGAACCACCCAAAGGGGCGCGACCCATAGGGTGCAAGTGGGTCTTCAAGAAGAAGATCGACATGGATGGTAATGTGATTACCTATAAGGGCCGATTGGTGGCTAAAGGAGACAGATTCATGGTATTGACTATGATGAAACCTTTTAACCAGTCGCTATGACCAAATCCATCCGAATCCTACTTGCAATTCCAGCATACCACAACTATAAGATTTGGCAGATGGATGTCAAAACAGCATTCCTTTATGAGAATCTCCTTGAGGACGTGTATATGATACAGCCAGAGGGTTTTGAGGATCCAGAGCAAGCCAACAAAGTCTGTAAGCTGCAACGATCCATTTATGGATTGAAGCAAGCTTCTAGGAGTTGGAAACGACGTTTTGATGAAGTAGTCAAAGAGTTTGGCTTCATCAGGAACGAAGATGAGTCTTGTGTCTACAAGAAGGTTAGTGGGAGCTCTGTAGCTTTTCTGGTCTTGTATGTGGATGACATACTACTCATTGGAAACGACGTTCCCATGCTGCAATCTATTGAAGATTGGATAGGGAAGTGTTTTTCAATGAAGGAATTAGGGGAAGCATCCTATATACTCGGTATAAAGATCTATAAAGATAGATCTAAGAGACTGCTAGGACTAAGTCAAAGTACATATATTGACAAGGTGTTGAAACGGTTCAACATGCAAGATTCCAAGAAGGGATTCTTGCCCATGTCACATGGAATCACTCTTTCGAAGAGTGGTTGTCCTTCCAATGAGATTGAGAAGGAACGTATGAGTAGAATTCCCTATGCCTCGGCCATAGGATCTATCATGTACGCCATGTTATGCACTAGACCAGATGTGTCATATGCCTTAAGTATGACAAGCAGATACCAATCCAATCCAGGTGAGACGCACTGGATTGCAGTCAAGAACACCCTAAAGTACTTGAGAATAACTAAGGATGCTTTCTTGATATTTGGCAGTGAGGAAGAGTTGCGTGTAAGGGGTTACACTGATGCAAGCTTCCAAACTGACAGAGATGACTTTAGATCACAGTCGGGATATCTGTTTTGCCTGAATGGAGTAGCGTTGAGCTGGAAGAGTTCCAAGCAAGAGACGGTGGCTGATTCTACAACAGAGGCTGAGTACATTGCTGCAAATGGCGCAGCAAAGGAAGCTGTTTGGATCAGAAAGTTTGTTTCTGAACTTGGTGTGGTTCCTAGCATTGCGGATCCAGTTGAGTTGTACTGTGACAACACTGGGGCAATCGGCAATCGAAGGAGCCCAGGTCACACCAGAAATCCAAGCACGTGCTCAGGAAGTTTCATCTGATTCGAGATATTATCGATAGAGGAGACGTTCGGATATGCAAGATTCCTACAGATGAGAATCTGTCAGATCCACTTACAAAGCCGCTTACACAGTGGAAGCATGAAGGGCACACTAGGAGTATGGGCATACGAGATGCGCCAGATTGGCTCTAGTGCAAGTGGGAGACTGTTGGAATAGATGCCCTAGAGGCAATCTAGTTTAGTATGAATTTATTTTTGGCTAGAAAATTCATTTATTATTCATTGGATATTTAATATAATGAAGTCCTTAGATTTACAACTGTGTTGTTTATCTTAAATATCCCTAGTCCAGTATAATGATTAACAGGACAATCATCTATAGACTAGTATGGGGTTGGATTGATATGGAGATATCATGATCCAACACATAGGTGTGCATTAAGGGTAATGGCGCACTGGATTGACCCATCTCCGAGAAGGCTACATACACGTTATGTTAAGTCACAAACGCTTCTCGCGGTGAAATGGTATTTTCATCCTTAGACTTGAAGTCACTAGATATTCTAGTTGTGGATTATTGTGATTTTGGTAGAGTTAAACAGTACACCGTAACTGGGTAGTTATAAAGGCGTGTACCGAATACAATAAGAAGCAAGCTTAGAGATCGTAGTGGACGTAGATAGAATTTGTCCCTCCCACATAACGGGAGCAAATATCCTAGGCCACTCGAGGGGTAGTGCTTATAGAATGTCTAGCCAGACTCAAATAAATCAATATGGGATATTGATGTTATTTGCACGAATAAAGCTATTCCCATGGATCGAGAAACTGTGGATTGGATATACGAGTGTGACTTGTATGTCTAGTGTCCAATCCGGATATAGAGACAAAGGGATGAGACAATTGCTTGTACAAAGGTTGTCAAGATGACTATTCTATTAGTTGGCTAGAATGGATGTTTTCCTAGAAACCGCTCCATATTAGCAAATTGTTGCTACCAACTAGATAAAACCTATGGGGTCACACGCTATATAGAGTTGAACTAGATTTGGGAATTAATTAATTGGATTAATTAATTAGAAGGATCACTTTGCAATACCTTGCAAACTTAGTAGGGACTAATTTGCAAGGAAGGGACTAAATTGAATTCTAGTAGGACTAGAATAGGTCCTTTAGGTAGTTGGCAAGGATTTGTTGGACTATATAAAGGAAACTCCTTCCTTCCTTCCCACACTTATGATTCAATTGATCATAACTTGAGTGGGAGAGAAAAAAAGGAGAGAGAGCAAGCAAGCCAAGGAGCTCGCCGCCCCCTAGCTCGCCGCCCCCTTCCCGTCGGCCCACAAGGAGGCCGAAACCTCCTTGTTTCGGTCTCGTTTTGTGTGATTCTTCTTCCCCTTTCTCTTTCCGGGCTAGCAACAAGTATTGGAATATCTAGAAATCAACTCTAGGAGTGGATCAACTATAGAGAACGTGACACAATTCGCGTTTGAAGTCATCAAAGGAGAACCCTAAGGTGTGTTAATTGATTTCTTCCTTTACTATCGTTATGTCTCTTGACTTGTGATCCTTGGAGGGTTTTGCATGGTTAATTATTGTTTCCGTTGCGCATCCATGAATCAAAACCCTACAGGAACAGCCTCAAACTCAGCAAAATGGAAGGTGTGAGTCGCAGGTGAATAGCGAGAAAGAAGGTTTAGAAGCATGGATGGATCCAGCTTCACGTCAGCACCCTTCATAGCACGAACTGCGAAATAAATCCCAGCATTGTCTAATGCGATGGCATGGTGGGTCAATACATGGTCAATCCACTCATCCATCAAGTCCAACTTTTGAACAAAGGCCTGGGTAGAAATTGCAGTATGAGGGAAAACCCCATTTTTAACTCCTAGCCTAACCACATCCTTGGAGTCGATTAACTCTAGCATGGCTGCATTGGTAGGCGGGGTCAGTGTTCGCAATTCTCCGGAGGGGGCAGGAGCCGGTAGATTCTTCACCTTAACCCTAGCATGATAGAAATCCTTTCCACCCAAATAGGGGGCTTTTCTCCACAATGTCTTTGGAAGATCAGATATTTCTTTAGGCTCTTTAACGCGTTTGGATCCTTTTGTCTTGGCCATTCCTGCAGAAAAGAAAGAAAAAAGGGGGGAGAAATATACACACTTTCAGTTTAAATTTCAGTTCAGATTCAGGAAGAAATTATGGTTTGTCAAGAGAAGATGAACAATCCGGGGTCAGTTCTGGGTTTAGAATCTCAGAATTTCAGAATTTCTACATTCGAAATCATCTCAATCTGGTGATTCAATCTGATTGGGGTTTAAGAAAGAGCCTCTTTTACAGTTCTCAATAAACGGTATATTCCAAATAGCTATGGGTTTACAGATCCAAGACAGTTCAAAGGATATTTAAATGCATTAATGGAATTGAGCAAAGCCAACCTTGTTTTGGTGAAGCAAGTTGAAGGAGACGATTGACAAGGAAGAACTGGTGGTTGATTACTTGAATCTGCTCTTGAAGGCTTCCGGGTATCATTCACTTTAGAGAGAGAAGTGATACTTTGCAACAATGGAAGGCATAGAGTATTTATTCAAGAACAATGAGGAGTCGCGTCCTTTCAGTAGTCGAATCGCAACCGTCACCGTCAAATCGCGCAATCACAGGACAAGCTGACGTCACGCCTAAAACCCTAAAAGAACAGACGGCACGATTCTAGGGATTCTAGGCCATAATGGCACGCACGGGGGCTGATTTTGCGTATATTTAAATTGGTGCGTGGCAGCGACGCGTACATTGGTTCCTGCGCATTGAAGTCTATCCGGTTAGGTGTCTTCACGCGCAGAAAGGGGGCTAATGTAGATAGTACTTTCTAGACAGACAGATCGGAGCCACGTGGCGATTATCCAGCACACCCAGCTATGCTCCACACACACACAGGATCACCACCCGCGCTGATCCACGTGGGGGCTGCGAGACAGGGCCCTCGCATACTTCCACACGGGACTTGTAGGGACTTAGTGGTTTGGAGGCTAGAGTGAGTCCTGTCGCGCGCGCGCGAGCGACCACCAAGCCCGCGCGCGACCTTTAGTAACTGCCTTGAGAGATTTATGGCACGAGCTCCATAAACCCGGTCAACCTCATAACGGTTCCGGTTTACGCGGACGAAGTGCGTAACGGTTCCTATATACGCCGACAAACGTGCCGTTGTGGTAAAGCTAATAAGCCGCCATTAATGGGCGCATTAACCCACTACATTGGTCACATTCTCCGTTATATATAGGATCGTTAACCCTTCCATACGAGGACGAATCACCTGAGATACGCGGAAGCTCTGCCGAAATTCTGTCTCTCTCTCTCACAGTTACCATTGTCTTACTCTCTCCCTACACACACCTTACTCTTCCCGTGTTCCTTCTATCTCCTGTTCTTGGTGTATATTGAATCCTCCTTAAAGGATTCTCTCATACACAACCGGCTACCTTAGAGGATGCAGTTAAGCTCAAAGAATTCATTTGTTTCACATTCAGATAAAAGAGTCTAGTAAGCTTGGGGTATGCTACCTCAGAGGGGTTTCGTATTTTCTAAATTGAACTCTGTTTCAATCTTCTAATACACTCCAAGTCCATACTATCTAGCATGCTAGTATTCATCATACTACAATAAACAATAGGAGCAGATGCAAAACCATCTAACCAGATTCCATAAGTAGCATTATTGAGGAACCAAGATCTAGAAATAGATCTCTTATCAGATGATGTTTTCTTCTCAGTGTAAATCTGAATCTCCTTCCCCTTTTCTTTTTCAGAACTCTGGATCTTCTTCCCCTTGTCTTTTTATGAAGTCTGTATCTCCTTCTCTTTGCCTGATTTCTGAGAATCCTTGACCTTCTTCACCTTCCTTGAGCTACTAATCTTAATACCCTCCTGTTTCCTAGAAGTATGTGCAGCATCTGATTTCTTCTCCTTGCTGGTAGCAGCAGTCTGATCCTCTTTGTCCTTATTTATTTTCTTCTTAGGAGGAGGAGAAGGATTCTTTGGAGCAATGACAGTCCTGGAGCTGGAGCTGTTACTGATAGCTTGAACTTCTTCTTCTTCCCCAACTTTTCTTTTCTTCCCTATTTTCTTCTTTGAGTCTCGAGCCATCTTGATTCTTTCAGAGGTTCTCCTTGAGTCCATTAGGGATTGGGGTTTTAAGAAGAGAGATGCAGGAGAGAATAAAAGAAAGAGAGAAAAGAGAGAAGATAAATACTGAAGAGTTTGATTTAGAGAAGGAAACTAAATATTCCCAAATCTTTATTCATGCTAACCTTACCATTTTCATCCAGCTTGTTTCTGAATACCCACCTTGTGCCAATAACAGACTGACCTTTTGGAGGAGGAAGTAGATTCCAGACTTTGTTCCCCTCAATTTCAATCAGCTCACTTTGAATTGAAATGATCCAGTCTTCTTCTTGTAGTGCTTTCTTCACATTCTTCATACGTGTTGAGTATGACAAGCATATATCAGTCCAATCCGGGTTAGAGTTACTAGACAGTGGTCAAGAACATCCTTAAGTACTTGAGAAGAACTAAGGATCCGTTCCTGATCTACGGAGGGGAGGAAGAGCTACGTGTAAGGGGTTACACAGACGCAAACTTCCAAATCGACAGAGATGATTTCAGATCGCAACCGAGATTCGTGTTTTTCCTAAATGGAGGAGCTGTAAGCTGGAAGAGTTCCAAGAAAGAGGCAGTTGCTGATTCTACAACTGAGGCTGAGTACAATGCTGCATAGGGTGCAGAAAAGGAGACTGTGTAGATTAGGAAGTTCACTACTGAGCTTGGTGTGGTTCCTAGTATTTTGGATACAATATAGTGTATTGTGACAACACTGGAGTGATAACACAATCCAAGGAACCCATGTCACACCAGAAAAGCAAGCATGTACTCAAAAAGTTCCATCTTATTCGAGAGATCGCCGATCGAGGAAATGTGAAGATATGCAAGATTCCTACAAATGAAAATCTCTCAGATCCACTTACAAAGCCGCTTGTTCAGCGCAAGCATGAAGGGCACACTAGATATACAGGCCTATGAGACTCACCAGATTGGCTCTAGTTCAAGTGGGGAATTGTTGGAATAGATTCCCTAGATGCATTCTTATTTTAGTATGAACATTATTTTGGCTAGAATAATCATAATATTATTTATGGAGATATTTAATATATTGAAGTCCTTATATTAAAAATGTGTTTTTTATCTCTAATATCCATAGTCGATTATATTGATTAACAGGACAATCAACTATAGACTAATATGTGGGTAGATTGATATGAAGATATCAAGTCTAGCACATGGGTATGCATTAGGGGTAATGTCATACTAGATTGAACCACAACGACAAGGCTACATATAAGTTATGTAAAGTCACAACTGCTTCTCGTAGTGACAATGGTATTGTGGTCCTTTGACTTGAAGTCACTAGATACTCTAGTTGTGAAATATCATGCTTTGATATTATCAAACGTTGCGCCTTAACTGGGTAACTTTGAAGGTAGTTATCGGGCATGATAGGAAGCAAGCTTAGAGATGGTAGTGATGTAGATAGGATTTACCCCTCCCACATAATGGGAGCAAATTTTCGCGGTCGCTCGAGGGGTAGTGCTTATAGAATGTCTGGCCAGACTCAGATAAATGAATATAGGATATTGATGTTATCTGCATGGATAAGACTATTCCAAGGATCGAGAAACTATGTATTGGATATACGAGTGTGATTTGTATGTCTCGTGTCCAATCCGGATATGGAGACAAAGGGATTATAAAATGCAGTAACATCGGTCACAGGTTTTTCGGTTTACTGACTATTTCTATTAGTTGGGTTGCATTGATGTGTTGCTAGACACCGCTCTATGTAGTAAGTATTACTACCAACTAAGTAGAAACCTATGGGGTCACAATCGCTATGGATTAAATCGGACTTGGGAATTAAGTAGTTGGACAAATTAAATAGAAGAATCAATACGCAACCACATGCAAACTTAGTACGACTAATTTGCAAGGTTGACTAATCCGTGTATGGACATGATTAGTATTGGGGCTTATATGCAGTTAATAAACAGTTATTAATTACATAAAGGCACTCCTAGCTTTTTTCACATAAGTGTGTCATAGTTGTTATCACAATCGAAAGAGAACAAAGCAAAGAGAGAGCCAAGACAAGGAGGCCGAGACCCCCCCCCCTGTCCGCCCCTCCCTCGTTGTCGGCCTCGTGAAGCACGTCCCTCTTGTGTGTCCCAATTGCGTGATCTTATTATTCCTCCTTCTTCCCTAGCTAGCACAAGGTGTTGAAGGATCCGGTGCAAAATTATAGGAGTGTACTTCCATAGAGACGTGGACATTATTTCACGTGAAGTCATCAATTCAAACTAACTAACGTACACATGAATTTCTTCCCTTACCATCGTTATGATGTCTAGTCCTGTGATCCTTGGAGGGCCTTTAACGGAATCAATTATTGTTTATTCCGCTGCGTAATCTGTACCAAAACCCTACAGTTGCAGGGCCTCAGACAGATGAAGATAAAAAGCCTTGATTTCAGCCTTCTTTCTTTTTTCAAAGAATTGAATCCAGCCTCTATCTTCTTTCAAAACTTCTATTTTATTTAACTTCTTAAATTTTTCAAATAAGGTTTAATCCAACAGTTTCTCACTTTTTGATGAAAGTCAAAAAGGGGGAGAAATATAGAGAAATTTTGTAGTTTTTGGGAGATCTGGTTTTGGATCTGCGGTAGTTTTTGAATTGGTTATTTAGTTTGATTTTGATTCAGCCATTATAATTGTTGGTATTATCATATGTTTTTTTTTATCTTATAAAACTGTTTCGGCTATCCTAATAATGTCTATCTTTTGCAGAAATATAGTTCAAACATAATAGTTGGTTTTATCTTTCTTCAAGGGGGAGATTGTAAGTTCAAAGCTGTTTTCAAAGCTTTGAAACTGGTTTCAAATCCTTGAAACTTCACAGCATGAACTCAGGGGGAGCTCTTACTCCTATTCATTTTCTAATCTCTTTCACTTGATCATGCTAGATTATGTGATGAAAGACAAAATAAGTCTGTGTTATAACATGCTTTGATCTTATCATTTGCCTAAGTTGTTTTGCAACGATTGTTAGGTGACTGTGTGTTGCAGGTTTAGCTAAGTTTCCTTATTTGCACGATTGCATAATTGGCAATCAAGGCCTGCAAATTTATAATACTCTTATGGAAAGTTGTCTGGACTTACCTTATGCTTGAAGATTGAAGATCAGATCAAAATCATTGAGAAAATCATGCATCTAGTCGTTGGGAGAAAGCTGTTGAGAGTCAAATATTTGCATAGGATTTTTATGGATTTTTGTTGAATCTTTCTGTATAAGTCTGCAATTCAAATTGATAGAGGCTGCGACTAATTCAGAGAGATTGAGAAGCATAGAGCATTACACAGAGATTCATACACTCTCACAGAATGACAAGCATAATTGTAGGATATAATTCATCCATTCAATCCATTCCAGATTCCTGAAGAACACTTCAAACCTCATTGCTTCACAGTCTTCACAATATTCTTCATCCAGAGTTTAATTTGTATATCATTCTGTTATATTACTTAATTATTTGTTGAGATTCAAGTTGTTAAAGAGGAACAAATGGTATTCATATTGTATCAGTTAACTAGAGTTGTTACTAGATTTTTTAGGAAGAACCACAGGCTGAAAAAGAGTAAGGCAATTCTCTTGGCCTGAGATTTAGGGCCTAGCTTTTGATAAATAAGAATTGTTGAAATCCTAGAGGGATTCGATCCCTCAGGTTGACAGTAGGTCACTTAAGACCGAACTTCGTAATAAATCACTGCTCAATGTCTTGCTTTTCTGTTCTTTACTTGTCTTCAAAACTGCTTCAAAATAGGTTTATGTTCAAAGCTTTTCAAAGCTTTGAAAATAGTCAGTAACTTTTAAACTGTATGTTTTGGTTTCAAAGACTTAGAACTGAGTTCAAATCTTTTTAATACATCAAGTTCTTATCATTTTGTTTTAAAACCACATATTTAGCAAAAGTTGTCATACTCTATTCAACCCCCCTTCTAGTGTATTTGATCATGTAAGTGCATACCTACATTACAATCTTCAGGAACAACAAACAGGGATTTTGATTGTAGTAACTCATCCGTAGTTGGAGCATCGATAGTGTTCGATTGCAGGAACTTGACGAGAGTTGGAGCATTGCTGGGGGCACTCGTTGTAGGATCTTGGTAAAGATGGAACAACTTGTGAATTCGGGGCTATTGGAGAGAACCGGCTAATTCAAGCACAAGAAGACGAGAGGATCCAAGGCAGGGTGAAGATTTTTTGGGAATTTAGAGGTGCCTTGAATGGACTTGGTCTTGGCAAGGAGGTGGCGACGAATCGGTGCAAGAAACAGACCAACGGAGGAGCACGAGACGAAGAAGAATAAGCAGTGGCAGCAGTTTTTCGTGCGAAGGTCTTCATGCGAAAAGGAATTCTCTTCATTTGAAGAGAATCCAGAAGGCCGCCAGAATGTTTTCTCTTTGGTTTTAGCTCGGTTTTTGGTATTTCTTGGGTACCAGGTCAGTTCCCTAGGCCTATATAAAGACCTACGGTCTTGGCTTACTGGTGTGGGTTGTATTTGTGGGTTTCTCTCTAATAAATCAGGTCGTTGAGGTAGCTAGCTCATCGCTAGTGTAACACCCCTCGTTCCTGAGTTTTCCGTTCCAGACCGGAGAGCCTAGGAGGGTGCTACTCAAAATGAAGCAGCGGAAATCAAGAAAACATATCATACTTATATATTACAAACTCTTAGTTGTCTCAACATAATATACTATTACACGAGATGGAGTGATACTAAGCGTTCGACTTATTCAAGTACTAAGAAATACTAGATGAGTGTCGAATCCCGCTACCCCATAATCCAGCTCTTAAGACCTGCGGGGGAAAGAAACAAAGACCGCAGTTTTTCTAAGGTCATCAATGAAATACTGAGTGAGTAACACCCAAGCACGTAAATCGGATACGGGATATTTTAACTCAAGTAGCAAATAATAAATGGATGAAGAGTAAATATTTCGCAAGTATTTAACTTCAAATAGAGATACAGCGGAAGTAAAGACAATGGAATAGCAAGACATTCCTGAGTTCTTGTAATTTTTCCAGAAAATCTCCAATAATCATAATTAAATCAATATCCAATATCCAAACCTTTTAATCTCAATATTTCCATTTCCATTATACCATCCAATATCCAAACCATTTGATCAATTAGTTGATACGGGGAAGATCAATCCATCACAAGCATCCAAGACCTTAAGTTTCGGCACCCCCCTAAGACTTCTTGCGTCCAGAGAGGTGAGTACATGGATCGATCCGGCAGGTTGTGACCAGGTTAAAATACACAGGCCGAGTGGACGAAACCAACATCGACAATAATAATGACAGGCCGAGTGGACGAAGCCAACTCGACAATAATAATCACAGGCCGAGTGACGGAGCCAACACGACAATAATAATAAGTTTCCCCCGCACAAATCTTTCCACTTTACGTTATTACGCGTTTTTATTTTCATGTGTCAGTTGCAAAGCAAATATTTCAAACGTCACCAAAATCTCAAGTAAAGCATGTCAGGTACAAAAAGCATCTTGAGACAAATTATACAAAAATATTTTGACACGAAAGAAGCTTGGCACGCTAGACTTGGCATGTTTACTCACCTTGATACCACAGCAAAGATCACGTCAGCTTTCACAGGTAGACGTAACCCTCGTCTACGAACTCGTCACCTACAGTTTATAATTTCTAAATCAATCGCAAGTCCAAGTATGATGTGTGGAATGCTATAATCCTAACAAGTCTCATTTGCGTCTCACTAACGATCTTTTTTTTCGGACTTACGCCGCCTTTTACCCCATTAATTACTATCATACAATATTTATATAATAAATCGGTGACGTAAACAACTATAAATTTATTTATTTATTTTTCCTCTTAGAAATATTACACTTATATAATTGCTAATTCGTAAAATCATTGAGTAAGAAATTGTATATTAAATTTATACACACTCATATTTAGGAAATAATAATTTACTATACATCCTATTTATTTGTAGGCAACCACAAAGTTTGATTTATGCTAATTTAATTATAGCTAATCGTTTATTAATAATATATATATACATACTATAAGATAACAAAATTTATAAATAAAAATTCAAATAAAAAAAAAGTATTGAGTCATACATATTTATACATTTATGTTGGATAAATAATTTCTAGCATCTAGGAAAAATAATCAATTTTAATTAAACAAGAGAAAAATGGGTTGCTAACTAAGTAGTCTAATTATTAGTTATTAATTTCCTAACTTAACTTTCTAACTTATTTTATTTTATCAATATTATCCAAATAACTATTTTACTTAAAGCACTAGTTTTACAAGCACTTGAAAATATTTGTTTAAGAACATATATTTTGATTTTGCTTATTTTTTCAAGAGAAAAAAAATAATATTTCATACTAAATACCTCCTACATAATTTTGGTAGCCAAATTTTATTTTACATAATTGAAAAAATATTTAGAATTGTTAAGGAATACTTTTAATCCGAAATTGCATTTTTAGTTTTATACTTTATAAGCAGTTTAGGTAAATAACAAATGGATCGCCTAACGTGTGCAGAAACTAAAAACAACTACCCCCACCACTAATAGCAGTTTTATACTCAACACGACATGCCCTTAAAGTTTCATAAAGTGCAAAAACGACCTCTAGTACAAGAACACGTAGAATCTCCCATACCCAAACATCCCAAATTCGATTTTAACTAGAAAGATGGAATTTTGATTATCAAAAATGAACCGTAGGAGGATTTAGAGTGTACCCAAGCCGAAAACCGCGAAGAATGGTCGAAAAATGGGCCGATCGGGTTCGCCGTCGAGTGGGTCGGCGGTGATGTTCGTCGGCAACGTTGCCGACGCTCTTTGCTCCGATTTAGGCTGCTGAAGGGCTCCTCGGACTCCCAGGAGGCGAATGGAACTGATATCAGGAGGTGGGTGTCTCCTGTTAGCTCAGGCCGAGATTTGTCACCGGCGTTAATGGTGGTGGCGTCGGCGGCGGTGAAGTGGGTGCTTCCTCTGCTCTTCTGCTTTTCTGGTCATCCGATATGAAGGAAGGGAGATAGAAATAGCCCATAAGTGAGAGAGAGAGAGAGAGAAAGAGAGGGGGAGCAGTGGTGGTGGTGGCCTTGGTGATGATCCCGTCGGCCTTCTCCAGCGGTGGTAGTGGCGTGGCCTACAGCCACTGCCGCTGCTGGCTCTGTTTTTGTTTCGCCGGATAGAACAGAAAGGAGGGAGAGATATGGAGAGTTAGATGGTGAAGGAGGTGGTGGCTGTGCTAGTGGTGGAGGTGTTGCCGGTGGTGTCGCCGACGGGGAGGGCAGCGGCCTCACTGACACCGCTGCTCCTGCTGCTTTTTGCCGGAGAAAACAGGGGGAAGAATTTACGTTGGGTGAAACAAAGTCTGTAGGTTTTGGAGATAGTGAAAAATTCAATTAGTTTTGTTTTATTTTATTTTACTTATTTTTATTTACTTATTAGGTTTATAGTTTCTGCTATCTACAACAATCACCTCATCTATTAACTAGTTTATACCATCAAAAATTGCAATTGCCTTCCCTCTGGACATATATTTCAAAAATAAACATTTAAATTATGAAAAAGTAATTAGTTTTTCCTATAATGAAAACGGGGTATTACAGCTAGTGAACCGCGTTATATCGTGTGTGTGCTCTTGTGTTCTTGTTTCATCGTTTTCATCGTTCTCTAAGCCTTGTCCAGATCATAACAACAAGCAAGACATTTAAGGGTTAATGGTATGAGCTTGGACATTAGTGGGCTTCAGTAGAACTGGCCCAAAGCTTCTTCGGGCTTTGTAGGAAGATATATTCGTTATTAATCCCCCTTAAACTGAAGGTGAGCACTAAACCATCAATTTACTCTTGAACTTGTCGAACTACACAACAAGAAGCGATTTGGTGAAGTATATGTCATCTATCTATACCAGAAATAGGAAGTACAGTAAGATGCTTTAAAAGCGCTTGTTCCCTAATATAATGATAATCCAATTTGATGTGTTTAGTTCGAGCATGGAAGAGAGGATTTGCATTAAGGGCTAAAGCAGATAAGTTATCAGTCCATAAAAGTGGACGGTCATCAATATGAATGTGAAGATAGCGAATCACTCGTTTGGCCCCACTAAGATGAATTTGAGTGGGCCTGTGCATAAATTGACATAAGTGATTAACCGCAAATGCAATGTCAGTTCTACTAAACGTTAAAATTGTATAGCACCGAGAAGTTGACGATAAATAGAGGCATCTGGTAATAACTCTCCTTGCAGAGCATAGTATTTAATGCCACCAGCAAGGGGTGTAGGACTAGGTGTACAATTAGTCATATTAAATCGACTAAGTAAATCAATAATATATTTTTCTTGATTTATTAAAATGCCATTAGAGGAACAATGAATTTTCAAACCAAGAAAGTAGGTGAGCAGACATACAACAATAAAATGGTGAGTTTATTTTTGTAGTGTCGGACAAATAAAGAGCAATCTGCAGACGATGCTACAAAACCTAAAGAAAGTAAAGAGGTGGTGAATCATTCAAACCAGGCCCGTGGGGCCTGTTTGAACCCATAATAAGATTGTGAAGGCGACACACGTAATTTGGAAATTTGGGGTGAACAAACCCAATTGGTTGCTGCATTTAAACAATTTTTCGTAAGAAACCACGTAAAAAGGCGTTTTTAAAGTCGAGTTATTGTAAAGGCCAAGAGAATGTAGCAGCTAAGGCCAAAATCGATCTAACAGTTGCATGTTTTACCACAGGGCTAAATGTTTCATCGTAATCAATTCCTTGATTTTGGTGAAAGCCTTTAGCCACTAAACGGATTTGTACCGAGAATTTGAACCATTTGGGTTGAATTTGGTACGACAGAACCACTTGTTACCAATAATATTGGTATATGATGGAGTTGGAACAAGACTCCACGTGTTTTGTTGTAAAAGGTTGTTGAACTCATTAGCCATGGCGTTTCGCCACTGTGAATGTTTAACAGCCTCTTTAAAAGATGTTGGATTATAAAATTGTGTTTGAGAGTTTGCAGTAGCAGAAAAGCCAACAGTAGAAGTAGGAGCAACATAAGAGACTAATTTTCATTTACTAATGCCAGATTTATTGCGTGTTTGCATTGGATGACCTCCTTGGTGAGTTGTAGGGAGAGGGGAGGGGGGTTTGTCATCATTGGGTTAACAGGTTCTGTCGTGCCAGAACAGTGGGTCTGAGGCATTGTGCCACCACCTGAATCACTTTCATGTGAAGTAATGGGAGTTCTTGGAGGTGGATGTGCAGGTGGTGGTGATTCCACATGTTGTCGAGTTGGCTGCGGATGGAATTACCCTCAAAAATGGGGATTTCTGGTAATGAACCACTATGAATAAATGTGTGTAAAGGGTTTTCAGAGTGGACATTATTGCCTGAAATAGAAACATCAAACTGTGAGTTTGTGATAGAAGTAGTAGTAGCATAACAGAAATAAAAATTGATCAAAATAAACGTCTCTGCTAATGAAAAATTTGCCAGAAACAGATTCATAACAAAGGTATCCTTTGTATCCAGAAGCATATCCCATAAATGTACATTTCTTAGTTTTTGGGTCAAGTTTTGATGGATTATAATCAGTCAATCTAGGAAAGCAAGAGCAACCAAAAACACGTAAATGAGTATAATCTGGCTTAGAGTTAAATAACAATTCATAAGGATATTTATGAGATGTATTAGAGCTAGGAATGCGATTAATAAGATAAGTGACAGTTTCCACATCATGATACCAAAGTTTCTTTGGTAGAGAAGCAGCTTCAAGTAAGGTTACAACTGTTTCAATAATATGTCGATGCTTTCTAGTGCCAATCCATTTTGATGTGGAGTATATGGGCAAGATTTCCGATAAGAAGTTCTTAAAAGATTTTGGAAAATGTATGCAGTATATTCTCCCCTTCCATCTGATTGAAATTTTTTAATTTGATATCCAAGAATTTTTTCCAATAAATAACTTATTATTTTCAAAAACATAACTTACTTCAGATTTAAGTTTCAAAGGAAATATCCAGGTAAATCTAGAGAACTTGTCAATAAATAACACATAGTATTTGTAACCAGAATAAGCCATGATTGAGGCTGGGCCCAAACGTCGCTGTGAATTAAATAAAGAGGTGTAGAAGTGACATATTCAAATAATTTATAAGGTAAACGTGAAATTATGCTAGCTAAACATGCTTCACAAATAGAGCCATTGTTTATTACAGAAGATTTAATAGAAGAGGATAAACATTGAACACACTGAGATAAAACAGTTTCAGATGGATGACCCAGAAGAGAATGCCACAATTGAGACTTGACTCTTTGGTCTAAAGAGCTTGAGTTCCTTGAAGAGATAGAGAAGATAAAGGGTACAACCCATTTTTACTGGGTCCCTCAAATAGAACTATGTCCGTATCCTAGGCCTGGGTACAAAAAGAGTCCTAATCAAAAATAAAACGAGTGTTGTGGTTTGAGCAGAACGTGTGTACAGACAGCAGATTAATAGACAACTTAGGCACATGTAAAGTATTTAACAAAGAATAAGTGCTATTTGAGGCTGTAAGAAAGGCAGTACCGGAGTGTTGTCTAGGCAGAGAGGACTCATTACCAACTGTGACACAATCATTCCAAGTGTATGGCTCTAGAAGAGAGAGATTCCGAAAATTAGAGGTCATATGGTTGGAAGCTCCGGTGGATGTAAGCTAGAGATCAGATTTGGAGCTTGCTGAGGAGAGGAGGTCACAGACATGGGAGAGAGCTGCTCCGGTGGTAGTCTGCCTTGATAGGCATAGTCCATACGGTGATAGCAAGCCAGTGCAGAATGATAGTTGTATTCGCAGGTTTTGACATTTGATAGGCTCGACCTGAACTGTAGCTGCTCCCCCTCAAACCAGATCCACCCAAAGTACCTCTACCCCGAACCAGATCCATACCCGGATCCAGATGAACCGGAACTATACCCAAATCTAGGAACCAAACCAGATCCAGATCCGAAATCATATCCAAAAGTTGAACCATTACGAGACCCAGATCCGTATCCCGAATGTCCACCCCCTCAGAAGTTGGATCGACCACTGCCGCGTGAACTGGATTGACCCCGAGGGTTGACGGCCCCCACGACCGCCACAATCGGGATAGGACGCCGTCGGAGTGGATAGATCGGGTGTAGGGGAATGAGAGGCTAGCATATGTGCTTCAGCCTTGAGTAGAACGTGAAGTTCTTAAAGGAGATGGGTCTCGTATGGAGAGGAGATTTGAAGGGGTTGAACTTCGGTGGAAGGCCATTTAGATTTTATAGGAGCATATCCTCAACGTCGATGAGCACATAAGAAATGCCAAGACGGCCGTGAATCGTCTTGAGGTGCTACATGTATGAATCCACCGATACAGACCCCTTTTAAGTGTTTGGAGATCTCCCTTGAGTTGCAGAACGTGAGAGCGAGTGAGAGGGGCATAGCACCGCTCAAGGATAAGTCAGGCTTCATGATATTTTCAGAACCAATGACCTTTGTGAGTGATTCAGGAGATAGATTTGCATTCAGGATCGTCATGACCGCCTGATCCTGTAGATGCCACGCCGTGAAGGCGGGGTTGATCACTGGAGACTCGAATCTAGTGGAAGAGGGAAAAAAACTCGGGGGGACAAGGAGTGGTGCCATCAAGATATCTATATAGAGTATGTGTGCAAAATATCGAAGAGATATGATGCTTCCATAACACAAAATTGGAAGCATCAAGTTTAAAAGGAAAAAGATTATGTATATTGGAAAGAAGGTATAACTGTTGTGAAGCCGGTGTGGTGGTTGTGAGCGACATCAGTGCTCTGATACCATGAAAGGATTGATGAAGGTTTGAGGGTGTAAACCCTAGCTAGTTGCAGAGAAATGGCAAAGAGGAAGAAGAAAAGTATGTATATGCACTATGTTGAATGAATCACAAATACACAAAAAGAGAGCCTTATATGTGGGCATCTAGACGGTCTGATGAAGTACGGAGAGAAACCAACGGCTGGATAAGCCCTTAGGGTTTCTCACTAAGCCAAAAGTACAAAATATACCCTTAGAAGTTATGGGTATTACAAGCAATACATTTTAGGGTTAATAGTATGGGCTTGGACATTAGTGGCTTCAGTAGAACTGGCCCAGAGCTTCTTTGGGCTTTGTAGGAAGATATATCCGTTATTAATAGTAACCCCCAACATTACACGTACCGAGAATGTCGTCAAAAGGACAAAATATACCCTTATAAGTTATGGGTATTTACAAGCAATACATTTTAGGGTTAATGGTATGGGCTTGGACATTAGTGGCTTCAGTAGAACTGGCCCAAAGCTTCTTTGGGCTTTGTAGGAAGATATATCCGTTATTAATAGTAACCCCCAACATTACACGTACCGAGAATTTCGTCATGGGCCGCACTATTTACTTGATATTTTTCCTTGGAGAATGTCGTTGGGCTAGCCCTTGACACCCTTGCCCACATGAATTTAGGCTACTTTGGGCTAAGGATATGTCCTAGCCCACTTAGCCCAGTTAGTTGTCTACTTTCTAGAGTGTTCTTGTACTTAGTAGCCTCATTTTGTATATGACTCTCTAGAGTAGTCCCTTGTAAATATCTTAGGCTAGATAACGGGGATGGTTCTAGGCCTTCGATCCTAGCCGTTAGATTAGATTGTCTCTAGATCCTTCCAGGGGAAGGCCATGTATAAATAGGGAGGGGATCATTTGCTCCAACCCATCTAAGAATTTGTAAGCTCTCTAAAGCAATACAAGTTCATTTCCTGCATAGCTCTTTTCCGGTTGTTCTTCCGTTAACATTCGGTTGAGGTAGGCTGACTTAGGATTTACAGAGGGAATTGAAGACACTGAATGCCGCACAAGAATGTCGAGAAAAGTATAACGTGAGACTTGGAAATGATTCACTTCATTGTGAGACTTTTAGAGAACAGAAAAACAAAAAAGAAGATAATATACTTCTCTACAAGTATTGTGCTATTTCTGTATTGCAATTCATGGTGTCTTACCAGTCTTCTTTCTCAAATTGATCTCTTCGTCCATCAAACATTGTGAATCATGCATCTCAAATTCGGTCCCTACAAAACCAAAAAGACAATGAATCAGTAAAATCCGACACGAAACAAGATTTTGAAGCAAAGACTTGGACATAGAGTTGGTTGTGGACATGCATAAGCACCATGGAACCAAAAAGCCTAATAGTCTGACAAGCAGCAACCACAAGGGATCCAAGCTTGCTACCAAGTACTTGAACAAGATGAGGATATCATGCTCGCTACCAAGAAGACCCCTATCATTTGAAAAAAAAAAACAAAAACAAAAACAAAACAAAACAAAAAAAGTCGTGATTTTGAATATTCAACTTTAAATTTACTATCGGCTTTAAGTGATTGGCAGCATATTAACAACTTCATACAATGCGGTGTGTAGTTAAGATCACAATGATGATAAACTTTCTCCATTACTCTATGCTTTAAGTGATTGACATAAAATTTGGAGTTTCATACAATGTGTTTTAATGAAGATCACAGTGATGATCAACTTTCTTCATTACTCTCTACTTTAAGTGATTGACAATAAATTTGCAGTTTCATACAATGTGGTGTAATGAAGATCACAGTGATGATCAAATTTTTACTTTGAGTTATAATGATTAGCTTTAAAAATATCTCTAGAACACGTACTAGTTTATAAAATACCATATAGATGATGGAACAGGGAAACACACAAAAGCGAGAAAAGCTTGATTGTATTATTTACTATTTTCATTTGAACATCTAGGCCTCGTTTGGGTTGCGGATAAGATACATTGGATATGGCTTATGCCGGGATATGAGGTAGGATATGTATGCTGTCGGATAAGGCCTGATATGATATGCTGGCATACTGTGTTTGGGTGCTGTAGGATATGAGGAAGGATAAGAAGCATGATATGAGTCAAAATGACTATAATATCCTCAATGCAGTGATTTTATTCAATGATATGTTAAATGAAGATGGGCTTGTCCCAAGTAGTTCCGAAGTTCGAGAAGTTCGAGAGAGCGACGTACACCCAAAGGAGCACTTAACCTAACCCTCTTTACCGTTTTAGTCGATTGATTAAGGAGAAGCGCAAAGTAGATATCAATAAAGTATGTGGCAGGTATTTACAAATGAATATCAATAAAGTATGTTATTCACACACTACACCAAACAACATTAATACAATTCCAAATAAAACACATTATATATATATATATATATATCATGCATTTATGCACACTCATATATGTATGCATACATGTATAACATACATATGATATGCATTTGTATATACCTACATATATAATTATACATGCATACATATATATAATGTATAATGTATGTATGAATATGTACATGATATATATATATGTATGTATGCGTACGTATGTGTTCATATATAACTGTGCATATAACCTATCATCATCGTACATGTATATAATGTATATGTACATCATATAAATATACGCGTTTAATATATATATATATATAAGATATGTATATATGTATAAGATGCATATGTATATATCTATATATTAAGATTTTATTTGGGATAGTCCGAGATTTAATAAAACTGGTTGAGGGTATTTTAGTCAACAACGGGAACCCCTCATATCCCCTACCCTCTTATCCGATGTATACCACCTAGGGGGTGGTATAAGAATCAAATCAAAAAATGAAGGGAAGGATAAGGGAAGGATATGATTTCCCCTCCTTATCCGCAACCCAAACAAGGGATATGATAAGGGAGGGGATATCATATCATATCCCCCCTCCTTATCTGCTACCCAAACGAGGCCCTAGAGCGTGAAATCTTAGGGTGGTGCTCATTTGGGGTGAGACTCCAATTCAATAAAATAGATGGCGCAAAAATTAGATCTGTTCTCAAAAAAAATATTTTACAATTACCTTAAGCAAGCTTTTACTTGTAAAAGCTTGTAAGTACATTTCGTGGTACCCATCTTTCCTAAGTGGCATTTTGCAACCGATGATCAGTGACAAAATCACTCCTAGTGGAGTAACATAAATTCAGCAATGTCAGGTAGTAGAGGGAGTAATCTAGATTCAGCCATGCCATTTATACCTAAATAGGGTGGGCAAGCGATGGAAACTGACGAAATGGAAACTGACGAAAGGGGAAGAAAACATGGGCAACCCCTAATGTGTTGTGAAATCATCGCAAAACCCTCCAAATTAGAGAAACACCGGGAACCTTCTTCTTCTTCTTTAAAATCCATCCATTCCCTCTCTCTCCACGAATAGTAGATCAACCGCCTTTTTTTCGGTTTCTCTTTGCCTGTCTAATCAGGTCGGTGGGTGATTTTCTTATTTCACTTGGGAATGATTCCATGTCTCACTACAAGGAATGTGCCTGTTAGGGAAAAAAATTGTAGCTAAATATCATTTTTCCTCCCTAAAAGTAATTTGAGACGAAAAAATTTCGTCGCGCAGTTTGTGGCCAAAAGTCCATCCGGGAAAATTTTTTGGGAAAAAAATTTGAAATTGTCTCAAAAAGGCGTCACTTTTGGCAAGAAACCGTATATTTTGTTGCAAAATTTATAACAAATAACGTCCCTAAACAGTACCTTTCGCAAGGAAAATTATGTCCTTACAAGAAATTGTGCAAAACTTGCTTCCTCCCGGAAAAATATTCCTCCCTAAAAAGTACATTTTGAGACAAAGAGATTTGTCCCCAAAATAAATTTTTATAACTTAATTTTCTCCTCAAAACTATATTTCCTCCATAAAAAAGTACCTTTTGGGACAAAAGGTTTGTCCTTGAAAGAGTTTTTTACAACTTACTTTCCTCCCTAAAACATGTTTCCTGTCTAAAACTTACATTTTCCGACAAAATTTATGTGCTTAAAAGGAGTTTTAACAACTATTAAAACAATAATGTCCCAAAGCTAGCTACAAAACCACAAAGAAGTAATTAATTTTCATTACAATCAGATCCAAAATTCATATAAAGCTGCATACTTAAAATTTCCATACAAGTATCAATCTAATTACGAATTCAAATGAGTTTGAATTCAAATGATCCAAAACAAATAAGTTTGGCAGTGCATTACATTCAATCATACAACTAAAATCCTGGAAAAAACAAGCAAATCTCCTGCATAAGTTTGGCAGTACCATACTTCTCATTACATAGTCTCTTGCATAAGTCTGGTATGCTTGAAAGTTTTCCAAAAACCTGGAAGCAACAAGCAAGTCAATCAGCTCAAAATGACAAATTTTAGCAATAACTAAAGCCAATCAAGACTAGCAATCATCACTCTGCTCTTTATACGAGCTCAACTGAAACTTTCTTCTATTTATGTAATTTTTGTTTACTCTTTCCCTTGAAATTTTTTGTTTGTGTGAATGCAGGTTTTTGTCACTACCCAGATGCTCAAATTGCAAGAAAGCTCCCTCCTTTACACAGACCCAATCTTGAAGACAGTACCCACATTCAAGAAATAGGGGAAACAAACAAGTACTATAGTTACAAGACTCCTACTGGAAACACAACAGAATATGGAAATTTCTCTCATCTAGAATAGGATTAAGTTTATGTTCCCACATTGTATTGCTAATGGATGACTTCTTGCAGAATGGGAGTGTCAAGCCTCTTTCTATCTCTTGTTAAAAGACTAAGATCCATTTGATCATACAAAAACCAGACAGATATTCGGACGAAGAGAACATTTCAAAGATATCAATTACTAACCCTAGTACATTTGCACTGATAGTAAAAAATAAAAAATTAAGACTACCAGATTCCACCCATCAAGTAACTAATCACAGAAACAGCTAGAGCGATTTCGAATCAGCATCAAGGATTCATACATATAAGGGAAAGTATAACTCATGTTCAAAACTTAGCAACAAGTCAAAAGTATAATCCATGGAAAAAAACATACATGTGAATTGATGAACAAAAACATTGAGGCCACATTCACCAATCAAATAACTAATCAAAGAGAGCTACAGAGATTTCGATCCAGCATCAACTAGGGCTCATCTCACATGCAAATCTCTTTTTTTATCACTCTGCAGATTTTACAAGTCTCATTTAAGAGATACAGGACCTAAATCCCAAGACCAGCCACATCAAAGGACAAAGCGATGGGATAGTCTTCTAGATAGAGTAAACAAAATCAAATCAAAATAGACTGACCTTCTCCCCTGTAAATTCAACCCCACATCCATGTCACCATCCAAAAAATTAAAAAAATCACAATCTTGACTCTGCAGGTGCCAATTAATATAGCCCATACCCAAAAACATGCTATACTAAACAACGGAAAATATATATTCAACCAAACTATACTCAAGTAACGAAATATCCAAAAAGCTAAATCCGAATATGAGTTCAGTAAAAATAATATAGACACTATCAAAACCAAATCTGAAGAGCATGACAATGAAATAAGTCTGAAGTTAAAATTGAGTGTACAAGTATAAAATACGGGTTGTAAGCTTCTAAATGATTGAGATGAGATCGAATAAACAACTGATAGCACAAGTATAATATCCTATTGAAACCAGCCTAATTTGAGATTAATGTGTATGATACACATAAGAATAGCCAGAGGCAATCCATGGATAACATCAGACAACTGAAGTCCCACCATTACCGAAATCCAGGCGAGTTTTGCACAGGGCCCCCATGCAAAACCAAACTAAACTAGTCGACCATCAACAAACACCTTCAACACCCAGACACTGGAACCATCAATGACAATGAACACCATGACACTGGGATACAAAAACTGCCACCAAAAGCACCAAGACAATGAGAGGACAAAACTGAAGGCAGGGGTAGACTCTGAATTGCCACCACAAGGATCAGAAGTAGACAAAACCAACACTAAAATAGCCACAAACAATCAAGACTCTGGCAACCCCTATACTTAGAAAAAATTTCTACCACTGAGGGTAAATTCTTAACCATATCTAATTTAATGACATATTTGGTAGGAAACCTTGAACCACACACTGAAATTTCCATCATGGCTTTATCATCGCATAACTAAATTATATAGTCCTCAAAAGAGCAACAAGGATGCTGCCACTGTACGGACTTCATAGACTTGAGTATCATTGTTGGTTGAGCAGTAAAGATGAAGCACAGTTTCCAGTTATCCACTATATAGAATATTCCTTCGATTCTAATACAGCAGGGTATCCTTTGATTAAATGTACCAGAACTCCATTTTCTTTACACATCTAAAAGTGTGTGAAATTCACCGCAACATTTACCTGACCTCGCCCCCTCTTAGTAACATCAAGTCTATACCTCATGATAGGAGCGACGACATTCCAGTTTCCAAAACCATCTACCTTATAGCAAGTATAACACCCTATTGTTGTAATGTTATGCAGAGTACATCAAAATGACCCATACTGCGTCCTGGTGTACTAAGGAGTAGCGTAACTATGTCAGGGCGTTTCATCCTTCTGCTTTGAAAGAAAAGGAAGAGTGAAGGTAAATGTGGGTGTGGGTAACCAACTTCTTTTTATTCAGGGTTCTCTCCATGATCAGGTCTACATGCAGCAACCCCCTGGTTTTGTGGATCAGGATCGTTCCCATCATGTATGGCGCCTCAACAAGGCGATCTATGGCCTCAAACATGTCCTTATAGGATAGTACGCCGAACTACGCTCGTTTATACTTCAGCAGGGATTTGTTAACTCTCGTGCTGACACATCATTGTTTATTTATCGTCACTCGGGCATCATCCTGTATTTACTCGTGTATGTGGATGATATTGTTATTACCATATCTAATGCATCATCTCTTCATCAGTGTATCATGTATCTCTCTCGCAGGTTTTCGCTTAAAGATCTTAATGATTTATCTTACTTTCTTGGAGTTGAGGTCTTACAACATCCGGAGGGTTTGATCATGTCATAGCAAAATACATCCTTGACCTTATTCATGTTGGAATAGATTTCCTATAGGCAATACTATAGTATCAACAATATTTTTGGCTAGAAACATTCATTGTATTATTTATGGATATATTTAATATAATGAAGTCCTTAGATTACAAATTTGTTTGTTTATCTTAAATATCCCTAGTCAATTATATAGATTAAATAGGACGATCAATTATAGAATAGTATGGGGTTGGATTGATATGGGAATATCATGATCCAACACATGGGTATGTAGTAAGAGTAATAGCATACTGGGTTGACCCACAACGAGAAGGATACATACAAGTTATGTAAAATCACAAGTGCTTCTCGTAGTGACCACGATATTGTCATCCGTAGAATTGAAGTCACTAGATCCTCTAGTTGTGGAATATTGTGTTTTGACAACGTCAAACACTACACCGTAACTGGGTAGTAATAAAGGCGTTAGTTGGACACAATAAGGAAGAAAGCTGAGAGATGGTAGTGATGTAGATAGAATTTGTCCCTCCCACATAACTGGAGCAAATATCCATGGACCACTCGAGGGATGGTGCTTATAGAATGTCTGGCCAGACTCAGATAAATCAATATAGGATATTGATGTTATCTGCATGGATAAGACTATTCCCAGGATCGAGAAACTATGGATTGGATATACGAGTGTGACTTGTATGTCTCGTGTCCAATCCGGATATAGAGACAAAGGGATGAGACAATACTTGCACAAGGTTTGTCAAAGTAATTACTATTTCTTTTAGTTGAGTGGCATGGATGTGTTGCTAGACACCGCTCCATGTTAGTAATAGTTACTACCAACTAAGTAGAAACCTATGGGGTCACACGCCATAAGGATGAAACTAGACTTGGGAAATAATTACTATGATTAATTAAATAGAGGGATCAATACGTAACTACTTGCAAACTAAGCTTCCAAACCGATAGAGATGATTTCAGATCGCAGTCGGGATTCGTGTATTGCCTGAATGGAGGAGCTGTGAGCTGGAAGAGTTCCAAGCAAGAGACGATTGTTGATTCTACAACTGAGGCTGAGTACAATGCTGCGAGTGGCGCAGTAAAGAAAGCTGTTTGGATTAGGAAGTTCATTAGCTTGTTGGTTCCTAGAATTGTGGATCCAATTGAGTTGTATTGTGACAATACTGGGGCGATCGCACAATCAAAGGAACCCAGGTCACACCAGAAATCAAAACACGTACTCAGGAAGTTCCATCTTATTCGAGATATCATCGATAGAGGAGATGTGAAGATATGCGAGATTCCTACAGATGAGAATATGTCAGATCCAACTTACAAAGCCGCTTGTTCAGCGCAAGCATGAAGGGCACACTAGATCTATTGGCATACGAGATGCACAAGATTGGCTCTAGTGCAAGTAGGACACTATTAGAATAGATGCCTTAGAGGCAATATTTTTAGTATGAACAATGTTTTTGACTAAAAACATTCATTGTATTATTTATGAAGATATTTAATATAATGAAGTTCTTAGATTACAAATGTGTTTGTTTATCTTAAATATACCTTGTAAATTATATTGATTAAATAGGACGATCAATTATAGACTAGTATGGGGTTGGATTGATATGGAGATATCACGTTCCAACACATAGGTATGCATTAGGAATAATAGCATACTGGATTGACCCACAACGAGAAGGCTACATACAAGTTATATACATTCACAAGTGCTTCTCGTAGTGACAACGGTATTGTTATCCTTAGACTTGAAGTCACTAGATCCTCTAGTTGTGGAATATTGTGTTTTGACATCGTCAAACACTACACCGTAACTAGGTAGTAATAAAGGCGTTAGTCGGACACAATAAGGAAGCAAGCTTAGAGATGGTAGTGATGTAGAGAGAATTTTTCCCTCCCACATCACGGGATCAAATATCCATGGGCCACTCTAGGGATGGTGCTATAGAATGTCTGGCCAGACTCAGATAAATCAATATAGGATATTGACGTTGTCTGCATGGATAAGACTATTCCCAAGATCGAGAAACTATAGATTGGACAAACGAGTGTGAATTGTATGTCTCGTGTCCAATCCGGATATAGAGACAAAGGGATGAGATAATAATTGCACAAGGTTTGTCAAAGTAATGACTATTTCTATTAGTTGGGTGGCATGGTTGTGTTTCTAGACACCGCTTAATGTTAGTAATAGTTACTACCAACTAAGTAGAAACATATGGGGTCACACGCCATAAGGATGAAACTAGACTTGGGAATTAATTAATATGATTAATTAAATAGAAGGATCAATACGCAACTACTTGCAAACTTAGTAGGACTAATTTGCAAGTTGGACTAATTCGTATATGGACAGGATTATGATAGGGGCCTTTATACAGTTAACAAGGAGTTGACTATATAAGTGACACTCCTAGCTTATTTCTCAGACTCTCATAACATACTTTGAGTAGTAGAGAAAAAGCAAGGAGAGAGAGCAAGACAAGGGCCGAACCCGACCCCCTCCACCCCATCTACCTGTCGGCCAAAAGAAGAGGCCAAACCCCTCTTTTGGTCTCCGTTGTGTGATCCTTCCTCTTCCTTCCTCTATTGGTTTCTAGCACAAAGATGTGGAGGAATCTATTTCTTCATCCTAGGCATGGACTAGCTATAGAGACGCAAAAACAATTTTGCGTTTGAAGTCATCACAGGAGACAAACAAGGCAATCGTTACTTGAACCTTCACATCATTATAAATTCTCTTCCTGTGATCCTTGGTGGTTCTTGTGCGGATCTTATTTGTTTAATTCCGTTGTATAATCCGTTTCAAAACCCAACACTTCACCGCCTTGGCATGTCTTCAGCCAACCCAGTTCAGACGCCTATGGATACTTCGGCTGCTCTTACGGTTAACAGTGGCACAGCTCTGTTAGATGCAAAGGAATATCGGATGGCTGTTGGAAGTCTTCAGTATCTCTCTCACTCGTCCTGATATCTCCTTTGCGGTTAATTGCCTTTCTCATTTCATGCACAAGCCTACTACAGCACATTGGAATGTAGTCAAACGTCTACTCCAGTACCTCCATGGGACATCTGATCATGGTTTGGTGCTTCGTCGTGGTCCTCATACACTATGCATTCTTTGATGCTGACTGGGCGGGAGACAAGGATGAATACCTCCACCTACGGTTACTTGGTGTATCTTAGTGGCTCTCCCATCTCATGGAGTTCCAAGAAACAACGCACGGTTGCCCGACCATCTACTGAGGCTGAGTATCGGGCTATTGCTGGTGCGCTAGCTAAGATTCGTTGGCTTTGCTCTCTTCTTGCTGAGCTTGGTGGCCCTTTGCCCTCCCCACCAGTCATTTACTAAGACAACATGGGCACCAACTATGTATGTTCAAATCCGGTGTTTCACTCTCGAATGAAGCACGTTGCCCTTGATTTTCATTTTCTCGTGAACAAATTTACGCTGGCATTCAACGTGTGTCTCATGTTTCGTCCGCCTACCAGCTAGCTGATTGTCTCACAAAGCCCCTCTCAAGAGGGCATTTTCTTCTTTTGCGGTCCAAGCTTGGAGTCTCTCCTAGATCCTCCATCTTGTGGAGGCCTATAGGTTAGAACTATAATTAGCTAGAACTACAATTTACATACTAGTCCCTAAGCTAGTTTATTTAACTACTGCTCTGATATTTTCAATACACGATAGTTCTGTTTCTCATATAGATCATGCGCTAATTTGGATCAAGAAGAAGAACAAGCATTATCCCAGCATTGGAGCCGGATTACTTTCTGATGATCTCAGTGATAAGATTACATCCTACTGCATAGCTGACCAGAGGTACTCTAACTCTTTCTGATGATCTCTCATACTTACTGTACAATTTTCATGTTGAAAGCATGTTCCACCCATGTTCTGGCACCCTCTCATTCCAATCAATCAAATTTTTTCTCCAAAAAGCACCATTTATATTTTAAGTTATTGACATCAGGCGAAGATTGCTCGCAGGGGCTAGAATTGCCTGTGGTTAAACAAATACTAGTGAATCTAGCAGCATGAATGTTATAAACCCAAATAGTATGACATCACTATGCTTCCTTCCTTCTGGATTCATTATCACTTTGATAACTTAATAACAAAGGCTCATGATCCCGACTGAAAGAATATGTGCAATATGTCAATCGTTTCCCCACTAGTTAGTTAGCCAAGAAAGGTGGGATACTATGTTGCACGGACACTCCATCAAGGGTGCCGTTCCTGTTTCGGACACTCAGAAACGTGTCGGAAACTCGGACACCTGAATGATGTTTCGGAAACTCCACCTGGCGTTTTCGAATAAAACAGATAAAGTTGGACAAAGTTGTTAATCGATTTACCAAACCACATCTGTTAATACACACACACACACACACACACACACACACACACACACACACACACATACATACATACATACATACATACATACATACATATGTATGTATGTATGCGGCGTGTATATAGATACGCCGTGTATATAGATACGCCGTGTAATATACATGTATATAGATGTATATTTGCGGCGTGTCCGCGTCTCCTGATTTCATAAAATTTGGTGTTTCGGCGTCTCCGTCTCCTGCCGTACCCGTCTCCGTGTCCATCTCCGTTGGCTCAGTTTGATCCTTTTCAAATACTTTTAAAGGTTTAATTAATAGCTACTCATGATCATCACGAATGAATGTGCAATATTGGGAACCCTACTGTGCCACCGGTATGGTTCTTATTTATACTAACTTTTGATCTTTTCTTTTTTTTAATCATCATTCAGGATTGCGGAGAAGATGGATATGTGCACATTCAGGAAGAAGAAAAAGAGGAACAAGTATCATCCATCCATTACTAAGTTATTGCATACGAAACCTACATACATTGAGGACTTTAATGACAATGTTACAGCCTATCCTGTAGCTGCTTGTGGGGAATGGTATGTGATACTGGATCGTGCTTCCGTTCACAAATGTTTTCTTTGAAGTTCTGTGTCACCCCAGAGAGTTGAACTCCCGAAACTGCGTGTCAAGTACATGAACTACTACAAATGCATTATCACGTCTCCTCTAACTGAAAGAGATAGCGAAATCTTGTTTTTCGGCTGGAGAAGGCTAATGGTAGCATACTGTCGCATTGGTGATAAACGGTGGAATGCTTTGTTTTATGAAGGAGATCCAAATAATTTCTTTTCTCAAGCTGTTTCTTGTAACGGTAAGATATACGCTATAATCCCCAGGAGAACAGTACTGTATGAACTAGTAAGACCGATACGGCCTGGAAGAGATGAAATATTACACGCCTCAAAAGAAGAAGAAGAAGAAGATATCACAAGTTGTCCAAAGCAATTCCTGGTTGACTCTTGTGGCGATGTTTTTCTCGTTCAATGTTTTCCGTTTTTGAGGCTGGAAGTTTATCGGATGGATTTCTCCTGTGATGCATGGAAAAGAACACGCAGCTTGGGAAACCGAGTTTTCTTTCTTAGTCCCCACCATTCTGTTTCTTTAAACGCTCAAGAACTGGGGATTGAAGGAAATTGTATTTATTTGACCGAAGACATTTCAGAAAGCCTGATGTATGTCTTCAAACTCGAAGATAATAGCTTGTATGTCTCGAAGCATGGCCCTAATATTGGTGCTCTTTGGCTGTCACGGGAGGGTAGAGTCCCTGTTTTGAGGTATTAAATCTGTCATATGATTAAATACAGTAGAAAAAAAGAATGCTTTTATGCTTTGTTGTAAATTTGATTCTGTGATCATCATGTGGTTTTCTAAGTGCAAACTATTTTCTTTCGATGCAGGCTCAATGACGACAGTTCAAGCAGAAAACAATCAAATCAAACAGCGGAAAAGGTGGTGACGAATGTTTACAGTAGTGTTGAAGAGGAAAATATTAATCCTGTTGAACTACTTCCTTTGGAAGTAGTGGGGGAAGTTGCGAAATGTCTTGGCAAAGGACGTGATTACCTGAATTTCCGCCTTGTTTGTAGAAGGTGGAGTTTGGCTGCCCCTCCTTGTCGTTGCCTACTACATGATTCTTCAACAACTTCTTCTTTGATGCCAAATCCTTGGCTACTGTGTCTTAGTAATCATCCACAAAAGGGTACCTGCAGTTTTTATGACCCAGAACTACTTGTTACCTATCACAAAAGTTCTCATGGATTATTAGAAAACTGTGTAATCCATACCTCAGAGGGGGGTTGGCTTCTTTGTTCACAAGGTTGGGAGACTTTATTTCTTTTTCATCAATTTACTCAGAAAATTATCAATCTTCCATCGCCTAGTAAAAAACTCGGGCACTTTTGCTTCTCTGGTTCACCGGAATCCTCAGACTTTGTAGCAGTTGGCATTGCTCAGCAAGAAGAAGCTGAATCGTCGTCGTTTGTTTACCTCCTGCTGAATGCCACTTCAGAGTATTGGTCATACTTCAAGACACCACTAATTCCATCACGGACAAATCCAGTTTTCTTGAATGGGAGCTTTTACTTCTTAGTTCAGGATGGAAGTCTGGGAACTCTTAAATTATTTCCAAACAAGAGGTGGGGTGCTTATTCATCGGCGGGGGTCAACTTACAATTTCTTCCATCTGAAGTGTGTCAAAGTTTCTTAGTTTCTGGCAATGACGACGATGAGCTGTGGTCAGTTTTTGTTGGTAATATGGGTGAATGGGTCCAGCTTTACAGATTTAGTACGCTTGAACCGATGTGGTTGAAATTGGATACCTTGAAGGATTGCACGTTATTTGTTAGTGAAAAGAACTCCTTAGTTTTAAGGGCAGAGGAAAACGTGACCACAATGAAGAACAAAATTTATTTCCCACTCTCCTCCTGCACAACTACTGATGGCTTTAAAATCTTGTCTTACTCGATGGAAGATCAGAGATTTGTGACCGATGAGGAAGATGAGAGCTGTGTGGGGAGAAGATTTTGTGATGATAGAAAAGAAGAGATGAACTGTACCTGGTTTCGACATAGCTTACTCCCGTCCATTTAGTATGTACAAAGGCAAGCTTATTATACATTTGTGTTGTTTATTCTTGTTCTTTTGATTCTGACTGCTGGGGAGATTTCGTAATTATAGTATTCTTAAAATCTTCCTGGCCAATTGATAGGCGCATAGCAACTACTACTTTTCATTATAGTATTCTATGGTATTGTCTAGATTCGTAAGATTGTTTTCCTCCAAGTTGTTATTGCCTATATATAGGCTGCCTTTGTAATTGTTTATTATTGAGTTGAATATACAATTTTTTTCTTCTCCCTAAATTTAACAGTACTGTTTGGTTGTATACTTGCATTCTTCTGATAATTTACTTGCAGATATATAATCCCAAATTTGTCTAGCTAGGAAACATATTTGGCGTGTACGGTCGAGAACCAAGTGCTGGCTTTTCAAAGCGAGACCCCATCATAAAAAAGAGAGAGACGAACATGTGGTGATAATTCCTTCCCTCCCTTCCAGAATTTTTCTAAGAAGATATGATAGTGGATGCACAGAGATCTAGTGTCAAGTGGTGTACATAAATTAGTAACTCTCAATGGAAAATCGCCGAGTTTTTTGAGGACATTTTCTTTCCTTTTTTTAAGGTTAATATTCTCAGAGAAAGGACTTGATAATTAGTGAGGTCAAGGTACATTTCTTGGAGTTCTAATGCGATGCTCTCTAGGGTTGTTAACCATTTTCCACAACCTGCAGGCTAGTTTTCATGTGTTTCAGGGTGTAATTACATATTACTATATGATTTCTTGCTGCAGCTAAAGTGATGGATCAGGACTACAATATTTGTATGAATTTTAAGCACTTATAATGCTTATAACTCTGGAGGTAGAGCGCTGTGTGTTAGCAGATAGCTCGAAGAGAAATGCACAATTTTCTGCATACTGATTCGTTGTGTATTGGGCTACTTGCCTTCTAATATGTGCCTTTTAGCATTCCTTATAACACTTTACCTGAATACTTAATTTCATGATTCTCCGCCCCCTGGGTTTTCATTCTCTAGTTTGTTGGATCAAGGAAGCAATGGATGTATTATTCGTAGTATTGGGTCATTTACCTTTCTTTAGGTTCCCTGGGTAACTGATCTTGTGATCTTGTCAATTTCGTCATGTACTTATCAGTTACTATCATTTATCGGGGTTTCTCTGAAAGCACATAGGTGAAAAGACAAATCAATTGAGTTCTCGATCACGACAAGTGCCGATTTTTGGCATTATTTTAGAAATATATCACTTTGAATGTTTATCAGCTTTGTGTGCATGGGAAGTGGACGAGAAGGAACAAGTTACTTCTTGCTTTGAAGTAAGAAGTAACTTGAAGGAAAGTTGAAGGAACAAGTTATTGTTACTTGTTGCTGTAGGAATGTAAGCCTGCTGAATGCTGACTGATTGAGCTATCTTCCTGAATCATTGCAATGGTACAATTTCTTGCTTTCAAGCTTTAAATTTAGAAGTACAAAATGTTGGTTTGCTGGAGACGTTCTCTGATTTTTTGATTCATGAATGTACTTGCCAACACACTCGGTTGAATACTGATGCGCTTTTTAGCGTGCTATTCGCAAGTATACGAATCAAGTAATATAGAGAGTATTTTCGAATCGGTTTATCGATCCCACAGGGACTTTGCAGGTTTTTTCTAGTAATCAATTTTAACGAACAGAGTGTAAAAAGGAGGAATATTTTGAGAGTTTGAACATAAATAACTGAAACGTAAATATTTTTGTGAAAGTTTTCTGAATAATCTTAAGGTTGTAAATCTAGGGTTTGAGATACTAGGTCCCGGGATCCCCTAGGGTTCTTCAGATTTTCGTTCTTTGTTTGACATGAAAACACACAGCAGTCTCGTTATCCGTGCCACGTACCAATTGTGCAGTATCTTTTCTTTTCCTGCACGTTATCACAATCCTGCAGACTGTCGGATTCCTGTTAAGCTGCCTAAATCTGCAGTCTCGTTCTAAGGCTGCTAGGGTTTCTAACCTGTCCTGATGGCCCGGGTCAGATTCTCTAACAGTTGGTCTCAACGATTTCAGGCTAGTCCTAACTCCCCTTCGCTAGTCGGCCCATCGGGGTAAGGTGCTAAATTCTGTCTTCTCTTCCTAACCCTAACCGGACGTTTTCACCTACCGGCTCGGGTCTGTAGCAATCCTTGTTAGCTACTCCGATCATGCATGAACACTAAATTTCAAAGACAGAATAACTGATAAAGCTGCTGATATTAAGATAACGTAATCATGAATTCATAGTCAAAACGTAGAACTAATCTGAAAACGAAACCCTTGGTTCACCGAGAACCTAGGTAAAAGTTTAGCTACTGAAATTCATAACGTAAATAACACAGTTTTTGAATGAGAGAGAAGAAGAGCAAACGGGTGTCTTGAATCTGGATTCACGTTTCCGTGCTCTCCTGGATGCTCCGACTCCTCCGGTTGTGCTGTGTATTCTGTATTGATCACTTCTTGTATGTTGTGTCTTGTTGATCCGTCCCTAAAACGAGTCTGGACGAGTCTTTAAATAGTGATGTTTTTCCCGAAACGCGTGCGCCAGAAATTACGGAAACTGCCATCGGTCCACCGACTCGGGAAAAAAAAAGTCAAACTGGCTGCGTATATACGCAGGGTTGCGTATATACTCAAGGCTGCGTATATACTCAAGGCTGCGTATATACTCAACCAGGGGCCCAAAATCCACCCACCTCCACCTTCCCTGCCTGCGTATATACGCAAGGCTGCGTATATACGCAAGCAGGGGGTGGTGGTGGTGACCCTGCTTGGTCCTTTGGTGGGCCCGGTTGGGTCTCCTGGGTCCCACTCTTCTGCCTGAAATCTCCAGTTTTCCTTCCTCGGTGTCTTCCTGCTTTCCCGTGTTCCCGTCTTGCGTTTTGACCCGAAACTTGTCAAAATTACCAAAATACCCCCGGGTCAAAACCGCTCCAAATTCTGTCCAATCCTGACTCTGGCCATAGGAAAACTGCTGACAGAATTTGGGAGACAAAATCTGAACTTGACTCCGGAAACCCGGGCCCGGTGCCAAAATGACCAAAATACCCCTAGGCCAAAACTGTCCCGGAAATAGTTGCTCCTCACTCTGGACACCGGGAACCGAGACTCCTTACTCGGGCGTGGCCTGGCTGGGACCCACACGCGACGGGAGTCGGTTTTTCGGCCGGACTTCGTTTCAGCATTATAACCTGTTTTCGGAAAGCCCTTGACATCTCCGTTCTTTTGCCCCCGGTTTCACTTCAAAATTCCAAGTCAAGCTCAAGATATCGTCAACCGAGCGCATCCCGGTGATTCTCGGTTTTGGCGTTTTCAGCTTCCTCGGTCGGTTTTCACTGCTCGTTTTTCCTTCAGTCTTTCCGTTTTCCATTCCGCTCTCCCTTGTACCAGTCTCGGTCAAATCCTGTCCCGAGCATTTTCTGCACGTTTCCCGAGGCGATCCCGGTTCTGTCTCGGCACGCATCCCAATGCACTTTCCGAACCTGTTCCTTAAAAACATGAAAAACCCGCGATCATATCCAATAAAAGTACAAAACATGCAGAAATTCACGAAGAGCAAATAAACGTCTCGTTCTAAATTCCGTGACTTTCCGAGGGTGAATTCTGGCTAAAACACGGCTTTCCGACACAAAGACACGTCAAATCAGGCTAAAAGATAACCCCTATTTGGGCGTTATCAAATACCCCCACACTAAACTTTGCTCGTCCCGAGCAAACTCCAACAATATACTACCAATGCATACTATCCCGAATCAATCCAGAGCGGTGTAACTGCACTTATTTAAAAACAGTATTTATAAAAACAGTTTATATATATATTTTGGTGAGACTGGGCAACCTCTTCAACTCGAACTGAACATCATCAAGTTCTCATATTCCCCTAACTTTCAGAAACTGCGGTGATCGGAAGAACTCGCGGCCAGCCTAGGTTAGGAACAAGCACGAACACCTCTTACTTCCGCTTTTGCACGCAAACCGAACGTATCCCTAACGCACACCTTCCGTGCTTTTACTCCGGGTGTAATGTAAATCTGCCGGCTTTGGGACGGTAGGATAAGTCATTTAGAAGCGATGTCCTAAACGTCACAGCACACTCACAAATACCCCAATCTCACACTCCCTCACCAAGATGATAGAAACTGACCCAAATCACCTAAGATTCTAGACACTCAATTTCCCCAGTCCCGGTGTATCTGCCGTTCTCGTGGCCACAACTGTGAACGAATGTGAAACTGTGATAAAAATTGCCGGCCTGACGTTTTGAAATAAAATCAATCAAGCACCCTGAATTTTCTTCTTTTGATACTTTTTTTTTCGTTTTTTTCCATCATTTTTTTTTCGTTTTTTTTTTTTTGTTTTGCGGGACAACACAATAAACACCAATAATATAAACCAGGCCAATTCTATGATAAGACAAAAGCGTGGGGTGGCAGAAAAATACTGAAATAAAATCTGAAACGACCACCCCCACACTAATTTCTAACCATGTAGTCAATTTGTAAAATAATCGCGCTTTTCCAACCAATCCTCCTCACTCCAAGGATGTCTAAATCGCACAGCGCGTCCTCCAAATAACCCTGTCAACCCCAAGTTTCCCATGTCGTGCAGAAAATTTACGCACTACGGCTCTCCTCCTGTGCTCACGGTGTAATGTTGATAACTCCACTTTAGGAGTTATATTCTTATAGGATTCACCATCGATTTGCGTGCGTTTAGAGAGATTTGTATGAGAAATTGACCAATTCTTATATGTTTTGAGCATACTTGAGTATTTAGACTTCATTGTGTAATCCGGGCGTTTTATGCATGTTTTAGACTTTATTTGTCGCATTTGATCTTCCGGTAGTTGTTCGTGTTGTGGAATTCAGGAACCGGAAGCTTGGAGTGCGGATTTTGGAGCGGAAGCGAACTTCGGAAATAAAGAAACTCAAGGAATGCATGAGAGAATGGACGAAGGAGAGTAGAAGCTAAGAGGAGAAAAAGACTTGGCCAAAAATTCAAGAGGAGTGAAAAGAAGCAACTCACTGGAAGTAGAGGATCACAAATTGTGATCACAAGATCAAGTGCAAGACCACATGGAAGATAAACGTGATCCTACAATTAAAAAAAGGTGATCCTATGATCACAAGATCAAGTGCAAGACCACATAGAAGATCACCGTGACTCTACAACTACAAAAGGTGATCCTAGGATCACAAATTGTGATCCCAAGATCACATTAGTAGATCTGACGTGATTAGAAAAGGGGTAAAAAGTGTAATTTTCAAAAACTTGAAAGAAGTGACGTGATTTAACAAGGAGAACGACCTAGGGCTGAGCAGAGGCATCAAGGGGACGCCATTGGAGAGAAGAGGAGCTTTCTTGGGAGCTTGGAGACCATTGTTTGATTTTCTATTCTCTTCTCTTCTCTACTTTTTGTTGATGATCAATAAACTTTGTACTTTGATAATGTTTTTTAGTAGCTAAATCTTCTATTCGGGATATCTCATAGGTAGCTAGGGTTTGAACACCACGGTTGGTGATTTATGGATCTTGTTTCATGCTTCTATGCTTAATTGAATGTGTTTTGTTTAGTTATGCTTGATTCATGAGTTTAATCTATCTTTCATATTGTTAGACGTAGCAATAGGATTGATCTAGGTGATGAATGTTAGAGGAATCAATATTCGTTGCTGGAACTTGAATCATGCACTAGCTGTATCTAGGGTTGAGGAATCTTGCTAGTTGGCTAAGAACTAAGAGTAGATCAAGAGAACATAATGCGTAGTTAAACTTGAGTAGGCTAGAGGAATCAGGTACGTGAGTTTAACTATAGGCTTTGGTTGAGGAATCTTCAAGGTAAATGTGCTTGTTTGGCTAAGTAGAGTACATTCGTGTTACTAGAACGTAAATCATTAATGGTGTGAGATCCCTAGTGAACCGAAGAGACATCCTGATGCTTATCCCACATATTAATCTCAATTTTAATAATTAGCTTGTTACTTACTTTCTTAGATTAGTCAAACAAACTCAATTACTTGCCCACATTAAAGTTAATCATCCTAATTCGTTCACGAGAAGTCCTTTGGGTTCGACAAACCCGGATTTACCGGATATTACTACACACGACAACCATACACTTGCGGAGATCGTGTCAAGTTTTTGGCGCCGTTGCCGGGGCTTCGGTTGAATTGATTAGAATTATTAACTTCGGGAATTTTATATTTTGTTTTGTTTATTTTATTTTATTTCTGAACTCACGTGCTTCCTCGAGATTAATTGTGCAAGTATCTTGGTGATCATGTGGGGGAATAATTCTTATATGCAATTTCCATGCTATTCACCATACTACTCTCATGGAGATATGTACACCCCTCCTCCTTGCAATCAAGAAGATGAGGCTTGAAAGAATTATTGAAGCTCCTGGTAGCTAGTATGGACAGAATGGAGGAAGGGATTAATAGGATGGATGAAACTCTCCAGCTGAAGGGACAACACTTGGCAGAACTTTCGAGTGCATTGGCATATGCAGATAATGACGATGGGCCAAGTAGCATCATTCCTGACTTAGTTGAGGAGTGTGAAGAGGAAGACGAAGAACCCCCAGAGGTCTATGTCTACAATGTTGTTCATCATGAAGTAATAGATCATCGGGCTGCTTCAGACTCAGATTCGGACTCAGATTGGGATGATATTGTGAAGCCTATGCAACTTGTGCCTCGCATAATTCCAGAGTCATGGCATGAATGGGAGTGTGTGGACATCGCAAGCTTATGGCCCACTGAAGATATTTGCTTTGAGGAAGAAAGTCATGAAGCTAATGAATTACTGCATGGAGATGTTTGCAAGGACATGTATCATAAAGTTCCTCCGCCTAATTCATATCTCTTGGAGATCATAAAATTGGGTGAATCACATGAGAAAGACCAAATACCCCAGTTTTATGCAATCCATGATTTACCACCCGTGATTCCAAGACAAGAACGAATAAAGGAAGTAGGAAAGGAAGAATGCATGGTTATAGCCGTTCCACTTGAGAATAGCCAATCCTCGACGACTGGAGTTTTGAAGAACTGGAAGAAGAAGAAGAAGAAGAAGAAGAAGAAGACGAGGAAAGGTAGAGTGAGGCATGTGGCGGCTAACAACTTTTCTTTCTTCTTGCCATTGTCTTATGCATGCTCGCTTGAGAAGAGACAGAGAGAGAAACGATGGTGGAAGAAGAAAAAATGGAGAGAAAAACCTCCTTAACATCTTTTGAGGTAACGGGGTCGGGTCGTCGACCTTAAATTACAAGGCGCTTGTTGGGAGGCAACCCAACCTATTAATTTGCTTTAACGTAGTTGTGTTTTTAAATTCAGTTATTTTATGATGTTATTTGGAGAGATGAGAGAGAGAGGGACTAATGATGTTTCCTAGTGACATATTTGAGCAGGATATGGGAGAGTCTACCACGGTGCGCCACGGCACACACGACCTTCATGGGTACTCGTGTATGTGAGTTGGGGATTCTCCAAGACACAGATTTTAGCATAGGAGGGCTGTCTACCCCGGTGTGCGAGAACACACTGACCGCTGGGAGCATGGTTGCACCACTACTATGCTTGGGGACTGCTTGACTTGATTTCTTCCCCACCCTTGAGGTGGTTGTGAGTATCTTTTTCTTTTTGCTGGAGTTTGTGTCACTTTTAGTGTATATGTCATGCTCCATCTCATCTACTGGCCTTTCACATTGATTGCGGAGTTCTCTTGCATGATCTCTAAATTCGTTGAGGACAACGAAGCATTCAGTGTGGGGGTGGTTTAACTGTTTACTAGCCATGTGTATTGCATAGCCAGTCACATGTAGGACATGTCTAGGTTGTATCGTGTGTAGAGTCAGTGGTTTTTGTCAAATTTTTTATTATATTGTCGTATTGTGTAGTGTAGATTTATATACAGTTTACACTTTTAAATAATTGAGTCTACCCACCAAAGAGTTAAATTGTGTAGAGTCAATTATTTTTCGTGTCAAAGCCTTGCATGTAGAGTTAAGACTTATGAAAAAAATTAAAAAAAAATGAAAATTTTGAGAAAAGGCAATTGAAAGAAGTTTAGGCTTGGTTGATATAGTTTGATGTGAAAACTTTAGGCATAGGGTGTGAATTTTGACCGAGAGTGACACATTTAGTTCCCCCTAGTAAGTATAGAGAGAATCTCATTACGGGAATGCCTACCTATTTTCAAACTACGAGAAATTTTAAAAGCTAAAGCGTGTGTTGTTTTTCTCTACAAGAGTTGAGCTTGGTGTTTGCTAAACAAGCCGAATGTTCATTTTGTCCGTCTTAGGTAGTCGCCAGCCCGCCTCGTAGTGGCACACAGAACAGCTGTGCGAGGATGCGTATTAGAGCACTCACTGCTTGATAGATCTCACCTTGTAGGACCATTAGAAAGCCCAATTTGAACCTTGGTTTTATTTGAAACGACCCGGGATCTCGGTTCAGGGTTAACGCGACAATCGATAACCAAAAGTAGATTATTAACTATTAAATTTACATTTCGGTTAAAGTACATAACAAAATTTCGATATTAAGTACAATCTAAAACAAATCGTGTGTGATCTACTAAGTGATCTAAGTTAAGCTATACTTCTTCGTCTCGTTCCAGCGTTCCCATCCCCCTCTTTGATTGACGACCTGCGGTTTTAAAATGGCAAATGCCGACGCAGTTTTGAATAAATAATCAGTAAAAACTGAGTAAATACATACTACGACATGTAAAGCATCGAGTGGCACGGAAGCATGAGTTGAAACAAATTAGAAGATTTAAATAGTAAAGCTATCATGTTGGAGAATTTGGAACAACTGGAAGTAAACGAGTAACAAAACCTCTCAATTTAATAACATTGAGAAACCACGAGTAGTTGGTAAAATACCCAGAGTAAACAAGTTCATTTGAACTGATAACGATAGTACTTCATGAGTAGCCAAGATTTACAATTCATTTCAAATCAATAAGGGCATATCAAGAGCCACAAACAACATTAATAAGTAGCCAATTTTGAATTTCGACTTCAATCAACAGTTTAATTTAGCTGAGGCGTGTCAAGAGCCACCAGCAGGATCGATGTAGACAGAGGGATCACGAAATAACCACTAAGGGTTCCTTCTAGGGTCTATCAAACCCTATTTCACCCGAGCGTTAAGGGAGCCCATTCGTCAACCCCGCTCATAACATTAGCTAAAAGGCCTTAAGTGTCGACACCCCTATACCGTAGTGACCCTTACAAGTATAAGTAGCACTCTATAGCTCTATAAACCCTTGGCCTCAATATCTTGATACATTTTGGCTCATCGGGGGCGGATTTGTGAACATTGACGTTCTATCCAATAATAAGAAGCATTGCTTCAATGGTCTTAGCCATAAGAAAATGGAGGATTGCTTGACGCCTCTCATTAATAACAAGACTCTGTACATCGTCCTAAGTCTATTAGAGGTATTTTATTTCTTCTCTTTCACATAACTAGAATCAGGATGTCAACAATTCACAAGTAATTTCGGAGAGTTCTCAAAGGAGATGAATAAAATAGTTTAACAACTTTCGAGTGGAAAACATGCATTCTCATACTATTTCATATAACAAACATTCATTTGAAACATCAAGCACTTATAAATATTTTGATATGAAAAGGCCTTACATATGTACTTACCTCTGAGCCATGAAAGGCGCAACGCAACACTAGCACTCCTACAACGCTCGTCTCCGAGTCTCACCATAGATGCAGCAACACGAAAACGTACGTGTACTTCGAACGATCCTTAATAACGGCTGGATATACACAAGTAAAGTATACAACCTATTAGCATATATCCTGTATATGAGTTTTTATGCAAGAATGCAATAAAATGCAGGTCACGCAAGCTAACTTGACCAAAATGCCCCTAATACTTTGAAACTGTCCAGTACAGTCCCTGATTGTGCCTGGACCCCATATTACACTCATACTGGCCCAACAACATCCAAGAATGACTCTTAACTCATCCATATGAACTTAGCATCGAGATCTACAACTTTCAGTAAATTACACTTAGGCCCCTAAAGTTTGCTAAAATTACAGAAAGACCCCCACCATTGATTTGATAACTCCCGAGTCAAATAATTCGTTCTTAAGGCTCCAAGTATCCTTCTAAGTCAGGTTGTTGGTCTCAAAACATTAACTTGTTCAAATGCGAAGTTTTAATTAATTGCACATAGGCCCCCGAAGTTTAGTAAAACTGCAAAAAGAACCCCACATTTGACTTGGTCAACCCTAGCCCAGAATTACATACAAGTACTCCAAACATGCATACAAGACATGCTGACAAACTCCAAGTTACTAAACTAACCTCAATTCAAAGTTTAAGTGAAATGACTATTTTGCCCCTCCTATACAGTTCAGTCAAACTAGGGTTTGCGAAAAGTCAAACTTGGTCAAACTTGATATTTAGACTCAGAATATGAATACGAGCAAGTTTCGTGAAGAACACTAAGGCTAGAAATGTCATTTAGAGTGTCGAATTCAAAAGTCAAATATAGAAGAGAATCGACTCAACTAGTCAACTTTAGAGCTGATTTGTAATCAATTGAGGGGGATAATTGAAAATCTGAGAATAGGGTTTTGAAGACGATAGTTCAAGGATTCCAGAACATATTTGAACTCCTAAAAACTCCAAGTATTCAAAGAGATATCGCTACTCAAAGTTGGACAAAAATTCCGATTCAACACTTAGAAAAATTCACTTGTGCTTCGCGAGTTCAAACTAGCAACTTTAGGCTCGTTTTGTGAGAAATCTGTTATAAATTTGAACATGACCCAGAGACGATGATTTGAAGTATTATATACCAGCTACACATAGGAGAAAACAGATCTAAATTTCATTAAGTTTTGAAGAAGATACAAGGGTTAGAAAATGGGTGTTTCACCATAGGATCCTATACTTAGAAAAAATTTGAGCACTCACAGCCAAGAACACATCAAACACCTAGCTAACTAGCCATGTTCAAGCCCAATTTCAGAGGGTTTAGACATGAAATTGGACCACGAAATTCAAATGAAACTTGTAGCTAGCATACCCAGGATTACACAGGAAGAAACCGTGCATGATTTGGACAAGAATTGAGGGAGTTACAGTCCCATAAACAGGGCAGGTTCATGAACCCAAAAACATGAACTACAAGAATCAAACTATAACGATTTGTTGTTACAGTCACGATTTGATGATCTAAACATGTTCTATACATGATAAGGAGCATGATTAAGATTTCAATCGATCAAAACAAGCAAGAGAAGGGATTGTACCGAGCTCGAGCTTTTTCCGGCGGCCATGGCAGAAACCGGCGGCCGCTGCTCAGTTCCCGGCGATTCGGCGCGTACCCAGGAGCTTCTGGGTTCGCCTGAGTTGTCCACGACCTGCTGCGACTTCGGAGCAACCGTCGGGAGGGAACGGAATGGCCAAAGAAGGAGAGAACCACCAAGCCGTCGTCCGCCGCCGTCCTCGTCGGGTTTCAAGCCCAATTTCCGGCGAAGGGTCGAACCGGTGAGTTACGGCTCAATTTTGGGCATCCTAGCTTCGTCTTCACCTCGCGAACTCAACGGAACAAGAATCAACAACTGAGAATCAACGGATAGAGAGAATTTGAAGATTGAAAAGTTAGGGTTCTTCACCTTTGAATGCAATTTTCTCTCTCGATACCCAATCAAAATTTGAATTGATTTGTGCGTTTTGATCAGCAGACCGAGGGGGTACTGTGGTAGGAGCAGTTTTTGATTTGGAGGAAGGGAGAGGTGGCTGCCTTGGTGGTGTTGGTGGTTTCATGGTGGAGAAGAAGAAGATGATGGAGATGAGAGAGAGAGAGAGAGAGAAAGAGATTTTTTTTTTCTCAGATTATGCTGGTGAAGAGGGGTGAGGAGTTGACTTCTCATCTAGTGAGGTGTCAAGTTGTGTTTGACAAGTGTCCTACATGCTAGGGGGGGGAGAAAAGTGTAGTTTTTCAAACTTTAGTGTATAACTAGAATTAGAGCTTCTATTTAATTTCTAAGAATCGCACAACCACCCCGAACATATCTAGTGCTTCAAAATCACTCTGACAACGTCCAAATATTGCTAACACTCCAGAATGCCCACTTTAAAGCCGTGACAAACTATTTACAAATTAGCCCCCAAAGTCTTGATATTGCACTAAGAACTCTCTCGGGAATTAGGGGTGTTACATTATTCATAACCTCTTGACCTAGGGTGATGATTCTTGGCCTTCATCATAAATCTTTTAGAATCACCACTTTAGTGCGTCACAAGGGGGTCGTAGTTGAGGGGGTTCGATGAGGGAGAGCTGTACTGCATATACTTGTGAGTTCTACATGATCGCTTGCGTGTTATTACATATCTTCGAGGGGATGCGAGGGTGATTGAGTAGGCTTGCGCACTTCGGTGTGGCGGTGCTCCATGTCACTACACCATGGACACAGTTGTGGAGAGCCGTGAGTGCGTGACTTCTAATCCGCACAACAATGAGGTGGTTGATCTTAATTGGTGGATCGTGCTAGGTATCGTTTCTTTTCATCATCACGGTGTAGGAGGATCGGTTGGATTAGGCACGAGACTTACATACATTTGATTACTTGAGAGGGGGCATGTTTACATTCTAGTGTGGGGATGTCGACTTTTGACTACGGACATCGAGATTGAGCTTCTGACGACTCCATCCCTACACACGCGCTTTGACTATTTGGCGGCTTTGTTTGGTGACACCGTGTACTTCATTGAGTTAGGGGGAGATGAATGTTACTTGTGATATACATTCATTGGATCGTCTATTTCCTCCCCTTAACATATTTACTTTGCTTGATTCTTGGAAGACCACTCGGATACTTTTACGACATTTTGTTATATTGAGAGATGAAAAAGAAAAAAAAGAATGAAAAAAAAAAGAAAAAAAAAAGAGAGAGAGAAAAAAGGAGAGATAAAGAAAGAATAGAGTTGTGCTTATTGGAATACGAGTGGTGAAAGTTCCTAGTTCCAGATTGAAGATTAATTGAGTTTTCGCGCAGTATTCGCATTGATGGCCACGGGATTGACATGGTACCGGGGTTTGAGGGGATTGAGGGCCGGAGTCGGTGAGATTCGGGTTGTGGATTCCTATCATCATGGTGAGGGTGTGTGAGATATGATGTTTGGTGAGTTTATGTGACGCTTTAGGATTTTCTGCTTCATAGAAGTTATATCCTTTTTGTCCCTAAGCCTCATCATATTTGACCGTTAGCGGAATAGGAGCTCGGACTATGAACGTGGCTTAGCCTTGATTAGCCTCTTATTTTTATCGGCACACATGAAGAGGTAGTTCATTCTTGATAGTAAAGTTAAGCTTTCTATACTAACTATGGGGATTTACTTGTTGTGGAGTTTAGTTGCGCTTCACACCTCTTATCTAATTTTTTTCATCATCAATGAGCATCAGTCTATGTTATTGAAATTGCCTGATCTCACAAAAACAAAGAAGTTAAAAGCTTTTATGTGTTTAAGATCGAGTCTAGATTTGCATAGCATCATCTTGCTGCATTACTTGTGTCATGAGTCGTGTTAGATTCGTTTGAGTCGTGTCGGCTAGTAGACAATTAAATGCAGTAGATGAGACTTTGCTCGGGACGAGCAAATGGTAAGTGTGGGGGTATTTGATAACTCCACTTTAGGAGTTATATTCTTATAGGATTCACCATCGATTTACGTGCGTTTAGAGAGATTTGTATGAGAAATTGACCAATTCTTATATGTTTTGAGCATACTTGAGTATTTAGACTTCATTGTGTAATCCGGGCGTTTTATGCATGTTTTAGACTTTATTTGTCGCATTTGATCTTCCGGTAGTTGTTCGTGTTGTGGAATTCAGGAACCGGAAGCTTGGAGTGCGGATTTTGGAGCGGAAGCGAACTTCGGAAATAAAGAAACTCAAGGAATGCATGAGAGAATGGACGAAGGAGAGTAGAAGCTAAGAGGAGAAAAAGACTTGGCCAAAAATTCAAGAGGAGTGAAAAGAAGCAACTCACTGGAAGTAGAGGATCACAAATTGTGATCACAAGATCAAGTGCAAGACCACATGGAAGATCAACGTGATCCTACAATTAAAAAAAGGTGATCCTATGATCACAAGATCAAGTGCAAGACCACATAGAAGATCACCGTGACTCTACAACTACAAAAGGTGATCCTAGGATCACAAATTGTGATCCCAAGATCACATTAGTAGATCTGACGTGATTAGAAAAGGGGTAAAAAGTGTAATTTTCAAAAACTTGAAAGAAGTGACGTGATTTAACAAGGAGAACGACCTAGGGCTGAGCAGAGGCATCAAGGGGACGCCATTGGAGAGAAGAGGAGCTTTCTTGGGAGCTTGGAGACCATTGTTTGATTTTCTATTCTCTTCTCTTCTCTACTTTTTGTTGATGATCAATAAACTTTGTACTTTGATCATGTTTTTTAGTAGCTAAATCTTCTATTCGGGATATCTCATAGGTAGCTAGGGTTTGAACACCACGGTTGGTGATTTATGGATCTTGTTTCATGCTTCTATGCTTAATTGAATGTGTTTTGTTTAGTTATGCTTGATTCATGAGTTTAATCTATCTTTCATATTGTTAGACGTAGCAATAGGATTGATCTAGGTGATGAATGTTAGAGGAATCAATATTCGTTGCTGGAACTTGAATCATGCACTAGCTGTATCTAGGGTTGAGGAATCTTGCTAGTTGGCTAAGAACTAAGAGTAGATCAAGAGAACATAATGCGTATTTAAACTTGAGTAGGCTAGAGGAATCAGGTACGTGAGTTTAACTATAGGCTTTGGTTGAGGAATCTTCAAGGTAAATGTGCTTGTTTGGCTAAGTAGAGTACATTCGTGTTACTAGAACGTAAATCATTAATGGTGTGAGATCCCTAGTGAACCGAAGAGACATCCTGATGCTTATCCCACATATTAATCTCAATTTTAATAATTAGCTTGTTACTTACTTTCTTAGATTAGTCAAACAAACTCAATTACTTGCCCACATTAAAGTTAATCATCCTAATTCGTTCACGAGAAGTCCTTTGGGTTCGACAAACCCGGATTTACCGGATATTACTACACACGACAACCGTACACTTGCGGAGATCGTGTCAAATGTCGTGAGTCACCGCCACACCGAAGTGTGCTGCCGTCACTATCTCACCCTTACACACCCTCAAATATAAAAAAATAAAGCTCATCCACTATCAAATATGAAAATTCTGCTCTACCCCAGAAAGTCCCCCTCGACTCAGCTCCCTCGTGCTATGACGCCTAGGAAAGGTAAAAATACTAACAATGATGCGAGTATCAAAAAACGGCTTCCTAGGTCAAACGGTTACCAAGAAAAGGATTAATGGATCAACGGGGCTCACTAGTGGACCTAAGGTGCGAGACAGGACGTGAGGTCCCCTATGGCCTATCACTCCACCAAATGATGTGGTGACCGTGATGGCGGGTTGATGACTACCTGGTGACGGTGGTCTGGCAGCTAGTCGGATACATTGCTCGGGAGACAGCTACTTGCGTTTTCTGAAGTATATTGGCTCTATTAACTCCCCTAGACAGATTCTCGCAGCTCTTCCTCACCTAAGTTCGTCCACTTCGGGAAATTTTCTATCATTAAGCTCTCTCCAGTTTTAAGCTAAATCCTTCACCCAGTCTCAAAATTTTCAATTTTTAAAATTTTATTATTTACTTTTTTACATTTTTTTTTAATAAAGCGTTATGCAGCATCGAATGGGAACAACTGGCAGCATATGGTAGCATATGCAGAAAAATAAGGCGAGAGACAAAATTGAACCTGTGCACCCGGAGTCAGTTTTACAGGTGCGGAACTTTTCGCAGATCCCGGTGGAGAAGGACCGTTGACCGGTCGTCAGAAAATTTCTCGACGGAAGTTGTCAACCTTCCGGGCTCTATGTGCGCTCTTCAAATGTGCAATCCCCGAGCACCATTGTGTTTGACAATGTGCTCCCATATGGTCGAGTATAATTCCGTACACCGGGGTCGATTGCTCGGTTCGACAGAAAAATTGTTCCTGAAAAATCCCCAACTCGTACGAGTCCCTGTGACGGTCGAGTGTGCCAGAACACACCGGGGTCGATTCTTCAATATTTTGAAAATTTGTCTTTCCGTCTACGGAATTTTCTGAATTCGCTTCAAACTCCACGGATCTGTGTATGGAGGTAGAGAGAGAAAAATGGGGCAAAACGTGCTGCTGT